>JAHHFK020000961.1:0-600000 GCA_024533555.2 Aedes koreicus | reverse complement strand
TTTTGAATGGAAAACTCGACCTAATATCTCCTCTATAATCCAACCTATTATCCAACCCTCCAGAAATTGATAGGTGCATAGAATTCTTCAACTTTCCTCTGACAGAGGCGGAAGCGGCTGCTGTCCCTAATGTACCATTTAGAACATACGAAGATACTAAACTCTCTGAAACAACAATATTGTTAATTTGGTTGCGCAATAAGCGCCTGGAACAGTGGTTCCGCTCTCGTGACCCATTCCTTTTTATGATAGTAGAATCTCTTAACAACCGAATCCATGACGAGTGCACAAGGACCAGAAACCAGTATTTCTCCAAAACCAGCTTGTAACCCAAGACTACTTTATCAGGAAGACTGGCAGCTCTTCGCGTTTCCCATACAAATGTCAACCGTCGTTGCGTACAGCTCCTCTACCTGGTAAAGGTAGAAGTTCAGTATACATGTGTTAGTAATTCTCTTCAAAAAAAAAGTGGTATGCGTGGACTTCATGTCAGTGAAACATAACAACAATAACAAAGAAAATCATCTCCCATCAAAGTGTTCCGCTGTGTGTTAATCTTTTTTGATTGAAAAGAGTAAATAAAAGCATTATATTGCTTATTTTGAAAACAGGAAATCGTGAAAATATATCGTACTACTTCGCATCGCAGCAACCCGGTAAATTATAATCATGTCGCAGCAAGCCAAAGAATCGTAATAGCAGTCAGAGATGGTCAACAACCCAGCCTGCATCAAGCATCAAATCGCTCAGAAGAAAAGAATATACCGTCAGCTCCGTGCTTTGGATACACCCCGCTGCGGTTGTGTTTAGACCATCCCCACCGGTGGTTTCGTATCTGGGTAATATTTTGATGACAGAGAGCGTTCCTATTTTGATTAAGCTACCCACTTTCAGACCGCTCGTTCATACAAAGGTTACACAATAAGACTCAAATTTTTCTCGCACCGGTTTCGTTTCGCTAAAAAATTCGTGCACTGTATAGTTTAAATACTCTTCCGTATAGGTTTTCGACGTTCTGTTTGTCCTAAAGATTGGATCTTGGGAAACATCCAGCCACGCCCTGCAAACCACTTCGTTGTCTTGTTGCGTCCAATTCCTGCCACGGGGTTTTAATGCACTCATTTTTTAACAACATATTACAATAAACGTGAAATTAGCAAATAACACTTTAAAAACAAATCGGAAACACTCAAATTGAAATGAAAGTCTTCCAGATGAAGATGTTGTTTTAAAGTTTCAAATTGTTTTGCTTATTTTTCTTCAAATAGCAACTCTTGGTTCGGTTGGGTCGGGTTGTCAAATTTACGAACCGGCTGCTCACTGAGCAAGCAAATTGTCATTTTCCAACCCGGTTACCAACCACCGGTGCGGTGTCGAGTTGTCAAACAGGGTAAAAATTTACCGATATTACCGTATTGGTGCGGTTCGTCTTACAACAGCACTGTGTCTACAAGAGTCAACTGGATGGGGAACTTTGCCCCGCCACTGGAAATTTTGTGGACATGATTGATAAGGAACAAAGGACTACTTTAAATCGAAGAAGTGGAGGCTGAAAGAAAAGATTCGATGTATTAATCTAATTGATTTATAATTTGTTTTATCTTCCTCCACTTTAAATGTTTATGTTGAGAAATCGGAATCGAAAACATGACCCTCACATATATGTGAATGGTCCGTTAGATTGTCATTGCCGCAGAAACGTTTCCAAATCTTTGAGTCTCTGAAATTTGGTATGTAGTTATACAGGTAAACAAATCCAATAGTATCCAGTATGTTTGTAACCTATTTTTTGCCGAAACGATGAAAAACGAATTTTTCGAATAATTTGAATTACTTAAACATCCATGTAGCCCATCTCGAATGTTTTATTTCAATATATAATCAATCAATTTCTATCAAATGCGAAATCGAATTACAAGCTGTCGCACAAGTGAAAAGTGAAAAAAATATTGACAACTGCTGTATCTCTTCGTGTGCGTGTACTGATGAACTGACACGCACACATTCGCAGAGTGGCTCTACATTTATTCTAGGAGATGGCGTTGCAGTTACTGTCGCCTGTATTTTAGCAAAGTTGCCAGTCTTCTTGATAAAGTAGTCTTCGTTGTAACACAAGCTTGGCAGGACCAGTGGAAAATATAATCCGACACTGCGAAGGCATCCTACGAACAAACCCTTGTGGCATCTCCTTGCTAGATAACAAACCTTTTGGCTGAAAGTTTTGTGGATACACATCGTTACGCTATTCGATTGGACACGATGCTCTACATAACCAATACTGCTACCATGGTAGATGCCAATGCTAACATCCACCAAAAAGAAAATTTGATGAAAGTTATTAAACCAAAGAAAGCGCCTGGCCAAGAAAAAATACGAAACGTCCTGCTAAACCATCTTCCTGAGAAAAGGATAGCCGTGTTCACGAAAATTGTCAACGCGTGTTTGAGAAACTGATATTTTTCATCCAGCTGGAAACATGCCGTCATCACTGCAATTCCTAAACCGGGAAAATATATCACGCTTACTACCAACTACCGCCCAATTAGTCTTCTCTCAACTATGAGTAAAATTTTGGAACTTGTCATCCTTTCTAGAATCGAATACCACCTAAGGTGAGTAGCGTTTTTCCTCTGGAGCAGTTTGGCTTCAAGCGGGGCCACTCCACTAATCACCAACTTGTTTGCCTGACAATGAATACACAGGATTCTTTTAATTGACGTCAATCCGCAGGGATGGTCCTTTTGGATGTTGAGAAGGCGTATGATTGGTAGGATGCAACTTTTCACAAAATGAAGGTGGCAAAATTTTCTCTATACCTTTTTAAAGTTCTGCATTCTTTCTTGAAGCACCGTACCTTTCAATCCGCAGTGACTGGTGAGCTGTCCGACAGGAAACAAATTCCATTCGGTGTCCCCCAAGGTCCAGTATTGAGCCCAATTCTGTACAACATTATCACCTCGGATGTGGCGATGATAGATGGTGTCAACTACTACTTTTTTGCTGCGGTACTAGATTCGTCGCTGCAGACATTAATCCAAAGATCCATCCATCCATCAGCTCAGTTTGCCCTGGAGGAATACCATCAACGCTGGAGTTTTAAAGCCAACGCTGCAAAAACTACAAAACAATATTGTAGAGTGATAAGGACAAACAATAAACGAATTGAATTGAAATTGAATTGAACAAGCACAAACAGTTGCCATTTTACAATCGAATCCACATTTATATAGGCGAATACGACCGACAACCATTTACTCTGTGGAATTTAAAGCTACATAATTAGTTTATACTACCTGTAGCCGAATATCAGTCCCATAAGAGTTCGACATTATTGACTTATTAAATGAATCAATATATGTTTTGTTATATTTTTGGGTAAACAATAAATCCATAATCCAGTATTTTTTATTCGTTCAAAACAGAATCTAAGGTTCCATAAAAGGATCTTAAAATTCAAAACGTTCTCATAAATATAAACGCGTTAATGTGGATAAGTTAAATTTGCCTATTAAAGCATGTTTGAGCTTAAAGTTACCCATCCATACCTTGCAACTCGTGTACTTTTATTCCAAAGATAAAAAATCGAAAAATGTCCGTCTTCTGCGGCTTCCAGAACTAACAATATTGAATGTGTACTTATTCAACTGCGTAGGTACATCTCTGATGAATGCCATCCAGCAGAAGATTTCGGAAGCCATTTATCTTCGATAATGAACACATATTTACTCAAGCACCAAACATCAGGCACAAGTACTCCGATGGTATACCACATTCCCAAACAGTGCCATACATCATCAACAACAAGTGCAGCATATTGCACACCCTGCATTGGACACACAATAGCCATATAAACGTACTGCAAATCTGAATCTAGAATCCAGACATAGAGGACGTTTCGAGTTTGCGTGAACGATACCGTGCTGCACTGAACCAAGGCATGTGATATCTTCCTTCGACCACACAGAAGACATTTCTTTCCGTCCCTCGGGTGATCACTCAAGGAAGTGAATTTCCATTTTGGCCAACTTTATTTACACATCACTTACTTTTCTCACAAATGTGTGCTTCGGTCAGGCTTCGTTCGATATGCAACAATGGTACTTACTCGGAAGCATCCAAGTGCCTGTATCTTCCGGCGGTCAGTCTGTGCTTCCTTGTTCAACTTTGCGGGGGAAGAAATAGTAAACGACAGATGCTCATTGTGTAATTGATGAATATTAAAATGGTAAACCAATGCTGGTATTTTAGCATCCGAAAATCTGCCTTCAATGTTTGTTCATAACTCTGATGATGGGAATGTGTAACATGTTCACCACTGGGTTCAATGTGTGCGCGTGGCTAATGGAATATAAAATCAGACCATTGTATGTGATTTGGTAGGACAAAAGAAGGCTCATAACCACAAAACGGAATGTTGATATATTGTGTAATTACGTTAACAGAGATCAAGTTGTGGGGTTACAGTCGGTGTGCATTGCGTGGGTCACGTTTCAGTGGCAAGCGGGAAACCAAATTTTACACACGATTCAATGAACGATTGTTTGCGGGAAGTTTGTGGCTTTTGCCATCGATATAATTTAATTGCTGTTATTGCTCACTTGTGAGTAAACTTTCCTATCAAATTTATGCATACCCGAATCAATATCTGTTACAACACTTACCGACACTCTTTCTCCACCGACGGGGTGGACATCTGCGCCATGGTGTTTGCCTTCCGCGGTGTCATCGCCAGCAATGACCGCTCCGGGCTGTTGATTTCCACTGTCGAGGCCGCTCCCCTCGAATCCATACTAGGCGTTTTGGAAATAGTTGAGGCACGTCTACTGTTGCTTTTGCACAGCTTGGATGAGGCATTCGAAATGGTCGACGAGCGTCGGCTATTGGCTAGCGGATTATGTTTCGGACTGGCCGGTTCGTCCTTTTCTATTTTAGTCTGTCGGGATAGAACATGCTTCCGAGCCGTGTCCGAGCGCTTTGTTCGGTCACGCATCTTGTGCACCATCGGCATGTCAGTCGGATGGCCAAAGTGCATCGAACCATGTGATCGCGTTTGGTTCAAATGTCTGTGCATCGAGCGAAATAAAAGAGCATATACATGGGAAATGTGAAAATAACGGAATTTTCATTGTGATTTGTAATTGGATTTACTTGGGAAACGGTTCCGGTTCGTCGACCGATAGTGCATGTCGATGATAGTGCAGCATCGTCGGTTGTAACAGGCTGCTGTTCGTTTCACGCGTCGTTCGCTGGACCATGCTGCTGACACGTGGACTACGGTGATGTTTCACAGCCGACCGCTGCCCAGCCGGAGAACCGGAGGCTAACGGCACGGTCAACTTGTCGTCGGATAAATTTGGCTCGGAACCACTGCGAGAAACCCGTCGACTTTCATGCAGCGCCTGGTGGGTGGCTTTGGGAGTCCTGCAACGGAAGAGATACATGCAATGGATGAAAAATGTGCTTCCAGTCAATCAATATTGATCGATACAATGAAACGAGTTTGAAATTGGAGAAAGGGCATGTCAGTCAGTCAAATGTCAAATCTTCGCATTCATATTCACGAAGGTTTCGTTGATTAAACTCACTTATAATATATTTTCCACTTTTATTTTAGGGGGTACCAAATTGAGTGAATGATTTTCTCTCGCCAATTCATTCATATTTTTCAATTCGGATGAAAGTTTTCTCATGTTGTCCAATGTGTGAAAAAGAAACACGCCAGATAAGAGTGGAAAATTGCACAATAACAGCTCCTCCAATACCGGGACTTGAATAAGAAAATTTGATATGTTTAGTTTTTCATGTGCCTAACAAACTACCAAGCAAAACTAGCATTTTTAATGTTTAATCAAGTCAAACATACCCCACCGTCTTCTATAATATGCCGTACATTTTTTTTAATAAGTTCATTTTAATATACCGTACGCATTTATGGTTACATTTTTCTATATTTCACACTGAACGTGACTTAATTAAAAAACCACCCTATCTATTGCAACTTCTCGGCTGGCATAATTCACCCCATTTCAACACCTCGCTTGCGTGACCAGGCGTACGGTGTTGTCACGATCTCATAGATTTATTGCATAATTTAACCCAAGACCCTTGTGTGATCCGCTATCAAGACAACCCCAACCCGGTTAACGGTTTTCGTTCTAAATTTTACATCCTTCTCGACCTGCATCACACCAAGTCTGGATCAAAGATAGTACCGTAAAACGGGGAAACATTGATCACTTTTTTCAATGCTTCTTAGAGGTTTTTCTTTTCTGTCGTAGCGCCAAATAACGGAGTATAACTAAAAAATGAGAATTTTCGTTAAGGGCCATAACAAAAAGACTTGTTTATAGAAAGGAAAACTGGTTGATTTATTTTAAAAGCACGTCTCTTTACTTTAAAAAAAAAAAAACAATTAATGGACGTTTGAATACGGTCCGTCATCAGCTGTTCGACGAAGCTTTGTCCTGATGTTTGAACAGGAGTGAAAACATCGATCTGATTTGAGTCGGTGTCTTAGATATGTCGACTTGTCAATCCCAGTTACATTTACTTATATATGAGTGACTCCACTTTTAACGAAAGTGAGTCAGAAACGATTCAAATTTGAGTCAAACTTTCCCGCCGTGTGCGATTATGTTGGGGAGACAGAGAGCATTGATTTACATAATCTCTCTTTTCTCTGTTTGTGTGTGTGGTTTGGTATGAGAGAGTTTAAGGTTGAAGAAGTCGTAATTAATTTGGGCAATGATGATGATTATCTGCTTCCTTTTCTTCTTCTTCCTGTCAAATTTTTTTTAGCCATTTTCGGTAATATATCATGATTTACATTTTTTTGTGCACGTTCACTAAGTAGAATTGTTTTTTTCTCACTTAAAAAAAAAAAACATTTTATCAAACAATACACTATGGATTCATTTTTATCTTGTATTTTTTTAAAATTTGGTTCGCTACCACAATACACCAACACAAACTCGCCATTTGCTTCTCAAACTAACACTATTACAAGCGAGGGGCGATTCACTGATGTATTGTCGATTAAGGACAACGTATTGATAAAAGTATTTACGTATTTTTTGCGAATTAAAATGTATTTTGTGTATTAATGTATTGTTGTGCATTTATTTTGAATGCATGTAATTTTTGGTGCAGTAGAAGAATGATGTGTATTTTATTGTATTTCTGTATTGATATCAATTAAAAGCTCTTTCATTTTTATTATTTCAGTGTTTACTTTTGCAAACCCAAAAATTGGAAGAAGAAATGTCGATTGATGATTGAAATTTTCGATTAAAAATTCGATCTGGTCATCCTTTCATGGTAATTAACCTGTTACAACACTTTTAGTTAAGGCGCCCACTAATGTGGTGGAGGTGTGTCATTACAAGGCATGTAAAAAAATCGAGTCAAAGTGTTGTGGTGGGATGCTAGTAGATATCACACCTCCGCCTAATCAGTGGGCGCCTGGATATAGTTCTAGCTGCTTTTCTCCAACGGACACTCCTTTGCTAGTCGTTTTGCAGAATTCTCGGCAGATTTTTCCAGTATTGGACAAAATATAAATTTATCAAATTATTTTTATTCCCGAGTTAGACTAGCAGATGCGCTATCCCCTCTCCGACTTTTTTTTATCGATGAGGCTATCGAGCAATTCGAACCGAATAATATACCTCGAATCAAACTCGTACTCTTTTATTTATTTTATTTGGCATATCACACTGCTGGCCACAATGGCTCTCGCAGTGATAAACGACTAAAGATTTATTTTGAATAATAATTGAATAGAAAGTAGAAAACATTTAGTGGTTTAGTTCTTCACATCTCCCAGCTGGCATGTATAGAGATTTCAAACAAAATTTAATTACAAATGGCTTGATGTACGATGTAGAAAAATTTAAGAGTTTTTCGATCAACATTCTTGTAAACATAAATTTTACTTTCCCGGAAATGTCCTTATTCTATTATGTGTAAATTTTCCTATATCGTACAACAAGCTATTTTCAATCAAATCATTTTTTAAATTCTTAAGATTTTGATTTAAGATTTGAAATGATTATAAGATTTCAACTACACCACTCTATGCTTGACTCGATGTCTTCTTATTTTTCAAGATGGATTTCTTTATAATAAAATGTATGTATTTGAATTAAGCTTGGAATTGATGTAGATTACGCATTTCGTTCGAATGATGTATTTTTACAGTGTTCTCAAACTTTGAGCGCAATTAAGAATTATTGTGCACTGTACAGTATTTGACCGAATATTTGTATTTTTTTCTGATTTTTTAACTTTAATTGCATTTTTCTTCTGCATTGAGTATTCACGAATTTTCGTGTATTTTTATCGTTCACGTATTTTTGATTCAGTAATCAATTGCAGTGAATTGCCCCTTGTTTACAAGGACCCATCACTTAATTTTTCCATAAACCAATTTGTTTTATTTCCCATTTTCCATCACTTTTAAAAAAAGAAACCCCACCGCTCGTGTGGTATTTCTCTTTTAGAAAATTCACTTTTTGTTCATTCAACCACTTATAAATGAAAAAACTGCTACCGAAAATACCAACCGAGAAACAAGCCGGCCCACCATTTTATCAATGTAGCAGAACAGCACAACACACAAAAACACCCCCCCCCCACAAAAAAAAAAACACCAACTATGCGCGCGCACACCACCCCCGAGATTCCAAACAATAAAACCCACATTTCCAACACCACACACACCCCTCCCAAGGAGCCCAAAAAACTCATCGATCACCCACTGTCCCCAGTTTTACATCTTGATATTTTTAACTGATAGGTTTTGGCATGTTCAAAGACTGAGATACATCTGTACAAAACATGTTGTTTCAGATGTTTTTCGATGTCTTATGAAATATTTATTGATTTGGAAGCAAAATATTGGCTAATTTGCTATGTAACATAATCTACCATGAGTAACAATATTGAAAGAAATAATATTCTTCCCTGAGTTGGCAACTATGCTCGTTAGCTGATATTTTCGCTCCGCCCAGTTTCCTCCAATCAATTTGTAAACAATCTTTGCAAAGACGGAGCGTAACTTTGTGAATAATTGAAAATAATTCCGGTGAGTAGTTATGTCGCAGAAAAGGAAAGCACAACGGGTGGTGTTAATTTGCGAAGCAACGAAGCGGTTTGCGCAGGAACAGTTGAGCAGGAGTGATCAGGAAGAATATTTATCGTTGGATCAATATTCGACACTCATCAACGGATCAAAGTGTTCTGTTTGTCGAAGATCCAGTGAGTAGTGATTGTTATTAAGAACGTGAAGATGAAAATGTTAAGTGGAATTGTGCACCATTATCAACTGGGGAAATATTTAGTGAACAAATTTTCAAATGTTTTTCTACCTTTGAATCTGATGAGTGGAAAAAAGGCAATAAATCTTTCTAAGGTGATTCGAGAAGCATCCTCTTTCTGAAGGAGGGCTCCCATTCAAATGGAATACAAATTTCTGCGTAATTCGAGAACTAATCAAACAAACGGAACCAAATTTGGCAAGTGGAGGTTTTTGAACGCAAAAAATGTTTCTATGGTGGTTTGAGACCCCTCCGCCTTCTAGAAGAGGGGGGCTCTCAAACAAATGGAACAAAAATTTCTGCATAACTCGAGAACGAATCAAGCAAATGGTACTAAATTTGGCATGTGAAGGTTTTAGAAGGCAATCAATGTTTCTAAGATGACTCGAGACCCTGTATAACTAGGAAATGAATCAAGCTAATTGGACCAGGTGAAGGTTGTTGAACGCAAGAAATGTTTCTATGGTGGTTTGAGACTCCTCCGCCTTATAGAAGAGCGCATCCCTTGCAGGGTTGTTTCTTCAGTGCATTATGCAAGATGTTTGTTCATGCAAGTAAGGGTACAACAAAATTTGAAAATTTTCTATGCTTTTGTCAGACATTTTACTTCTTCCTTGACTGCTCAAGCTTATTGCTTTCACAATTCGATTATTGCCTACTCACAAGTTAATCTTCTAGATGCACTTTCACAGTTGTTAATTGAGAGCTTTCGATACCAAAAAAATTCATGAATTTGTATATTGTGTGATAAGCACAATAATACTCTATGCCCAAGGAAATCGAGAAAATTTCCAACCCGAAAGATTTTCTCAACCAGACCGTGTATGGATTCCCGCTCTTCAGCATAATGAAGAATACAGCTGGCATAACAAATATATGCCCCCGTATGCTGGGTGTGGTCCTGGAGCTTTACTGAGCAAGTTTGTTGCTGATCGCGAACAAATAAAATTAGCACAAGAAAAAATCAAGCTTCGACCGGACTTCTGCAGAAAGACAGCCAAATCGACGTTTGAGTAGAAAGACTAGGGAGAAGTAGCACTGGCTATAAACGAAACGATTTTTGATTTTGATAATGACATACCAGCAAAGATTCAAAGCTATTCTGTAAGAATTATTTCAAAATATTCATGCTGGTTCAAACCCTTTGATCCATACTTTAATTATTTATTCTAGCTTTCTGAAGAATCTAGGAGAAAAATTAACACGATGATAACAACGGCAGAGAAGGAAGAGTTTGCCAGAGGGACCATATTCTCATACTCAAGCTTCACAGCTGATGTGATTGATTCTACAGACAAGACATTTAAAAAAAATGTAATTTGATTTTACTTACGACCAAAACATGGAACCACATCCAACAGAGCAATCATATTGTCGGAACGTTTCTACAGCACGTAAAAAATGTAACCGGATACGATTTTAATTTAACGAATATTTTCATTGACCAATGTCATAATTTCTTTTGTTGTATACCCGATGGTTAGTATAATAGACTACTGTAATCCATCCCAAAGCGATACGCAAGCATTTTCACCTCGTGAGTTAAAAAAAAATATATATAAAACAATAATCTCCCCCCCCCACACACACCCCCCACAAACACACACTTAGTACCCAAACCCAAATTTTTTTTTTTTTTTTTCTTCCCCCAACTTCAAATAAAATTAACAAACCAAAACAACAACAAAACAATCATTTACAAAAAAAAATAACAAAGTTTTCAACCTTAGGCCGTTTTCAGCGGTCGCGGTCTATTCTAAATTTTGACATTTAAATAGACCAAACCAAATTTTCCATTTTCACCGGTGCGTTCTAATTTTTATTTTCGAACAGTTTTGGTTTAAAAAAGTAAAACTGTCATACGCTTTGTTTTATTTTGTGCCGAATTTGGAACGGAATCCAGCGCGTTCTAAAAACAGTTGGAAAAACGGCGTAAAACAACAACAAGGGAAAGGTGCACAAACGCGTCGATCGCTCGCTCGTTTTTCGGTAACTCTGTTTTCAGCGATGTACGTTGTGTTAAACTATTGTTGTGAATGCGACAATTAGCCATTAATTTGATAAAATAATTTCTCGATCAATTAAATCCGAAAGTTACGTGCCAATATCAATAGTAGGGGAAAGTGCTCTAATGTGGGTCTATAGAGCTAGAATTTGGCACATATTGACACTGATATAAAAGGTTGTTTAAACAAGCCTAAAATGCTTTTACAGCTTTGTTTATTTTTATCATGCATGATTTTTGTAACAAATATTTTTTACACTTTATTTGAGTCTTCCCTAAAAAGATATATTTCCCATATATTGAGTTCTGTGCACTATGAAGGCTAGTAAGAGAGATGCTTTAGAAAATTCCAGTCACAAATATGATTTTTCGAAGTATTTGAAGCATTTCAAATAGCAACACAAGTTTGTACTCCTGGAAGTAAGTACACAAAAGGAAGAGTGACACAAGTTTTGCCAAGCTGAAAATCCCAAACATCTCGCACCTTGCGCAATCAGCTAATAAGCCTAAAAAAGGCTTTTGAAATCTATGCGACCTTTAAGGGGTTGAACGAGCTTAGATGCGGGATATTTGGAATTTTTCAGCTCCGCAAAACGTGTATCACTTTCTCTGCTGAGAAATTACTTCCAGAACCGGGTGTTGATTCACGAGACAGTTATGGGTCAAACAACGTTGAAGATCAAGACGGAAGTTTTGCAAGGTTCCATCCTCTGGATCGGAATGTTCAATAGTGCTAATGTTGGCGTAGTGATCATTAGTTTTGCGGATGACATCGTATTGTCGATAACAGGCTAGTGGAAAACGGAGGTACTGTTGGTCGGCAAATGAAAAGTGTCATTGCTCCGAAAGGATTGATGACGAACTGAACTTCAATAGCTATGTGAGCTATGCCCAGGAGAAGGCGACGAAGGCAATCAACGGGGTGGGTAAGACCATGCCAAACAACGGTGGACAAGTTCGTTTCCGTTTAATACTTTCTTCCAGGACAAATGTAGTGCTCGATGACGCGATGCTCAACTGACTGAGAAACGCGAACCTTTTGTAGAGGGGCTTGTAGAAAGTCCTGTCGTAGGAGATCTGTGGGTGTTCGAAATTTAGGCACACCTAAAAGTCGTAACTAACGGCGATCCCGGAAGAGGTACTGCCAATGGAGTTTCAACTCAGGGTTTTCAACCGGTCGGAATGCTGTATTCAGGCCTGAAATCGTTGTCAAAACAGAGTTGAACTGAGGTCACATATTACCCAGCACATTACCGATGGTTGGTCAGCTAGTGTCGTACTCTCATCCAGTCAAACATAATAGTTACGCATATGAAAGCTTCCTTCGTGTAAATTAATTTTTATTTTCAGCTGTTTCAGCAAGAAGGAAATCCTTCACATCGTTTACCATAAAACGGCACTTAACAGCCGCTCATCTTAGCATTCGCCCAGCACCAACAGGTATTAGGAGGAATAGATCGCGATAAACTGGCACCTTTTGACTCGGAAAACTCGGAAACTTTTTAAAATCATTTTGAAAAGTCGAACGAGCTTAAAACCAACCAAATTCAAACGAAGCAGGCGAAGTTCCAAAACAAAACAAACGAACGGCATCACATAAAATTTAGAACAATGGCGGTGTAACTGGAAAACAGTTGATCTATTTTTGGTGGTCTATATTTTTGGAACTGTTATAAAACTAGACCAAAATAATAGAACACCGCTGAAAACGGCCTTAAATCATTCTCATTTTTTAGTTATACCCCGTTATTGCACGAGGAAGCACCTCTAAAAAGAGAAGTATATCCTATCCAGGTGAAGATAGGTTACACACTTATAAAACTCCATTATTACTTATTTATTTATTCGTCGTCAATCCAGCGTGGACCGCTTCAGTTACTATAATTAATTAACGTATTTTACGTAGCTAAACTCAAAAAGATTTGTTTTTTAAGCATACTTTTATCACTGTCACATCGATTGTTTCACGGTATACGTTGATTATTAATGTTAAAAAAAATCTGTTTCTTAGAAATCGAGTGGGAGCATAGAAGTTAAGATTTTCTAAAATCTCGGGAATGTTCACACTTTTCACTAACGCCTACAAAGAAAGAAATATAAAAAGAGACAAAATACATCAATTTTCCAGGCGATTGTACTGCCAGCTGGAGGTGGGTCCACCAGTGAATCGTCAATAAATATAAGTAGGCTATATACAGAAAAAATTGACAGCTTTATCAGTTCGTTTACGGCAAGGACAGGACCTGCCAGCTCAGCGAGAGATTACCTCTTATAAATTTATGATTGCTATGATACGGGGTGTGCGTAATATATTTAGTACATAAAATAACATTATAACAACCTGGACATTCAGGTACCCAACACTCAATATGAAGTCGACATATATATATTCATATATGTCGACCGTGCACAGCGACAACCCACATCCGATGTGAAGCCAGCGCATCGCTATCTTTCATCACTTTTGGATTCTTGGCGCTATCAAGGTAAGACGTGTTTCCCGTTCGACATCGAGGTTAACCCAGCCGGCTGATTCCCCGATGGATTGAAATCTCACATTGGCGATCCTGCTAGTCCTTGTTTTTTTTGTTCTCATTTCTCGTGAGGAATCAACCAGGTGTTTCGAAAAAGAGATAATAATCGAACGAATTTTCTTGTAAATGAAGTACGAAGAATCGTTTCATGATTCTAAGTGGCATAGTAAGACCACAGTGTCCGAAGGTGCGAGGCGGCCCCAGAAGTGACTACTCTTTTCTGATTTAAGTGGCATAGTAAGTCCGCTTAGTTTTAGTCCTTATGGCACAGTAAGACCACAGTGTTCGGTAGAGCAAGGCATCCACCGTGAGCACGACTTATATTGGACCTAAGTGGCACAGTAAGTCCTCTTAGGTTTATCCACTTAGTGGCACAGTAAGACCACACTATTCATGTTTCATGGGACGTACACAAAACTCGTAGCAATTGGAAATTGTTCCTCATAATACGTCGTTTGAATGTTGAAATGAAAAATATGAATAATGAATATGAAAAAATACTGTATTCCAGATTGTTAACAGCGAAGTTCAAAAATCTACCGAAATGGAAAGCAACGGAAAGTATGTCCGAGCACCTGGCATCACCAATTATGATACCAGCGACGACGATCGTTACCAGAACGACACGAATGACCAGTTACCAGTTGAAGACCCGAACTTTACTGAGGATAACAGCGATTCCTTCAGTTATTCATGTGGAGAGGATGATGGAAACGGCGAAAAAAACGAAGAAGAAAATGATCAATTACACAGTATCAATGACGTCGAGACAATTAATGAACCAGTCAACCCTTGCCAAGTAGCTAGTGCGGAAAATGCACACACGTACAACCAGCTCAAAATTGCCCAGCACTGCTGACCGTCTTCAGAGAATGGAGAAAGTACTTGCTGATATTACGAAAGCAATGAGCTTTTTCCAAACAATGACCCCGGCCAAAGATACTGATCATATCTAGAGCACTCCTGTCGCCCTCACCAGCATTCCTGACACTATCCCATCAAGCATCCGGTTTGATAATATTAAACCATTCCCGAATGGAGTGGCCGCCAACAAAATGTGGGAGGAGTGGAATCGTTACATTGAGAATTTTGAGATTGCTGCTTCTCTCAATAACGCTAACGATCCAGTACGAAGATCACAACTCCTATTCCTTTCAGTTGGAGAAGAATTGCAAGCAATCATCAGAGCAGCCAAACTAAGACCGAGTCTCACCGAGGCAAATTGCTACAACGTCTTCGTAAGCAATATTAAAACCTACCTGCAGTCAATGACAGATTCCGCGGCAGAGCACGAGGCATTTTCAAATATGCGACAGGAAAAAGCAGAGTCTGCGATCGCTTTCCATGCTCGCCTAATGGGGAAAGTTCGTCTATGCGAGTACAGTCCAGCAGACCAGGAGCGTTTCGTCCGTGCCCAACTCCTGAAAGGCTTAAAGAATAAGGAATTGGTGAAGGCTGCCCGTACATACGGATATGACACGAAGTACATTGTGCAAGCTGCCACTCGTGACGAAGCATTCCAAGCAGAAACATCAACCCCGGAGTCATCAGAAGTCTATGCAGTTAATCGTAGTCGTTTACAACTAATGGGTCGAAGAATCAATCAGAACCACACACAGAGCAATTATAGGGACAAAAGAACACCAGCAAAGAGACCACGCCAAGATGAGCAGAAATTCCATTCTAAACTAAATGATCATAGTCGTCGCACTCGTTGCTCTAGATGCAACGGTTATCCTCATCGCGATTACACTTGTCCTGCGTTGAGAAGGAAGTGCAACTCGTGTCACGAAGTTGGACATTATGCAGTTGTTTGTCGTAGAGTAAATGTTCGACAGCTACGAGAGGCCGATGATGACTCACCTAAGCAAGAAAATGATTCCAATGATAATCAGGTATAGCATTGCATAAAATCATAATTTAAAATAAATCTCGTGGACCTTATTTTTAAGACATTATTTGATTTTTTTTTTTTTATGGAAATCCGTTTTTTCCAATTGTAGCACATCAATGCACTGTCTCTAGAGGACGTTCTGGTAAACTGCCGGTTGGGAGCCTCTAGTCCTATTCGATTTCTGGTGGATTCAGGGGCAGATGTGAACGTCATCGGTGGTGAAGACTGGGTCCGCCTGAAAAAGGAGTCCAAATTAGGTGTCGCAAAGCTCAAGATAATTGATAATATTCGATCTAAAAACCTGCATGCGTACGGTACAACATCTCCTATGATAGTGGAATGCTCACTTCAAACGGAAATTACAGTATCAGAATGCAAACGGCGAATCGCATCTGCAACTTTTCACGTTGTCCCTAAAGGGCGAAGATCGCTTCTCGGAAGATCCACGGCGAGTGATTTGGGATTACTACAGGTGGGTTTGAATCTCAACAGTATGGAAGCCTGCACAAGAATAGAAGAGTTTCCAAAAATGCCCGGGGTGAAGGTAAAATTCAGTGTTGACAAGTCGGTACCTTCAGTCAGAAACGCTTACTACAATGTTCTGGCGGCCTATCGCGCAGCAGCAAGATGTCGTTTAGAGGAAATGGAAAAGCGTGGCATTATTGAGCAAGTCACAGAGGCTCCGAACTGGATAAGTGGAATGTCGGCCGTCGCAAAAGGAAAGGATGATTTCCGTTTGGTAGTGAATATGAGAGCTCCAAACAAGGCGATCAATCGTGAATATTTCCGTTTACCTCTCCTAGAAGAAATGAAATTGAAACTCTATGGATCCAAATACTTTACAAAACTCGACTTGAGCAACGTGTATTATCACCTCGAACTTCATAACGAGTCTCGAGACCTTACAACCTTCATTACAGAAAGTGGTATGTACCGCTTTACTAGGCTAATGTTCGGGGTGAATTGTGCACCCGAAATTTTCCAACGCGAAATGACGCGTATACTTAAGGATGTTAAGAAGATTATCGTTTATATAGATGACATTCTTATTTTCGCGGAAAATTTGGAAGAATTGCACAAAACCGTGAACCAAGTTCTTCAAATATTACGAGCTAATAACCTTACGCTGAATTCGAATAAAGGGTGATACGGTCAAAATTTGGTCAAGGGAAAACGCGTGTAAATCGGTGAAATCGTTTATTTAAAAAATCAAATTGAATTTCTTTTTCAAGTTCAATTAGTATAAAATTCAGGAAAAATATTCAGTTAGGCTTCCGCTTTTCCAAATCCGAATTGCCGGGCCTTACGCTTGACCCCTGCCATCAGATTTTGTACAGCCACCTTGTCCACCTTCTTCGCCGCAGAAAGCCAGTTTGCCTTGAACTGCTGCTCGTCCTTAGCAGTTTTTTTGGTCTTCTTTAGGTTCCGCTTGACAATAGCCCAGTATTTCTCAATTGGGCGGAGGTCTGGCGTGTTGGTAGGGTTCTTGTCCTTGGGAACCACCTGCACGTTGTTGGCGGCGTACCACTCCATGGCCTTTTTACCGTAATGGCAAGATGCCAAATCCGGCCAAAACAGTACGGAACAACCGTGTTTCTTCAGGAAAGGCAGCAGACGTTTATTCAAACACTCTTTCACGTAAATTTCTTGGTTGACAGTCCCGGAAGCTATGAAAATGCAGCTTTTCAAACCACAGGTACAGATGGCTTGCCAAACCAGATATTTCTTTGCGAACTGTGACAGTTTCGTGTGCTTGAAAATATCTGCTACCTTTCCCCTTCCTTTTGCCGTATAAAACTCCTGTCCCGGAAGCTGCTTGTAGTCGGCTTTGACGTAGGTTTCGTCGTCCATTACCACGCAGTCAAACTTCGTCAGCATCGTCGTGTACAGCCTCCGGGATCGCGCTTTGGCCGTCGTATTTTGTTTATCATCGCGATTTGGAGTCACTACCTTCTTGTAAGTCGATAGTCCGGCTCGTTTTTTGGCTCGATGCACGGTTGTAGACGATACACCCAGCTTATTTCCGGCATCTCGGAGAGATAGGTTAGGGTTTCGCTTGAAACTACCAGCAACTCTCTTTGTCGTCTCAGCGGCTTCCGGTTTTCGATTTCCCCCCGATCCAGACTTCCTGGCTGTCGACAAACGTTCCCCAAACACTTTAATTACATTTGTAACGGTTGATTTGGCAACTTTTAGCGATTTTGCCAACTTTGCGTGCGAGTAGCTCGGATTTTCGCGATGCGCGAGCAAAATTTTGATACGCTGCTCTTCTTGCTTGGACGGCATTTTGACAACTGAAGAGTGAATTCCAAAATCAAAATAGGAACAACATTCTACACACACACACCTTCAAAATGAGGGGTGTTCAGGTTTTTTAAATGCAAAATTGAAAGAAATACGTCAAGTTGATATTGACCAAATTTTGACCGTATCGCCCATTAAGTGCGAATTTGATAAAAAGCAGCTTAAATTTCTGGGTCATCAACTCAATGAAGATGGTTTTCATGTGGACGAAGAGAAAATTAGAAGCTTGCGACAATTCCGGGAACCTACAACTATATCCGAACTACGAAGTTTTTTAGGACTTTCATCTTTCATAAGCGCTCACGTGAAAAACTTCGCAGAAATCACCAGCCCCCTATGGGCCATCACCACCACTAAATCATGGACATGGGGTCGTGAACAGAGTGAGGCATTCCAAATGGTCAAAGAGCAAATCCTCCACAATTGTGTTACCCTAGGATACTTTTCCGATGACGATAAGACGATATTATACACCGACGCTTCACCAATCGCTTTGGGAGCGGTCTTAGTGCAGGAGGACATAAACGGATCATCGAGAATCATAAGCTTTGCATCGAAATCACTCACCATGACTGAAAAGCGATACGCCCAAAACCAACGAGAGGCTCTCGCTGCGGTTTGGGCTGTTGAACACTTCTCGTACTTCCTATTGGGGCGAAAATTCACGCTAAGGACAGATGCACAAGGAGTTTCATTCATTTTGAACCGATCTCGAGAGGAGTCAAAGAGGGCCCTAACGCGAG
The DNA here is from genome assembly GCA_024533555.2 of Aedes koreicus. NCBI lineage: Eukaryota > Metazoa > Arthropoda > Insecta > Diptera > Culicidae > Aedes > Aedes koreicus. The sequence continues at coordinate 581,203 of JAHHFK020000961.1, read as the reverse complement.
CTGAAGGTTGGGCGCTGAGGCTAAGCCCATATCGTTATGACGTGGAGTATATGGAAAAGACAAAACCCCCAACCCCCCTCCCCGCCTTTATACCGGGACGACATTGCTTTTGACGATAGTTCCAGCCCACGGGAAATAGCTTCCCTAGAAGCGAATGCCGTTGGGTTCTTAACAGATGACGATCAGGGTTATTCTGCGTGGCGTATCAGGTGAGACGACAATTGTCACCTCGCAGTCACATGACTATTCTCACTCGATTCCCTTAGTCGAGTCGAGTGACGCGAGAGGTTCATTTCTCGGTGAGTGAGAAAATGAATCGCATGTGACTCTGTATTCATTCGAAGAACTGTCAGTTTACTACATTCTGGAGCAACAATATTACAGGGCCCAACAGCATTTCTAAACAAGCCGTTGTAAACGTTTTAATCGCAAAAAAATAAGTTTCCCACACAAATCAATGACACCGTTGTGAAGGGAAAAGTTTCCCCAACCAAATTATGCTGTTTATTAGCATGAGTGGCCCAACACTTTGTGAGAAACGGACTAACAAGGCATTGCTCGGGAACGTTGTTTGGCCATATTCTTTTAATGCTTCAGAATTTTGTTTCGAAGAGGATAACGTTCGTCTTTTTGCTGCAAGTCGATTGGAAGTGAAATAAAACGAGAAAATTTAATCATCTTGAAGCAATTAAAATTAAATAATCCACCATGGGTTCTCTGAATTAATTGATATTTATGTTTTTCAGAGTGAGAAGCAAAACGGAAAAGTGTAGAGGCAACCACTGTACGAAGGTGTTTTTAGAACAAATAAACGGCTGACTAAAACTAACTACCGGCATAAAATGTGTCCGCGGCTCGGTGCACTGGGTCGCGACGGGCTGAACCTCTTGGTCCGATGTCACGTCGTCAACGATGGTGACTGATAAAATATACTGAAGCCGCATCGGTGGATTGACTGCCCGCGGGTTTATGTGTTTTTTTTTTCTGGTTAATGTGTACTTTTTTCGACTGGTACGGAGTATAAAAATAGTGTGAATTGCAACGATTATCATCATGAAAGTTGCGAAAATTTGGTGATGAATTGGTTTATAAACGTTGTATTCCTATTCGAAATTGTGTAATTTTGGTATGTGTTTAGAAATGAGCCAACTTGTTTCCTGTCGGAGATTCCACAATATTAAGGAGTGTGTCGTTCATCTCGTTTAATAAAAAAAATGTTTGGCCCATTTCTGTTACTTTTAATAATGTCCGATGCTTTCGTAGCTTGACCGGCTGTTTTGACCAAGGATTATGTTGGATATACATTCGTCAGTGGAAACATCCTTTAAACTGTTCAGATTGCAGAAGCTCCAGTTGCTATCGGTCTACAAATAGAGTTTGTCGTTGCCGTTAAGATAGTCATTGCCCTTTAGTTTAATACATAGTGATTGTTCTATTCTATTTTATTTCTTCAAGCTCATAATTAATTGATTAATAATAATTGGAATCAACATATTAAAAAAAAAAACAACAACAAAAGTATTGTATATCAGCTTTTATTTTTGCTTTATCAAACCTATTCCAACGATGTATTTTTTACTTTCGTTTGCAAGAGATCCAACTTTTTCTTTTTGTACTCCAGCAAGAGCAATTTATATTTTAGTTTCTCAGCATTTTGCTTTTCTATTCGTAGAGCATTTTCTTGTTCGAAGCGAATTTTTTTTTCCTGCAGATAATATTTTTTTCTAGTATAACGTGCCAAGTCCTTGACACCATCTCGGATTTCTTGAATGCATTTTGTTTGCTCTTCAAGCAACTCCTCACGTGTTTTGGAACCGATTGCTGTTGATGGAGTTGCGTACTTGGCAATTCAGCATCGTTATTCGGATCTAGGTTTTCGTCTTCACTGTCCTCACTATTTGCATTTGATTTTTCTTGATGCTCTGATCTCTTCTGTGAGTGTGTAGTTCCAGAACATGCGGGTTCTTGAAAATTAACCTCGGTCGTTACACTGGATGCTAAACCATATGTATTGCCTGTTGAAAGAAAATAAATAAAAAATAGAAGCCAAACATGTATAATCACATGTGATAAATTACCATCAGAAGCAACAGTTTTATCTAGTTGAAGCAGTGCTACGACTGCCTCCTCACATGAAGTGAGATTTGTCATTTTATTAGGACCTCCACCTGTCGCACGAGCCTCCGTAAGGTTGTGAGATAGTTTCCTTTTTGTTTTAAGTTTGAAGGCGTTCCATACCTTGAAAAGAAATTGAACAACTTTATCAAATAAAATAAGGCTTTTTGATCGGTACATACCTTCTGCCATCCATTCAAAGATCGAATCGGTGGACCAAGGCTATTAAGGTCCTTTGTGAGAGCGGCCCAGACTCCCTCAAATTTTTTCTGTTGAAATTTGCCGCCTCAGAAAATTTCAGTCCTTTGGCCACCTGAGGGTACTTTTCCATCGTAGCCACCAAACAATCGAACTGCTTCCTGTTTGTTATTTTTATTCTGAAATGTGAAAAGTTAAGAAAAATTATTAATTAATATATTTTCTGATAAATTATGTGATAAATTTACTCACAGCTTCGTCTCCATTTTCAACAGTCGTCAATGGTTTAGGATACGCCTTGAAATGTCACTTCTGAGCGACAATTGTCACTCACATACGACTGGGAGAATAATGCGAGAGGTCATCTAAGTTCATTCGTGGTGACTTTTCTCACTTTATTCGCCTACGAGAATCGCGTGAGACGGGTGACTCGAGTCGTCTCACCTGAAACGCCACGCAGAATAACCCTGGAACCCCCAACCCCCAAACCCCGTGTTAAAGTGGGTGGGTGTTTTCGGGGTGGTCCGCAGAGAAAATTGGGCCGGGGCCCGCCCCCAAGTTTTTTGAGGTGTTTGTTGGCCGGGGTATCCCCGGGCTCGAGATGGGTTGTCTTGTGGAACATGTGCGCGCATGGGGGACCTGGGAAACCTACCCCCTGCGACGTGTGTTTGCACCGAAAGCTGTTTGGGAAACAATTGCATTGGACTTCAACGGCCCATATGTGAAGTTTGGTGGAATTTCCATATTGGTTATCGTAGATTATAGATCCCGATATCTTATTGCACGTCCGGTAAAGTCAACATGTTTCGAGCACACGCGAAAAGTTCTGGAAGAAATATTTGTTCGAGAGGGTTTTCCAAAATCGATCAAAACCGACAACGGACCCCCTTTCAATGGAGAAGAGTATAAAACTTATTGTGCAACACGTGGTATTTCTACTGTCTACTCTACACCTTTATTCCCTCAGCAAAACGGGCTCGTTGAGGGCTACATGAAAGTGATCAATAAAGCTATGATTAGTGCTACGGTAAACAAAACCAATTACATCGAAGAGTTACGGGAAGCAATACATGCACATAATGCGGCAGCACATAGCGTAACGAAACTACCCCCAGAAGAGGTCATGAACGGTCGGAAGATTAAACGAAAACTTCCCCTCTTAGAACGTAAGAAGGTCTCGATAAATGAAGAACTCCTCAATGACAGGGACCGAGAAGCTAAATTAGCTGGCAAGAAACGGGAAGACGAACGTAATTTCAGGTGTGCTCGCCTGTGTCGAGTTAAACCTGGCGATAAGGTGGTACTGGAGCGTCAACGACAAGGGAAAGGAGAATCGCGTTTCTGTTCAACCCAGTTTACAGTGATGGCTGAAAATAATGGAAGTCTTACTCTCAGCGATGGAACGGGGCAAATAGTCAAGCGTCACGTTACACAAACTAGGAAGGTATCTGAGTGGCGACAAGACAAATCACCGGTTGCCGATAAGCATGATCAACATCTTTTGAATTCAGCTGATGCATCCGGTAGAACAACTCGTGAAAGAAACGCCCCCGTCTATCTCAACGATTATGTGCGGCATGTGACAATGGAATAAAACGGCTGAAAATAGACAATAAGTTATTTTTTGTATCGTATATGAACTTTAACAGCAAACCAATAGAGAACAGCATCATTCTCGCCATCAACATTCTCTCTGTTTTCTTTTTTTTGTTTTTTTTTTTTCCGAAATTTTTATTTTTATTTTTTATATTAAAAAAAAAAAAAAAAAAAAAATTAAAAAAAAAATTTATCAAATTAAAATTTCCCGACCCCCCACAAAATCCCCCCTCAAATAGATGTTTCTTTTTTTCTTGTTTCAATTCGCGGTGGCTCGTCAAAAGCAAGCAAAAAACTGTACGAATAGAGCTGTCCGAAAATAAGTTGGAGACAGGGGCCTGGCAACCCTATCCTATTTACTAGCGTTTGACAGTATGCAACACATCGTGGGCCTTATTCAAATAAGGCCCGTCTGACGTTTGTTCTACGGGTACGAACGCCAGCATTGTTTACAAACAGTGAATCTTTTGATGTTTGGATGGTAGAGATGTTGGCTACAGGAAAATGGCTGTCCGTCAGATCCCTGGTTGGAGATAAATAAATGTACACGCAGAAACATAACAACTCAGCAACTGGGTTATTTAAACTATACACAGAGCAAAGTTTGATAATCAATTTAATCGTTATATTTATGTGTATATTACCTTTTTTTTTTTTTTGAAGAAGAGGGAAGATGTGCGTAATATATTTAGTACATAAAATAACATTATAACAACCTGGACATTCAGGTACCCAACACTCAATATGAAGTCGACATATATATATTCATATATGTCGACCGTGCACAGCGACAACCCACATCCGATGTGAAGCCAGCGCATCGCCATCTTTCATCACTTTTGGATTCTTGGCGCTATCAAGGTAAGACGTGTTTCCCGTTCGACATCGAGGTTAACCCAGCCGGCTGATTCCCCGATGGATTGAAATCTCACACGGGGGTCGCTCCAGTGTTGCCAGATATATTGACACAGTAATCCCATTGAAAATAAAGCAATTAAAAAAATGTCATTTGTCGTTCGGGAAATGAAGCTGCATCAAACTAAACGTTAATTTATGAGGTTTCATTGTATTTCATTTATGCTTACGCTGCAAATTCTGCTATGGGGAGGAAGCTTGAGCAAGACAATGTCTTCCTCGCTTGCGTTCCCAATGCAGGCCTTCACCCCAAGCTTCAGCCACTCTCGGCGAACGATTGGATCTCTAGTGTCATAATTTAGTTCAGTTCAAATCATTCTTCCTTTGCCTTGATTGCCAGCTGCATGCGTTGTTGGGAAACACGCATGATATTTTGAGGTATGTCATTCTATATTTTGACCAAACGGGTTCTCAAAGTTCCCACGGTTAGTTCTTTGGTATTCCACAGTTTGCCCAGCATATAGTCCCATGTATAGAAGTCGAGAGGCTCTTCAAATCAGGTTAAGAGGCAAGCCATTCTTTACAAAATGGCCCACTCTATAGACGGTTGTGAAAACAAGTTAATAAAACCTTTATGAGAACATAAAAATTTTGAAAATGTTCTAGTGAAAGATGTTATGACCACTTGAGACCCTTCATAAAACCTATTGGCTGCCATGAAAACCAGAATGTGGCCAAATGGCTGTCAAACTTCACTGAGAAATCAAGGTTGTTTTTTGTTATTCTGCTTTGTTTGATTCTCTGCTCTTCTGATTCATTTAGCAGTAAAAAAAAAGGTCATGAGTTGCGGGAAATTTTGTTTGATAGCAAAATATCCAGAACAAATTGTGTTTTCCATAGCGTATAATGCTTGAAATTATATGCACATTTATTTTTTCGGTGAATATTGGCACGATAAGAGCCGAAAATTAATGCGCTTCGGAAATTATGCGAATTTACAAAAACATAAATCAAATTAAAACAAATATATTCGATAACATAATTATGAATTTCCTGAAAAGTGCTTGGAATTGGATGAGATTATCTAAAAGAATGCCGAAATTAGTCTCCGATCTACAGTTTGTTTGCAAATCATTGAAAATCTTATGCATTTATTTTTCCACATTTCAATTATCTCTTTTATTTCAATATGGCGATTGAAACAAAAAACATTTCTGCCATAGAGCCAATTTTTCTTCGAAATGACTATTATAAAACTATTTGGTCTGATGGTGACTTTCTTCAATTCCAATTTGCCGTTTAATGCATTTATTAGAGGCAAAATGGTTTTAAAATACTTTTTCAGCTGACCATAATAAGATAATATCAATGAGTCCTAAAACGGCATTTCAATACAGCATTTTACGAGATCATAAAGTCGAAATAAAACCTTTGATAGGAGTAAAAGGAATATGAGAAACGAGGTTTTAAGATCGTTGTCGACAAGCTGTGTAGGTTCTCATAAAGCTGACTAAAATATGAAACCTATTTGCCATAATATTGGTGCCATAATAAAACCAAATTGATTTCAAGTGGCTTTCATAAATTTTTAATAAAATTTAATAAAACAGAATGGTGTTAGCAATGTTACTTGGGTGAGGTGCTATGGATCCAACTCATTCCAGGCCTGCTCCAGTGCCGCAAAATATGTTTGCTTGTTGCTTACGTGGGTGAAAAAAAAAATAATGCTTGCGATTCCCAAAGCCGTATGCTTTGGGTCGTTGTCTTGCTGGAAAATGTAGATATCTTCCAGACCGATTTTAAGCTAAGATTCTTCCATATTCTCGTTCAGAATATCTCCATCTGCCGTAAAAATACCATTGATTAGTGCAAGATTACCCAAACCTAGAGAAACAGCCACAGACCATAATGCTTCCACAGCCGTGCTTTATGGTCGCTTGGAGATATTTATCCTTCAGCCCTTTATTGCTTTTCCGGCAAACTCGAAATCGTCGGTTTCTGTTGAACAGCTCAAACTATGATGCATCTGACCAAACAGCCCGTTTCCAAAGGTCCAGTGGCTTATTTAAATAGTTTCTTGCACGCCGCAATCGCTTCTCTTTATTCACCTTACTTATAAACGGCCGTTTCCGAGCAAAATGGCTTTTCAAACTGTGCTCAGCAATGCGTCGTTGAACTATACGATCGAAAGGCTTAGCTTTTCTTTGAAGGCACGGATGGTAACAAACGGATCCTTCTTAATTTCTCGAATGATTCTAGTGTCTTATCGGTGCACAGACTTAGGACTTAGGACTGAATTGGGTCACTGGAACCCAACAGAGCATTCGCCATTCTAACATTCTAACACTCGGGGTAAACATGTTAGTTTCAGACAACAGTTCGTTTAACTGCTAACATTTTTCTTCGATAAAAACACTGTGAAACGGTGAGCGTTGGATTATACGCAAACATACACTCATTACATTGTTGCACATACATCGAGCCTTCCCTTGTCACTTTGTTTACCTTGAGTCTCAGCTGTGTGCTGGAGTGCAAGTTGTTTTCATTATCGTAATTGAAAATTAAAAATTTACCCAGAAGAAAAACGTACTGCCGTTATTGTCCAAAGCAGGAAAATGCAGAAGAATATTGTTCGGGAGCCGATAAATTTGAGAGTGTGCAGAAGTTTTCCAAACCGTACAATCAAAAGGTATCTTGAGACTGGTTCTACTAAAAAACGGCATGGTGGTGGACACCAACAAAAACCCCCCCCCCCCCCCAAAAAAAAAAAAACGTTTTAAAAAAAAACACATCCCCCACCCCAAAAAAATGGCTTAAGACCAAAAAGATCCAAAAGTACAGGACCTTACAATCAAGCAAAAGTAGGAAAACCTGAAGAGGCTTCAACCCGAGCAAGAACGAAAACTTGATAACTGGACTTGGTTTTTAAGAGCGCTGCATAAGAGGTAAAATACCTGAGGATAATACCATAAAAATGTTCCCACAATGTTATGCGAATACCAAATTGAGGTAAGGCAATACCAAAATAGTACCTCTCATGTATTCCCAGGTATCCCAAATAACAAGTTTTGTTAATCGAGAGATATTTTGCTTGCAATTCTTAGGTTTTTTGCTTAGGTATTTCACCTCTTATGCTGCGCTCATCAATACCAACTTCAGTTATCAAGATCAAAATGAGGTATTTATATATTATTTTCTCCTGCTCGGGTACCCGAGCAGGACACAAAAGCATATGAATACCTAATTTTGATCTTGATAACTGGCCTTGGTATTAAAGAGCTCAGATTAAGAGGTAAAATACCTAAGCAAAATACCTAAGAATTGCAAGCAAAATGTCTCTAGAATAACTAAACTTGATATTCCGGATACCTGGGTAAGTATCTGGTCACCTTAGAGGTATTATTTTGGTATTGTCTTACCTCAATTCGGTATTCGCATGGCATTGTGGGAACAATTTGATGGTATTATCCTCAGGTATTTTACCTCTTAATCTGAGCTCATAAATACCAAGGCCAGTTATCAAGTTATTCGCTTCTGCTCGGGTAGTGGCTAAATGGGATCTAATACCGAAAGCAAAAATGCAATTTTTGATCGTTTGAAGCAAGAATTAGATCCTAAGTCTTTCTGGAAACATGTCAACGGTCAAAGAAAAGAATCTATACTACCGTCAAAGTTGACATACGGAGAAGGCACAGCATCGAATTCCGAGGATATTTGCGAACTTTTCGAAGCAAAATTCAAGGGCGTGTTCTGCTCCGAGATATTGACACAGGATTAAATCTCTCTAGCAGCGAGTAATGTGCCGCTATCTAGTAATCCGTAAAACACCATCAATACTAATACATTTAAACTAATCATGTTATTTGTTGTTGCACGAGGCACGTAAAAAATTATAATGTTTGAAAATTTGAAATAGCATTCTTATCAATATGCAACTCTAGGAGTGGACAGCAATTTCTGCTAGAACCAAAGATGTGAAAAGAAAGTATTGATAGATCCGTAAGAGCACGGCAGGTTGGGAAATTGAGCAAAAAAAAAATAATTTAAATTGAGCGTAGGGCATGTTTGGAAGGCGGTATCTGATCGAGCAGATAGAATCTTTCTAAAATAAAATCATCATCATCGGTTGGTCCGGATGCTATCCCTGTGGTTATTTTCAAAAAGTGCTATGTTGGCATAATAGCACCTCTGCGTCACTTGTTCCAAATCTCTCTAGCAACTGCAACATTTCCCTTGCCCTAAAGATCGGCCTACATGTTTCCAGTTTTTAAAAAAGGCGACAAGCGCAACGCCGACAACTACCGAGGAATATCTGCCTTAAATGCTGTAGCGAGTTGGTAGTTCTAGACTCAGTCTTCAATCATTGCAAGTAATACATAACCGATACACAGCACGGGTTCATGCCTAAGTAATCTACAAAAACGAACCATTTGACGTTCACAACATATGCGACAGATGTTATGTGAAAGGGCTTCCAAACGGACACAATTTATATCTTCAGCTTTCAATATGATCAACGATCGCATTGCATTCGCGAAACTTGAGAGACTGGGCTTTGGAGGCAGCGTTTTACGTTGGGTCCATTCATACCTAACATAACGACATCTAAGCGTCAGGATTGATGACGGCATGCCTGGTGAATTCCTTGACACATCGGGTATTCCACAAGGAAGTCATCTTGAGTCCCATGTCTTCTTGTTGTACTTCAACGACGTTAGTCTTTGTATGGAAGGCCCTAGGCTTTCTTTTGCTGATGACTTGAAAATTTATAATCAGGTCAAGTCCATCGAAGCCGCATCGTTTCTATAACACCAACTTGATAGTTTCGCTTCGTGGTGCAACACAAACAGGATGGTGCTGAATCCAACCAATTGCCCGCTGTTTCTTTCACAAGGAAAAAGAAACCGATAATGTTTGACTACCACCTCGAAGGCAGCATTATTAAACGCTTATTGTTAAATTATTATTGAATCGTACGTCAAGGACCTAGGAGTTTTTTTTTCGATGCGGGACTTACGTACAAGGAGCATATTTGCTACATTTTTTACAAAGTAAACCGCAGTTTGGGATTCATTATGAGAATGGCCAAGAACTTTACGGATGTCTATTGCTTAAAGAGCCTTTACTGTACGCTAGTGCGATCCACACTGGAGTATTGCTCAACAGTATGGAACCCTCACAATCTTATCGTTGATAGAATCGAGATGCAACGAAGGTTTGTGCGATTTTCTCTCCGTCGTTTACCATGGAATAATCCAATATCCACATTAATCCGGACACCTTCAAATCATTTTAACTTTTGAAATATTGCACGAAGGAATGAAAAATTTCACTAAGGTTTAGCTGAGAGTCAATGATGAAAAAGACTATGATTGATGTTTACATTTCATGTTTAGTATTCAAGATGGCGACGAAAGAAAAACAAGTGCGCGAGCGTATTTTGTACCGGCGTACGGCAAATCCTGACTTGTCAATACGGGACCTTGCAAAATCATTGGATTTGCCTAATTTTCGGAACGTTTGACGGTAGAGAGGAAACCGAGAAGTGACAAAAACATTGGACGCGCTGATTCTGTCATGGACCGAAAGGTGAAAAGGATATTAACGAAAAACCCAAATCTCTCCATTCGAACGGTGGCTCGTAAAATAGAGATGTCACCTGGTTTTGTCCAAAAATCAAAACAACGTTTGGGACTTAAGTCGTATACAGTAAAAACAGTTCCAAATCGCAACGACAAACAGAACTTGGCAGCAAAATCACGGGCTCGACTGCGAATATTTGACGAAGATTTCATGCGTTGTTATGGACGATTTGTCCTGAAGGATTTAAAGCAGCTTCCAGGGCTGGCTTTTTATTCTGCTATGGCCAGAAATGCTACAGCTGAGCATTTCAGAACGAAGAAGGCATCGAGATTTCCCAAAAAAATACCTTGTGTGGCAAGTAATTTGCACGTGTGGCAAAAAGAGTAAATCTTTCGTCACTACAGGCACAATCAACAAAGAGGTCTATCAGAAAGAGTGTCTGCAGAAGCGATTGCTACCCTTCATCAAAAGTCACAAAGAAAAACCTTTGTTCTGGCCCGATTTGGCATCATGCCACTATGCTAAAACTGCGATGGAGTGGAAAGAAGCAAGGAATCAAAGACATCAAACACTTCCAGCAAATTTGGACAAAGACGGCTTCTACGATTTCTGAAGAGTCTGTACAACCCCTAATGGACGGAGTTTAGCGCAAAGTTCGAAAATTTTATGCAAATACAAAATAACTATGTTTTGTCTTCACGAATTGTTAAAACACATCCCATGAATCTGAAATAAACAACTACGACGGAAATATAATGCGAAATTTATGTTTTATTCATGTTTTGAGGTGTCCAGGTTATGTACACTCAGTAGCAAAACAAAGCCGAGCAAAATTTTGCTTCCATAAACCGTCATTTTCAACCTTCTGTAACTTTGTCAATTATCAATATTTTTGACTGAATTTGTGAAAGAACTATAATTAATGTATTGTCCTTATTTGATCAAAATTTCATGTTTATAAAATTTATAAATTTGATGTTTTGATAACATATGTCAAAAAAGTCCTTTTGGACATACCAATTTCAAAACTACGTACTTTTGTGAAAAATTTAAGTAGCATAATAAAAATTTCACCACAGCCTAAAAAAGTATAGGAAATAATGTTGACAAAATTTGAACTGTTTCCATCAAGTGGTTTGGACCAAAAAAAAAGCCGAGGCGAATTCATCTTGTTAATACACATGATTTGTTACGCTTGATATTTACGAAATAACAAGTGTAACCCATAGAGAACTTTAAAATATGCTAAACAATATGTATTATTATTAGAATTCGCCTCGGCTTTTTTTTTCACCGATATTTCAGCAAGATCAATATTTTTTAGGCTGTGGTGAAATTTTTATTATGCTACTTAAATTTTTCACAAAAGTACGTAGTTTTGAAATTGGTATGTCCAAAAGGACTTTTTTGACATATGTTATCAAAACATCAAATTTATAAATCTGAAATTTTGTTCACATAAGTTCAATACATAATTTATAGTTCTGTCAAAAATTCAGCCAAAAATATTGATAATTGACAAAGTTACTGTGACGGTTTATGGAAGCAAAATTTTGCTCGGCTTTATTTTGCTACTGAGTGTACACCGCATGCAACTCATTGACCTTGACACACTAGAAGTGAGGAGAGATCTATCACGCGTCGTGTTGGTTTCGATCTTTTCATGACAATGCTGCTTAATCAAATCAACATTCATGTTCGTTCTAGAGCACTTCAAAACAACATCTTTCTTCGAACACCATTTTGTCGAACAAACTATGGCGCCAACGGAGCTCTTGTTGGTATACAACGTGCATTCAATCTAGTGTCATCTGTGTTTGACTTCCGCATGTCTCGCTAAAAAACTAAGTTTTTGAATATTCTTAGGAACTATCATCAGGACCACATTGTGTCTGTTGATAATAATTAATAAAGATAAAGCCATTGCTTTCAAAGGCGGTTATCTTGAAATTAATCGATGATTTTTCAAACATTGAACTGTGAATTAGAAGAATTTGAAATATGAAGGTTTTGTTTTGTTGAATTTATATGTTGTTTTCAATGTAGCTCTTTAATTGTCGAATCCTGTAGTTAACTCTGAAGTTAATGACTTAAATCAGACATTAAGACACAGTGATCGCATTGTTTTATACGTTTGGTTTAAAGTCCATTTAATGCTGGGAAAAACAATTTTTAAGAGAATAAAAACGTTTTTTTTTGTTATCAGAATAAATTAAATCATTCAATGAAGTCACGTGATCAATCACATTCAAAATATTGGTAATCTCTTTCACAGAAAATTTTCAGCACAATGATTTTACGCCTGAAATTTTGAGATACGCGTATTTCGTCAACTACTTGCAGACTTCCTCAGTGCCTCGTACTCAGACACCACTTTCACAACCCAGTGGTGTATGAGTGTGAGAAACTGGAAGTTTGTATGTAGTAGACGAAATATGCATATCAGTCTAAAGATAACGCATAATAACGGAATTAAAAGGCAATAATTCATTCCACTCAGAAGCTCTTCTTAGGGGATTAAAAGTTAAAAATTTCGACAGAAATAATAGGTTAAAACGCAGCCCAAAACGTTGAATGCTGCTCGCTGATCAATTTTACCCCATTTTACGGTACTGTAAATGTATCGTTTGGAAAATACCTTCATAAATCAAGCCCAGCGACTACCTGACTATGACAACGCTACTCGCCATCTTATACTTCACACATTTCCTTCTGGAGAGGGACGTCGTGGGTTGATTTGTCTCACCACGCAACCAGACCGGAAAAACCTAGAAAATTTATATCCCAACGTGTTTATAGCGGTCTCGTTTCTGTAACTGGTGTTTCTCTTTTTGTCGCCGCATTATGGGGAACCACCGGTCGCTAGACGGTCATTGCCATTGATAATGGTCCCGAGACAAGATGAAATAGATGATTGAAAATAAAAAATGGTTAAAACACAGACAAACAGACATAAAACTCTAAGGTCATTCATTGAAGACTTATTTAGCCGTGAATTTTAATGCAGTACTAACACCTGCCTTGGTGCCTGGCCTTTAGTTGTTATGTTAATCTTTTACACGCTATCGTCTTCTGTTCAGTAGATGGCCGATTACAATGTTCATGTGTTACGTCTGTTTAACGGTGGTTCAAATGTACTTGGCTTCAAAACAGTATAAGGGTTGACAGAGGACACATTCATTGTTTTGGCCGGATTTAGCATCTGCTCACTATGCTGCTGCTACTTTGGAACTCCTCAAAAGTGAAAAAATCAATTTGGCTGAAAAACGGCAAATCATACCAAACTGCCCTGAAATACGACCCTTTGGAAGGTACTGGGCAATTAACCGAATCTAAAGAAGGATGGAATTGAAGCTAGTTTTTTTTGGCAGTTTCAAGAAAATGTGGTCACCGGCTGTGCGAAAAGTTACGGCGAACCTCATGGGTGGCCTCAGGTGTAAAGTTCGAAAATTCTTCAAGAATAAACAATGAATCTTCAAATCTTCTTGAAGTCTTCTACATGTACATAAATCTTCATTTTTTAAATCGAAATTAATGAATTTATTCGAAATTAATAGTTCTGGTTGAAAAATAGGCGTCCACTTTATTGAATAAACAGTCCTACTATTTACTTTTGTAGTACAGCACATGTTATACGTTTCCAAGATATGTTTAAGCTCTTTCAAAGGCGATCCAATATCACGTCCATGGCCCACGATTCACGACTGTGCATATGCGAGCATCTCAAGAGCATCTCAAGAGTATAACCTGCCAGCTCGTTTTCGAATAGTATTTACATCTTCCTTGGGAAGCACCGGTGGCGCATTTTATCATACCTCATACACTATAGCCTGGAACCACTAGGACAGAATGTGAACGACAATATCATCTACTCACAGGATACAACTTAATACAATCAACACGTTGTGCAGATGCTGCTATTCTAGAGGTCCAGGAGAACATTTGAAGTGGTTTTTATGGTGTGATTAGTAAATAGCGGTGTTCTAGCTTACTTTAATAACCGAATTACCGTTCCATTTCTGCTGGGCGAAAATTGCGTAAGTTTAACTGTGAAGCTGAAAATATTTTTCCATTTATTTAACTAATGTTTCAGGAAATCCATGCGATGTTATCAACCTCAGTAAATATAAAGTTGTTCAACACGGCAATAGGCTGACTCCTTTTGATCAGCCTAAAGAAATATCCAATGCAATCCAATTATTTCAGCTAACCATCATTCAGCATTCACCTTATTAACGTTTTTCTTGTACCACAGCAAAGTATGATTCAAAGGAGACTTCGAAACTGACGTGAAAGCTTGTGAAAATAATGCACAGACAATTTAGTCTCATTTATTCCCGCCTACTGTCTATGAAGCTTGTGATATGTGCGCGACAAAATTATAACAATAACAGAAACGAAGAGAAGGTGAAAATGCTTAGGTGTGTTAGGGGCGTAATGAAAATATCCACCGTACATAACTCACAAAACGATAGTAACAGTAGTCCCATATAGAAGCGTTACGTGGGTGGGACATTTGTTCAATCTTGAGCAGAGATAATGTCACGCCACCGGATTCCGTCACAAATTATTCCGTTTTACCTTTATGTATGTAGATTGTTGCGTCAAAAGGTGCTTGTTTAACAACGCCCTCGTTCCAAATTCCACACAAAAGAAAACACACATTCAACGACAATTACGCGCCACTGAATGAAAGCTTAATTGGCAGCATAATGCTGATACTCACCCCATCGCACGGGAGAAGTGAACCAACGCTGCCGTCAGCGCTTTTCGATCCGGAACCTGTTCCACGGCCGGGGACGTACGGAACACGCCCAGATGTTGCTCCCATCGTGCAGATTGTGTCACTCCCGAGGAGGGTCCATTCGGTGCCGCTGAAAATGAAGCAGGAATTGCGGATTTGAATTAAATGAAAGTATGAATAGGGGGAGAAATTAGAATTTCCAACGAATAATTTTACCTGATTCGTGGATCAAGTTTGAACCAATTGTTAATGATAACGATTTTATAAGGGTGGCTTTATTATATCCAACAATTTATTTGAATCAATTTTTTGTCCTGGGGATATATTAATTCTTTTATGCAAGGTAATAGCGTTATAACTGGCATTTTGCTCTTAGGTTGTTCCGATTAAGAAAAAAAAAATGAATTTTCTATCGCGCATGCAGTGGTAGACATTCGTTTAGCCGACTCTCATTTTTCTATGTATGTCAGAAATAAAGCACAACCCATTTTTTTTTTGGATTTGTAGGCTATGTTTCGTTTATTTTTAACAAGTTCAGGATTAAAAATTAACTTCAGTTCATCTTTGGATAACCAGATAGAAATAACATTGAATAATGCTTAGACATTTGTTTAGCCGAATGGTAAAATTTTATTTTGAAAATGACTTACAATAGCGATTTTTTTTCCGTCAGCCTATTTCCTCACCAGGTGACAATCACTGGCGTCAGGAAGACGACTCCACCACCTGGACCCTACCTAACGACTCATGAATATGAGCCGGGACCAACGGCTTTACTTCCCTTCCGAAGGAAGACGTGACAAGCTTTTTTCGCCTCAGAAAAACCACCGACGTCGACTGGCATTGAACCCAGACCCACTTGGGGTGCCAAGTAGCAGTCACGCTTACCACTACACCACCGACGCCGGCCAAAAGCGAATGTTGAAGGCAATCAATATTTGATAATTGGTATGGCCGCCATCATTTCGGATTACTTCAGGAATGCGATTTGACAACAAACCACAGAATTTTTGTAGTGTTGCCATGTCGATTTTGGCCCACCCCTCTTTGTCTATGTAGGTATAGCCTACCTCCTTCTTTGTTCCTGTGGAAATATTTTTTTTTTTTTTGTTTTGGACTGTCTAGGCTATCCCGACACGCAATTAACTTCCCAAAGGTTTGACGAATATTTCCAAGGGGGGATCGCTCAACACACTTTTCGCCGGTGCTATTTTTTCAGTGTGTCTACAAGCGTTGTAATGTTCTATGGGAGTTCCGTAATGTGCCGAAGGTGCCGCTGTGTTGACAGCCCAATTTGTTATTCTCTGCTGAGCCTGGCAACCACGCAACGCATATTGGCAAGGTTGCTGGTTTCTTATTTCTATAAGCTCAACTGCCAAAAGTGTTCCTCAGTGTGCCACACATGTGATATGGATTGAAAATTGAAGTGCCGCAGTTATGAAACGTATTCGTCTAGTGTGTAAGACATCGTGGTTGGCACACTGTTCTAAGCGACTTACCCTTGAATATTTCCTTTTTTCTCCAGAGATTAACCAATACCCCAAGTACAATTAATGAAACGCCAACCGTATTCACAATTTATTCCAAACGATTACACACATAAAAATCACCATTTATTCTTCACTACGCACTGAATTTACTAAAAACTACCAAACTTTGCTACACGACCCTAACCTTTTCGCTTTCTAATATGCACTGCTCCTCAAAACTGCCTAAATTGGCACATTTATCCAACTCTAAACCCTACGGTGACGTCATTAGTAACGATCATCCTACCGATCGGTTACTTATGCTCTCCACTCTCCACTCTCCGTATATTCCTAGTAGCACACTTGTTGCCATTCGATTGAGATAACATAAATATGACTTGCTATGTCATAATCAAGTTACTACAACTAATTATAGTCGTAGTGTGACACTTGGGATGACTCGGTCAGTACTGATGATTGATGATGGCGATAATGGACGATGATGGACAATGATGGACGAGAATAATTTTCTTTGTTTCACTCGTATTTAGGAGTGAGTTTGGTCGTCAACACTCTTGAATTGCTGTTGATGTGATGTGATGTGATAGGAAGCCACCACCAGTGCAGGACTTTCCATGGCGTACAGTTCCTCCTAATGGCAAGATCAAACTGTACATACCTGTAATCCTCACTATTCCGTTGTATGAAGGGCCAAAAAACGGAGGTGTTGACCCGAAAGCAGAAGATCTTACACGAAACCCACGGAAAGGATAGAGAATCTCCTTCCAACTAAACGCTCTTATTACAGGACATGTACAGTAAGCAATACACATTAGGATTTCCGTCTGGGGGTTTGTTAAAAATAGAGTTAGTAAACTCACTGTAGACTGTTGGAAGACATTTAGCCCTTCGCTGATCCCGATCTGACGATTTCCATCAAGGAAGGCATAATTGTCATTAAATTGTCATGCTGCTCCATGCTTCTAAATGCAAAATTAAATGAAAATGAAATATATACCCTGCTTGTACACGATCTTCAGTCGCAGTCACTCACTTTGCTATTGTAAAATAGACAACATTGCCCAGGCTACGCCAACCAGCGTCTCCATGCTGAAATGCTCAAAAACCAATTTAGCCACTATTGTTTGTCATGTTGCTTCATGCAGAAATGTGTAGAAAAATACTGTGGAAAAACTTATTTATGTGATATAACCACAATGGAACTGACTCTTAGCATCGGGTTATGACAAAGAATACTTACTGAGCCCTTGCAGCACGTCAAGCCGGCCAGTTCAGCGCAAGGGGTCAACACTCTTGAATTGCTGTTTGTCTATAAATGCTATCAAAATGGCGTCCATTTGCATTAACTATTGCAGTCAAGATTCATCAGAGGTTTTCAATGAGATTGCTATCCGGACTGCAAGCTGGCCAGTCCAGAAGCGGAATGTTTTTCTTAACAAACCACGCTTGGGATTGCTTGGAGACCTGAAAAGATGCATTGTCCAGCAGAAAAACGATATCGTCAAAGGCGTCGTTCTCAATATAACCGATTGAAACATCGTCCAAAAGCTTCAGGCACATGTTGGAATACATCCGGATTGAAATGAAACAAATCGGAAGCTTTGCATGCTAGGAGAAGCCACAACCATCAAACTTCTACCTTAAAAGATTTCGCTTCGATCTCACGACATCAGTATGATTCAAATCATGCCAGTAGCAACTGTAACAGTCCGGTCCATCTAAATCCAAATATTCGACGAATTTTTCACGTGACATTATAGTGACCTTCTTCCTTGAACAACCTAATATTACGCCGTTCTTCCTCCGTCATGTTTTTCCGCCATTCATGATATTATAATTTGTGTGTAGTATTTGTGTTTGATTGGCCAAAAATAAAATAGAAGGGCAAAAGTCCAAATGAGGAGAGATGATTGATTTGTAAGGCTGTATTTTATTGCAAGTAATTAAATCGTTTTTCAATAGGCATAGAGTTCCATATTTCTTGGCAATTTTCTTGATGACATTTCCAATGTGAGCGTTGAACTTTAGTTTATCATCAATAATCACGCCAAGATATTTAATCTCCCGAACGCGATCAATTGCCTCATCATCAATCGTAACTGAGACATCCTCATTTACTCGATTCTGCGAAATAACCATAAATTTAGTTTTGCTTATATTCAATTTCAATTGCTTACATTTCAACCATCTACTTAGAAAACGCAAATCTTCGTTCAAATGGGAAACGGCTTCATTTACATCCTTAGCTGCAATGAATAACACTGTGTCATCTTCAAACAGATTAATGTCACAAAATCGTAAAACACGTCGTATGTCAGTAATATACATAATAAACAGAAGGGGCCCTAATACACTTCCCTGGAATCCTCCAAGATCGCTCCCGACGGGACTGGAAACAGAATCATTAAAAACAGTCCGTTGAGTTCTGTCAGACAAAAAGCTTTCAAACCATCTGTATGCAGTACTCGAAATTCCAAAGCGCTTTTTTGTTTGCATCAACAAGGGCCTAGACATTGTTTCAAAAGCGCGTTTCAGTTCCAAAAAACAACAATAATTGTATCTTTACTCTCTAAGTTATCTTTCCATTTTACTAATACTAAATTCAACGCTGTTTCACAAGAATGGCCTTCCCGGTAGCCAGATTGTTCCGGTGTCAACAAAGAAGTACTATTTATATATTCTAGCAACTGGCCTTTCACAACAAGTTCTAAAATTTTCTCTGATGTCTGCAGCATGTTGATAGGACAAAACTCTTCAACTTTAATCGTTCTAGCAACCTTTTTAATCGGAACAACCAACGATTCCTTTTACAAAGTATGTCTAAAATGTGATAAACAAGCAACAACATCATATCCCGGAATGCTATACTGATCAAAGGCTTAAATTTAAACAAAGTGAGTTTCTGCTAATAAAACCAAAAGTGGACGTTTTTCTTCAACAATCTGAGAATTGGCTTCTGCATGTCTTATCGTCATGGGGGTGCGTACACTGATGCAAAAGAACTATCGAATTTCATACATTATGCCTTATGAAGTATCGCAAATGCAGGTTGTTTAGACTTCATAAGAATATTATGTTATTCTTAAGAACTCTTATTACTTTCTTACTTACTTATAATGATTTTTCTATGTGTATCAGTTCCAAAAAAGTACCTTATGATTTTCATATTCATTCTGCGGATGAAAAAAACCATAAGATAGTTTAGTAAATCAACAACAATGGCGCACCAAGGAATGTTGTCGAATGAATGTTCGAGATCATCTTCAAAAAATAATCTTGCACACGAGGTAAGTCTCATTATAATCATCAACATCTATCCAAAGTAATATGTATATGAAGGTAACCATCTTATATGAACCATCTTATATGAAAACGTAATCAAGAGAACCCGAACTGTTTGTTAGCAATGCTTTTGCTAGTGCCGTTAAAATGTTTCTAGGTTGGTTCATTTTCCAATCCGGTTGTTATTGAGGCGTTTTTTTTTCATCACCTACCGAAAACACTATGTTTGTTAGCACCAAAAAACTTTTTCTGGTTGACGGATCATGCAGCATACCGAAACACACGGACTTCATTATTACGTTAGGAAATTTTTCGTTGATGTTGGAGAACAAATCGGCTCTTAAAATTTCAATTGATTATTCCAATGTTTTTTTTTGGTCTCATTAATTTAATTATTCCAAAAAATCAACTCATTCTTCTAAAAATAATACATATAAAAGTAAAAATTGTACCTAAAAATCAATTTGAAAATGCATAACGCACACATTCAGTTAAAATAATCAACAATAATGTGTTTCATAAGGCTGTGTAATGAAAATCATGTAATTATCATATCTAAAACATCGCTGGTAATGAAGACAACAAACATCGCATTCGCGTTCATAATGTATTTATAAGTATGAAATTCAAATCGATTCCTTGTGGCTAAATTTCATAAGGTTTTGAAATGAACTTCTTAAGATTTTTTTCATCAGTGTAGAGGTACTTCATGTTGCAAATACCCGCTCCGCAAAAAAAAAACTTCACGGTTTCCTTTATTCCCCTGCCGATAATACGTTAAGACAAACGATAAGACATGCCAATGCCGATATTTCTTCTAATATCTTCAAGTTTTTTCACAAAAAATTATAAAAGAGGGTTGAGTTACTTAAAATTTAGTGTTATTAAATTTTTTTTGGACAAAAAATAAACGTTTTTCCTAGGTGTTAATTTTTTTTTCAGAAATTGGGTTGTATAATCAATAAATAATTGTCGGTTTTTATATTCCGTTAAATTAGATTTATTTTGTGAGCACAAAATAATTCTAAGCGATCACATAGACGATTCGTCACAATTTTGAAATAACAAATATGTAGTTAGGTATCGATAAAAAGGCACAACATATATACTATACGACGGATTTTGTTTTGGAGAAACTACTAATGAGTTTTGATTTACAACATTTGTTTTATTAAATTTCGTCTCCCATCCCGAATGCCCGCACCTTCCTTTTCAAATTTTGTACAACCGATTTTCCCAGTGTTTTTGTTGTTTTTACCCATGTTTTCTTCAATTCTAGCTCTGTTTTTATAGTTTTGGGATGTTTGCGAAGTTCCGTTTTCATAATTGCCCAGAAGTTTTCAATTGGACGAAGTTCCGGTGAATTTGGTGGGTTCATATCCTTCGGCACAAAATTGACTCCGTTGGCTCGGTACCACTCCAATACGTTTCGAGCGTAATGGCAGGATGCTAGATCAGGCCAAAACAGAGTTGATCCTTTGTGCTTCTTAATGAATGGCAAGAGACGCTTCTTAAGGCACTCTTCCGTGTAAATCGCACCGTTTATTGTTCCGGAAGTGATGAAGGGAGCACTTATTTCACCACATCCGCAAATCGCCTGCCAGATTAGAAACTTCTTTGCAAATTTCGATAGTTTCTTCTTTCGAACATCCTCCGGAACATCGAACTTCGACTTGGCAACGAAATATTCTTGCCCAGGAAGTTGACGGAAGTCGGCCTTGACGTATGTTTCGTCATCCATCACGATGCAACCGGATTTGGAGAGCAGCTTCGTGTAAAGTTTCCGGGCGCGGGTTTTCGCAGTGATGTTTTGTTTTTCATTCCGGTTTGGGGCTTTTTGCACTTTGTAAACATGTAACCCAGCACGCTTCATGGTTTTGTATGTATGTATGTAAGGTAGCCACCATCCCTTCTAAGACCTTGTCATGTATGCAGCTCCACTTAATAGCAAGATCAAATTGAGTTACCGGTTTGCATTCACAGTAACGCTGTATGAAGGGCCAAAAACGGTGGGGCGGACCCGTAAGCAGAGACACTTACGCGAAACCCGCGGGAACATGAGATTCTCCTTCCAACGATACGATCCAACAAATCGAATAACCCAATTCGCAATACTCATTAAGCTTTCTACGGGATGGCTTGTTAAGAAGGGCGCGTCACTCTCACTGAAACTGTTGGAGTAGAATTCACAGCATCACAATCGAATCGGTAGGATAAAGAAAATGATACTGTTTGTTCCCTCCTAGACGCCGGTTGTCATACCACTCCATTGTCCAATTCCAGCTTGAGTGATACCCTGATGCTCCCTCCCTTCCCAATATATATTTAATGTCATATAGTAATGTATAAAATATAGTGAATTAATATTATAATTATAATAAATATAGCGAATGAATATTATAATGACAAATAATATAGTGAATGAATATAAGAATGAAAATAACAATTCCATTTGTGGACCTGAAAGTTTAGACAATGTAGCTGCGAGAAAAAAAATTGATTTAAAATTATCTCATCAAACTTGGAATATCCATGGATAATCTGAAATTATATAGCAATAGAATGGTAAACCCAAAATTTCGATGTGCTGTTCCGTTTCCTTGCAATAATTTATGTAGTGAGTCTCATCGGAAATAGCGATTTTAATGAAATGAATTTAAATGTAATTATGTCACATCATTTAATATCATAACATAAAATAATAAACTGACGTTAAAATATAAAATAATAATACCAGCAAGCCAGTATACTATAGTAGAATACATATATCCGTAACTAATCTGATCATCCACTCATCGAAAGACTTCCACTGTTGCAGTTTCTATTGAAATAAGATCTACTAAGATTAGAATTTGTTTTCACAATAATAGTCAGAGAACATAATAAGCGTAGGTACAAGATATATATGACATCTACTGGTATGTTACTGAAAATAAAAATTAGATGTGTATTAATTTCATAATAATATTGGAAAAACTGAAGACAGCTAATAATAAGGCGAAATAAATTTCAGATGAGTATGAATCTAAAAACTGAATCTTAATAAAACTAAAAAAATAAAAAAATAGGAAATTGAATTTTTCTATAGCTCTTGTACACCCATAAATGACTCCTCATGTCTGTGAAATAGGAAATGAATGATTGTAAACTGTTAGGTTTTGAATTAATATATATTTCTGATGAAGAAGGAAAGTGCTTTTTTAAGTAGAATTTTTCGAATATGATCCTTTCTAAAAAAAAAAAACAATAAAAACCTTCCTATCTTTTCAAATACATAACGTAAGTTAGATGAGCTATAACTGACAAGGATGCATAAATGCGAAGCTGAAAATGACTTATAAAAAAGCATACAAAATGTAGTAAATGGATGTTATAATATAAAACGATAATAATTTCATTTGTATTTATGTGTCTGCAGATTGTGGTCCTGCTGCAATTGTATACGGACCCGCACATCCACCATGAACCTGAAAGCTTAGATAATGTATCATGGCCACCAGAAAAAAAAATGATTTTAAATTATTTTACAAAACTTGGGATATCCATGGATGATCTGAAATTGTATAGCATATAAAGAATAATGAACCTAAAATTTCGATGTGCTGCTCTGCTAATAAATGTGATATAACCACAATGGAACTGACTCTTAGCTTCGGGTCTTGATCCCTACTGAGCCCTTGCGGCACGTCAAGCCGGCCAGTTCAGCGCAAGGGCCCAGCACGCTTCATGGTTTTCTGCACAAAACCGACTGACACCTTAGACTTTTTAGCGACATCTCGAATTGACATGTTTGGACGGTTCTTGAATTGTTGTACGACTTTCCTGGCCATTTCACTGTCCATTGGACCACTTTTACGACCACTCCCTTCCTTTCTTTGGACACTCAGATGCTCCTTGAAGGTTCTTATTACACGAGACACAGTTGTATTTGCAATTCCAAGCCTTTTAGCAATCCACCGGTGGGACGCCCCTGGATTTTGATTGTGAGTTCACAAAATTTTCTCACGGACAATTTCTTGTTTCGACGACATGACTGGAACTACTGAATGTATAACTATGAAACTTGGCAGAGGGAAATAATACACTATGGATAAGATCTACTCAAATTTCTGGGTTGTTGACTCATACGATTCAAAAGTTACAGAAGATTTTCTGTGTGCCATTTTTATCGAATACATCCTTTAAATGACACTGAAAAGATTAAGTGACAGTTAACTCCCATACAAAGTCCCAAAGAGGGGTGTATGAATACTGTTTATTTTTTCAAGATGCAATCGCACACATATTTCCTGTGCATTAAAATAACATCAACATTTTGGAAATGCTCAAGCTCCAAATACATGTAGAGAATTTCATTCATACAAAAAAGTCGATTAAAATGTTACACATTATCAGGCCATTCTGACTGGAAATGCTCCTGATTGATTTCAAACCGCAAGTTCTCACTTTTACAAGCGTGGCAAATCAAATTGTGGAATCAGCTGTCAAAGTGGTGGAATAAAAAAGGGGTTTATTAATTTAAAGAAGTAGTATAGTCTGCATACACACTTCTCCAAACGTTTAAGTGTGAGATGATGGGGTGTTATATACATTTGGTTTGAAAAAATTGATGTACGTTCACATCGCATTTCTTATTCACACAATACAAAAGTACCCAGCTACTTTAAACTACCAAGTCTAAAAATGTTGTCTAAGCTTGAAGCAGGTTAAATTATTTTCCGTGTAAAATGTGTGACTACAACCGCAAGATGTCGCGACTAACAGCACTCAAAATTCATCATTATTTGTCGTTCAAGATATACTTCCGTTCTGTGGTTTTATCATACCTTCATACGATGTCATAGTTACCAATTGACGACTGGATGAAACAAGCGCGAAATAAACAACTCATCCACTTCCATTTGGATCGAGACCCGATCGAACGGACGAAAGCTAGCGAGCTCCGTAAGTTAACCAGCCAAAGCGACTCAACACTCGGAAGTTCAGGAAATTTATAATTAAGGTAAATGTTATACAATAAAGGATCAATTTTTTGTATGAATAAAATATCGGTTTTCAACATAATTTGAAAGAAAGTTTGTGGATAGCTTATTTTCGATACACTCTTACCTTTAAATAATTGTAGATTTTTCATTCTCATGTTATTAATAGTTTCAGTACGCTTTGGAATCATCTTTGCATTCCAAAGCCATGCAAGAGCCTGGAGCAACATGGCAGGCATCAAAGGCTCAACTTGTTCTTCAACATCTCAGCATATTATTTAATATAAAATTGCATTTCTGAACTTCAACTACTATATTCATTAATGACTGGCATGTGCTTATAAGCAGAGTATGATTATATTTTAATATTGTGTTTAGTGATATTATGGTAAGACAAGCCATTTATTTCACAAATAATCAAACGGAACTCTTCGATCACTCCAATTGCTATCTTTGAAATGTTACTAGAACAGTTTAAAGAAAAAAAATATTAAAACGTGTTTTATAAAATAATATCTTTGATATTTGGAATGATCTATTCTGTTTTCAGCTTTTTCAGGGCTAGTAGGATATTAATACATATCTAATTTTTATTTATTTTTCAGTAACAATCCATTCAAGTTTGAAATTTGAATAATTTAGTTTTTTTTTTCGATACTGATATCTTAATTTGTTGTGTACAAATTATAGTAAATGTTGAATAACATATAACGGGGAAAGGGAGGGACCATCAGGGCACCCAAGTAAAACGATTTGGATAGGGAGCATGGGCCTGCCTCCTCCCTATTGTTAACATTTCGCGGAACGAGGGCGGGCTTATTCTGTCAATCGTGCGCTCGATTCTAGTGCTGTGAGTGTGAACTTGCTTTTGGAAGGAGATTCTCTTCCCTATATTCGCGGGTTTCGCGTAAGTGCCTCTGCTTACGAGCCCACCCAAACGTTTTTGGCCCTTCATACAGGAGCTTGATGATCACAAACAATAATAGAATCCTGATCAAATCGTTTTTCAGATTATTTCATTGCTGTGGAAAGTTACCTTGCTACAATAGATGGTAGTATAACATAATCATCATCATCATGTATCTGCCCAGCGTATGAAAATTCATACGTCAGATATCTCAATTTCCAAAGAATTCCAAACAAAAATATTGCGCTTCCCCCCGTTTCGGGACATACCTAGACTAGACAGTTTCATGCCGTTTGGATAAAGTTTTTGTGCACCTACATAGTAATAGGTTAAAAGGCTCGTGTAAGCTGAAATCAGAAACAAAAGAAGGGATAACATCATGCACTTAGTATTCTGAAGAACTTTCAGCCTAAATTAAGAGAGGTTTAGGAGCCTGTAACATTTCTGCATTCGTATAATAGTGTGATGTGCACACTTATGTTTTGGCATGGCCATGGGACCAAAACAATTATGTTTTGGCCAAAATGCGAGGTTAAGTTCAATTCAATTAAAATAGACGACGATCTTCAGCTAATGATCCGTCTGAAAAATATCCGTTAAAGACAATATCAAAGAAGACGCGATCCCGCCATGAAAGTTATCTGGCGAGATTTGCAAAAACAAATTAAAAACGCTTCTCTGCCCTCAGGAACAAACAATTTGAAAATAATGTGTCTAAATTAGACCCGAGCTCCAAACCTTTTTGGAAACTCTCCAAAATTTTATAGAAACCTCAAAAGCCTATTCCAGCGCTTCAAGAAGGAGATAAAATATTGTTAACAAATGTGAAAAAAGCTCAAAAACTTGCTAAGCAGTTTGAGAGCTCCCATAATGACAGTTTGGCCATACACCCCATTTTTATCCTTAAAAAAACTATAACTAAAAAGTTAAAAAATATAAAAGCTCCAGGTGACGATGGAATTTTCTATATACTCATAAAAAAACTCCCAGTGAGTACCTCGTCTTTCATATTAAAATTATTTAATTAATGTTTTCATTTGGCATACTTTCCTGACAAATGTAAAAATGCCAAAGTTGTTCCAATTTTGAAGCCCGAGAAAGATCCAGCTAAAGCTTCTAGCTACAGACCAATAAGTTTTCTTCCTTCAATAAATAAACTTTTTGAAAAAATAATTTTGAAAAGAATGATGCTTCACATCAATACAAACTCAATTTTTGCAGATGAGCAATTTGGATTTCGCCATGGCCATTCAACTACTCATCAACTCTTGAGAGTAACTAATTTAATTCGTTCAAACAAATCTGAAGGCTTCTCAACTGGAGTTGCTCTTCTAGATATTGAAAAGGCATTCGACAGTGTTTGGCATGAAGGTTTGATTGCTTAATTGAATAACTTTATGGTTTTTCAATTTAAAAAAAAAAATGAAATTAATTCAAAATTACTTAACTGACAGAACTCTGCAGGTAAATTATCAGAATTCCAAATCTGATTGACTACCTGCAAGAGCTGGAGTTCCTCAGGGTAGCATTTTTGGGCCGATATTATGTAGCATTTTTACTTCCGACCTCCCTGATTTTCTTCAGGGTTGCCAGAAATCCTTGTTTGTCGATGACACAGGCATTTCCGCTAAAGGAAGAAGTCTTCGTGTCATTTGCAAGAGACTGCAGGAAAGTTTAGACATTTTCTCTGTTCTTACTCTTCTGTACTTACAGAAATGGAAGATTTCTCCCAACGCTTCCAAAACTCAACGTATAATATGCCCACATAAACCTAGAGCTTTCTTTATGAAACCTAGTAGTAGTCACATAGTTACAATGAACGGTGTTCCAATTTCCTGGTCAAGCGAAGTGACCTTGGTCTATTACTTGATCAAAAATTAAATTTCAAAGATCACATTAAAGGCAGTTGAGCCAAATGTAATAAATATATAAAATGTTTATATCCTCTTATAAACAGAAAAGAGCGGTTCCATATCATTTCAGCAACGAGTAATTTTCATATTTTTTGATTTGCATGAAACCTTGCATACAAGTTTTTGGGGAAGGAAAACGCCGTTTTGCATACTTGGTTCGCCATTTTGAATCTAGCCTTACTTATGAGAAGGGCCTATGAAAAATGCACATGATATCTTCAAAAAATTGTATCTCGGAAAAGGTTTGTCCGATTGATTTGGTGTCTTCGGCGAAGTTTTAGACAATTGTTGGTGCTATATGGAAAAAATATGCACGGTAAAAAAAAAGTTTGATTTTTGTGTTTTGAACTAAAATATAGATTTTCCCTTAAAAGTTACATGTCAATAATTTTTTAATTATTCTTATGTTATAGCTGACTAAAAATGATATTTAGTGCACAGTAGGTTGTTCTGGAAAAAATAGGTTAAAATGAAAAAAAAAAAAAAAAATACAATTTTCTAAAAAGCTATTAAGAAGGGTCCAAAAAGTTTGTCATCCTAATTTTATGAAAGAACATCAAATTTGCAAGCAAAAAGTACATCGATAACATTTTTCTTAGATGCACCGTTTAGAAGATATTACTGATTTAATATTGATTTTTTTGATAATTTAATAAGTTTTGGCCCTTTTTTGATGTACTCCGTGTTTTTTCAGTTTCAAAAGTATTTTTTTTGGAAAGATTGGAAAATTTTGAGTTAAAATGACACTGACAGTTTAAATATTTGAGTGAAATTCTTTGCCTTAAAAGTATTTTGAAAAACAAGTTACAAAATCCCACTATCAGGAACAATGATTTCTTCCAGTTATTTTTGGTGTATTGTGTTGAAAATGTGCATTCAACTCCTGCATCTATTTAACTTTTTTTTCTCTTTTTTTTTTTCTCCCCCCCCCCCCCCACACCCCCACACCACACAACCCCCACCCCTCCACCCCCCCCCCCCCCCAAACAAAAAAAAACAAATAATACTTTTTTTTTATTTTTAAAAAAAAAAAATATAAATATTATATTATATTTTTTTTTTTTTTTTTTTTTTTTTTTATAATATTATTTTTTTCAACACTTTTATAACAACAAAATATTTTATATTTTTTTATTACAACATAAATAAAAAATATTTTTTATTTTTTTTTTTTATAGAAGAAAAAAAAAGAAAAAATTTTTGATTTTTTTATTTTTTTTTTTTATTTTTATTTATTTTTTTTTTTTTTTTTTTTTTTTTTTTTTAAAAGACCGTGCAATTTCGTAGTTGCTACTCCCTTACTGACAGAACTAGTGTAATTGCACAGAGAACCACATAGATGGAGCTTGGGATTAGCTTTTTACATCTTCAATGTACAAGTTCACTAATTCTATTTATAGATCAGTACCGGCGCCGGCCACGTCCTCACGGTCTTTTGGGGAGGGGGGAAGGATGATTAGTTTGACAATCGTTGTTATTAGAGACCGTGAACACCACTGCATCTCTACAATTGCCAAGGGAAGGATAGTTGTGTTAGTGAGGTAGGTTATTTTTAGATCATGGATGCACTGTGGTAAGTGATGCGATCAATGAAAGAAAGCGCAGTAGACTGCTTTTTATTTTAAATCTATTGGTGATAGAAAGAGGCAAGTGAAAAATGGCAAGGAAGGGGACGGGCCTGGGATTGAACTCCCGACAATCTGCTCAGTAAGCAGAACGGGTAACCACTGAGCTACCCAGCCGCGTCTTGCATTATTATATTGATTATTTAGCTGCAAAGACATATTTTCGTATTCTTCTGTAGTAGAATAACAAAATGACAACTTTGTTAGTTCTTCTTCTTTTCGTTTGTTTGCCCAATCAAACAACTCTCTTGCAGTCTTTATCGGGTGTTCGCGTTCTTTGGCTAAACTTGCTCTGGTAGCCATGCGTTTTATCGTACCTCCAATAGCATCGCATGGACCTTTTCCGTGCGATGTTGCGAAGAAATGCCATTCAGCGTCAATACCATACTTTGACTTAAATTTACAAAGGCTAGAAAAGTTTTTTCGGTTTTTATACTGTGAAGCAGCACCATCTGACATAAAATAATTTTTTTTTATGTTTTTATTTTGATCAATTTGTAAAAGGTTTATCATTTTATCAATAAACAAATGAACAGCGACTGAACTTATGTCTTAGTTCTTCAGAAATTATAATGAAGCTAAAATGTTTAATTTGCATATTTTCAGTATAATATATTACGAAAGGATGGATTGTGGCCTGTTGCACGTTCCAATGGTGTGATTGAACTTCATCCTGCAAAATGAAGCTGTAATTTTCAGAAAAGTCACAAATAGCTAAAAATTCACCATCTTGCAAGTTTTGTTTTGTAGTTTTCAAAAAATTGGATTGTTCGGTTTTTACAAAATCATGCGGAATCAAACTTTCTAATTTTGAGCTGAAAAATGAAACAAACTCATCGGTTTGCTTTACAATAGTTTCTAAATCATATCTGTCAGTGGTAACCCATTGTTCGAATGAAAGCTTTTCAACAAAGTTTTCTTCCAGTTGTTTCAATAAACTGTCTTCTAAAACTGAGGTATCTGGGCAGTTTCTACATCTTTGTAGATGGCAATGAGTTGTCTTATTTTCGTAAAGTAATCTATTCGTTAATGTTTTTAGATCATTCAAGACATTGTATTTTTTTAAGCTATGTAGAATTAAATTAACATTTTCATGCGTAGTGCAAACGCAAACATTATGTGTTCCTGTGATAGTCAATAGTTTACATTGCCTTGGCCGGAGGCTTGCAAATGATGAAAACCCTATTTTTACATTGACGTACATTTCATTAAAGCGATTAAAAGCTTCTCTCAATGTCATCATTAACAATCTTTTATGAACAGCTAATCTCTTATTTCCTGTCTTTACGCTAACAAAATCTCTTTGGCCTGGCATTGCACGGCTTATATCATCGTCCTCAAAAAAATTCAAAACCAGTTCTTTTGTTTCATTACTCAAAGCTTTTCCAGAGCTTGAACCTTGAGATGAATCAAATACATTATCTCTTTCCTTTCTTGCATCTGATGCCATATTTCTACTGGTTTTAAATTCGTCTACAATTTTTTGTACTGATAATGATTTTGGTAACAATGATAAAATTGATAGTTTTTCTTGCCTTGTGGCTGAATTTAAAAATTTAATTTTCATATTTTCTATGACTTCATCAAACTCGTTTGCTTTTTCTGTTTTAGCGTCTAATTTAAAAAGATTTCTTCGTACACCTTCGACGATTTCAGCGCACTTTTTTTCAGGATAGTGAACATTTTTAACCTTACCTAAATCTATAGGCGAAACACGAATAGCTGCTATTCCTCGGTTGAATATTTCGCATCTACAGGCATCGTGAAGTCTTCATTTGATTGAATTGTGCTTAGCGTTGACGCTGATGGTATCGTGACCAAACTTTCATAGCTTTGCGAATCAGGTACATCAGGTATGGTCTGAACAGTTGGCATCCTTGAGCCGCCGGCTACGCTTTGTTCTTCGTTTTGGGTGAGGTGAGCTCTTGAATCAATATGTAGACGGCAAGACGAACAAATACGAAAATCCTTGGTGTTCAGTGTGGATACCTTGGAAAATCCAATTGATTTTAGTTTTTGGATGATACCATCTGTGAGATATCGCAGCTCTTTCGAACACTGAATGTCTTTGAATGGGCGAATACATCTTATTTTACTCATTTTGTAATCTGTAACATAGAAAATATTTTCCAATTGTTAGTTTTGTACGAAAATATCACAAAACATATAATTAAAATGTGTATTTAAAACTTACCTTTGCACCAAAACGTGTTACACTTTCCTTTACAATTATTATGTCATCAAACAACACTGGATCTCGTTCAAAAACACAGGATTATGAGCTGAAATTACTATAATCACTATGCTACTAGCAACCTTTCTG
The DNA here is from genome assembly GCA_024533555.2 of Aedes koreicus. Classification (NCBI taxonomy): domain Eukaryota; kingdom Metazoa; phylum Arthropoda; class Insecta; order Diptera; family Culicidae; genus Aedes; species Aedes koreicus. The sequence goes on along the minus strand of JAHHFK020000961.1, from coordinate 549,590 downwards.
CATTTACTGTTTGGTAGATACTGTATGAATTCAGAACCGAGTCAGACATTATTATACAGCTCACGGGTAGAAATCATAGAATGCTGGGACAAATGTAATAAATATATAAAAAGTTTTTCATCCTCTAAACAGAAAATCCAAACTTTGTCTGAAGAACAAACTACTAATATTTAAACAAATAGTTAAGACCGGCCATGCTTTATGCTTTGCCAATATGGTCTAGTTTTTGTGCTACCAGGGAAAAAAATACTTCAAAGGATTCAGAACAAATTTTTGAAGATGATTTTGAAGCTGCCTACCTACTAACGAAGTACATAGAATTTTGAATGTGGAGGCTTTAAAACAAATGTTCAACAAAATAATTAATAATTTCAGACAAAAATTGTTGCAATCTTCTTTTGCAATGATTAATTCTCTTTATGCTTAGTTAAAATTAATTTTAGTTTGTTTTTAGTTTTAAGATTATTATTGTTGAACTGACACGCAGTAATAAAAACCTGTTTAACATACTAAACTGCTAAGGCATGAGCAATGTAAACAAATTTAGATTCATATTTTTACAACTAAGGTTGATACGTTACGGTAGTAGTTGAAGCACCTAGATTAACATGAAATGTAAATATTGATAAATTTGGTACAAATAAAGATTTTAAAAACAAATGTTTTGGCATGGAAATCACATTTCACAAATCGGACTGAGAAATGAACCAGCATGTTTTGCTCTCTAGTTACACTTTAACGGGCTGAATTAAAGGAAGCTCCCAATTTACGAAGTATCGCATGTTTATGAAATCTACACGAACCAAACTTCCCACACAGTGCAGCCAAAATAAATCCACTTCCTTCATTGTGCCCATCGTCTTCTATAATCATAGTTGAAATCACCGTTGAAACTGTTCAAATTGTTCAACACAGTCGCATCCTTATACCATCCCAAATACAGAAGTTTCCTTGCTGTAATGAACCAAACTTTTCCCCTCCATGTCTCCCTGATTTGGCTATATCCTTCTTCTTATTGTCCACATCTAGCTGGTAAGTGCAACTTCCCAACTAAATAACTTACCAAAAGTTGAAATGAGCAAACGAACGGCTCGTAGGTTGACCTTTCTCCGGATGAAGAGGATTCCTACATACCTTTTCGAAATTGAAGTTGTCCTAATAGCTCTCCTCCATGTTATCTCGGCGAAGCTCACCTGTCCGTGGCAGAAAACAGCTCTCGGAAAGTTTGTTTAAACGTACATGAGTTGCTCGAATAGCGCGGTGAGTGGAACAGTCATACAGCCACAATGTGTTGGCAGTTTTAGAACTCACTTATCCGGTTTTGACACACTTCTACCAAATGTATAGAAAATCAGATCATATATAATTTCAATTTGTGGAAGGATTTGCTGTAATGATTTTTAAAGGACCATTAAACTGGTACTTTAAGCGATCTTATCTGATAAATCATTTCATCCTTGGATGACGCCGAGAATAGAATGGAGGGAGTTCATGCTTTAACGCACTGTTGTTTACGTTTACGGATACATTCCAACAAAAAACAATGGCAGCAATGTCACAAGCAGGCATTCGGGAACGACATAATTTATTCTGTTTTCCAAAGTATTGGTATGAATAAAAAAAATAATGGGTATTTTGGATTCCCACATTGCTAGTTTTGGATACCTACATCTTTCTGTGAGCTCTAATTTTTTCGACATCAAGAACAGAACCATGAAGTCTATTCCCGTACTTGCCTTTAGTTGCTGGCTGTAAGTTATTGTTCAGGTTTCTGTTCAGCAAAATATTGAAATAACAAACAATCCCTTATTTCATTACCTTTAATTTAAACTCCTTGAAGTTTTATTCGAAAATATTCTCAAATATTATTTTAATAAGTGGTAATGAAAACTTCTTGACAAAGAGGTCCATTGCTTTGCGAAAATAATGCAGTTCATGAAGTACGAGAACGCACTTTTGCTTTTTGCTGTATATATTTTAATAGAAAAGCAAGTACATGAACAAACCCATGGTATTTTGCAATAGTATAGTCGACTTTATCGAGTTTTTCGTCTTGTTCCTCTCAGCACAAACAAAAATAGCCCGAAGCAGCGGGGATGTTTTAATTTTTGGACTGTTTGCACTTTTGGTGTGCACTTCGGTTATCCAGTCGAGAGGATAGCGATCCGGTTTGAAGAGAGGTTTTTTTTTCACTACGGAGCACATCTGCCTTCCGTGAAACTACTTGACTAGGTAGGAAACTGTTGCATATACGAGTGTATAACTACAAGGATTACACTTATCTCTGATCCTTTTGTTCAGCTGCTCCAGGGTATTAGGTCGTTATGCGAGAAGAATATGTTACTATTATGCTATTACGCTCGTTTACAAACAATGTTGGTACAATGCACACACAGTCAATATTTAATTCATTGCACACTGGTCCATAATGCGAATTTCTACGGACAGATACATTTTAAGTCTAAGTTTGAAATTTTAGACCAACGTTGTTTTCCACAAAATTTGTTGTGAATAGTGAGGTCCTATTTTTGGTATTCATGAAAACTTGGGTATTCCTCCCTCTAATAGGGCAAATTTTCCCCCTAGGTGACAGATAGATTCAACCACCTTTTTCAAAATACATCAATAAAAGATTTCGGCTTGCTTGCTTCTATCACTGGAAACTAATAAGAACATGCCTAATTGAGAAACCACAAACCGAGAGTCGTACTGACGTCATATTGTACTCAACAGATGGCAGTAGTGTTCGCGCAAAAAGATTTAACTCTATGAAATTATCAATATGATATGCCTGTTTGCCATTGATAAATCTAAACACATTCTAATGATAATATTTTCGTTATATATATATATATATATATATATATATATATATATATATATCATATATATATCTATCTATATATACTATCCGTGATGCACTATATATATATTAATGATATATATACCTGAACCATATATATATATAAATATATATATAAAAATATATATAGGTATAAATATAATATCTAGGTACATATATATATACTATATATATGAGTAGAAACCTCTACGCCAGGCCTTTGATAATGCGTAAATCCTTTCGAATCATTTTGTCAGCCGTACACGGAACATGTCGTCCAAGAAGACGCTGCTGCAAATGACTCGAGTCACGTTTGAAAATTTAAAATCCTTTGACACTGACTAAGAAATGAATAAAAAGAGAATTGAAAAGACAGACGGTCTTTTCAATTCTCTTTTTATTAATTTCTTAGTCATTGTTTTGTTTACAAGTTTAATAAGACGTTTCGTAATTTCTTCAGTGTTTTGTAGATTAGTCCGTTGATTTGTCATTTATGTGCTCTGAGAGTCTTCCGAAGCAATTTTCTCGAACCAAAAATAAGAAGCTATTGTATTGTTCCTTGTGCATTAGAATGTTACAGCTTAACTACTTTTGAAGCATTTCACCAGCCGTGCAAGGATCAAGACGTCCATAAAGACGCTGTTGTAACTGCCTCAAAGGGGGTTACATTTTCAAGTTTGCTTTCCATTTCTCTCAGTCATATTCATGTCCCCTGTTTTGTATGGTGTTATTTCGAATTTTTGTCTTTTTGTTATTTAGTTGGTCAGTGTAACGTTTACAAGTTTAGTAAGGCGTTTCTTATCTTCGCAATTTCTTTGTAAATTCTTCAGTCTTTTGTAGTTTAGTTCGTTGGTGTGTCATTTATGTGCTTTGAGGGTCTTTTGAATCAGTTTTCTCAAATGAAAATTAGTTATCATTATGTTGTCGAGATATTTGAATTCTACCAGTTGTAGTAATGTCTTATGTTACAAGTCTCAGTAGTCTCAACAATAAAATTTTTATGGTTTACAGATTGGACTCATGAGAGAGGAGTTTCCTTTAAAGGTTGTTGCATATCTTCATGTTATTAAATTTGTCAGCCAGTGTTACGTTTATAAGTTATGGGGCTGCAAAATGGTGAGTAGACAACTGGGATGGAGCGTGCGTGCGTCCCCGCAACATAGCTATGGTCCTCACAAGTTCCTACCTCATGCTTCCACGGGTCAGGAGATGACAAAGACCGCCAGCTAAGGGTTGCGTACTTAGCTGGTAGTGCAACCTGGGCACTGTTGTCCTTCTGACTTCAGCTAGATTGAGGAGGTGCGTGCTGAGCGTCTGTCCACCAAGGAGGTGCGGCTCAAACAGCGTATGTCATGGCATCCAGCGGTTGAGTAAAAAACGCTGTATCGCGTCAACTATACATTAGGTGGCAGTCGCAAAAAGGCGATGTCGGCAGCGTGACCTCGGTAAAGTAGCATGCTGAAATCTTACCCTACCACGAAAAATGGAAGTATTCTTTATACCGTATATCAGATCATCCATGGCACTCCCAAGTATTGTATAATAATTTTGAATTGTTTTCTTCCCCCGTGGCTATGATAATGCAAGTCCGTTTACAATAGCAGCAGGATCAGCAGACATGCAGACATTACAAATATTATTGTTATTATCATTTTATATTATAACATCCCTTCACAATATTGTTTTATGCTATTTTCAGCTTCGCATTTGCATCGTTGTAAGTTTTGGCCCACCTAACTCACGTTATGTATTTGAAAAGATGGGATGGTTTTTATATTTTTTAGAGAGAGGATTATGTTCGACAAATTCTACAAAAAAAAAATCTTCGTCCAAAATAATTAATTCAAAAACTAACATTGTTTATGATCCTACATTTTCTATTTTACAGACAAAAAGAATCATTTATGGGCCCAGTAGGAAAAAAGAGTTATCGAAGAATTTCCTGTCGTTTATTTAAAAAAAAAATAATTCTCGTTTTGGATTTATTGAGTTTCCGTTTTTGGGCAGTAATCATACTCATAAGAAATTTATCTCGCATTATTGTTTGCTTAAATTTTCTTTGCAATTTTGCTAGGCTGTCAGGTGATCAACTTTATTTCATTATATCACGTTGGAATTTTCGCTATTTTAGAGTTTCAATAATCTAAGATCGCAGCGGAAGAGGCAAATAGCGGCATTTAATTGTTATATGTACATTATGTAGTATTTCTTTACAACATCGTATTATTTCCATCCAACAATAAATTGAATTAATAAATGTTAGTCTTGTAAAATTTCAATAGATCTAACACACTTTTTCAGGATACCTCAAATTAAGATTTTGGTGAATTGCTGCTATCGCTGAAAACGAACGAAAACGTGCTTAAGCGCGGAACCACAGAACTCTACACTTTAACATTTTACAACATTTCTTGCATTTCAGGATCAACCGAATGAAGATCATATATTATAGATACGAATTCTTGTAGTATTTTTCATTTACATAAATATATACACTATCATATAAATATTTCATGGGAATGGGAGGGGTCATCAGGGCACCCGATTGAAGCACTCTGGATGGGGAGAGTGGGAATGCCAACTCCCCATTGCTAACCGTTTGTGAATAGAGGGCGGGCTCTTCTCCCCGCCCATTGGGGCATCCTCATGTTAGATAGCTCGCTCTTTTGACCAATTGTTCAATCTTGTTGTTGGAAGGAGATTCTTTATATCCCTGTGGATACGTATAAGTGATGTTGCATATCGATCCACCCAACTCCTTTTTGGCCCTTCATACAATGGCATGATTAGGATAATCAGTGGTTATTAAAGCTTGATCAAGTCTAACAGAGAGGAGAGCCCATTGCTTTCGGACTTAGTTTCCGTGCTACAATGGGTGGTAGTACATATCATACATCATACATCATAAGTTTTATTTTAAAAATTTAAAAAGAAAATTTTATAACGTCTTCATTTTTTATATTTTAATTTATTTATTTCTTTTTTTTATGTGCTCTGAAAATCATGGATGCATACCGCGTCCTACCTCGTTTAATAAACCTATCGCTTTGTCGACCTTAGTCAGTTCTTGTCTTCTGTATTGTTCAGTTAAATTCTATAGTCATTGTAAAAAAAGTTAAAGTTTCGTTGTCAGTTCATTGCCTCCTTTTTATTTGTCTGATACTAATCTCTAAGTCGCATAATCGCTTCAAAGTCTTAAAGGCTGTACGGAAACAAATTGCACCATTTTTAAATGCCTGTAACTTTCTACCCGTTGGATATTTTCTATTGAAATTTTGGGTGGAATACATAAGTGCAATGTGTATTTGTTTACGCTGTGTAAGTTTCACTAGCAGATGTGCAATCGTTGCGAAGATGGAGTCGGAAGAACAGCAGCGGCGCAAAGAAATGTTGCGCACGTACCTCGAAAATCCGGATCTTTCTCATCGTGCCAACAGCAGGAAGCTGGGAATGGTACACGGAAGCTCTACACCCAGATGTTGACGAAACCACATTGCCTCGTTATGGATGATGTGACGTATGTAAACGCAGACTTCCAGCAGCTTCCAGGGCTCCAGTTTTTCACTGCTCATCATAAATTCGATGTCCCTGAGGACGTTAGAAAGCAGAAGATGTCAAAGTTTGCCAAAAAAATACATGATTTGGCAAGTAATTTGCTCGTGTGGAAAGCGGAGCACCCCATTCGTGACAACTGGAACTGGAATGGGCAGGTGTACCTAAAGGAATGCCTCCAAGAGCGTCTAATTCCTCTTCTGAGGTCACACGATGGTCCTACGATTTTCTGGCCGGATTTAGTCTCGTGCCATTACTCGAAAGAGGTTTTGGAGTGGTACAAGGCTAAGGAGGTCAATTTCGTGCCGAAGCATCTCAACCCCCCGAACGCTCCGGAACTGCGGCCAATTGAAAAATACTGCGCCATCATGAGCAGGCACTTCGGAAGCATCCTAAGAAAGTTAAATCGGAGGAAGATATGAAGAAAAATGGAATGCCACCCAAAAAAAAGTTGGTCCAAATGTTGTACAGGACCGTATGAGTAGTGTTAATAAGAAGGTTCGTGCATTTGGATATGGAATTGAAATAGAATATACATGTTTTATTTTACTCCCTTAAAGTTTGAAGATGATTGGTTAGACGGGCGAATTTTGCCGAATATTTGTGTGTGTCGCAATTTGGTTCCGTACACCCTCTACCAAGCATGTGCATCCTAACAATAAAATGTTTGTGTCGTGGTCAGCTATAAGATTCACTTTTCGGTGCCAAAGTAGAGGTTCATCACGCCTATTCTCGCTCTATTATTATAAATTATCGGGAATGAAGCCGTTATAGGATTGTTTGTATACCAGTGTTATAATGTGTGGTATTTTTATTATAGCTCTTTGAAGTGATACATAACAAAATAAGAATGGTGCCACGTTCCTAGTTTTAATAAAACTTCCACTTAGTGAAAGCAACATTTGATTTCCTACAAATCTCAATAATCTTTAACACGTTGTATATTAATATATACCTAGCTATTTAGCTAAATTTTAAACTTAAGTGAGGCTATGGCTCATCATTTTAGAGAACGCATAAAAAAGGTGTTGCAGCCAAGGAGAAATCACGCATCAATATCGCTAATTAAAGAGCCCCACCAGCCTGCAACAGCATTCAAGGCTCTAAGAAAGGACGTCCGTTGGATCTCATCTGTAAAATCAGTGCATCAATGCCAGATATGCGACGCGACATTAAATAAAAATAGTCTACATGTGATAACCCACGACATGATATTTCTTTGGTTGCCATCTCAGTGCTAATGGCATAGGCCCACCCATCGTGACCAGATCACATATCCAAGGAGAAGACGTTTAAATTGGTACATATATTTGAATGAATAAATAATAGTATCTGGGGTTTTATTTTATTATCCTACAGAAATCAGCCGAAGGGTCTCAGATTGTTACGAAACTTTGTCCACGCGTAGGGTTCATGGATATATGAACAAAAAGAATATTAAAAAATTCAGGGTTGCCAGTTTTCCTAGCAAACGCCAATTGAAATTTTTCGATTTTCCCAGACATCACTTACTTAAAAAATCCATAACTCAAGAACTATTCATCGTATAATTTTTTTTCCAAACTATAATGAAATTTTCTAAAAAATTCAGGAAAAAACATTATCTTAAAAAAAATTCCCACATAATTTTCCACAGTGAAGGAAATTTTCTTGGAAAAGCCGGATAAACAATTTTCTGAATCATGAAAAACTATGTTTTCATTATGTTATGTCGTTCATTAAATTGATATTAAACGCTTACTAAGGTGAAATTTTGCCAATGTAGTTTTTTTTTTGAGTAATATTCAAATGTGTTTCCTTCATTGCGATTATACTTCTCCTTGTCCGACGATTAGAGGCGTCTAGGGTAAAAATAAATAAATACGTATTAGTTATTAATTTTATAATTATTATTTAGTTATTTCTAAATCAAGGCAATAACACTTCATTCTTTTAATTTTCACTTATTTTCTAGTTTTACAATCATTTTTCATGTCGTGAACTTTGTGTTTGATTCATACTGGTTGAAGATTTCCGTTTCATTTTTTTTTCAAAAAAAAAAAAAAAACATAAAAGGTTTTTTAACCTATACTTCAATAAACTCTCTACATAGCAGCTACCTAGAACAAAATTAACAAATCACATAGGGAAGATGTACCTATATTAATCTCCTCACTTTGCCATTCATCCTACTTGAAATAAAACGATATACACGTGACAGGATTAATAAGTAATGTTTGTTGTAGTTATTTAACGTAAGCAAACATTATTAGAAAACGAAACTGATCCTTCAACTGCCCAATTGTTTGATTCGTCGTAGGAGGGTAATCGTATCGTATCCTGAGACTTACCCTCCCAACTAACATAATTCCACATTTCCCGGGACACTTATGAGTGGTCGTGGAGTTCTCCGCATCTCTCTTAAGTAAGTGTCGGACTAACATTCCTTCCTTATTCCCACCAGTTGCAAGGACGTGGCCAGGACAACTCTGGTCTGTTGAAAGGCGACACACCCTTTATCTAAGAGGTAGGGATTGCTCCCAAATCACTATCTATTTTAAAAAAGCAACTTCCACAATCCACAGCAACCGTTGAAGGTGCACCTCCCTCTTAACAACAGTTCAGAGCTTGAACCACCTACGATATTGTGCAACCTGGTTTATGCTATGCTATGCTATGCTAAAACGAAATGAATGAGTACTGTTTCGCAACTTATTGCTGATTGGTTTAAGGCTTTTAGTGCTAATGTTAGTGGAGGAGGCCGTTTGCCCACGGCTTGCTCAGGGTTAACGAAAACAAAAACAAAGGAAGGGAAGAAGGATAGGGAAACATTTCTACTGCTGATGTATCCAACATAGGAAACGTAGAGTGACAACGGCGGCGGCACAATCGTCAGAGGAATGTTGTTACCATTTATTTGCAGTTGCGAACACGAATAAATATTGTGGTGACACCTGTCATGGTGAAGATCATCAAGAGACGCCTTAAGAGAAATCCTTGACGTAGTGCCACTAAATTGTCTCCGCCGGATCCGGAAACATAAACTTCAGGCCAAGCTCAAAAGATATAGGAGGTTCAAGACCTTGTGGTGAAGCAGAAACAAGAACAGGTAAAAAGTGCAAATGCGCTGCTGAAGAGGGCCATGGAAGCAAGGTTGGAGAATATCGTGTTAACCAACGAGAAACTCTTCACTGTACAGCAGTTCGTGAACGACAGAGTTTGGTGGCCAGAAAGATCACGAACCCATGCCGACGTGCTGACGGCCACCTTGCGATAGAAACCAGCATCGGTGATGGTTTGGACCGGAATCACCCGTGATGGCTGGATTCCGTTGGTTTTTGTCCCTGAAGGAGTGAAGATCAACCAAAATACATTTCGGGAACTAGTTCTACAGATCGCCGTCGAACCGTGGGCACGTCATATTTTGATTCCAGGGATTGGGTTTTCCAACAAGACTTGGCGCCGACTCACAAAGCGAAGAAAACCCAATCCAACTGGATTGCGGAACATTTTCCAGAGTTAATCTCGAGCTTGGAATGGCCGGCGAGTTCACCGGACCTGGACCCTATGGATTTCGTTGTCTAGAGTATGTTGGAGGCCGAAGTCTGTTCTTAAAAAATATGGAGGTATGGAAGTCCTAAAGCGACATCTGGCGGCAGCCTGGGATAAAATACCACCAGAGCACCTGCAGGCCTCGAACGATGTGTTCCTCGATCGTCGGCGGCGAGTGGTTAAACTCAAGGGTGAACAAGTTGAACTGGACCCGTGAATTTTCTTAAAGTTATTTCCGGAGCAATTTGTGATTCGTGCACACGGCGTACATGCACAATGTAAACAAAATGTTTTTCACAATGCACTGCATAATTATAACCACTAAATAATGAGTATTGAATGTTTTGTCCTGATTGTGCATTAATTTTATTCATTAAATATTCTTTTCGCAAAGGGCGTAGTTTTATTTTATTATCAAAACAATTTACTGTGTGATTAACGCCATATTGATTGTTGACAAAGTGAAAGGTGTAATTTAAATCAAAACATAAACTTGGCGTAAAGTAAAAGGCGATACTGAGCAAGGTGACTCTAATTCTCAGGTGGTCTCAATAGTGTATATGAGAATTTCAGCCATGTTAAAACGCATACTAATACGATCCATATCAAGTAAAATCAGGTCTGGCATACTGAAATTGTCTCCTTTACACCTATGCAACAGTGCCTGTGATGTCTCCTTTACACCTATGCAACAGTGCCTGTGATTGAGATATGAAGCGTCAGGCTGCAAGGTTTGTTTACCAATATCTTGGGGAGAAAGTGTACGTGCAAATGTATGCAAACAAAACGTTTAGCCCATACCGTTTACATGAATATATAACTCTTCACTCCTAGGCAAAAATGCAATCAACAATTGTCATTATGTGCGTAATACACTATTGAGTATTCCTTACTCTTTCGCTCCACTGCTACCCCGCTACTCCACCCGTCTTCCCAACCAACTGAAGAAAATAGACCACCTGAGATATAAGTCACCTTGATACTGAGAAAACAATCAAGACAACGGCGAAAGTGAATGGCGAAATCTATGAAAATGTCAAAAATAGGTGAATAGTATAGGGTGATACTTTTTTTTCAGTATTGTGAGGCTAACATTGAAAACGGCGTAATCAAACATACCAGCATTGACATGTGAAAATTAAAAATGATCTGATTTCAATGAAAAATGAACGAATTTCCGTCATTATTATATATGAATCAGAAGCTAGCTTTGCTCTCTTTCTGTGTGCTTGATTTTATTTAAAATTTTATGTTAATTTGCAAATTACGATTTGAAATTCTACTTGCAATATTACAATCATCATTCCCTTTTTAAATTCTTCATGTTCGCCCCAATCACAAATTGCTCCGTATTTGTTTTCAAGTGAAGTTGAATGAATTTGAAATAAAATGTTTTTGTTTTGATCAATTTATCAGTTTGTTTCAATGTAGCCGAACCATGTATATCCTCAATCCAACGCTTCAACAACGCATTTCCTTTGTCCGGTTCGCCTATTTATCCGGTTCGAGGGCCATAAGTTACAGATATTTATAAACATTGAAATCCGTCAATGAAATAAAAATTTGTCTGAAACGATTTTATTTCCCATATACAGTTTGCTTGTTTTGTTTGTTGCCCTAATGTATTCTATATTTATAAAAACAAATTCTCAGAAAGTTTATTAACTTCTCAGATGTTTCAGGTCCTTGTTCAGGGAGCTTCAACCTGAATATTTATTTATTATTTATTGATATAATTCCAACTGACTTAACATCTCATTGGAATGTAATGGGGAAAAGCCATGTGGCGTAAAAACCTCCTATTTCTAAATCGTACACTACAGAAATCAACATGAATAGAAGGAATACAAAGCAAGCAAAACAATATTAATTCTAGTACACACACAAAACTTGTCAGTAATACTTAAATAATCTATCGTGATGGAATCAGTCGTCTAGTATCTTCGCCATTAATGCCAGTACGTAGTAAATGCCACCATTTCTGAACTAGCGGCTCTCCATCCAACTACGCTGAATCCGGTGACGGAAGGTCTCTGCGGAACAGTTGAAGTCAAACAGAGCGTAGAGTTCATTGAAGCGCGATGACATGAATCGAATTGGATCGTGTTGGCCGTAGTTTGCAGCACGAGCTCTGAGCTGTAGAAAATTTCTTGTTCTCAGAACTTGTTCGGGAGCGTAGATAAAGAGTTCGGCCAGAATTCCGGGAGAGTCAGTTTCACCTAGTAGCACTTTTGCTGCGAAAACTGCTTGCATGAATACAAAAAAACTTGTACTAAATAAAAATCAAAGCTTAAGATTATTATAGAAGTTTTAAAAAGAAAATCAAACTCGAAGCATTATTACGAAAAGATTTGTAAAGGAGCTAATGTTTAGCATTGATTGGTCTTATGTTTTCAAAAACTTTTAAGAAGTCTTCGACGAGGTCTTCGATACTGTTCTGACAATTTAATCAAAAAAGCGTTTCAGGACTTAAATTTGTAACATAATTTCAACAAACTTCAGTACTCTTAAAATTTCAGATAACGTATGCATTTAAAAAATTGACTAATTTCGAATGACGATTCTAAAAAACTACAGAAGATAATTCAATGGAACAAATTTTCCTAAAATCCTACGTATATTTTGCTTTCTACAAAAATGCTTCGACGCTCTGCCAACCAGCCGTACATCGCTTGACTGTAACTTTGCCTATGGCCGGTAAAAATATGGATTTTGGCAGCTCTTTCTTGGCCTTGACCAACGAAATTATTGGATGAGATCTTTCATTTTAGGTTCTTCCAAACATTTTCTATAGGTTGTATGTAGGGGGGCGGTTCGGAGTGTTGACGATCTTCAAAACAACGTTAATCTTCAGCCGGTCCATCTCCTCCAGTGATCTCTTGGCAAAATGGGTTAAGGACAGGTCCACCCAAAGAGACAACATTCTGATACTTCTTGATGAAGGAGGCAACTCCCGGCAGGCACTTCGTACTATATATCTTTTCGTGCACCGCAAGCCACGATAGAAAGAGAAGCGACTTTGACATTCTCTTCTAGCTGATCGCCAGCCACAGAAAGACCTTCTCCGGGAACTTGAAAAAGAAGATATATTTGACGTCAAGTATCCGGTTTCCTGCCAGTCGTTGCCGTCCTGCTTCAAGAAGGTCTCGTCATCCATTATAAACACGACTTCGCGTTTCGCCGAAAGGATGTTATACATCAGCACCTTCAACCGCTCCATTTGGGTGATTGATAACGCTGTCATTTTTTCTGTACACAACAGGGTTGCTACGATTGGCAATACACAGGTGGATTCAACACCTGATGGGAGGGTTATCGCATGCAGAGTCGCTAAAATCAATCCATTTTTCAAAAGCTACAATTGCTACAAAACAAAAGAAGAAGGACTTGAGGCATATGTGTAAATATGAAAAGGCTAAAAAATAAGAGATTCCCCAGATAGTTTGTGACAGTTGTAAACCAGAAAAAGTAAATGAATAAGGTTCTCGAAACCAGTATATTAGAGAGTATGAGTTTACCGTATTTTTGCGAGCTTTTAAACAAAATACTCCCCTTATTAATATTCTTTACGCCAACTTTTGACAAAATCCTCAAAACAGACAAATACAGACATTTTCCAATGTTCCTTACAGACGTTTTGAAAAACTAACTGGCATCCCTGATATGTACAGTTATTACATCACAAGCACATACAATAACAACAATCTTCAGAGCCGACTGACCATATCTTGTTCGGTAGTTTAAGTATCAGCCAGATCATCACTGCTGTGACGTAACCGATAAGGATCTCCCGTGATCGCTGTCGGTCGTAGTTGAGAGGAAGATCCTTACAGAGAAAATCCATACGTTTGGCAGTAGCGTAGTGAAAGGCAGGGTGATGTTTCTCCCGAACAATGTACCCTAGTATAGTTTCAGTTAAAACATGGATTGTGGCTTATCGATCAAGATCGATTAACTAATTATTCAATTTGACTAAACGCCAGAATTTTCGATTGAAAAGGATTAAAAAAGCGACTCAGTGGTAATTGCAATTAGCTAAATGTAACACCCATCGCAAAATTCATGATACTTCTGTACATGAATGCTTTCAGTTAAACTCTGTCTTGCGTTCGTTGTCTGCGTAGAAAGACGCATACAACGTTGAATCTCATTTTATTACTCGATAGCATCAGCCATGCTTTGACATTATTGGCGACTACTGTTGCTTTCACACACGTGTTAGCAACTTACAAACGTACATTCTCGGTTATCTTGACTTAAACTTTTACCCCAAAAGATAGAACCTTTAAGAAATAGCAGTCAGCCATAACATTTCCTCGTCTTTTGCGATTCTATTTCAACGTCTGAAACGACCACAAATAGCAAAGTTTTGGGTGCCTATAATTTGCGTAACAGTGGGTGTTGCCTCCAGCCATCACAATTTTGCAACCACCAATGCAACTGAATTGTTGCATGTGATTGAGATGTACCATAAGCTTGTTTATCTTATAAATCTAACCAACGCAAAAGTTCAGCGTAACATTAAAATTATTCGGGATGATGGATGTATCTCCATAAAAGAATTACTGAAACCAGCTCTGCAAACCTTGAAACAAAAAATCAAATCAAGCATCCCATGCTCTCCGGTGTAGCACGGATCAGTGTTTCCAGGAAAACAAGTCCATAATAACGGGAAAGTTCGTTATGGCGTGTCAGGTAAAAGTAAGCGTCCTTTTTTAGAGGACGGATTTCCTTTGAGGATAACGTTTCGCTCCGGGAGCAAACAAGCTGAAAGGGCAAAAATACACACTGCGATGGATTTCAGTAAATAAAACAGTCAGGGGATCAAAAGTTACACAATCCGAAGATGAACATTCCAAAAGGTCCTATTAGATTTAACAAACTCTCTGCACTGACACTCACTTTTGACAATAACTATGCTTCGAAATCATTTAATCACACTACGTGACTAAAATGAGAGTGGGCCAATGTTTGGGTGACCGATGATATTGAAAAAGGAACTTGCTCTTTTCATATATCTCTTTAAAATTTACTTATTCCCCCCGGCGGATGAATAAAGTGTAGCACAGTTAAACTGGGTGAATTTGGTCACTGAATTTCCAATTATTGTGCTCATTATTTATGAATGTGGTATGGAACCACAATGGTCTGTAAAATATTGTACTGGAAGTTCAATAATGAGATTGCTAGAATTCGACCAGTTCTACGGTACCCAGCTATGGAAAGAGGTGCAATACTTACTCGTTGACCTGCGGGATGCGTTGTTGCGGCTGGCGTTCCGGGTGTTGCCACTCAATTTGAAACGGGCTGGAACCACTTTGGCTGCCGAGTCACGAGCTTCGAACGTCATCACACAGGAAGCTACCACGATGAAACCTGGCGGGTGAGATGAAAAGGATAATAGGGTCAGACCTGTGCTCGATTCATGACAGATTGTCTGCGGCGAATGAAAGGTTACATAATGTTGTCAGAATTCTCCGGAACGGAGATGTACCAATATATTGATATACTTATTTTTCAATTTCATTTAGCAGCATTTGACAAGGTAAAAATGTGAAAATCAATCCAAGCTGGAAGATATTGGAAAAGTGAATGACCAAAAACCTTGGCGAAGGATGAGGATTAAGTGGGTTCGATTAAGAAGAATAAAAGGCATTAAATCTTTCTAAATGTAGTTAAAAAAACTGCTTAGCATAACTAATAGCCCTATAAATCTTTTTTCAACGGAAATTTTAAGTCAATTCAGAAAGAAGAGGTGTTTTTATCGCCCTCTTTATTTTTCAAAAGCATCGCACAGATACATATGTCAACATTTTTTAAATCATCCCAGGAGGCTGTTGTGCTTTGTTTGAGAATCTGAGGTAATCTGAACATTTGTCTTCGGAATTACTGTAATAAAACAGTGAGTATTTTCGACGTCCAATTATGCCATGGCAGTTGTTTTAGCCTCGACTTTGTTCCGCCTGATGATGTAAGTAACTCTAGCCTCTCCAAAAACCGAACCACTTCTGGAGGAATATGTTATTTTGGTTAGCAAACTCCAGCAAACGTAAGAGCAACATTTTTTCGAATAGTTTCCTGATGGAGTATAAGATGCCGATCAGGTGATAGCCATGGTGAGTACCTGTTGAAGACCGCTGCAAGGTATCGGAAGAAATCAACAATCAGATTTTTTTACTCGAGGTTGACCATACCATCGACAATAAATAGTGGTCTTCATTTTCATGGTGGTTTTAAAGACAGCTCATTAGCCAATATTCTAATGTCTATAGGGGCAACCATGGGTAGTTCAGTGACTCTAGTCATTTCCTTCTGAACGGCACGCTCATAAGGGCTGATCATGTTAGCACCAAGATTATATGAATTTACAATATGTTCGCCAAGGGCGTCGGCCTCTTCAATCAGGGTTATCGAAAGGAATTGGTAGGGACTTTGGGATAAGAGAGAGAGAGAGGAGGAACAGGTCTCGGCTTGTTTTTTTTACGTAGAACCACGTCTGTGTTTTCAATAATGGGTACACGTTGTACACAGGGTTCACGAGAGCGTATAGTTGAAGCGTCACAAAATAAGGTTAGATTTTGAATGTTACTAACTCAGTCATTTATAGATTGATTTCTAAAATTTTTGCATCAATCGATCGAGAAATTCACTACACAAAATTATTGATTTTAAACATTTTAGTATTGAAAACTGTGCATTGTCGTCGTATAGGGTCACATCGCCATCGTTTTCACATCGTCATCATTCTACGTCTAACCACCGTTCATAGCGCAACGATGGCTCCCAAAAGCCCACAACCAAGCAGCTCCACCAGCGAAAAGACAACAGCGGTAACAGCGTCGAAGAAGGTTGGAAAAATCAGATGGTCATTCCCAAAGATGACTGCAAGAAGCAGAAGCGGTCTGCCGGCGGATGTGTTCGGAAGAAGGAAACGTACAGCACCTACATCTACCGGGTGCTGAAGCAAACCGCCGATCAACTGCTGCTGCCGGGAGAGCTAGCCAAACACGCCATTTCCGAGCGAACCAAAGCCGTGACCAAGTAAACCATGACGATGTGAGCTGGTGACGGTAGTTAGTCCCCTGAACTCAAAACGGCCCTTCTCAGGGCCACTAAAATTAGTAGAAAAGAGAGTTGACATGTCTTTGGAAGTGCTAGGGGCTGCTCTTCGGGGTAGTCGGTTGCGAAAAATATCGTTCGTGTGCCTAAGCTGTAATGTTTTCGATATTTCCGGAGAAATTTGCGATATGGGCGAAATTTCCAATCGAACAATGTCAATCCTTTGAACGCTTCCGCCGGCGGACCGCTTCTGCTTCTTGCGGTAACCGTTGACAGTGGCCTTCTGGACATTGCCAATATTCATCAACGCTGCTGCTGCTGTTGCTGTTGTTGGTGTAACTCTTTGTTTTTGGGCTTTTGGAGGCCATCGTTGCGCACGAAAATTGAACTGAGATATCCGGCAGAAACACAATGAACCACGTCAAGAGCGCACTGCGGTCAGACGTAGAATGGAGACGATGTGAGTGTCACCCTTCTCCGTGTATGCTCAAAACAAGGCTGGTAGCGGGTCCCTCTTGTAGTGACTTGGTCACTATTTTCGAGACAGTCACTAAAAAGTCACTATTTTCACCAAAAAGTCACTATTTTCCGAAAATTGGTGACTTAAGTCACTTTTTTTACAATAATTCGTTCTTCCACCCTATATTTCAGCGAAAAAAATTCATTAATTTAAGATAGACAGGCCCTGAAAAGGGCCGTTTTGAGTTCAGGGGACCAACCACCGTCACCAGCTCACTTTGTCATGGTTTACTTGGTCACGGCTTTGGTTCGCTCGCAATAACGTGCGCTAAAGTCTGACGTTTATGTTCGCCGTATTGCGCGCCAACAACTCGCCGTCGTGCTAATTCGCACCATTATGTAAACATGTCAAAATGTTTTAGATTCGATTCACCGGTTTGTAGGTAGCGAAAACGTTGGCAGGTTGACAGTAACGTTTCCAGTAAGTTCGGAATTTTGTTTTAATTCTAATGGAAGTAAATTTTTACACGCAAATTACTTGAATCGTGTACGTGTTCACTGAGTTTTCGTGATTCAGCTGGTTATAGAATCGAAAAATGCAAAAAGGAGGATGCAAATCACGCAATATTTTCCGTCGACGTCTACGCTACATGGTTCCGGTTCACACGTTAAAAGTGTTTCAGGTTAATATTATTCGAATTTCATTTCAATTCAGACAAACAAATCCTGAATAATAATTGGTGTTTGATTCATTTTTCGAACAGTATGGCGAAACGCACTTTCCGCCCTGAGTGGTTGAAGACAACTGATCATAATGACATATAATATAATGACATATAATGAACATAATCATTAACTGACCCTTATAAATTTCGTATGGTTATTTTCCTTAACGACCTATTTGTGGTATCATCCAAAGTTTCCAACCACTGCTCGGGTGGGGGAATGATATCAAATCAATTTCAACGAAGTTGATTCACGGTCGTTCACCATGTCGTGTGAAGCAAGCTTGAATTGACGGTGGCTGGATTGCAAATGAATTTAAGCTTACTAACGTTTCACAGGAAGTGAATTGGGAGTGAATCAGTGAAAGTAAGATTCATTCACTGCACGAAAGCTAATTGAAGTGGAGTGAAATGAATACAAAAGCGATTCATTTTCATTTTAATGCTTC
Organism: Aedes koreicus; assembly: GCA_024533555.2. Taxonomy (NCBI): domain Eukaryota; kingdom Metazoa; phylum Arthropoda; class Insecta; order Diptera; family Culicidae; genus Aedes; species Aedes koreicus. The sequence goes on along the minus strand of JAHHFK020000961.1, from coordinate 530,973 downwards.
GACGATGTAGGGCCCTGATTCAAACCATTAAAGAAATAGTTGGAGCATTTGTGATATCGTGCGTTTAAGGTAATTTTTTATCAGGGTTGTTTCGGAGTTGGCCGGAAACACAACGTTCTGTACAATTTGCAGTATACAGCATTCACAATATTCTGTACAATTTGCAGTATACAGCATTCACAATATTCAAAGGTTTCCAGGCTTTTGAGCAGTTACGAATCAATATCGAACGGCAACGATCCTCATCCGGTGCATCGATTTCTCAAGTGCAGCTTTAAAATACACGAGATGCAGCAACTAAGGCTGAATTGATATGGCTATTGAAATATATTGCATCTGATTCTCCGGCTGCATTCTGTGATGGAATTCGGGAATCCCAGGTTGTTACTACGCATCTTCAAACGTTCTTCATGGATTCTGCCAAAGCCGAGGATATCCTTGATAAGTTGAATGATGCTTTGTAGAATGATTCGAAAAATCTGCACATGCCCTTTTCATAAATCCAATGAAATGAAGCATCTCTTATGTTCAATAAATGAATTAAGCAGGAAGTGAAATGTCAATTACAAAGTAGAGCGGCTTATGAACGATCAACTTGTCGGAGATCACAGAAAGCCTTTGCTGAATATCGGATCCTGCATGACCATACGAAGCCGCTCCAGAATTGATCATTGCAATTTACTATTTTTTCATAGGTTGGCCATCACGACTAGAAGAGTTTGGGAAAATACAGAAAGAGCTTGGATTACCGTCACATCGTTTCATTAAACACGTCAAATCAAGGTGTCTAACTCTGCAAGAAGCAGCAGAAAGAACTATTGAACAGTGGCCTGCACTGGTTGATTATTTCCCGGGTCATATTCCCAAGAACTGTTATTTTGTTATTAAGCTGACGCTGGGTTTTCATAGAAACATCTTTAGTCAACAAAGTCGTTTCGAACAAGTTTAAACACAATACCGTGGACACCCATTAGTTTGAATAGCTAAAATCACTAACACTCGGCGTTCGAGGTGAATTTCTGCAACTTCACTACAATGGTACATTTCAGTACAGTGGTACATAAAGCGATTTCGAACCTTTGCGCTGATAGCAGTTGATATTAGCTGTTCAAAGTAACGGGGGTTCACGATATGGCATGGCATGTATTGGAAACTAAACAAGTATATATGAACACAGAGAAAAGACATTGCTGTCCATATAACTTTTCTTAAAAACTTATGTAAAAGTTACTATGGGCAGCCGGTATAAGAAGCAAGTGTAGAGAAAAACAAACAAAACTTTTCAGGTTATGTGCTAGGCTTTTTATTGATAATCATCTGCATGACAGCTATCGCACAACTGCAGCGCCGCCTATCAGGAGCATAACATACATTTGAAATGTCAGTTTAAAGTTTTACACAAGTTGCATATGGCATCTAAAGGTTCAACAGTAACATAACAGCAACGACATTTAGAAACAAGCAAACAAAGGAAGGGGCCTTTTGTTTGTCGTCGATTGATAATTGTTATCTTGAACTACATTAAATGTGTCGCGAATTTTGCGATGTACTTTTGGAAATTGTCGAACAATTGAAGGGATAAGAAGAACTTTTTTATTCATATGTTTTGTGAATTACCACCATGAGGCTCATTAAAGGGCCTCAAATCATCCCATTAAAATTAAATGATAATATTAGGTGCGCAACTAAGTTCCCGCTGTTTAGCAATAGATGGCGCCAGTAGTAAGTGCTGGTCGAATGTTGTACATATCAAGCGTTATAAACCAAGCTCAGACATATGGTAAACAAACCGCTTTGCCAAATCAGTGATTTTGGTTTAGTGTTTTATATTATGGTTGTTTGCAGATGTCTGATTTCGTGCCAAATAATCGTCATTTGCGGGAAGTGTTGATTTTCTTCTTTCATTCGAAGAAAACGGCGGCTGAAGCACATCGAGAGCTCCAAAAAGTTTACGGTGATGCTGCTCTGAGTGAAACAACGTGTCGTGATTGGTTTCGTCGCTTCAAAATCGGTGATTTCAGTGTTGATGATCGTCCGCGTGAAGGAAGGCCAAAAAACTTCGAAGACTCTGAATTGGAAGCATTGCTCGATGAGGATCTGTGTCAAACGCAAGAAGAGCTTGGTTCAGGATTAGGAGTTTCCCGCCAAGCCGTTTCTAAGCGATTGCATGCGTTGGGAATGTTTCAAAAGCAAGGAATTTGGGTTCCTTACGATTTGAAGCCAAGAGATGTTGAGCGTCGTTTTTTCGTCTGTGAACAACTGCTCCAGCGGCAAAAAAGGAAGAGTTTTCTACATTGCATTGTGACGGGTGACGAAAAATGGATTCATTACAGTAACCCAAAACGGAAACATTCATGGGGACTGCCCGGGCATGCTTCAACATCGTCGCCTAGGCCGAATATTCACGCTGTGAAGGTTATGCTGTGTATTTGGTGGTACCAAGTTGATGTTATTTATTATGAGCTGTTGAAACTAAACGAAACCATTACCGGGGAACGGTATCGAACTCAATTGATGCGATAGAGCCAAGCACTGTACGAAAAACTGCCACAATACGAGCACAGACACGAAAAAGTGATTTTTCAGCATGACAACGCTCGACCTCACGTTGCGAAACCCGTGAAAACCTGGAGCGAGTCGATGAAGTCCCGTCTCGGTGAAGATGATGAACTCATAATTGCAGTCGTTGGTGGCGAGAAACAGTTAATCAATCTCTATTCTTACACCACGTAGATGCTGGTAAAAGATCCGGATTTCCTCGACCTCACTTAAATTTTCCCCATTCCGACCGGCAAACGAAGAACTGGAAGCGGTAATTACATCAGCGATTGAATCGGAGAGATAGCATACTTACCATTAATAGTGGGTTGGAAGACCCTTTTACCACACCAGTTAGTTCAAACGAACGATACTTTCAAATTCACTCACCACATGGTTAAAAAAGTTTTGTAATTCTGGTTACATATATAGCGGGCGGCTTATCGACGTTAATTTTTGCATTTATTTTATCGCGAGTGCATAAAACTAATCTCGAATCCACGTCGAATATTTTCATTTTTTTTACGAATGAACAGTGTGTTATTTTGAAGGTGGCCTTATGTGATATCTATATATAGGATAGGATTATAAATACAGGGTGTTTGGTTCCTTATTAAGTATATGTCAGGGGCTGACAGAAGGTCATATTTGATGAAAAAAATCATTCTACGCATATGGTCAAATCTCAACTATTACAGAGCTATTGAACTTTTTAATTTCGGTGGTATGTTTGCACTTAACTTGCACTAACGCAAAGATTATACTCTTTAGAGTTAATCATATACATTCATTCAAAAGCTAATATTTTTTTTCTTAAAATCGTTATCACAAAACTGCGCTGTTGAATGAGACAAGTTACATTTTAAGAGTAACAAAATTGGTAATTTTTTGGACATTATTGCAGATTTTTTCCAATAAATGCATGATGAACTTGATCATTTTTTAAAATAAAACTAAGCCTCTTGTCATGTTCTATGTTTCGTTCTTTGACAACAAACATCTATCTCTTTTAGTTTTCGTGCAATTTCATTATTAGCATACGATGTTAGGTCTTCAATTGGCATCTTAAAAAACCACCCATTCCAACCCACTAGTGTAAATTTGGTATGTTAAACGTAATCATAAGATCACTTTTTAACTATGTTATTTTTTAGATTTTACTATAGAGAACAATATTAATGTTTCATTTCAGGAGTAAAAGGATTTTTTTTTGCAGTTGGTGAAATTGCCGATATCACCAATTAATAAATCCAAAAAAGTCATTTACACTGTGTTCAACTCGAGGTTTTACAGACTGAACCATTAGAGCAAATTACACGCGACAACTTAACCTAACTTTTGTTTCAACAGGCTTGAGCGATAATTTCAACAGGCTGGAGCGGGAATCGAACCCTCACTTCGGCAATCGCTTAAACGATGGATGACGCCGCTACCCGTTGATCACAAGGCCTACAATATATTTTAAGTTAAGTAAACCTAGACCTAGTCCTGTGTAAAAATAAGTTTAAAATTTTCTCCAACCGCATTGTATACAAAGTAGAAATAGCATCATCAACAAAAAACATTTGCGAATAAGACAATGTCCTACATAAGGTTTCCTATACCGAGCGCAGTCTACGTCCTCAGAGTTATTAGGAGGGAGCGAGGAGTGATATCTAACGGTTAACATTAAGTTATTATTTGACGATGTTTTTGGAATCACTGTGAAACTAGAACCCACTTTCGTTTTAATATGTACCAATCCATGCCAAAGTCATACGGCGTCGCAGTCAAACTTCTGATCGCTTGCAGGGAATGTTTACTGTTTACGAAAAACACTTACCACAGAAAGGACCACTTTGGCTGCTCGAACACCCAGCGTTGGTGCAAAGATATGCAATTAATGAAGCAGAGAATACTCAGTGGTTTTCATTAGCTTCGCTACATTTCCACTCTACGATCGTTTCATCGCTGGATGCTGGAACCGTGAAAATGTGTTTTATCGCCCTCTACCATAAATAACGTGCACACTGTCGACGATGGGGATCTGACTGGCTGATTGCTGAAGTGGATAGATGATGACTCCATGTTGGGAGACCGAAAATGCAACAACGTGTTTTTCATGATAATAATATTCCCGACGAAACGGTGCCACCCTTTCTACTACAGAGTGGATGCCAGCAGGGAGCAGCACGACTTTTTAATGACTTAAGTTGAACTAATTGGGCCTCTTGAGAGTGAGAAGTGGATGACTGCGAAGGTTTGGCGAGTTGTAAAAATATTTGAAAAGCTGCTCGTTACGATAGCAAATAATGGATTCTTTCGTAATTGTTTCTACCTGTGTCGATAGGGGTGGAATTCAGGAATAAACAAAATTTTTTACTGCAATAATCACCCTAGTCCTAGGTAGGGCTAGTGATATTTTCAAGCACTTACCACTCAATTCCACAACTGAGCAAAACAAGTGCCACAATACAATTAACAGCGTACAAGAAAGGAAAACCAACTTCCTAAATGAAATTAAACTTCTGCTGCTTGATACCATCTCCATCCTGCTTAACATGGGATAATGCATAATTCAAATAGGAACTCTCCAACGAGTGTGATTCAGCTGTACGGAAAACCGAACCTCGTTCGTTCACGTATACCATCAAACCGTTTACAGTGGATTATTTTCGTAAGAAAAGTTTCCAGCTCAGGAAATTCTTTTCTCCGAACTTTTGCCCCTTCCTTTGTGTTTGCTGTCAGAATGTATCGTAAATAAAATCCAAAATTGTCGAGCGGGAAAATTATAACTGGCAGAACACAAAAGCCGGATAGAAGAGTGCTTCAACATTAGCAAGCCAATTTTCGTCAGGGGATGAGTTAAGTCCTTATGCGCTAGTATTTTACATGATGGCGAGCTAGGTTGTTCCAGCATTTCACAAGAAATGAACATTATCACTATTGGAAAAATTGGATCTTGTGTCTTTATGGATGTACAGTTGGGTGCATCGATTAAAACTTAGGTTGTATAATTTTCAATTGATTATTTTTGAAATCAAACGAAATTTGATCAAAAATACGAAATTCACGGTTTTTTTGGGTACTTTCTGCAAGTGCGTTGCTTAACAATTCAATAAATATTATTATATTTGATTATATAAAAACTTTAAGCCCTCCAATAAAATAAGCATAAGAATCCATCAATTGATTCCTGAATATCATCGGTTCCTTTAGAGAAAAGATTTGGACGAAGGATTACGTCTGTGTTTTCAAGACTGGGATATACGTTGCGAGTGCGAAAAGTAGGAGCGTCACGAAACGTTGTTAGATTTTTAACGTTAATAACTTAGTCATGTCACGATAGATTTCCACAATATTTGCACCAATCGATCGGCACATCCCCTACGCGTTGAAAAATTATTTGTTTTAAACATTTTACTATTGAAAATTTAATAAATTTGAAGAGCCGTCAAAATAAGAACTCAGCAATCACGTGCACCTGAACGGTTGTTTCCCAATATGGATGACAGAGTAATAGACTAACCGGGGGTGTGTATATTCAATGACTGTGACTTGTCGTCGTAAAGGTAGGGCTGTTGCGGTTATATGATGTAATTGTAGTGACTTTAGTAACCAAAATGTCGAAAATAGTGACTCAGAGGCAATAAAAAAGTGACCAAATAGTGACTTTGGGATAGTTAAACATTAATTAAAAGTGACTTCGTTCAGCATTTGCTATTTGTTTGGTTTCCTAGCAAAGAAACCAGTGATAAGACGCGTCTTTTTTTCGCTACGGCTTCTTGCACATGACCGGCAACTCATTTTTGCGAAGAACTTTGCGTTCACACAGTTGACACTACCTCCCAAGTAGCACAACTTGTTTCAATAGAGCATAAAAATCTCTCTTGAAACAAATTAGGTATAGTTTTGTTTGGCTATGTACCGCAAAATCATACACAACAGCAACGCTAAAAGCGCAAGGGTGGAGCCTATTTGCAACTTGATGCTGGTGCTACAGAGTTTCAATAGCATTTTATAAAACTTACAAATATTGTAAATCGCGTTGCAGGAAAGTGAATTGATGCCGATGTTTAAATGAATGCGAGGATAACTTTTTTTTAATGGATATCGTTATCAACCAAACATTCCTGATCAAAATATTGAGAAGTAAAATGATCTGAAAATCGTGTAGGAATAAGTTTATTTTTTAAACGCTTTCGGATTTATGGATCAATATTCTGTTCCAGTACGAAAAATATAAACGTCCTAGAATAAATCCTCGAGAATAGAGCATTACTTCAGAACTTGAAAAAGAAAAATTTGTGTAAAATTATGTTTATATTTGGAAGATTCAGATTTCTAATTCATTCGAAGAATTATAAATCGTGACAGGGTCAAGTTAGGTTCAAACTGTGGAGAAATGAGTTAAATTTAAAAATCTAATTTTGTATTGCAAAATTTTGGCATATGGCGCCTGCGAACAAACCAAATACACTACCGGCTCAAATAATCATGAATCCATTCATTCATTAACACGTGAAGTACTTCTATGATATTTATTTATGCAGACATCTTAAAATTATAGCTTAAAATCAGGTAGCGGCAGTCGTTGTTTGATAGTGAGTTTTCTTTGTTTGTGTATTCCTAATTTACTTAGAATTAAAAACTGCTGTACTATTAATAAATTTAATATTACACTAAACTAATAGCTGCTTATTTGTTCAAAGGATATGCATAACGCACTGAAAAGATGATGATGACTGACATAACAATTAAAAAAATAATGTCCCATACGCCTTAAACAAATGTGTTCAATCCATTGGAACATAGAATAAGAATAATTCAGATTTTTTTTTTTTTTTGTTTCTTTATTAGAGTGGCTTTTAGCCTCCAGGGCTGGTTCGCCACTTAATAATTCAGATGCTACACCATGTTTTTTTACTTAAAAAATTGAAGAGCAATTGAGTGGGGATTTCGTTAAGAGGTTCAATCCGAATAATTAAATAAAATCCTAATATTATTAATTCTTCCATGAATTTGAAGTCTGGATTGCTCGCAATTTGATAATCCGTAATTTTTGTCTTGGTCACACACAAATAATTCTAATAGAATTATAACATAAAATAAAATGTTTTATTTCAATTACTTTAGACACAACTGTTTCTAAGTGAAGTTATCTAAGCATAGGTGGAAAATATCAAACCGTTCTTAACATGTAGAACTTATAGTGCAATTATTTAATTGCATTGCTGACGTAAAACCACTTGCCTTACGAATTCAATCATATGATTGCTTAAAGGAGCTTAATAAGTCGTCTCCTGTTCTGAACCACGAGAATTTAAATAACTTACTTTTAAAAGACGAAGTATCTCATCATTTAAGTTGGTCATTAAAACCAATCTGGATAAAGTTTATTTTATTGTTGCTTTAAGATAATTTTATTGTTACTTGAAAATTTATTTGCTTAACTCACAAAAAAATTTCATGTAACAAATTTATTGAACATCTTTATTATGATTATTTTCAATTATAATCAATCGACTATTCCACATTCAAAAACATTACAATCCCTACTTTACAGATATTGTTGCTTGGGTTTTGATTTAAATAAGCTATTTGAAAAAAATACAATCAAGTACTGATACATTGGAAATTTTACCGATGCCAAAGCTTTACTATGCGATGAATACATTAGGTTATAGTTGGGAACACAGCAAAAAAATTGTCCTTTAAATTGGGTTCACAGGTTTCTTGTGAAATTATTGATTTTGATTTTATGTAAACAGTTGGCAGAATTAATTCTAAAACGTATCAGCTTATGTTCATAAAGCACAACTAGTAATCTCACAACTGTTTATTTTGATTGGGAAGATAATGAATTTCAGCTATATGAAGGTAGCTATTTTATTTATATTAATTAGTTAGTTCAGCCAGATATTAAAATAAATAAATATGAAAACACTATTTGAGAGATCCTTGTTTAAAAGTTAAATAGTAATAGCCACTACTATAAAAATCATAGCTTATAGAAGTTGCATAATAAACACTTCAACACTTTTCTTTTTTAGACCTATACAATAACAACAACCTCTAGAAATTAACCCTTACCTAATTTGATCAGATTATGAATTGATTATTTTTTCATTCATATCAAAACACATGTGGTCGGTAGTGTGCATTTCATTCGGATATATTTCAATCGTCATCACTGTTGTGGTAATGTGCAATTGAACGTTGCAAGAACGTAACATTATTCATTGACTTAATATTGCGTTCTCATTACGTTGCGCATGTAACTCAAAAAACGCATTTTGAAAACATTAAGTATCAGAACGCTTCATTGGAACACGAGTGTAAATTATTTGTTGTGTTGCACTGTAGGTGATAATTACTTCATAATAAACATCACATACACTGGAAAATATTCAATATGCAACGTCATGATTAAGTTTACTTAGCTGCAAGTTCACAAAGACAAACAGGTCTCGACTAATTTCAATGTTTGTTTTGAATGGTCTTGGCAAACCATTTAAGCAACACCAATGAAATATCTAGTATATCATATACGTGGAATAAACTCTGCTGTAACAAAAAATGCTTTTTGTTACTGCAGATTTACTAAAATGAAACTTGAAAACCAAGTATTGAAAAGTGAAGATGTTTTGTGTGCTTCTTGGGCTCAAACATTGCTTGAGCCAGCTCTAGTTCTTCCATATTATGGTTCTCAATAGCTTTTTTGAGGTGCTCACTAGCTTCCATGAACAATCTGAAATTATAAATAATCGGGCATTAAGATTAACACATTTATTAGAACGTGCTTATGAGCAGTTCGCCTTTTCTCGTCCTCTTCCTTGCGAAGAACCAAAGCACAGAAAAAAAATGCATCGAGAAACGGCTTCTACCCATCTACCGAAAGCATACGGATCCTCCATTGTTTTGGCCGGATCTGGCATCTGCTCACTACGCTCCTGCTACGTTGGAGATGCTCAAGAAGGAAAAAGTTAATATTATCGAAAAATGCTAAAATCCCCCAAACTACTCTGAACTGCGTCCTATCGAAAGATGCTGGGAAATAATTAAGTGGCATCTTTACCTTCCTTAGATATTGAGGTCAATTTTGACTCATGACGAAACTTCAATTTACGCTTTCTTTCTTTATTTTTAAATCAATAAGGCTGCAATTTTCTGACTTTTAATATTTTACGGAATTCTTCATTTTTGTATAAAAATGTATTTTTTTAAATCAGTTTAAGGTTGTTGTACAAAACAAGTGACACATAAGACATAATACTGTGTTCAAAAAATAAGGTGACTTTTGAATTTAAAAATTGCGCGTTTGAGATATTGTCAAAATTTTTTTTTTACGTTGGTAGGCTTGTTAGTGACATATATTTGGCATTTCATGACATTCCCTCCATAATTAGCTTATTTACGCTTGTGTTTTCTAAACGACCAAAAGTGCTTTCGGTGATTTTTACAATGTCTGAATTTGTTGAGCAAAGAAGTGCCATTAAATTTTGTTTGCGGAACGATATTTCTGCTGCTGAAACGTTGAGGATGGTGCAGAAAGCCTTCGGTGAGTCAGCCATGTCGAAGTGTTTGTTAGTCGTCGATTAACAATAAGAGACCTTGCCGATATTCTTGGCATCTAAATTGGATCGATTCAATCGATTTTTAAGGATCGATTGGGCCTCAGAAGAGTCCAATCGCGTTTGGTGCCGAAATCGCTCAATTTTTTCATGAAATTTTTTTTTTTTAGTTTTTTGACAAAATTTTTGACTCATATCGCTCCACAACCACCGTATTCACCTGTTTTGGCTCCGTGTGACTTCTGGCTATTCCCAAAACTCAAAAGACCACTTCGAGGACACCGTTTTGTATCGATTGAAGAGATCAATTCGAGGACACCGTTTTGTATCGATTGAAGAGATCAATGCTGCGCGCATTGAGGGGCATCCCGGAAGCCGACTATATGGCCTGCATCGCGGATTGGAAAAAACGCTGGCATAAGTGCATTGCATCAGAGGGGGACTACTTTGAAGGGGACGAAATAGATTTTGATGATTAAATAAAGATTTTTTGAAACATAACAAAAGTCACCTTATTTTTTTTAACACAGTAGTATGTGTCAATATTGACCCGGATTTCAACCCTTCGTAGAATTTTAAATCTTTAATTAAAAGTCAATGTTTGAATTTGAAATTTGAAAGCTTCTGGTCTCAACAATGCATTGGAACAAAAAAATCTGGTTTCGATAACATTGTCCCCTGGGTAACTGCTACAAAGGGAAGGAAGTTTTAGTTTGGCTGTGTAAACAGAAATTCATTTACAACATTGCAGACTCATTGTAGAGAATTGGCGTTTTCAGAAAAGTTTCTCAATACATAACGAATCGTCTTATCATACTAGTATTACCATATTAGTTCCAAATCGTGCTGGATAGATGGCGCTGCAGTTTTCCTTCACCAAATGTAGCTCTAGAAAGTTGCCGTCTTAGGCAGAGTTGTTTGGTATATAAAATGAAGTCATTTGACATTATCAGATTAGTTCCCAATGTTGCCGCAGGAATTGCGCTGCAATCTGTCTTTGTCAAATGAAACTTTATAGAGTTGCCGTCTTCGGTAAAGTTGATGAGAATGTAAAATGTAGTCACTAGACATAAAGGGTGTCCACGATTAAATTGCCACACTATGAAATTGCTCTAACTTTTTAACCGTTGGGTAGAATTTAATGAAAATTTGGGTGGATTTAGTTCATAATGCATTATTTACATCCTGCAAGTTTTAAAGTCCTGTGATCAGTCCTGCAAGTTTTAAAGTTCTGTCCTCGCGGAAATGGAGTCGAAAGAACAGCTCGTGCGTGATAAAATCTTGCGCATTCATCACGAGAACAAGGATCTCTCGCATCGTTCCATCGCTAAAACGTTGGGAATCGCGAATTCCACGGTGTCGCGAGTGATTAAGCGGTTCGAGGAACGGTTGACCACCGATCGGAAGCCCAGAAGTGAAGGAAAAAGTATTCATTACAACACCAAAAATCACAACCGCATAGTTGGGGCCTTCAACCGAAATCCGAACGCCTCCGTTCGGGATGTGGCTAAGAAGCTGTACCTAAGCCGAAGTTTTGTCCAGAAGGCCAAAACTAAGGCTAGGCTTCGAACGTTCAAGGTACAAAAGGCCCCTAATCGCGACGAGAAGCAGAACAAGTCCGCCAAAACCCGTGCCAGGAAGTTGTACCTCAACATGCTGACGAAAGTTGAATGCTGCATCATCGACGACGAAACATATGTGAAGGCCGACTTCAAACAGATCCCCGGCAACCTGTTTTTCACGGCCAAGGATAAGTTCAGCGTTCCGGAGCATGTCCGCACTCAGAAGATGTCCAAATTTGCGAAGAAATTCCTGGTTTGGCAAGCCATCTGCACGTGCGGGAAGCGGAGTGCACCTTTCGTGACCCAGGACACGATGAACGAACATGTGTGCATAAAAGAGTGCCTCCAGAAGCGGCTGCTTCCTCTCCTGAAGGCCCACAACGTCCCAACAATCTTCTGGCCGGATTTGGCCTCATGCCACTACTCCAAGGACGTGCTGAAGTGGTATGCGGACAATAAGGTCAATTTCGTGCCGAAAATGTTCAACCCTCCCAACACTCCGGAGCTCCGCCCCATCGAGAAGTACTGGGCGATTATAAAGCAGCACCTTCTTAAACGACCTAAGGTAGTGAAGACAGTCGAGGAACTGAAGAAAGTATGGGTTTACATGCAAAAAACGGTTGATTCACAGGTTGTGCAGAATCTTATGGCCGGGGTTAAGGCCAAGGTGCGGGCATTTGCGTATGGACTGTAAATAAAATACGAGTAAAATGGTAAAATTAAGTTTAATAGTTATTTCTCAATCCCTGAAAATTTGATGGCAATCGGCTGAAAACTCGAATTTTGCGAATCAATTTTGTGTGTGGCAATTCCATCATGGACACCCTTTAATCAGATCAATTTCAAATGGCACCGCAAAGATGGCGCTGTGGTCTATCTTTGGCAAATGAGGCCCTAGAGAGTTGCCGTGTTCAGCAAAGTTGTTGAGAATATATAATTAAGACATTTGAATTATCACATTAGTTCCAGATCGTACCGCAGAGATGGCACTGCAGCCTATCTTTGCCAACCCGCCATATCTGCGGCAAGATCTGGAACTAATATGATAATGTCAATGGACGACAAATGACATATTGAGAAACTTTGTCCAAGACGGCAACTCTCTACAACTAGTCTGGAATGTTTTGTATGCAATTCTGTTCACACATCGAAATCAAAACCTCCTTCCCTTTGTAGCAGTTTCCCGGTGGAACTAGGTATTTCCACCACCAATGCATTTTTCAAACCATAACCTTTCAAATTAGGTGTAAACATTGTGTCTAGGTTGAAATTTCATAATTCTAGAGAGGGTTGAAATCCGGGTCAATATTGACCCTACTATCTTATGAGTCAGTTTTTTTGAATACCCGAGGAAAATGAAAGAAAGATGGAAGAGAAGCAAGCTCTGTTGACTGCTTCAAGAAAATTTGGTCTGCAGCACAACGAAAAGTTATGGGAAAAGTTGTGCAGAATCTAATGGGAGGTATCAAGAGAAAAGTCAGAGCATGAAAAGTAATTATTCAAACTCACGTGAATTCGGTCATACGTATGTTGATTTACATTCATAAAAAGCAAACTTATGAATTTGTTCGAAAATAAATATATTGCTTTGGGAAACAGATGCCCATTTTCTTTAATGATGAGTCTTTAATTAGCCTAGACCACCGTTGGATAGTGAATAACTGAGAGCACGGGTAAAACACGGGAAAATTGAGAGCACTTAAAAGCACAGTGATGTTCTCCTTTCCACTGCTGTGGTGGCAATCAAGGACATCCTCGGAATCTGTTGACTTCGAGCGAAACTCATCCTTTGAAAACATAGTCTCATCACATTTGCACCACTCAGGTAAATATCAAATCACATAAATTTCTTTACAGAACCAGTGAAAAATCATCGCCCAAGGCTAACATCTAGATAAAAGTTACAACTTGGACAGTCAAACCGTCAATATTGAAATAAAACAGCCCTTGATTTAGGGCATCAAACTAATTTCAGAAAAGTTGATAAGATTAAAAAAAAACGTACGTAGTCACCAATGCGGTCGTGTTTTGAACACCACCCTGCAACTTTTTTACTGCCCAAGAACAATGCATTTATCCGATTCCCACAGAATATTTGTAATTTCAATTCTGCCATTCACAATCTAGCAGAAGCATCTATATAAAACAGAAAAACGCGTTAAACTTACCCCCAACGCCCATGATGATGGGTCCGACGTAGGACAAGTTGTTCAGATGCAAGCCTCGATGCTCGTTCTTTACGCGAATCGTCGAAGTGCTGTTGCTCTTAACGTCGGACAGTGATGGAAAGTTGTTGGCGTAGTATCCTGGGGAGAGCAAATAAAGACCAAAATTATTACGTGCCATTAGCTGCCTGCACGACCGACCAGTCATGATGAAAGAGTACAAGGTTTGATATATTTTATTTTTTGCTGAGATTCTTTGCTTTAGGAAGGATCTATCCGTGGCTTATGAAGTTATCTTGATTGCCACCTTTGAAGAACGAGTCCATTTGGTTTATTTATTCGCAGCACCCTCAGCATAAACTTACCGACAGTGGCCATTCCGCCGCCGACCAGCATGAGTACGATGCCAAGGACCAGCGCCCGGCAAGCATGCCAAAGGCACCGTGACGTCATCTTGCCCCGTACGACCTGTACGTTCCATGTCGCCCCGGATGCGGGATGGGCTCGCCGTAACGGCCCAAGGGAGGGTTTTCTTCGACTCTGCCATTGTGAACCTCCGCGGGCATGCATAGCCCACACAGTCACGTGTCAAATCCGAACTATTCACTTTCCTATGGTACCGATGGTGACGCCGCCGGATGCGTGTCATGCGAATTTCCCCAATCACTAACCCCCGGAAATGAAAACGAAACGGAAAATTTGTGAACGGTGTACGTCGTCGGTCAGTTCCAGAGCTCAAGTTCGTCTGCAGTTGGATGGGAGCCTGCAAAAAAAATCAAAACGAGAGAGAATTAGAACGAGGGTACGCGCTTAACCGTATCAAAATTGATGTAGATAGAAGCGACCAATATCAGAAAGCACTCAATCGCTCATGAATATTCCAATCAGAGTGGCTTGTCGAATAGGAAAAGTTTAACCACTTCCATCCGCACCATTTGCTTCCGGTCATGGGCCACATGCGACAGTCAAATCGAGATGGAAACTCGAAACGGCTTTGCCGTATTTTCCAGCAATTGTATGCAACAGTTGAAATTCGACCGGAGGCGATGAATTTGGTTCTACTGGGAAATCTCACGGGTAAATGTCACCATAGCAAATTGAGAACTGGAATTGCTTTCATGCGCGAATCTTCATTTATGCAATTTTAGCTAGTTTGAGTTCCGTGATGATTCATCATCTACTGTTTTTAATTTCAGGAAATTTCAATAGATACATCTTTATTAATTTATCGAAAATTGAAAAAAAAAGTGCAAAAATTTTGAAAACATAAGTAACGTAAAACTAAGAGAAGAGAAATACTTTTGGATTCCCTGGCAAATATATTTAAAGCAAGCTTAATGTTAGGTCATATACCAAACATAAGGAAACATGCCCGTGTAGTGTTTATTCCTAGAGCAGGGAAAAAAGACAAATCAAATCCAAAATCTTTTAGACCATTAAGTCTTACATCTACTATATTTATAGTAATAGAGAAAATAAAAGACGAGTTCATAAAATCAGAATATCTCCAAAAGATTCCACTCAACAGATTTCAATTCGTTTATCAAGCAAATAAGTAAATCGACAGTTACAGCACATGTAAAGTTGGTTACAAAAAAAAAAGTTTCTCGCGACAATAAAGAAATTTCTCTCACAGCATTTCTTGACATAGAAGGTGCTTTTGATAATGCGTCTTTTAAATCTATGGAATATTCAGTGTAAAAACGTTATTTTGATCCGTGTATTAGAGCTTGGATTATGAAAGAGTTGAATAATAGAGAAGCGTCTGCTGAATCTGGAGAATCATCAATAACAATAAGAACCACTAGAGGGTGTCCTCAAGCAGGGGTACTATCAATCTTATTCGAGGAAAGTTTGATCGTATCATATCAGTGGTGCCAAAATGAAGGGTGAAACATAAATTCATCGAAAACAGTTTTAGTTCCAATCAGCCGCAGAACAAAACATTCACTTAAAAGTTTGACTATTAATGGATCTATCTTACAATATTCGACCAGTGTAAAATATCTAAAAGTCATTCTAGATAATAAACTCAACTGAAATTCACACTTACAACATGAAGTTAGTAAAATCACGAGTGCTCTCTGGGTGACCAAAAAATCGTTTGGGAACTTAAACCTAAAAGGATTCATTGGATCTACACGGTCGTTGTGAGACCCATTATTGTATATGATTCACAAGTTTGGTGGCCCAAAAGAGCATGAGAAATTATAACGCTTGGCCTACATGGTCATAACAGGAGTAATGCATAGTACCCCAACAAAAGCCACAGATGGAAATGAAAAATCCGATTAACCCTCTTGACAAGGTAATTGTGTAATAAAATGGGAATTATAAAATGGGAGGAATATATGATTCTGTTAAACTGAAATGCAAAAGACACACCAAGGCAACCCAAATTATTCATAACACCAAACAAACGAATCGCAGAAAAAAACCAAACCTATTAAAAAATCGGATTGAATTGGATCGAAAATGCATCGAGTTACTCACGGGACACTGCCCGTCGAGATATCATTTGAAAAAGATAAAAAGAATTCAAACAGATATCTGTCGGTTTTGTGACTGTGAGATAGAAACCTCTCAAAATTTCCTATGTGACTGCCTAGCATTGTTTGCACGTAGAAGACAATATTTCAACAAGGCCATTCTAAGTTATTCTGAAATTTGGATAGAAAACCCAATACAGGGCGCGGCAGAAAATAATGCGAAAATGTTCAAACTTGAGTATTGGGTTAATTCGTGTAGCTAGTGACTAATTTCTGTCGAAAATGTATTTGTTTATGATGTAGAAGGAGATGTTTCGCTCATCGCCATGAGGCACCAAGAGTAGACAGTCATGTTTGCTAGAATGAAAGATATGAAGAGAAAGTGTTGAAAGTTCCGTTAGTGTACGGTAGGTTGAAAATGGAATAGAAGTATTGAAAGTTGAGCGAAAGGGCATGGGTAAAGTATTACTCGAACCAAGGACGTTATCATTGCCAAACATCCCACTGCGGGGTAGGTTGAGGCACAGATACATCTGCCACCTCAACTGGCAATAATAACGTGATGGAACTCGCTCATGTACCACTGATCGCTTGTGATAGTTTCTAGCGGTAGTTTGTACACACTCCGTTTTGATGCGTACATGGGAGAGGAAACTCTCTCCTTTTTGGATTTGTTTTTGTTCACAACGACTGATAATTACTAAGTGTTTATTTTCTCGTCATCTCTAACGTAGAGACCTCGGAGAGAAAGACCGTAAAGCGTTGTGATACTGGTCCCCACCAGTATGAATTAATGGTTACCACCATTTATGGGGTTTACATACGCAGTGGGATGTTTGGCAATGATAACGTCCTTGGTTCGAGTACTACTTTACCCATGCCCTTTCACTCAACTTTCAATACTTCTATTCTATTTTCAACCTACCGTACACTAACGGAACTTTCAACACTTTCTCTTCATATCTTTCATTCTAGCAAACATGACTGTCTACTCTTGGTGCCTCATGGCGATGAGCGAAACATCTCCTTCTACATCATAATCGCCCCCCCCCCAAAAAAAAAAAAAAAAAAAAAAAATATTTTTTTTTTTTTTTTTTTTTTCAAGCCCCGCCCCCAAACATTTTTTTTTTTTTATTGCAAATTCGCCAAAATTTTCCCGAAAGAAGTGATCACCAGTTTGTTGCTCGCCCAGAAGAAGCCGAAAGAGATTACCAAGGTGGTAGGGTGCCATTTGGCAACAGTTTATCGCATAAAAAAGTCCCTGCAGGATGGTCCTAAGCAGCGGAAGCCAGGAAGCGGACGTCCGCACTTTGCACGCACGCCGAACGTGATCAAATCAGTCCGTGCAAAAATTGCTCGCAACCCGGTGCGTTCCATAAGAAAACTTGCACAGGAAGCCAATATTTCGGAGAAATCCATGCGAAGAATCAGCAAAGAAGACCGGCATGCATCTTCCAGAGCCAAAGTGAGACGCCACTTGATTACGGACCGGGTCAAGGAACTACAAGTGACTCGTTCCAAGAGATTGCTTTCCTTGTTGAAGAAGGAAAAAATGATAATCCTGTTCTCCGACGAAAAACTTTTCAGCATCGATGCTGTGGCCAACAGCCGCATGGACCGGTGCATTTCACCGCAGAAAATGGAGAACGTTCCGGAAAATGTGAAATTCAAATTTCAAACCAAACATCTGGCTGGCGTCATGATGTTTGGCTTGGTGGCGTCCAACGGTTTGAAACGCCTGTTTTCATTGATGCCGGAGTTAAAATCAATACCAAAGTGTATATTGGAATTTTAAAGGACCAAGTGCTTCCCTGGGTGAAGGTATGCTTTTCCGAGGACCAACACGTTGTCCTACAGCAGGATGGAGCGCCGTGTCACACGTCCAATCGAACCCAACAATGGTTGAACGATAACATGAAGTTTTGGCCGAAGGATTTGTGGCCCCCTAGTAGTCCAGATCTTAATCCGTTAGATTATTCGATTTAGGCATATGTTGAAGCACGAGCCTGCAAAACATCACACCCTAGTGTGAAAACCCTGAAGTCAACCATAACACGCACATGGCAGTCAATGTCGGAGGACTACGTCCGAAAGGCATGCTCTGGCCTCCGGCGTCGGCTCGAGGATGTTATTAATAAAAAAGGAGGACACATTGAATAAATTTGTTTAAAAGGACATTATAAAGATAACTGCACTCAAAAATGTTGATATTATTGCTTGAATTAGTTGAAAATGGGATTTCTTTCAAAATAGAACAAATGTTCGCATTATTTTCTGCCGCACCCTGTATGGTGGTTGAGGATATTGTAAGAATCATATCAGATTGGAGTACCTTGCATTTTCAGTGAATGGCAATTACCATGAATAGTAACTCGTCATCCTGTCCTAACAAACAGGGGTATCAAGTAATGGTCGCAGTGATTCAAATCCCAACCGAAAAAAAAAGTAAAACCATAGAGGTAGCGCCAATACCGGATGGTCCCATATAAATAATAATATATTATTGACTCATTTGACCGGTTCCAAACAATCTAATTTGGAATGTAATATTACAACGGCTCGTATACGCTCCGTGTCGGCGGAAAATTTTACTGTAGTATAGTGGTAAGTGTGACTGCTACTTGGCACCCCAGTGGGCCTGGATTCAATACCAGTCGAGGTCGGTGGGATTTTTCTGAGGCGTAAAAATCTCTGATCACGTCCTCCCTGGGAAGGTGAGTAAAGCCGTTGGTCCCGGCTCATGTATTAATGAGTGCGACATAAAGGGTCCAGGTAGTGGAATTGTCTTCCTGGCGTCGCGTCGGTAGTTGTCACCATGTTGTTGGCCTATTGGCCGACGGAAAATAAACGAATGAAAAATAAAAATTACCTTACTCACACAAATGTTTGTTCGCACCAGGAGTCACAATGAATGAAATTTGAGCATGAGTTTTCGAACACCGATCATACCAAATGCATGCATATTCTTAATGTTTATGCATAAGCTTATTCATGAGACGTTTCAAATCATGTGATCCGTAATGATCACGTACTTTTGACGTTTTTGTAATTGCAACTATGTATAGCGAAGGCTTGAAAAAAAAAATATAAATAAAAACCTGGAAAAGTGTTGCATTCACGAAACTGTTGCAATAAGATGCCTTTAAGTCAAAAGTGTATCATAAATCAGAAGTGCCTGAATTAAAACATAAGCTTTAGGGTTTTCATAAGAATTGAAGTGTGTACAAATCGTGGATGGAGCTACAACGAGGAATAATTCGTTGAAGATAATGCGACGGATCCAGTTACCATAACGTTTCTTCATGCAATAATCTACACGAAGACACGCAACCGTTGGAGATAGGGAGGATTTGATATCTAGCTTAAGAAGACGCAAATCCAGTTTCCAGTAGATAACATAGGAAAAGGGAAATTAATAGTATAGAACAAACATTTATTTGAAAATAGCCGTTAGGAGCATCTTGTCTAAGAAAGTTAAGTGATGTTCCATTTTTCTTCAAACGATTGGGACTGAAGCATTAACTATAGTCCTAGCCCCATATGGCTTATGGTTATAGCGCCATCACTCGCTCTAGCTTTCAATGGCTTATGGTTACAGCACCATTATTGAAACGGGAAAGAAAAAGGTAATTCAAAATCTTTGTCCTATTCGAAAACCCAAGATCTGCGAAAAAAAATCGAAAGAACAACAAATACCAACTAAGAGATGAAAACTGTTCTGTTTGAAGCCGTTTTAACGAAATAATTTAAAAAAAATGAGCTAATCAAGTTAGTGTAAACCTGTGGCAATGCCGTCACAGTCGCAATAGTAGATAAACTTCAGCTCCCCGGGATCCTATTCTAAGCACG
Organism: Aedes koreicus; assembly: GCA_024533555.2. Lineage (NCBI taxonomy): Eukaryota > Metazoa > Arthropoda > Insecta > Diptera > Culicidae > Aedes > Aedes koreicus. The sequence continues at coordinate 510,817 of JAHHFK020000961.1, read as the reverse complement.
GGGCAAACGATAACCTACAAAGCTCATTTTTTGCAGCACGGTGCTTCATCTAGTGAAACATCCTACTGCAAAAAAAAATAGCGTTGCAGGTTAATGCTTACCCATTGCTTGGAAAAGGGTACCGGGGGGCTGAAGCCACCCCTTACCCTATCTCACATATAACATCATACTGCATGAAAATCTGGGGCCGGCAACTTGGGACGAATGGGATGTTGTGGTCTTCCTACGGTCATTATTAGTTGTAGTAACTTGATTATGACTTAGCATGTCATATCATGTTATCTCAACCGAATGGCAACAAGTATGCTCCATATTTTCCGGAGTGTGCTTCCATATTTTCCGGAGCTTGCCCTTCATAATCATCAGAATTTTCTATTGGGTGAAGTTCTGACGAGTTTGGCCGATTTGGCTCCTTCGGCACCAAAACAACATCGTTGGTTTCGTACCGCTCCATCACCAGTTTCGCGTAATGTCACGATGCCAAATCCGACCAAAGCAGAGTGTCACCTTCGTGTCACCGGTGGAAGGGCAGCAGACGCTTCTGGAGGGATTCTTCTTTATATATTTGGCCGTTGATGGTGCCGGTCGTTATGTGCGGCTTGCTGAATTTACTGCACCTACAGATTCTCGGAAAATTTGTAGACCTTCTTCTTCCATAACTTCTTCGGATTATCTAGGCGGGACTTGCTGTCTAAAAACTCCAGGCTAGGGATCTTCTTGGCGTCCGCTTTAAAGTACGTCTCGTCATCCATTACGATGCATTTCGGCTGCACCAACCATTTATGGTACAGCTTCCTGGCGCGAGATTTGGCCACCGTATTCTGTTTATCGGTTTGGTCAGGCGCCTTCCTTACCTTGAAGACATGACATCCGGCTCGCTGCATTGTCTGCTGGACAAACCAAACGGAAGAATTAACCGTCTTGGCCATGGCCCGAATCGAATGGTTCAAATTGCGTTCACGGGGTCGGTCGTCTTCGCTTTCCTTCCGCTGCCAGCTCACCGCTGGGTCGTCTGGGTCTGGGTCGTCTGGGTCTCCTTGAACGGTTTAACCACACGGGACACGGTGAAATTGTCGATTTCCAACTGATTCGCGATCCACCTGTGGGACTGGCCTGGATTTACCACTTCCGTGCCCATAATTTTGTGTCCAAACACTTCTTGCTTGGAAGCCATCTTAATAACCGCTCAACAGAATGTGAAGAAATTTTGCAAATGTAAACATTACACTAGTTTTACTCAAAATGTTATCAAGTTTTACCCATCCAATAAAAGAATGTGTTGCATTTTTTTTGATTACAATTTTCAAGTTTATATTGAATTGATCAGAAGTAACGAAATCGTCATTCAGCTTGAAGCTGTAATAAAGTGCACAGAAAGAAAATCTGAATTTTCATTGTGATGTAAATATCAGAGCTTGTAAAATTGTATTTTCCTCAACACGAAGCACCAACTTGCATGAAATAGTTGAAATACAGATGAGCTTTTGTGTACAACATAATTACCAAGGAATGGAATTTCACAGAACTTTAAAAGATTTACAATATCAATTTGTAAGTTTTGTGACGCTCCATTTATGTGCATGATATTGAACAGAAATTCACACTACTTTTTCCAGTTGTGTGCTCTCAAGAACAGTTTGAAGTTTGTTCGTGAAATAACAATCACCTTTGTATGAGTCCTTTCACATTGCCCAAGCCCAGGCAACGAGGAAGCGGACTCGTTCGCAAAGATGGGCGCACAGAAAGGCGACCTGTATGAGAGACAAATTTTACACAATGAATATTACCTTTCAATACATCAGAGTACCCTTTTGAATTGGCAAACCGATTGGAACACCGGAAATCTACACAGTTACAAAAAAACATTGAATTTTCTGCGTTATCTAATGCACATAAAAGGAATGCTAGATTTGGCAGAAAATAATGGGATATAACATGTAAATTTAAGTCAGATAACGCCTGAACCTTGCAAATACTGAAAGATTGCAAATACTGTTGTATAACGCATGAAAGATTGCAAGCAATTTCCTCCTTTGGCTTGGAATTAAACGAGGGGAAATTTTACGCGCCCGCTGAAATTCCCTTTTTTTTGTAAAGGATGGCTGTCCAACCACTACCAGTTAGATGCACACCTCTATCGAACTAACCGCGTGGACAGCAATCTTTGCGAGTGTGGAAACGGTTATGATGACATCGATTACGCAGACTGGCAATGCACATTTAATGACACCGCCAGAGCTTGACTTTTGAATACCCTAGAGGCGCAAGGAAGACAACCTTATCAGAAAAGTCTAAATTGAAACATAAGCAATAATTTTGATCACTGATTTTTAGTTCGTTTACTCATTGCTGAAGCAATTCTGCTTTGTTTTCAAATTTGATTACAGATGATCATTTGAAGGAAATTATGCAAAAAAAAGTGAAATATTCAGAGGGTTGGTCACTCTGCCACGTTGTGTTTGTGTTTCAGTGTGTCGGAAGGTGTTTCTGTGTTTCAACTTATCTTTCAATACTGCAATCGAAAATTTGTACTTATTGGCAAGCATGGACCCTTTTGACGTTTAACACACGCACACTTATGCATCATCTCAATCACATAAGTGCAAGCGAGAGAGAAACAAAATAGTGAAAAAACAAAAAATGGATTCGTGTACGTAATGCCAGAGATTAATGTATCTTTCATGTGGTGGCGGATTGTGTTTTTGAGGGTGTTAACACATATTGGCCGAGTGCCTTACCCCCTGGAAATATTTTAACTGTCTACACCCCAGAACTTTTCCAATCATTTTTTTTAAACACTTCGCATTATAACGGGCGTACATATGATGACTTATAAAGTTTATCAAATTTAAAATAAAATAGAATGAATACTCAGTGAAGCAAATAATATCTGTGTTTATGCAAAATTACACGAAAACAAATCTTGTTCATTTAAATTAACAACATCGTTGTTTAAACTTAAAACATACTCAAGACATGTTCATTTTTACAATATATACAGCTGCAGAATTTCACCATGTACTTGTGCACTTGAGATTTTAGCAACCGGATTTTTATTACAACTACAAAGCACATTAATTACGGCATTCATTACATCCAATATATCAAGGCATATATCAAGTTTTAATATGGATTTATAATGGAAACATTCAACATGGCTTACACAGCCAACAATAGTGAAATTTAAATGGCATGTAAATCAACATGGTGGTAAATGTACTCCACATAAATCGGTATGTTAATGGAAAATTGAATTTAAATAAATACACATAATAAGAGCATTGAAAGGCATATCATTTAACACTTAAATTTATATGAAATAACCATCAAGTATACTTTTCAACGATTGCTATTATAATCATTAACATTCTTATGGGATTTTCAATCTACATAAGTAAAATTTTCAATCAGCTTGCAAAATTTAAGAACAGAAAAAAAGAAGTGTGCACCTCAAGTAATTATTAAGTTTCAACTTTCTCGTTGCGTCGAACGGATCATCTTTAGTTTAGTCTTTAGTTTCAACTTTCTAGTTGCGTTGAATGGATCATATTTACTCCCGAGTAGCACATTTTCATGATTTTAGGTTGAATAAGCTTCTTTATAACCAAATCTAGTCATTTAAAAGTATTTTAAACCGTTTTAAAACTTGTGTGTTACTTGGGTAGTAAATCATCCCGGATTGTCATAACCCCTTTAAACATAACAAAAACTGTTCGGCTTGTTTACAATTGCGTAGAAGATTATATGCTAAAACTGTAAATTCCCAATATATATTTTCATCGTAATGGAACGATCCGTATGAATTGGGCTTAAAACTTACCTGAATGTTATTACACTGTTCTACTAGAGCCACATAAGCTAAGGGAAACTGGTTTGATGATAAACCCAAACGACAGCAACAACTTCGACTTACAACTTTGATGGCGGCAGCGAGAACATTTGAGTATAACTGGTCTTTGAGCTTTTATCAAAGTTTATATCACGCAAATAGAAAACAGCCACGAAAGTTTAGAAAGATTATCTTTGGCTTGCCTAATAAGCCCATTTGACCAATGTATGTGAGCTATCAAATATGGTAACATAAACGTAATGAATTATTCCATTCAATATTTAATTGAAAGAAATAAAAGATTTGTATCGAAATAAATTGTTAATTTGTTTTCTTTTTTCAAATAACAGAAAAGCTGTTAAATGCAGGTTTAAGAATAATATAAATGTAAAAAATATATGCATGTAAAAGTTATAGTCGAGTCATGATGATGTGTTCATTTAAAACTAAGAGGTTTTGAATTTTACGTTACACTATTTTCAAGTCAACAAATTTATGAAATTATTATATATGATATTGATTTTTATGATCCTAATATCTGCATGAAAATAAATTTAAAATCACAAAATAATTTTAACTGCTAACCATGTCAAATGCTGTTATTGAATCCGTGGTTAATCCCAATAGGCCAGGGTTACTCGTGTGAAGTTACTTGATCAATGAGTATGAAGTTATGACGCTCGACAGCGCTTTAATTTTTTTTTTTTTTTTTTTTTTTGTTTAACGTGGGCCTATTTTCCTCACATGGTGACAATCACCGACGCCAGGAAGACGACTCCACCACCTGGACCCTACCTAACGACTCATGAATATGAGCCGGGACCAACGGCTTTACTTCCCTTCCGAAGGAAGACGTGACCAGATTTTTTTCGCCTCAGAAAAACCACCGACATCGACTGGGATTGAACCCAGACCCACTGGGGTGCCAAGTAGCAGTCACGCTTACCACTACACCACCGACGCTGGCTTCTTTAATTTTTATTTTGGGATTTAATTATTTCCGCCCACCAACATGCACGAGTACTATTGAAGAGAGGCAGCGATTGGCTGGTCTTTACGGAATTGATTTCGTGCATTGTACAAAAAGGTGTATCGATAGCATTTCACCAGATGACAAGGAATATGAATGTGTCATACCATTTACGAGAATTTTTTTCTATGTACAAAATACATGTTTATGAAACGAGTGGAGGCTAATTCACGAAAATAAATGTTCAGTGTGCGAACTAGTCGAGTAAGAACTGTACACGAATAAAGACATGAATTAAAATCCACGTGTTTATTTTATTCGTTCGAACAACAGGAACAATACCGTATATGCCCGGCAATCAAAACGTTTTATTAAGCCAAACGCTTGTCATACATATAAGTTAGTAAATCTCTCGAAACGTGATCTGAGTTTATACACTGCCTTAATAACAGGACTTTTTCCTAGTAAATATCACCTAAAGCTCATCGGTAAGCAACATGATGATAAATGTGTGCCTGTTATGCACTATTTCATAAAATATGCGGATTTCTTATAGAGCCTTGGGAAATCTTGACTGTTAGCTCCAATAGGGTAATAAATTTCAAAAGGATTGTATTAACTGGTTGGGATCATTGCCTACAATAGTAGTGGTAGTTACTCAGAATAATGACTCACCAGTGTGATGTGGCATAAATAAAAAGAGGATTCACCACAATAGATCAAATTAATCGTCACGATGGTATCATGCTCACAATTCAGGAAAAACTGTCCCTTTTACATATTAGAAGCTCATGTTCACCAGGATTAAGTAAAGTTAAGTAAAGAAAGGAGGAACAATAATTGGCCAATTTCCACGCAACTGAATAAAGATGAACAATTTCGTGTGGAACACGTGTCATCTACTTTCTCATTGAAAGGTCAATTCTACATCCAAACCACTGACATCTATGTCCCATATGCTAAATAATCATTTTTGAAACCACAAGCAATGATTTCTACACCAAAGAATTCATTAGCAAATTTCTGATAGCCGACTTTTAACGTACGTGTAAACTATTACGATTATGATGATATTATGTTCTAACGGCGACCAAAGTTAATTAATTCATATATTCAAACGTTTCAGGGTCTCCCTGATTGAACACTCCCTCCGAACTCACCTCGTTATTGCTTAATTTCGTTCGCCAAATGAGCCATTTTGCATCGTAAATAATCCTTCTAATAGCCCGAACATCTATTAACCCCGCTTGTATTAACACCTCATTCTCATTCACAAATCCCACACCCACAACTTTTTCGGATGATGCTGCTTCATTGTTCACCTTCCACACTAATTCCCGGTTATCCTTTTCTGTTGCGAGAGCTGACAAGCAGCAGCTTTAACATAAAAGCAAAAATCCAAATACAGATAAGGGTTCCACACCTCACACGATACCATCAGCCATGTCAACGAGATGGTGGCTAACTTTTATCTCACACTAGCGCTCCGTTTTCCATTTAAGCTTGGTGGTAACATTCTTATTATTCCTTGTCCACCTAATTGTAAGACACCCTTAACAGCGTGCATACCAAAGAAGCAGCATAGCACATCAGACGGAGAATTTTCCACCACCTTCACTCGCTCCGCTTTGTTCACTTCTCGGTGTTCCCGGGGCGTAAAAAAGAAACTGTTGCTTCACCGTCGGCTTTTTATGGACCACTTTTTCATCTTTGCTTTTCCGTTGCAAACCAACCTCAACCGAGTTTTTACGGCCGTCTAAAATTTACGTGAAAGATTTATTTATCAATCAACTAACGTAAATTTAATCACTCAACTCATTAATTTTCACTCAAGAAAGCATCCAAATCAACCGAGCGAAAATAAACAACTTCGATAAGAATTTCACTTTCATTTTCTCCTGTCGAACCTATGGGAGATATATGAATCACTTCTCCCTGCTGCAATCGTGGCCCAGCCTGGAATCAATTGATTTTCCGCACCCGTCGTTTTCCTTTTCTCTCTCGTACATAATCATGCGTTAAGGGAAAGTTTCATCCAATCACATCATCCCAGAGTGCTACACGTTCCATCATCACCGTCACCAGAGACCATGGGCACCTTTAGCTGCAATGCTTGTGCTCTTCGAACAACGTTTTAATTCTAGTGGATATCCAAGTTACATTCGTGACACTGGATGATGCTTTTCCGAACGACCGACTCTCACGACCGTAGACTGATAACTGAACATTACACGCGTTCGGTCCAGGAGCATCCAGCATCTTCACGGGAGGCATCGGGCAGTGCAAACGTTGCTATGGTTAAAGTGACGTATCAAGGGGTTTAGGGATAGAGATACATTTGTTCAGTTCAAATGCTTTCTCTCAGAATCCACGAGCTGCAAAAGTCACGAATGACACGAACTACGATGTATCAATTGGATAGGTGATATTCGGAGTGAAAAAATATTTTCAATATTTTCTCAACTAGAAGGTAATTTATTTATTTATTTATTTATTTACCATCAATCAATAAAACGTAGACCACATGATCACAATGCTCAAGATCCATGATTTTGCATAGTTTCAGTTTTCTTCAAGGCATGCCTAGATCAGTCAGTATACTGTGCTAATTAAAAACAATTCTCGTCTAAATTTAGCGGTTTTTTAGCGGTCTAAATTTAATATTTTAGGACCATAATTTAAAAATGATTTTAAAAATAAAGAAACTTTTTGTAACTGTTCGAAAATACATTGTGATTTCGTAGTCTAATAATAAATTAACATGAAACGCAGCAAATATCCACAAGAACAATCATTTTCTTGCATTTTGAAATGCTGAGAAAACAAACCTTCTGCACAAACGCAAACAGCATAAGAATTCGCTAAATTTCCTTTTATTGCACGCAGTTGGAAAAAATGGCAGTGAAATCTCTGAAGATTGTGAAGGAGTGTGAATCCTCGTCCGGCTGTTCAGGAAATAGAATCGTTCCGTAGCACCATAAGGCCGACTCAAAGTGAATATTTTAAATATTTTAATGAATTGTCGGATAGTAAAAATTAATAAATTTTTCGAAACGCTTTTGCTTTTTCGTTTAAAAAAAGTACCGTAATACTTCAGTTAACATACGGTTGTTCCCTATCTTTTCCTTATTTTCAAATATTTTGTGAGATTCGATAATTCAAAATTAAATTAAAATAAAGCGTATTGAAAATTATATTGAGGACTAGCTGAACCTGGTGCGAGCGCTGCTACGCTTGCAACTAAATGAATCAATATTTAATAGATCTGACACGTTTATGGTTGTTTTTCAGAATAATTTTTTTTCTTGACTAAGAAGGGGTTCAAACTTCTATCAGAACATGCTTCTTACCTGAAAAATACACATTATGTGTTTTAGTTACCTGGATAATTCTAATGTTTGGTTGAAATTTGTGTTTCATTTGTATGATAGCCCACCTCCTCCAGAAGGATCATAAGAACCTTTCCTATCCCTAAAAACCCCTGCATACAATTTTCATGCCGATCGGTTCTGTAGTTTCAGAGTCAATTAGGGTCAGCCAGACAGACAGACAGACAGAAATTCATTTTTATATATTTAGAAATCCTGCCTTCAAAAGCTCCACATGCCAAATTTGTATCCATTTACTTGGTTACTTTTCGAGTCATGCAGAAATTTGTGTTTCATTTGTATGGGAACCCCTTTTTCTAGAGAGCGGAGGGGTCTCAAACCGCCATAGAAACATTTCTTGACTTCAAAAACCTCCACATGTCAAATTTGGTTCCATTTGCTTGATTAGTTCTCGAGTCATGCAGAAATTTGTGTTTCATTTGTATGGGAGCTAAAACTCTCCCAAACCCCCCAACCCCACCCCTCCAGAAAGGAAAGCAGTCTCGAGTCACCTTTGAAACATTTCATGCCTTCAAAAACGTCCACATGCCAAATTTGGTTCTATTTGCTTGATTACTTCTCGAGTTGTGCAGAAATATGTGTTTCATTTGAATGGGAGCCCACCTCTCAACCATCAACCCCCCCCCCCCCCCCCCTTACGAATGTTGAGGAGTCTCAAACTACCATTGAAATATTTCTTGCCTTCAAAAACCTTCACATGCCAAATTTGGTTCCATTTGCTTGATTAGTTCTCGAGTAATGCAGAAATGTGTGTTTCATTTGTATGGGAGACCCCCCCCCCTTCAGAATGTGGGAGGGTCTCAAACTAAGATTGAAACATTTCCTGCCTTCAAAAACCTTCATATGACAAATTTGGCTCCATTTGCATGATTTGTTCTCGAGTAATGCAGAAATTTGTGTTGCATTTGTATGGGAGCCCCTTTTTCAGTGGGTGGATGGGTCTCAAACCATCATAAGAACCTTCCTCAGCCCCAAAAACAAATAGCAGCTCTTTCCAATTGATCAGGTTCAATCCCTTAATCAGAAATACTAAGAAAAACAAACCTCGTCCTCCCCACGGTTGTGCTTTTTTAAGGTTCTATGGAAAACTTCTCGTAGTTGGGATTTTCCAAGCAACTCAACTGAACTAGATTTATAAATTAAATTCATGAATCACATTAAGGGAACATTACCTAACAAATTGATCTTCAAATGACTCGATAACAGTGCACTTAGACAGATTTTATTTTGCTGTAGAATAAATGTAATTATTTTTTAGATTATTTCAATTTCTGCAAAGGTTTGTTTCGTCCTAACTTACAATTCTTCGTTCAACGTGAATATGTATATAAGTCACGTATTGTTTCTCCCACGTTATGACTATATTTTCTTGTTATATCAATCAACACATATTCAGTTTACCACTTCAAGTAGAAGAGAAAATAGTATAATTTTATATTGCAATATAAATTCCTAGTAATTCGCATTAATCACAACTGATGTAAATGTTTGCCAATCTACTCTCATTTTGCCATCCTATGTCTGTCAACTCATGACACTTGAGCTGCCTTAACGATATAAAGGGTCTATCGCTAAACACAACAGGTTCAATTTGAATCGATAAAGCTGTATTGTAAAATATGTATGCAAGAGTAAGCACCTGCGGTAAGTATTTTGTTTCGTGTTTCAACAAAACTGTCGTAGTTCTTTGTACTGTTTTCGTACAATTCACGAATGATCTTTTCATTTTTATAGAGGCTGTGTTATTTTGACAGCGTATGAAGTATGTAATACATACGAAGCCAGCTTCATAAAAAGTACAAATAAATGACGTTGCAGAAAACAACGTAAACATTGGTGAATTAAGCGATGATTTATAAACTAAATTTCATTTTCAGTATAACGGTGGCTCATTTTATGTGTATTCTTTTGAACATAAAGATACAAGTGTGTAACATAATTCCAACGCTATTTCAATGTTTGAACTAACACTAACGAAGTGCACTAAAATGAAGCTGAAAGAGTTATTGAACAATTGCATTCAGATGAAAGACATCGGCGTGGTGCTGTTATGCCTGGGCTAAGAGTCATTCTTGATTGTAAAGGAGGAACACTACGGCTTGACCAGCAAAATTACATCAAAGAAGTACTGAAACGATTTAATTTGGACACATGTAGACCTGTGGCCACGCCAGATAATCGTGGAGATACATTTGATGACTCAATGTGTATAAGGAGGCGACGGGATGTTTGAACTACTTGGTTTTAGAAACGCGGCCGAATATTAGTTAACCAGGGCAGCCAGTTCAGCAGTTAACCGGAACGTCGCCACTGGGAAACTGTTTAATTAATTATACTTTATCTCAAAGGAACTACCGCTTACCGTCTGGGCAGAGCTGTTGATTCGCAGTTTACTGGATATACAGACGTGGATTGAGGAGGAGATCCCGCCAGTAGGAAGTCTACAACAGGGTACACCATTAGCATGACGGTAGGTGCAGTTTTCTGAAATGTCGAACGACAGGCGTCGCTTGCATTTGCGAGACGGAATTTGTCTCCATTCTTTCATAACCCTAGATTACCATTTTCTATGATAATCAATCTACGATATGCATAGCATATAACAAAAGGCTCAACCCGAAGAGCAAGCTTCCCAAGTAACATTGATAACACCATCCTGCTTTATTAAGTTTTATTAAAATTTTATAAAAGCCTCTTGAAATCAATTTGGTTTTATTATGACACCAATAGGTGCCAATAGGTTTCATATTTTAGTCAGGTATATGAAAACCTACACAGCTTGTTAAGAACGATCTTAAAACCTTGATTCTTAAATTCCTTTTACTCCTATCAAATGTTTTATTCCGACCTTATGAACTCGTAAAATGCATTATTGAAATGCCGTTTTAGGGCGCATTGATATTATTATTATGGTCAGTTTATAAAGAATTTTAAAACCATTTTGCCTCCAGTGAATGCAATTAACGGCAAATTGGCATTGAAGGAAGTCATCATAAGACTAAATAGTTTAATAATAGTCATTGCGAAGAAAGGCTTTATGGCCAAACTGTGATTTTTTTTCCAATCGCCATATTGGAATCTAAGAAATAATTGAAAAAAAAAATGTCAATGGTATGCAAATAAACTGTAGATCGGAGACAAACTTCGGCATTCTTTTAGATAATCTCATCCGATTCCAAGCACTGTTCATGAAATTCATGGTTAATTTATCGAATATATTTGTTTTAATTTGATTTATGTTATTGTAAATTCACATAATATCCGAGACGCAATAATTTTTGGCTCTTATCGTACGAATATTCACCATAAAAATACATGCGCAAATAATTTGGAGCATAAAGGGCGATACGGTCAAAATTTGGTCAATATCAACTTGACGTATTTCTTTCAATTTTGCATTTAAAAAACCTGAACACCCCTCATTTTGAAGGTGTGTGTGTGTAGAATGTTGCTCCTATTTTGATTTTGGAGTTCACTCTTCAGTTGTCAAAATGCCGTCCAAGCAAGAAGAGCAGCGTATCAAAATTTTGCTCGCGCATCGCGAAAATCCGAGCTACTCGCACGCAAAGTTGGCAAAATCGCTAAAAGTTGCCAAATCAACCGTTACAAATGTAATTAAAGTGTTTGGGGAACGTTTGTCGACAGCCAGGAAGTCTGGATCGGGGGGAAATCGAAAACCGGAAGCCGCTGAGACGACAAAGAGAGTTGCCGGTAGTTTCAAGCGAAACCCTAACCTATCTCTCCGAGATGCCGCAAATAAGCTGGGTGTATCGTCTACAACCGTGCATCGAGCCAAAAAACGAGCCGGACTATCGACTTACAAGAAGGTAGTGACTCTAAATCGCGATGATAAACAAAATACGACGGCCAAAGCGCGATCCCGGAGGCTGTACACGACGATGCTGACGAAGTTTGACTGCGTGGTAATGGACGACGAAACCTACGTCAAAGCCGACTACAAGCAGCTTCCGGGACAGGAGTTTTATACGGCAAAAGGAAGGGGAAAGGTAACAGATATTTTCAAGCACACGAAACTGTCAAATCCGCAAAGAAATATCTGGTTTGGCAAGCCATCTGTACCTGTGGCTTGAAAAGCAGCATTTTCATAGCTTCCGGGACTGTCAACCAAGAAATTAACGTGAAAGAGTGTTTGAATAAACGTCTGCTGCCTTTCCTGAAGAAACACGGTTGTTCCGTACTGTATTGGCCGGATTTGGCATCTTGCCATTACGGTAAAAAGGCCATGGAGTGGTACGCCGCCAACAACGTGCAGGTGGTTCCCAAGGACAAGAACCCTCCCAACACGCCAGACCTCCGCCCAATTGAGAAATACTGGGCTATTGTCAAGCGGAACCTAAAGAAGACCAAAAAAACTGCTAAGGACGAGCAGCAGTTCAAGGCAAACTGGCTTTCTGCGGCGAAGAAGGTGGACAAGGTGGCTGTACAAAATCTGATGGCAGGGGTCAAGCGTAAGGCCCGGAAATTCGGATTTGGAAAAGCGGAAGCCTAACTGAATATTTTTCCTGAATTTTATACTAGTTGAACTTGAAAAAGAAATTTAATTTGATTTTTTAAATAAACGATTTCACCGATTTACACGCGTTTTCCCTTGACCAAATTTTGACCGTATCACCCTTTATTACGCTGTAGAAAACACAATTTGTTTTGGATATTTTGCTATCAAACAAAATTTCACGCCAGCCCTTTTTTTACTGCTAAATGAATCAGAAGAGCAGAGAATCGAACAAATCAGAACAACAAAAACCAATCTCGATTTCACAGTGAAGTTTGACAGCTGTGGCTATTTGGCCACATTCTGATTTTCATGGCAGCCGAGAGGTTTTGTGAAGGTTCTCAAGTGATCATAACATCTTTCACTAGAACATTTTCAAAATCTTTATGTTCTTATAAAGGTTTTGTTAACTTGTTTTCACAACCGTCTATAGAGTGGGCCATTTTGTACAAATCTTGGCTTTAAAGAAGCATAGAGGAGGTGTTGGTAGACAAAATAGTTTTGAATGTAGTTTTATCAACAAAGCCGGGAGGAGTTCTATACGGCTGGAATAAAACTAAAATTGTTACTTGGGTTGTTTCGATACGATACCATTTCGTGAAGGACAATCTGGAGAGAGGAGATGTTGAGCTGCATTATATCCCAACGCAGGAACAACCCGCGTATGGCTTCACCAAGGTTCTACCGAAGCGAAAGCATGAAACATTTCAAAGAGCCTTAGGGATAGCGGAGTCAGAAGTTCGACTTCATCTCATTTACCTGTGTAAAAACTTAGCTTCCCTCAAGATATCAAGTACTCTGAGAAAAATTCTATCGTTATACCGACAATTAAATCATGGTCAGAATGACTATCGCATATAATGGTTACAATAACCATGAAAATGGTCGAAGTCACCACGTTCATGGCATTTTTGACTATGATCATGGTACCACGGACTATTCCGACATTGTGGCAAATGTTGGATCAAGTATTTTTAATGGTCGTTTTGACCATGATCATAGTCGGTTCCAAATCACTATACTTCAATACTCATACTAACCCCCAATAATGGTAAAATTGACTATCAAATTCGTCTCTGTGTAGCAATAACCTAACGGATGGCCACAGATTTGTTTATATTATTGATAACATTCGGAACATTAGGAATAATTTATGCTATACTAACTATTGGATTACTAGGGTTTATTATATGAACTCAGGAAGAATGGGTTGCCATTCAAACTGTCAGGTTTAATGTAGCAATAAGTTGACTAGGCAGCGCTACTGTGCAAGATGATTTCAACGGAATTGGATTTGAAATATTACACAACAAATTTGAATTGAATCCTAGTGAGTGTGAGCTCTTTAGTGGAATACCTGTAACAAGAAAATCAGAAGAAAGATTAGTAATTTCCATTTGACGTGGCTGGATAGCTCAGTGGTTACCCGTTCTGCTTACTGAGCAGATGGTCGGGAGTTCAATCCCAGGCCCGTCTCTTTCCTTGCTATTTTTCAGTTGCCTCTTTCTATCACCACTAGATTTAAAGTAAAAACCAAAAAGCAGTCAACTGCGCTTTCATTGATCGCATCACTAACCACACATGGTAAGCTTCCTTTACCCATTAATGGGTACGATTTATTATTATTGTTATTCCTCCTGTGGAGATTTTTACCCATTTTACCGTAAAACTGCGTCTACCCATTTAAATGGGTGGACGCAGTTTTAAAGTAAAATGTGTAAAAAATCCACAGGAGGAATAACAATAATAATAAATCGTACCCATTAATGGGTAATGTCGAGTCGAGTATTAGTACACGACACTGAAGAAGCCTGCACATTATAGACGAAATACGCGTATCTGTCAAGATAAACAATAAAGGTAGTTGGAATTAAATGAAAATTATTAATCCTTCTTCTCAATTTCTTGTTAAATTTGAATTGTTTTGTTCGAGCTTGAATGTCTGTCTGTGGGGATAGTAAACTAAGGAAGAATCTTGCGATAACCTAGTTGCATGTGTAGTTCACCATCCTACCCTTAGCAACCTGATTTGTTTACCAGGTATAATTAAGTAGAATAAATGTTCATTCTCACTTCAAGCCTACACCAAACTAGACATGTTTTACTAAATCACAAGTAAACAAAAGCGTGTTCTGTACAGAAACAAACACTAGCAACAATAACTACCTTCTTATATAACATATTTCAATAAAAATCAGGTATATTTAAAACAGCAAAAAGAGGCTGCATGCGATGGGTAATTCAACCATGATAAGTTTAAAACAACAAAATTTAAGTGACTATCAATATCTATATAGTTTTGTACAACAAAATTTACTAATTGCAATTGTAATTTACCATTTGTTGCAATTCATTTCAGTGTACAATCAGGAGCGTGGCCGCAAATAGTAACTTAATTTTGAGTCGTTTTTGACTCACTTTCGACAAAAGTGGAGTCACTCATATGTAATTAAATATAACTGGGATTGACAAGTCGACAAATCAAAAATATTCATCTGATTAAAATGGATATTTTTGATCTGCTTTGTCAATCCATTTACTCAAATTGTAATGACTCCACTTTTGACAAAAGTTAGTGATTTTCTACAAGCACCACTGAAGAGAGAAAATAAAAACAGCACGGGATAGTTGACGACCTCTGTAAAGCAATTTTCAATTGCTTTTCGGTGACAAGAAGAACAGCTCAGTGTGCACTCAATTTTGCGATGGACCGTATGTATCAAAGTCATCGTTTAGTTTATTTTCAAGTTGAATTCAAGAGATTTAAATATGTCTGGAAAAGATTCGTATTCAGCCTTAAAATCAGCAGTTCATGGATTGTTGCATCATAAAATTACGCAAGCATTGTTCAGCTTATTGTTCAGCAAATTATATGACATTGAAAAATCAAGTTTTTTAATGGTTAAACTGAATTGAGTTCAATTTATATTCAAGGTTCACAAACAATCATTTAATACACGCTACCAAATAAACTTTTACGGCTTGTATTCAGCTCATTATTAAGTATCTGTATAAAGAATGTACTCGAAAAAAAATAGACCGTTCAAAGCCGCTCGCTAAAATTTACAAGCTAATCATTGTTAGCTTGTAACTTTTAGCGAGCGGCTTTGAATAAAACCAGCTAAGAGTGAAATATTATACTCTACTAGCTGAACCCGGTGCGTGCGCTGCTACGCTTGTAACTAAATAAAGGACTAAACTAAACTAAATACAACTAAATAAAGGACTAACTAAATAAATATAACTGGCACGTTTATGGTTTTTTTCGGAATGATTTTTTTTTCTTGAATAAGCAGGGGTTCAAACTTCTATCAAAATATGCTTCTTACCCGAGAAATACACGTTTTGTGTTTAAGTAACCTGGATAATTCTCATTTTTGGTAGAAATTTGTGTTTCATTTGTATGGGAGCCCTCCCTTCCAGAGGGGGGTGGTTTCTCAAACCACCATACAATCATTGCCTTCAAAACCCCCCACATGCCAATTTTGGTTCCATTTGCTTGATTAGTTCTCAAATCAATACACTGGGCTCTTATATTATAATAAAAATTTGAGTTTAAATTGTTTGAACCCCCCCTTTCAGAAAGGGGAGGGGTCTTGAACCACCATAGAAACATTTTTTCCTTCAAAACGCCCGACATGCCAAATTTGATTCGATTTGCTTGTTTAGTTATCGAGTTATGAAGAAATTTGTGTCTCATTTGTAAGAGAGTAAGGGTCATTCGTGAGAGAGTAAGGGTCTCAAACAAGCATAAGAACCTTCCCCAGCCCCAGAAACCCCTTCATATAAATTTTCACGTTGGTCAGAAATTTGCTTTTCATTTGTATGGAAGAAATTTGCTTTTCATTTGTATGGGGGGCCCCTTCAAAATGGGGAGGGGTATTGAACTGCCATAGAAACATTTCTTGCCTCCAGAAACCTCAACATGCCAAATTTTGATTCATTTGCTTCATTGGCTCTCCATGCAATCCAATGATCCATGCAATGATCAATAAGATCAGATCCGGCAAATAATTATGTGCAGCGTCGTGGAAAATCCGACTGCGTCTCAATGATGGATCGGAAAACACCTGAAAACACATCATTAGACGGTGTTCCGGGTGGTAAAGTCATTCAAAAAGACTCAGACGACCCAGCGGCGTTCAGGCAGTGGCAGAAAACCAAAGACAGCTGACCCGGTGGAGGCAAGAAATATGTTGAATCTCTTCAAGCGTAGACCAAACCGTTCGATCCGCTATGTGGTGAAGAAGGGGAGGTATCCATGCGATTTGTCGAGAAAACGATGAAACGTGCTGGCGTACGTTTACAAGGCGCCAAACCAGAACGACAAACAAAAAACGGTAGCCAAAACCCGCGCCAGGAAGCTACATCGAGAGTGGCTGACGAAACCGAGGTGCGTTGCGATGGACGAAGAGACTTACACCAAGGCGGACACAAAGCAATTGCCGGTGCAGGAGTTTTGCGTTGCCAATCTACGAATGGCCATTCCTGAGGAGGTAACTAGGACTATACCGGCTATACAAGAAGGTGGACTAATTCACCCAAAAAGTTCATGGTTTGGAAGGCCATCTGTGGACGTGGAGAGATGAACGAATCACGAAAACATCACGACGGGTACCATGAATGGTAAAATCTACCGAGTTCCTCCAGAAGCACCTGCTGCCCTTCCTGCGGTCCAACGGAGGCGAGACGCTATTTTTTTCGGATTTGGCATCCTGCCACTATGTGCAGCCAGTGTTAGACTGGTACAGATACTGTACGATAATTAACCATCAGGAGCACAACAACCCTAACAATCCATTACTGTCGCATAACAGCTAACTGGCAGATAAAAAAGGCTGTTGATCCATATCACCAACCTATAGTTATTGTCTACATCCAAACCTTCGTTGACGAGCTTCTAGCAGCAACCTTCAACCACATGACCAATGCAGCAGATAAGAGCAGCGTATGTCGGTCGTCGTCGAGAGTAAACTGCTTGAATCAATCACCCCCTTTAGGAAGTTGAGAGGAATATTTGAGCGACCACGGGTCAAGTGATGCCCAGTAAATCGTCACCGATTGCCGGCGTCGGTGGTGTAGTGGTAAGCGTGACTGCTACTTGGTACCCCAGTGAGTCTGGGTTCAATCCCAGTCGACGTCGGTGGTTTTTCTGAGGCGAAAAAATCTGATCACCTCTTCCTTCGGAAAGGAAGTAAAGCTGTTGGTCCCGGCTCATATTCATGAGTCGTCAGGTAGGGTCCAGGTGATGGAGAGTCGTCTTCCTGGCGTCGGTGATTGTCACCATGTGAGGAAATAGGCCGACGTAAAATAAAGAAAAAAAAATCGTCAACGAGTTAGTTGGTTTCAGTCACCGTAGAGAACAGTTAGAAATGGGAATTTTTATTTGTTAGTTTTAAGTTGTTCGTTTTCTTAAAGTAAATGTTTACAAAAGAAATAAATGTAGTGTTTGTGAAAAGTAAATATCGCGTAATGTGTTGTTTGAGTACCACCGAATTATACCCAGGAAGCCACACTGCGCTTAGCCAACTCCGTACCCCACGTCCCGCTACTGGCAAATGCACTGGTGGTAACCGAACCGCATCAGTGTTGTAGTTGGCAAGGATGCTCCACTGCCAATACTGCCGGCTACACAACAGAGATAACAATGTCGTACCAGTTGTACCGTTTGATAACCAAACGACTTGAACCCACCGCGCTCGTCATGACTTCGTCTGATTGAGAAGTTTTGGGTCATTATGAACGCCAAACTTTCTAAAACACCTATAAACTCGAGAACCAGCTGACTGTGAACTGTGAATGAAATGGTGGGTAAAATATCAATAGAAGTCAGCCCCACTATTGCTCAAACATTATGAGTGATGTCAAGGACAAAGTGCGGGCATTTGGTCATGGAGAAGAGCTACAATAAACCAATAAATTAGAAATCCAACCATAATGTTAGAGTTTATTTGCTGGAAATTTGAAGAAAATCCAACTAAAAATGAATTTTGACGTCCAATATGCGATAACATATCTACTATGCAAATAAAGAGCACTTAATTAATTAAAAAAAAACGTCACGTAGTATTTTCATTTTGCAGCGTTTGGTGGGGCAATAAGAGCGCAAGTCAGTC
Organism: Aedes koreicus; assembly: GCA_024533555.2. NCBI lineage: Eukaryota > Metazoa > Arthropoda > Insecta > Diptera > Culicidae > Aedes > Aedes koreicus. The sequence continues at coordinate 492,000 of JAHHFK020000961.1, read as the reverse complement.
CAAGGCCGATGATGAAGGAAGGGTAATGGTGAACTAGTCTATTCAGACCACATGAACTTCATGGGAAGGAACAAGGACAGGTTATGATGGGTGGTTAGACGTTTAGGGCCGGTAAAAATACTACAAAAAGAAGACCTTAAAATCGGTAAACCACAATTCCGCACTACAATGGAATATGGCATATCCCGAAAAGAGAAAGTAAGATCGAGAATTCTGATATCACACTTTATATAAAGTCATTATTTTGATCTTTCTGCAATAATACAAGAAACTGCTAAAACAGAAATGGTTCAAAAGTGATGTTTCGATCGTATAGGCACGTTCCATTTTACTGTCGTAATTGTTTTAGTTGTGAATTGGATTATTATTTTTATGACTTTAATTCAAGAGACTATTAAACCAAAACTAACCGATATAGCGAAGAATTATTCCATGGCCCCAAGGTTACTCTGCGTCCTACTCTTTTCGTAAAACCTTAGCCTTTAATTCTTTGTCAGCGTCTGTCTTAAGTTACACTTTTCGATGACCTTTGACAAATGAAAAGTGCACGTTTTATTTGATATCAGGTATTTGTAGATTGTTCTTAGCTTCGTCTAAGAGTAAATTGGGGCTAAACTCGCCAGTATCACACCTTCTTAGGTGCCTTCAAATAAACGTACTACGACGTGGCAATTTACACCGTGTCCAATATATTCTCATACAAAATAAAACTCTATTTCAAATCAATAATCCAGATTTTATTGATAACTTTACCTATTATATGGCAATATAATACTGATCAACTACAGCATATGTTTTGGAATAACACCGCCTTTAACCTTCTTGACCAGCTCCAGACGTTTTTCGAAACCGTTACAGGCGGCACGCACGACTTCCATAAGCATTTCGCCCCAAATTCGTTTGATTACGGTTTTGAATTGGTTCATATTAGACGCCCTGTGGTCATTTACCTTCGACAGCATGTATGACCATACGAAATAATCCGAGGGATTCAGATCTGGTGAACTGGGAGGCCATACAATGTATGACCAAAAAGTCGGTCAAATTTTCTCGGCACCAGCCCTGAACGAGATTTGCAGTATGCGATGGCACTCCGTCCTGCTGAAACACATAGTGATCATCTCCAAACACCTCTTGTACATATGGCTTGACAACTTTCTCCAAAACTTCCGTTTATAATATACGGCTTTCACTTTAACGCCTTTTTCGATGAAAACCAGTGGTAATTTGCTTCGCTTGCAAATTCCTCCCCAAACCATCACTGACGCAGCACTTTGGAACCGTGGAATATTCCTATCACTCTCTGGAACAGTTCTCGAAGAGAGAGCCCACAATCTGTCGTTCTTGACATTGTGGGATTGTTGCAAGACCAATAACTTTCCGTCGGAAAAGATAAATTCTTCTCCACCGTGCCGCGACAAAAGCAGACTTGCTCTTTCAAGTCCTTTCTGCATGGAAGGTTCCGAAACTCCGTGAACCTTACGTTTTTTGAAAGCTTGGAATCCGAGGTCATTTTGCAGTATATTGTGCATTGACGATCTCGAAACATTCAGATCTGCAGCCATTTTACGTACAGAGCGCTTTGATTTTCGTCTAATCCGTTTCCTGACCACTTTAACAACTCGTGCAGTCCGCACCGTACGAGTACGACCGGATCTCTTCCGGTCATCCAACGAGCAGGTGTCACGGTACTTTCGGATGGTTAGGTACACAAAATCACGCTTTACTCCGAGGTTTTTCAAATTTCTGAAAATTGCGCCCGGGCGCTCACCTTTCAAAATCTTGTTTACCACCAGAGCACGAAAAACCTTCATCGCTGGTAAAAGATAAACGCCGAATGAAAACAAGCGGACATAACCTAAAAGCGTTTGCAAGCCGGCGTCGGTGGTGTAGTGGTAAGCGTGACTGCTACTTGGCGGCACCCCAGTAGGGTCTGGGTTCAATCCCAGTCGACGTCGGTGGTTTTTCTGAGGCGAAAAAATCTGGTCACGTCTTCCTTCGGAAGGGAAGTAAAGCCGTTGGTCCCGGTTCATATTCATGAGTCGTTAGGTAGGGTCCAGGTGGTGGAGTCGTCTTCCTGGCGTCGGTGATTGTCACCATGTGAGGAAATAGGCCGACGTAAAATAAAGATTAAAAAAAAAAAAAAAAAAGCGTTTGCAAAAACATAGTGCAAAACTACACAAACACATACGTGAATCATGTTGAGTAGTTGCATGCAAGGAAAAAGTGTATGAGAATATATTGGACACGGTCTCCCATGACGGCCTTTTGCATGAGATAAGCCCTCTCACCTACGACTAGGTGACAAGCATGATCTTCGAGAGGGAGTTGAAAAACAAAAAAGTCACGAAGTATTTAAGTTGAAATTTTGATGGATGTTATGCTTATTTTATATATTATTCAGTATGCATTGATATTCACCACTCAATACTATTTTTCGACAACCATTCCATCGACTAGTTTAATAGTAGGATTCAATTGTTTGTTGGGATGTTCTGAATAGGCCTAAATAATTCTTTCGTTAAGTGTTTCATTGCTTCATATTAATGATTCATTACCAACTTATTATAAAATTAGCACCATTTTCCTTTACTATTTTAATTGTTTAAAAAAAAAAAAGAGTCTCTTATCTCAAATGTATAATTTGATACACAGGATTCTGTTGTAACGTAATTCTTTTTCGCCTCTACATCAAATTGGTGTCATATCATTTTCGGTGTCATCTCAATTCAATGCAATTTGTTTTAAAAAATTTAAAAAATCAAAGAAAAACCAGGTGAAAGCTAAAAATTCCCTGAAATCGAAAAAATCAAAATCACGTATAAATAGAATCCTTGTGCACTAATATACCCATACACTCTACTGATTCACTCCTTACTACAGCCATGCTGCTGCGATGTACACACGAACCTGAGCTGTGATAAGAAGAATCTCTCTCTCGCTCAATCTCTAAATGATTACATTTCACGTTGTCATTATTCCTCTTTCAAATGTTTGTGAGCTTTTTTGGGGTTTGTAGTATGTAAATACCTTAAAGGATAATGGATTTTTCACAACTTCAATTATTTATCAATCACGATAATAAATCAATTTCAAACGAATATATTGTATTTCAAACCTTATCTGTAATGGGCTGCTCATTTTAGATGTTAACCACTCTCACTCTCATGAATCTACCCCCGAAAAGATGCGAAGCACGTTGCCTGGTCATTACACCCATCCCGCTCCAGTTATCCACCCCAAAACAGAGCTCCGATTTACTACCTTTACAATAAACACACAGCTTCCGAGCTACTATTCGCAACAGGTGACATGCGCCGTTTGATTTCTTTTATTTTTCCTACTCTCTCCATGTGCAACTCATCTCATGAGGAGACATCTTCCGGAACTCCAGTCTCCTGTGTCAAACTCAAAATACCCTTCCTGGTAAACGGTGTTTTTGTTGATGTCGACTTTTCCTCTTTGTTGTTTCCAACCATTCCTAACAATGGCGGTGGGCGAAGACAACCAACTGCCAGCATCCAGGAATTGTCGCCTTCGGCACAGCGGAATAGAACCAGAGTGTACAGCAGCGACGATTGTCGGGGGTCGGAAACGGTCCTGTGCCATTATTACGCTTTTCGCTTTTCCCTTTGAATGAACATTGATGTAGCATGAGGCTTCTCCACTCACACAAGTATAACAAATCTACGGCAGAAACACGACGACTCAGGAGGATACAGACGCAGGAAGGACGTGCAATGAGAAAATGTGTCGGAACAGTGCTATACAGCCAGCTGATTACGGTCAGGGTGGTATGCAGTGGTCTTTTTAAATAAAGAATACTTTTCTTATCCGGACAGAAAGTTCGCCGGTCCACACCATTTTTCAATGAACTCAATCACATTGGGAATATCTGTTTGTGGTGCCATCCTGGCCGCGACCGTAAGCTTACTCCAGGCATCCCTATTAGCCAAACGATGAGTGCGTTGAAACACCACCGGCTGCCGTCCCATCACCGGATACCCGCTAACCAAACAGGCCTGATCCGAAATACCCAAACTGGACTCGTACAAATTGCGATCATCGGTCGGCAGTACCTGATCGACCTTCTGATCCATGCTGACTGCCAATACCCATTCACGGATTTCCTCGTGCAAACCCTGCTCGTTTTTCAAATGCAGTTCAGCCGGTATTGGCACCGAACTAGGGAAGTCCGTACACGAAAGGTCAGAGTGATCGACCAGGTTGCCCGAACCTTCCTCGATCGCTTCACAAACGTCCAGATAGTGGTTAAGAATAACGAACGCCTCCGACTCACGGCCCATTCCTCGCAGATCCATACCAGCCTCGTAGTATCCTTTATCACACGGAATGACATCCGTGTGACGCAGCATCGCAACGGATATTTTGACAGCAATCGACTGCAAAGCGGGTGCCTGACGACATGCTGCTCTCGTACAGAAATAGTGAGCAATCATCAGCAACTGCTCAAACCGATCGATCACGTCAGCTTCAGCCTGGTTGGAACCACGCAATGCTTGAACCAAATTCAGAAGAAACGTGCGAAGGTTCTTCCAAATCTGCACACCATCGGGTTCACGCAAAGCGAAGCACTCCACTGCGATGCGGTTGTAGATGTTGAAGTTCTGCACTACAGGCGGTACACCATGCTCAAGGTATAGGTTCAGAGCACCGATGCAATCACTATCACGTATCAACTGTGCGGCATACTGAGCCAAGTATTTTTGCAAAACAGGAACGCTATGCTGCTTAGCCTTTTCGATACAACGAGTCCATTGACCTTGTTCGGCAAGCAAATCCAAAGCCCCCATAATGTCAATATCGGCCAATTGTTCGACGTTGCCTTGGTTTCTCAATCGTGACTTCTGCTGAGACTCCACATAAGCAACCAACTGTGGATCGATTTCTTTTGCAAGTCTACGAGCTTTGTTCCAGTTATCAGTTTTAATAAACACGTCAACTGCTTCACGGGGAAGCTCTGCAGCTAGATACAGCTGAGCTGCCGGTCCAATTTGGTTGATTTCAACTAAACGTGGTCCAAGTTCACGGGCAATATCTATCGCATCAGGGCCTTCCAAAAACTGATTGCAAATTTCAGCCGCACGAAGTAATGCTCTTCCCACCGTTGCTTCGTCAGCATTGCCATCATTGATCTGTAGCAAACATTCCGTAGCTTTCTTGAACTCTTCAGCTCTAGCATACTCGGACGCTTTTTGAAGAAGATATCTGGAATCGTTAGATGCACTTCCACGATTCGCTTTGGCATACATTTTCTGAATCTCCGATAAGGCAGAAGGGACGTATTCTTTGGCGATCCTTAGCGCGTCATTGAGCATGTTATACTCTTTATAGTGTTCCAAAATTAGATCCGGTCGATCAGCTCTGATCATCAGTGCTTCGTATTCTGGATAATTCCGTGACTCCAGTGCAGAAGCAGCTTGGCTGAGCAGCACCTCCTTGACTGCTTCGGGAAGATACTTTTCTGCCACGCGAAGTGCAGATTTCCAATCACCGCTGTGCGTATGCATCATGATCGCTTCTTTCGGTTTGTTGGCCAACAGAAATTCTGCTTCCGCCTCCGTAAATTTACCATCGTCTTCCAAAGCCATAGCGATCTTCAAGTGTACGTCATCCGCTGGTTTACCACTAGCTTTGCACAATTCCAAAGCAAAGTCAAACTGTCCTGCCTCACAGGCATATGCAATTGAATTATCAATCAAATTCATCTTAGTTAGGAGTCTAGCAGCTCCTTCAATCGGAAGTGACTTAGCCCACATGAATGCAACCTGGTTTGACGCTCCTTCGCCACCTTTTTGCTTGGCAACACGATGAGCGTCCTCCCATTTGTTAGCACTGCAGTACATGTGCACGGCAGCTTTCCAATCAGCGGCGGCCAGAAAATGAACTTCAGCATTCTTCAATCGGCCTTTTCCTTCTAATTGACGAGCCAATGAAGCATGAGTCTGCTCCAGCAGATTCTTGTGATATCTCTCCACAAGCCGAATCATAGAGTCGTACAGCTCTAGCTCTTTGTACATGTTGATGGCAATGTCCGGTTCGTTGATGGTGAGAAGCACCTTCTCAGCATCTCGATATTTCCCATCTTTCTCTAAACCTTTTGCCAAATCTATAAACATGTCACGCACGTCATCGGTATTTATATATTTTTCTGCTATGTCAAAGGCCTTCTCCCATTGCCCGTGCTTGTTCAAAAGGTTAATTGCTTCCTTGTACATCTCGGCTCTGACCAACAAGTCTTCGGCAGTCTTTACATCGCCAATAAGGCAAAGATGTTCAGCTAATTCAACTGCGTATTTACGAATCTCCTCTGGATCATCGACAACTTTTGCAATTTGAACGGCCTTACGCCACTGTTTCGCTCCAACAGCTGCCTCAAGAGCTTTAACCGTGCAGCCAGCTTCAATGTAATGGCTGATCGAAGCATCAAGTTGGCGCTTTGCAACCAACCAATCACCCCACTCCTCTTCCAAACTAGTTACTGCATCCGGTGATACAAAGCGAGCGAGATCAATTGCTCGGGCGTAAGCTCCTCCTTTTCTGTAAAGAGCAATGGCATTCTCCTGTTGACCAGTTCGATGAGCCAACTCAGCTGCCAGCTCAAATAATTCAGCCTTCACCAATGACGCAGATACTCGGGAGACAATACTTTCATTGGAAAGAAGGTGTGGAGTCTTGAGGGCTAACTTTGCAGCTTTCACTGGTTTATTGGCTTTCATATACAATGTCATTGCTTTGTCCTTTTCCCCACGTTCTTCCAATACCTCACCTGCTTTTTCCTCCTGATTAGTGTTTAACAGGAACTCCATTTGTTTTTCTTTCAATTCATTCAATCCGTGATATCCTCGACGTTCAGCTAGCTTAATTGCATCGTCCCACCGACGAAGCTTCTTGTACATGTCCAATGCTGCTTCGATGTCGCCTTGTTCGATGTAGATTCTCTCAGCAGACCTGAAAAACATCACAATTGTTGAAATTGATCTCCCAATAATCAATCATGTTACCTCAGATCTCCACCGAGAAGAGCCATTCTAGCTCTCACCTCCGGACAATTCATACCAGGATTCCCTGTGCTTTCCTCATACTTTTCCGAAATTTTAATCATCTCCCCAATGTAGAATGTTTTGGATGCATTTTCCAACGCCGCAAAGCATCGTTGAGCCACACGAAGGTTCTGTTGAGCCAGTGCAATATTCGCGAGGTTATGCCACATTGCCTTTGCTGCAGGTTTATCACCAAGAGATTCCAAATAGAAGATAGCTCTACCAAAGTCACTATCATTAACGGCTGTGCCGAACTCTACTAGGCCTTCATCCAGATTGTAGACATGTTCGGATGCTCCCTCTCTTGTGTGAACTTCAGTTTTACCATCTTCCCTCATCACGTCAAAAACATCTCCTCGAACTGGCAGAATCGTAACGTGCTCCGGCAGATCAATATTGTACCAGATGGCCAAGTTTGAATCACTTTGGGCTACGGCCACATCACTCGATGGTACCCACTGAACGAAGGCCACCTTGGCCAAAAGTGTCTGCTTCTTCCCACTCGTAATATCTACCAACAGAAGGCGCATCTTTTTATCTCTAAACAGTAGTTTGTGGCCGGTTTCACTCAGTTCCAACCAGTCGATCTTGGAGTCGTGAGTTATCTGAGTGATCGTAGATTGTAGGATAAGGTCAACCACGCAAACAGTTTTCATGTCCAGTAGATAAGCCAGTTTCTTGTTGTTTGCAGTATTACCGCGCTCATTCAAACGGACAGAAATAACGTGTGGATTGACAAATTCGGTGCGAACGGAACCTAAGATGTAGTTTTCTCCATATTCAATTAACGAAAGCTCCCCGGCATTGAAGATCAATGCAACCGTAGGATTTTCAAAGTAGAATCTTTCGTGACGACCAGTGGCAATCCATGGAATTTCACTAGTCAATGAACGAATTAGGTCGCATAAAATGAGCGAATCTTCAGTTCGCCCAACCAAGTAGTTATCCTTTCCCATGATTCGAACGTCATCAATTTCCAATCCTAACTGAGATTCGACGATCATGGTATTGGTTGGTTCATGAAGTGACTTGAGCAAAACTTGACTTGGAGCAACAAAAGTTAACTCAAACTTATCCTGCCAGATTGTGCGACGCAAAACGGATTCATATGCCAAAACAGCTCCGCATAGTGAGCCAACCGTTAACCGGGACCCATCTTTTCTCCACGCAATTGCCGTGACAGTATACAAATTTGGAATGCTCTTGCAAAGCGACTCAGCCCACGTATTTTGTCTGGGACTCCAAGTAAAAATACGAATTCTATCAAAACTACCAACAGCCACTGCCTGCCCATTAGGGCTGGACGAAGCGATCGTAAACTCACGTTCCGTATCATCTCTAGTGTAGTCAAAGGTTCGAGTCAATCGACCTATGGTATCGTAGAAGCAAATCTTTTTGTCACATCCACCTACTAGTATACCACTTTGAGGCCATGCTAACGATACTGGAGCTACCGGATGCTGCAGAATCCTACCGGAAGTTTCACCAGGCTCTTCGATGATGTAGAACTTGATGACCGATCCATCATCGTGCCCAGATAAGAGTCCTGTTCCTCTCGCATTCGGAGCGAGTGATACAACAAAGCTCTCCGCACCATACAATGTCTTCGATTTATTATTCTTACAATGCAGCGACCGGACTTTACCGTCTTCCAATCCGGCGATGATCATTCCACCCGACAACCATGCGATGCAAGTAACGGCACCACCTTGGGGAAATTTATTACAAATCACCTTTTTCTCATTCCAAGACTCCCCTAGCTTGTACACATAGACTATATTATCGCTTTGTGCCACCGCCAGTCTGCTCGAATCCGGGCTGAACGCAATCCCTCGGATGACATAGGAACTCTTACCAGCATTGGGATCACCGGGCTTTGTTGAAAACTTGTCCCGTCGTTCGCCATTTTCGTCAAACAGAAGAATCGTACGATCTGCAGTAGCCACCGCAAGCTTTTGGTTGTTCGGTGACCAACTTAGTCCTGCCACGCGATACAGATAATCCTGTTCGTAAGCAATAGGTCGATTAATTCATCCACTTCATTAACTAACGATTCAATTTCCTTACTTGCGCTTCAACAACAGTTTTCATGAATTTTAGCTGCATTTCGAACACACGAAATTTTTGTACGTCTCACAAAATTCTGATTTTTCAGCAAATAATCGATTTTCTTAGAATTATTTACAAAACTGTCAATTTTCATTGTTTATGACTACGGTATCCATGGTTACACATTCAGTGCGATGACGCGTAAAGTATAATATTACGAGAACAATCGAACAAGTGGTTTCGGTGAATCAACAGGTGAAGAGCACGTGCCAACATAGCAACACGATGCATATATGCACATGCTGGTTTCTATCGTAACAATCGTTGCGGCGGAAACGGAGACCTGTAGAGCGCAAACAAAAGAAGCTGTAGGTTGAATGGTTCTTGAAATGATAATATTCACTAGGTGGTGCAATTCATTCGACCCTATTTTTCGGTTGTCCTGCATGCTAAGGAGTTGCTTTTGGCTATGTGGTTACGGTTACGGTTTTTGAATAGCTTACCGCAAATTAACAGAAATGGCAGGAAGACAAAGAATATCGTTAGAACAGGTTAATTGGATGGCACCGCCCACACTGTGGTCCTATACCAAGTTTTTAAAACTCATGACCCTTCGAAACGAAAGAAGATGGCAAAATTGACAGCCATAAGTAGGTGGAAGAAAATGAAAATCGGTCCTACCGTCCCCATAAAAATCAAATTCGCAGATAAGAAATAATCTATAAAAAAAGGATTCTCTGTTTAACCCCTGTAACTAGATTGCTGGTTGAACTATTAAATTATCAGGTGAAATGTTCCGTCAAATTCTTTGAGAATTATCGTAAAACCGGGAATATGTTCGATTAGTGCATTTGATTTATCGTGATCGAATCGAAAAGAATGAAAAGAATGAGGCCCTTGTATTCTATATGGGTATACTGCCGTTATACGCATAATTGTCCCATGTTCTATGGGATTCGATATATACATGAGACAGTTATGCTTATAACGGCAGTATATGTGTCATGTTTGATTATTATGAGTATGATCGAACCAAATTAGGACCTGATAGATGACCACTTTTAGATAAACCTGATACACTGAGGGGAATTTCATAGTCACATCTACCAAGAATGCGTGGTTAAGCTGATTATTGTATTTAATTGTTGTGGTAAAGTCTGGTTTACAGTTCAAGAAAAGCATCACGGGATTTAAACGCCTGTTTGTTGTAAATGGAGCCCGGGATTTGAATTCCAGTGGCGGGAATTAAATCTACACCAAAAGTACAGTTTTCCAGAAGTGTAAAGCCAACCGCTGGATTTACTCTGGGAAATAAAATTCATCTCTATACACTACTTCTTCGCGGGAAAAAATCATTGCGACTTGTTTCCACACGGAATTTGCATATTTGAATTCAAACAGAAAAAAAATATTAAAATGTCAGAAGGAGAACCGAGATCTGATACAGTTTTTTTTTATATTGATGTGCTCGAAGATTTTGATAGTTTTGACAGTCAGAATAAATTTTATGAAGAACTAACCCAGCAAGAAATATTGGACGTAAAAAATATAGCACTCTTGCAAAACAAAACATGCGCGTAGCCAAAACGACAAAACGGAAAAAGGAGATTGACATTAAACTTGCTCTTTGCGAAGAAATTTCGAAATGTCCTTCCATGTACCAAATAATAAGCAACGAGCATTCCAACAAGATAGCTAAAGGTGCTATCTGGCAACAAATCAGTTGTATTATTTCATCGTCCCTGAATAAATCTGTCAGTGTCCAGAAATACCGGAAGTAGTGGGTTGTTTTAAGGGTATCTCCTAGTAAAAACATACATCGTTAAAGTAAACTTAAATAAAATAATTCGTAAATTTCTAGAATTTATTGGATAAAGCATTTGATAGATCCGGTGCACCAGCTGATATGTTGGAGCTTTACCAACCGGATGGGTCTTTATCATGAACGATGGCTATTAGCTGAAGCTATGAGCTTCTTTCTGCCGTCCTGTGCCAGGAATACTAACACGGTCTCCGTTAGAGATCGTTCATCAACAACAGCTCTTAATAAATCTGCAGAGTTCGAAGAAGAATGGCTATCAGAAGAAAATAAGATTTACTTTTGTAACGAGTTTGAAATGATTGAAACTTTAGAACACTACAAATTACTTACCAGAGCTTCACAGTTTATGCGACACCATAGAGCCGCCGCAATCAAGGCCATACCCAAAAGTACGGCAACTCGAACGAGCTTTTGGACGAAACATCATCTTCAGTTCATTGTCAAAACTCGTGGATTCTAGGAATTCAACTGAGGAAGTGGTCCAGCTCAAATTAAAAAAAAAAGAAGTCCATGCAAGGTACGCAGTTTGCATGGATATTATTGATCAAGCAAATGAGACATTGAAAAATCTTGAAGAAACATTAAAATTGATAAAGGTATTGAATCTTTGCCTTTACCATTCTTTTTTTTATTAGGTGCGCAACTAAGTTCTCGCTGTTTTTTGGTGAAAAAGGAACTTTATTTTGAAAACAAAGGTTACAAACGAATTATTCAAAGTATTGCCCATCACTAGCTACGACTTTTTCCCATCTTTCTGGTAGAACGTGAATACCATTTCGATAGAACTGTTCGTATTTTGATGCTATCCAAGAATCAAGCCAGCTGACCTGTGAGACCATGTGCCATCGAACGGAACAAGTAATAATCGGACGGTGCAATATCAGGAGAATATGGCAGGTGGGGTAAGACTTCCCATTTGAGCGTTTCCAAGTAGGTTTTCACGGGTTTCGCAACGTGAGGTCGAGCGTTGTCATGCTGAAGAATCACTTTTTCGTGTCTGTGCTCGTATTGTGGCCGTTTTTCGTGCAGTGCTCGGATCAATCGCATCCATTGAGTTCGATACCGTTCCCCGGTAATGGTTTCGTTTGGTTTCAACAGCTCATAATAAATAACAGCAACTTGGTACCGCCAAATACACAGCATAACCAGCGTTGCGCAGCGTGAATATTCGGCCTAGGCGACGATGTTAAAGCAGTCCCCATGAATGTTTCCGTTTTGGGTTACTGTAATGAATCCATTTTTCGTCACCCGTCACAATGCGATGTAGAAAACTCTTCCTTTTTTGCTGCTGGAGCAGTTGTTCACAGACGAAAAAACGACGCTCTTGGCTTCAAATCGTAAGGAACCCAAGTTTCTTGCTTTTGAATCATTCCCAACGCATGAAATCGCTTAGAAACGGCTTGGCGGGAAACTCCTAATCCTGAACCAAGCTCTTCTTGCGTTTGACACGGATCCTCATCGAGCAATGCCTCCAATTCAGAGTCTTCGAAGTTTTTTGGCCTTCCTTCACGCGGACGATCATCAACACTGAAATCTCCGTTTTTGAAGCGACGAAACCAATCACGACACGTTGTTTCACTCAGAGCAGCATCACCGTAAACTTTTTGGAGCTCTCGATGTGCTTCAGCCGCCGTTTTCTTCGAATGAAAAAAAAAAAAACACTTCCCCCCCAAAACCCAAATTTTGGGCCCAAAAAACGAAACCTTACAACAACCAAAATATATAACACTAAACCAAAATCACTGATTTGGCAAAGCGTCCATATGTCTGAGCTTGGTTTATGACGCTTGAGATGTACAACATTCGACCAGCACTTACTACTGGCGCCATCTATTGCTAAACAGCGGGAACTTAGTTGCGCACCTAATAATATCAATCCAGTAGTTATTATCGAAGCAACCACTAGCAACAAATTTTTCTTCAAAACTGTCCATTTTTTAATGCTTTCTGAAAGAAAAAAAACTTACACAAATGCAAACAATACGCAAAACCTCGGACGCAAAACTAGCTTGCGTCATGGAGTGCGGAGAAATGCGGAGAAACGTCAACTGGAAAATTTTCCGAGCCAAATCTCGAGTCAAATCCCGTTTCAAAATCCCGTGATGCTTTTTTTTCCGAACTGTAAACCAGCCTTAACCCTCAAATTTGCTCAATGTACCACGTCCGTGGTATTTTTTACCATGACCCAAAACATTTGGTGACTAGCATCATGTTTACGGGAACAATTAAAAAATCTTCTGTAAAAGCAGTACTAAAACACAAGAAAAACATTTATAGTAAGAGAATTCTAGGTTGACAGCCCATCGAGATTAATTTTTGGTTCAATCTTTAGAGGCTAGCGGTCGTGTTTTTAGGTAATCTGTTTATTACCGTTCAATTCGTATATTCTTCCGAACAATTTCCTGCATCCAAACGTAAGTTCCCAGGTAACCAATAAGCAGTTCCAAAGCGTCTTTACGGCAGCCTAAAGGGTGTCCACAGTTAAATTGCGTCACTTTAAACTCGTCCTCAAAAACAAGTCTCTCAACCGATGGTCATGAAATATTCAGCGAATAAAATACAATGTATAATCTTGGTTTAGGTATTTTTATTTCACTGTATTTCTTTACCAAATCCAAAAGCCCGAACTTTCTTCTTACTACCACGCATAAGATTTTGTACAACACTTGAACCGACATTTTTTCCACTTTCAACCAGGACTTCAACATTTTCTGTTCCGTAGTGACAACTTTAGGATGCTTACGAAGTTCGTGCCTCATTATAGCCCATTATTTTTCAATTGGCCGCAACTCTGGAGAGTTTGGGGGATTAAGATCCTTCAGCACGAAATTGACACCATTCGTCTTGTACCACTCCAGAACATCCTTGGAGTAGTGACAAGAGGCTAGCTCCGGCCAAAAAATTGTAGGAACGTTGTGTGTTTTGAGAAACGAAAGCAGTCGTTTTTTCAGGCATTCATTCATGTATGACCATATACAGTTGAAGTTGTCACGAAAGGCTTGTTCCGTTTACCACATGAACAAATCCCCTGCCAACACTTGCTGTTTCTTGAGAGACTCTGGAACATCGAACTTGTCTTTCGCAGTCACATACTGGTTGCCGGGAATTTGTTTAAAGTCCGCTTTTACGTGTGGCAGTGTGGTTTCGTCAACATTTGTGTGTACAGCTTACACGAACGTGTTTTAGCTGTCCTATTCTATTTTTCATTGCGGTTTGGAGCTTTCTGAACTTTGAATGAACGGAGCCCGGCTCGTTTCTTGGCTTTCTGCACTTTTAAACTTTTGGTCAAGTGCAGCTTTTTCGCGACATCCCGAACGGAGCAGTTGGGTTTGCGTTTAAAGGCAGCAACCACTCGCTTGTGATCCTTCACACAGTACGGAACACTTTTTCTACCACTCACCTTCTTCCGATCGACAGCTAAACGATCCCCGAAACGTTTTATGACACGAGACACTGACGAGACTGGTGAATTTTTAACATCTTTCAGATGGCTCGGTGCGAAAGAAGTGGGTTGTCGAGGTGCGTGTGCAAAATGTTCTCGCGCACTTGCTGTTCGTTCGACTCCATTTTCGAAACTACGACACATTTGAAACTCACGCAGTGTAAACAATACATGCTGAAGTCATTTCACCCAAAATTTCGTTGAAATCAATCCAAAGGGCAAAATGTTACAGCTCATTGAAAGTGATGCAATTTAACTGTAGACACCCTTTATCAAGCAATTAAGTCGCCTTAAATGCAACATAAATGCCACTTTTGGCCCAATATACGGCTGATTTACTGCAATGCTATGATAATGCTTCATTAATACTATTTTGCATTCAAAATGCTTATTACAAGCTACAAGCATTTAAATAGCATTTGAAATCAACTTTACAACAGATAGCATTCAAGATGCTGATATAATGCTAATATAATGCTTGTAGCATCTGAAACGCAGATTTAGGGTTGATTTACTGCATAAACTAATGCTTGTTGGTTACCTGGGTTGATATGTTATTGATTAAATAATTGCATGAATTTCTTTGTTATTTGTATTTCCAGCATTTAAAGTGGATTGCAAGATGTTGTGCCGCAATTTGCGATTTCCAGTGGAACTAACAGTATAAAATAAGATGCAACGCCAACGAAGATTAAAATTCCTTTTAAAATTTCAAAGTGATAGGGTAAGAGGATGTAATGTTAGCCAAGCTCCTTCATTCGGTCTATGTACCAAATATGTCATTAATTCAGCGATAATCAACAAAATTATGTTGCCTTCAAGATGACCGATTTAATTCGAAGCAATTCAGACATTATTAATCAATTTACTGTTGTTCACTTGTTGTGCGGATAACTTAGTACATATGTTGTTATTGATAAACTTTTCAATGGAAATGTATGAGTTTCGGTTGCATATTTTCCAAATGGCTCATCTCAACACAACCTAAAGGAATAAAACCTGTGCAGAGTGAATAGTTATGTTTTCATTATCGAAGAACCAATAAATCATATGTAAAAATCTCTTAAGTGTTTAAAGCAGTTTTAGTTTAGATTGTTTTGTGAAATCTCATGTTGAATAAAGTGAATGTAGCTGGCAAAGCCTTCAATCAAAAAATCAGGAAAAACCGCACGAAGACTGCATTTAATAAAAAATCGATCGAATGGGACGAAATTGCATCCATGAGTAGACCCAATTTGATGCTTATAAACCGACATTATATCCAAATCCCTCGAAAGTTTCTGAATTTATAAAATGAGTTGTACAGCTTTTCATGATATATACTACCAAACTTCTAATTAAACGTATCTAAGCAAGTTAAAACTGCAGGCAATCTAAAGTGTACCGCACTGGTGGAACATCCAAAAAGCCTTTTTCCACTACGAATCTAATGCAGACCCGCCCGAGATCGACCACGATGCCCTGCAATTATTGAGGAAGAATTAGCTGCCAAATGTGGGTATTAACGAGATTTACAATCTTTTGCAAATTATTGATGGAGGAGTAAGAGAACGATTACAACTGCAAGGAGACTGATGAAGATTGGATAGATTTTAACTATTCATGATTTAATCCAAGGAGTATTAATATGGATAATGAGTACAAACAATCAATGGAGCAGAACTTGTTTGATACAGGATGGAGTTGTGGAGTTGATATTATGATTTCCTAGACGATGCATCGAATGTTAAGGGTGTTCCGATCAAAACATGGTCAAACAGTAATGTGTGTGAGTCGATCAAAGTTTTTATGAATAAGTCCAATTCTTTTTCTTTTTCAAATTCAGTTAATACAGAATACAGCAGTAATATTCAGAAATATGGTATCCCACTCCATGTGGGATACCGGAAGATTATGTTTCGCGACCAGCTTTACTGAAGCTTCAATTATTAGTTGTTTGTCAATGGCGCATGGCCGTTTCAGGACAACCCTTGGCTTTTTTGGTGATGGTTCTTCTACCTTTTGGAATGCTTCCGCGATGGCTCTTTCCGAGAGGTTGTTTCGGAAATGTCTGATAAAGTTATTTATTTCCAGCTTGTTTGGACGAGGATACACTCACTGCCGCTATCTATGTTGCAGGTCGCTTTGGCGCCATCCCGTACACTCAAAATAAATCAATAATTTTTATTATTAAAATTGGCACTTAAATCGGTCAGTTTTTGCTTCGAATTGAAATCATGTGAGCCAGTATGATTTCCATTTGCCGCACATAATGTTTAACACCCGTCACTTAATACACAGGTTCGTTTCCAATGAGATTGATGTGGTTCGAACATAATTTTCAATGGAGCGAGAAATGTCATTCAAGTGTGTTTTCACTTTGCCCTATTCTATCCATCTTTGCACTTAAAACGAAATAAAAAACCGTGCGCGAAAAACAATCAGCTGCTTTATCGTTCTAGAAGAGAAAAAAACTGCAAAATGGAGAAGCAAAGTGAAGTTTACCGTGTGGTGGTTTAGGTACTTTGTTTGCCAGCGGAAGTCACTGAATTGTTTGAAGATAATAAATTACTATAGATGTTCTTCTTTGCCATGTTAACGGTGTTTATTGTGAATATTTCAGATCTGCCGAGCATTTTTGCCATTCACGCAAAATAGCTGCTGAACGCGATAGCTTCAAAAAGTGATGAAGTTTTTATGATGGTACAATTAAAACCTCTTTTATTCACACATTTCGTTTTATTACATGAAAAGTACAAAAAACCCAAAACAAAATTTTTAATAAAAAAATAAAAACAAACAACCTTTCAACACAAACTCACTTAAAAAATAAATATATATTTATATAATTAATTAAAATAAATTAAAAAGAAACTTAATAACATTTATTTAAATCCCTTTACCTCAAATACACTAAAAAAATATAATATTTATTGATTATACCAAATAAAAAAAAAAAAAAAGAGAAAAAAAGCCACACAAAAATATACACACACCCCACACCTCTCTAAACGTTCACTTAAATAAAAACAACATAATGTTTTGGATGTGAGCATGCCCACACCTCCCGCCACCGTAACCGAAAGAAGAACCAAGCAAGCCCCCCCCCTCCGCGCCCCACGGGAATATGGGGTTTGGACCACTTTTGAACCTTCAAAAATTAATTTTTTTTTAATTGTCCCCGGCGGCTTTTGGGGGACGCCGTGGGTTTTTGATGATGGTTCTTCTACTGTTTGGAATCCTTCCCCGCGAACCCCTTTCCGGGGGAATTTTCGGAAATGTCTGATAAAATTATTTATTTACAGCTTCTTTTGGACGTGGATACACCTAGTAATCCTCAGAGTACAGAGATATGCGGAAGCGGCCATGTTGAGCCAATCGAGCAGCGAGAACTGTCAAAATCTGAGCCAAACGAGCATGTTTACTGTTTGTTAAAATATTTCGATTGCTCAGTATTGAAATGGAGATAAAATAAATGGTTCATAATTATTACGCTTCAAAAATCAAAAATAAAATATCTTGAGCGGTCTTAGCCGTCCAAACGGACACCACAAAGAAAAAAAATATTCGTATTCTGAAGAACTCGTGGTGTTAGTAAACTAACATAATATTTTATTATTATCTGTGCTCGATAACGTTTCTTGTGTTGCTGAGTTGAAAATTTATTTCACTGGTGCCGTGTTGTCAATATTTCGAAGAGAATTCTGCTCTAGTGTATAATTCTGTCTGTTTGTTTGGTTCGCAGATTCCCTAATAGCCGTTCAACAATGGAGTCAACATTAGGAATCATCTACATACTCATTCAAGTCTGCAATAGGAATCTGAGAGTTACTAGTCCGTCCATACGACAGTTTCCGGTCAACCCGCTTCCAGTCTTGTCTCGATTTTGTAATGTACATATACGATTATACATTGGCGTGCACGAATAATATTCAAGACGTAGTTAGTGAGTGATAGGAGATACTTTACCCTACACAGTGATGGTATTGGTTTGCATGGGTGGCCTATGATTTGCAAGGAAATGGCTCAGAAGCATTTGTTTACAAATGTTGATAGGCCCTATTCTATTGCTGATCGAGGAATGATTTTGAGCAGCCGTAAACTCGCAGTTGCTGGCATAGCTACACAGCTATATGAAATAAAAAGGGAAATGACCTCAGTGTTCAGTGAAAGACGTTTCAGTGTAATCACTTACCAATTAAATGTCTTCTACGGTTTCTTTCATGGAATAATACGCATTTATTTTTTTGTGTTATGGAAGTTTTTATGATACTCAACAATGAAAAAAAAAAGCTTAACAAATTCAACAAGCAATGTTTACGACTTTTAGTTTATCATCATTGACATTGACTTGCTGTCATACCTCTTCTGACGTTCAGATTTCGTCATACTGGAGCGTAGCCTGAATAAGATGTATCTCCTCACTATTTTCATTCTCATATCGTGGCATGATGCAAAATGCTGAGCTTTTACGTCAATCATCAAATTCAGAAATATCTGGCTCACATCTTCTTGTGATGTTTTCAATCTCTCAATATGATGAGAAAATATTTTTTCCAACTCCGTAAAAAAGGTATAAGTTTCCAGATTTATGTAAATTAGTGCATGTCCGTTATAATCTCTGAATGAAGTAAGAAGTGCCAAATCATTTGAATTTTGATTCCCGGTAGTACAACTGTGGATACAGCTATCGCACAATGTTCCTTTTTTATGTAGACTGTGCAAAATCACTCCAGCGATATAATATATCGTTTGTTCTTCACTTTCTTGAAACACTACATCGATCTGTTCGTTCCTCTCATTATCTTCTAACTTTTGAATGGATTTGGTCTTGATCGACTCTACAGGAATAGATTTAATGCTCTCCAGTTTTCCAGAAAAATTTACCAGCCATTCATTTGAGTCGTATGAATACGAAGAGTTAAGAACTTCCTCCATTACTTGACCTATTGTTATCAATTTTATATTGTTTTTGACATGAAGCGCCCTGGGTGTTCTACATTTTACTCGAAGTTGGGAAAATATGTTTTCGACACAATCTTGTGTGAAACGACCAAGGAACAAGAAGTCGTATCCATTGCACAAGAAGAAGTCTTGAAGGCGCAATAATGCATCAGTGGCCATAACAATAGCAGCTTGCCACGGTTTCCATCGTGTTTTCTCTCCAACTCTGCTGCGGTGAATTAAGTACTTGAATGAATTCAAAAATTTCAGAGCACTTTCATATGCATCCTGATTTTTTTTACTCAATGCAAGTTGTAATTCTCGTGCTGTTACCAGTTTGAACCACCGTGCCAAGTTTTCGATGTAGAATGCAGTCGTGAGTACTTCCGGTCTATTTGATTCAATAGCGGAAACTTTCAAGGCAGCTGACACTTGGTGATTAACGTATTTGGTGCTATTTGTGACCTATACAGTAAAAAATATAATTTTGAAGAAAAACCTAGCTTAGCACACAAAACACATTTAGGTATACCTTCATTTTGATGAAACTGCTTTGCGATTTATGGAAATCGACATCCGACTCTGTCAAACCTGATGCCATTTTCAATTTACATTTTGACTCGTACAATACCAAGTCACAAATGTGCATGATGTCAGCTATTCTCGAATATAAACCATTTTCTTTCACTGCATCTTCTGAAACGATTATTGTTCCGTTGTTGATCCAACCCTGAACAGCACTTTTGAAAACATGCACGCAATCTGGAATGATCTCCAGAACTCGGTTTTTATCGCAAGGATGACAAGGAGGTTTGTTTGCCAGGACATTTTTTTCTGTGTGAAGAACGTTCAAGTCATTCCAAAGACGCTTGTTGTTACTGCCACAATCACTTACTGCAGCGTGCACACGAAGCCCAACCGATTCCGATTTTTTGATGATTTGGAAGATAACCTCTTTCAAGCATCCCTTTTCGATGGACGCCCCCGTGAAGTGGTACGCAGCAATTTGCTTCCATTTGTGTCGAATTCCTACAAGCATGAACAGCATTACATGTGTTGCTGCTCCAGTATGGTTTGGTAGGGTAATATCCCCGAAATAGAGTTTGTTGTTCAAACAATAATCACGTCCTTGTGCGATGGCCATCTCGTCAAAAATGAGTGAACAATCTAAATCCAAATCAATCATATATGGAACTTTAGACTCCATAAGAACGAGAACTTTGTCGAGAATACCATTTTTGGTTTAAAATGTTTAACTTGTTTGTGACTTGAAACTAGTAGTGACTGTAATATAACTTTTTCATCTTAAGTAAGATGAATGTTTTTGATAGTTTGACAGTTTTGATTTCGCATATACTTATCTTTGTGTGCTGTCTTTGATTTTTTCGAGGATGCTTTACATGTACTTTTTCTTGAAATAGATATGATCACTTCCTTGTCAAACCGCATGTAGCCTAGGGCTGAGCAGGTCCTTCGCACTTCAATCGATCCATTTCACAGCCGTTCTCGATCATGAAATCAATAAGAAAATAAGAGCGAAGAGGGTGTTAGTGGTTCCTAGAATGCAGGGCATAGGTGAGAGATTATTGGTGATATTTTCACGACAATATTTTCGTTTCTCTGACTAAGAATTCCGAATTCCTAACCTAACAAAATTTGAACAGCATGAACCAGAAGTAATGATGTTTGAATCAAAAAGGATTTAAAAAAAAAATACTGGATTAAATTTAGACAACAACACTTTAAATTCTAGCCTAGCTTTGGATCTAGTAACCATCCCCATCCCAAACTCAACAACATTTCAAATCACTGACTAACTAATATGACACTTGGAAAAGAACAGTTCTATTTCCTATCTAGTTTCTTTTTTTCTATTTATTTACTATCTGGTATGGAGGACACATGCTATAAAATGCATGGAAAGGTAACGATAAAATAAGAAGAAAGACTAGCAACCCCCATCCAACCCCAACCACCTCCATCGCCCGTCCCGACAGACACGCGCATCCCGTCCACAATGCGCAGACCCCCCCCAGTGCCATGCACCAATACTCGAGAGTCTATATTAGTACACGAGACCGAAGAAGTCCGCACACCGTAGACGAAGCACGCGTATCCGTCAAGACAAGCAACAAATGTAGCCGAGATCAAACGGAAACTACCAATTCCCTCCTCTAATTTCCCAGTTACAGGCATTCCACTAAAAAGCTCACACTTTCCAGGATTCATACATGGAAAGCTCCCCCCTTTTTTTCTTTCCCTCCCCTCCCGTTATTCTTTTTTTCCAATTGTTTTCCCTTAACGGGCCTCCCCCGCCCCCCCAAAAAAAAATCTTTGCCGTGCCACCCCAAACCCTTTTCTATACTATGTCTTCCTTCCAACCAGCCAAAAATTACCCCCACACACCACCCCCCTCGCAAAATGCACACAATAATTAATTATACCACCACAGCCAACAGTTACATTGGTTCTTCCCACCAAAAAAAAAAATAGATACGACACCACGACAATAAAAAGAATACTTTTAGTCTTTTTGATACATTTATATTAAAAAAAACAAGGAGAAAATTGCAGCGCGGCCACCACCCACTTGATGTACCTTTTATATAAACATCTTCGACGTCGCGGTAGAGAAAAAAATCAGCAGTATATGTTACTTTCACACCTCTGCACATTTTTGGGGTCACACACGTATGTATAGCGTAAGAGAAGAGCTCTCACCCCCGACACAAGGACACAAATTGGCCCCCGAGGGGAGAACTTCGTCGAGAATACCAGGTTTAAAATGTAAATATTCCAACCTTTCGTTAAGGGTACGAGCACTGGGCAACCGTAATTTCTTCCGTTCTCTTTCGTACAGGCTGTTACTCATCACTGACTCTAGCTCTGAATCCTTCTATTATTGCCTCGCTCTGCCTTTTTAACCATTTCCCCTAGATTTATACACTTTTGACACATTTCCGATTAGTAGCTGATACTGGTCATCGTTGAACATAAGCTTCGTTATTTTTTCTGCAGGGTGATCGGTATATCTATCATGTAGTATATTATATTCTCGCTTCAAATGAGAGTTTTCTTTTGTATTTTCGACCAACGATCGCTCAAGTCACTGCTGGATTTCACTAAAATGAGATAATCTGTTTGTTATTCAATATATGTTGACAAAGTTTAAAATAGACTTACCGTTGTTGTAGCTCACATTTAGAGTAAAGTATACTACATGTACAACACGAACTGTTTGCAACAGACAGGTTAGAATTCAGAATGCTGCTTGCAGCTTCCATTGCGATGCTTTGGTTCGCTTGTGAAACATTGAGAGATTCCTGAATTGCACCAGGATCTTCAAACTGGCTTGATGGAACACATACAGAGGAACTCTTTAATTCAACATGATTCTTCTTATGAAATTGTTGAAATGTGGCGTTTTCCTGTGAAGTTATCGAAACTAAATTCTTATAGTCAATATTTGTCAGTTCCGGATCCGAAGCTTTGCCTCGATTTAAGTTTTGTATCGTACAAGAGGTTGTTGGAGCGTTCGTATGCAATTCGATCAGAGACGTTGCTGTATCTGAAGGAAATGTTTGCTTATCTGAAATATAAATAGGAAACGTGTTCCTTTTCAACAACCAGATTTAACAATCTACCTACCAAATTTGTCATCATACACAAAAGTCGAATTGAGATTATCGTTTGTCAAATTTTGAAATAGAGTGTCCAAATGATCTTTCAAACACATCGCGGAAAGTGATTGGATCGTAGACGACGGTTGCTTGAGTACGGAGTCTGAAATGAAAACCAAAAATAAATATACAAATGATTATTATTTTCTCAAATAAGTTTAGCTCGCCTACCAAGGTTGTCATCATATACAAACGTTGGATGAGATCGGATATTCCTGGCAATAGCAGAATAATGTGAGGTCTTTGTTTGGAGCGCCAATTCACGAAAAGGTTCTCGCACAATGTGCATGGGGCGCTGTTCTCCGTCTGTATGCTCTTGCTTCACAACCTGGTAAACCGGGATAGCTTTAGGC
The DNA here is from genome assembly GCA_024533555.2 of Aedes koreicus. NCBI lineage: Eukaryota > Metazoa > Arthropoda > Insecta > Diptera > Culicidae > Aedes > Aedes koreicus. The sequence continues at coordinate 468,667 of JAHHFK020000961.1, read as the reverse complement.
ATTGTCAATATTTTGCCACCTTCTTTCGCAAAATACAACTGTGTGTGCTCGAAATGATACTTAAAAAACATAAAGTTAACAGGAAACCACCAAATGGCTTTCACATTCACATACACTACACAGACGCATCGAATCTACGAGGGGTAAATCCGGTGCTAAGCCACAAAACATCAGCCATTTTTTTCGGTGTTCGGTATTCTTCGGAAATCGGAAAAAGCTTATGTTGACGCAATTCGATGATTTAACACCACCGCGGTTTGTGCAAAACTTAGCAATATACTTCATAGTTGATAATTTTCTAAATATTTAATAAACAAATCACTTGTACGTTATAAATGTAAACAATGGAAACTGACAACGACGAAGTCACGTACAAAGCTGTGACATTTTGATTTGCGGAAGTGTTAGCAGCTTTTGTAAACAGAACGAACACCGTTGCCAAATCGTCGGATTGAATTTCCGCATATCTCTATACTCTGAGGATTACTAGATTCCTACCCCCTTCGCGCGCCCCTAGGATAAATTCCGCTAGCGTAACACCAACACGCGTCCACTTTTTGTGACTGGACTTGACGCCGAACTTAATTCAGCTCCCCGCCGAAGCCCACACCGCCGCCTTGCGGGTGGGGCCGGTTCCATTTTCGTCTTCGACTTATAGTAGGAACTAGGAAATCCTAACGCGCGACGGGTACTTGCCGTTGAGTCCAAGCCACGGCACCATTCTCCAACATCCTAACTCCAACATCAAAAAGATTCATGTGTAAACATGCAGGGTCTCCCAACAGCGGGCCTTAATACCGTTGTGCCAACACTTAGTACTCATAGGGTTGCCACACCCCTGCCGCTATCTATAATAACCCCATCCTAGGATAAAATTTTTTCATCCCATCGCCACGGTGTCGACTTTCGTCCGAACTAATCACTCCCCGCCGAACCCCACCGCCGCGGGGCCAGTCCATTAATGGTTTCTTCGACTTATAGTAGGAACTAGGAAATCCTAACGCGCGTCAACATTATATTGATTGAGTCCAGGCCACTGGCACTTTCATTCTTACTCCTAACATCCAACATCAAAGATTCATTGTTTGTAAACAGCAGGCGCCCCGTTTTGTGCCAATAGGCCCATATGGCCAACACTAGTAATCCATAGTAAAGTGACCTGTATTAAAGTCAATTCCGTACCGTATTGAAGTGAAACCAAAACAATAATCAAAGGCCGCATGTTTCGAGTAGTTCATTACGTCAATTGACGCAAGTACCTATGTACTTAAAGTCAAATGAACTGATGAACGAAAGAACGAAAATATCCAACAGACAAGTCATGTTTGACAGCACGCAGAGAAATACAGCATTTTAGAATCATATATACGAGGGCTTTGATTCAAATAAATGATTTTGGTTGAATCAAAATAATATGTATTTGTTTTTAATATCACTCAACGTTGATTTAAAAATATATATATTTGAATCAAAAATATTTCCATTTGATTTGAAAACAAAAATCTTTTCAAAATGGAATGATGCTTTGTGCATGTGTATCTCCTACGCGCCATTTTATAACACGGAAACAGCAAAATAGACTCGTTGGAGGAAATTGGATTGTTATCGAGCTGTGTGTCCTTCAGCTGTGTGGTGCAGTTATCGGTACATTTCAAGTATGTAAATTTATATTGGTACACCGTCGAAACTTTGAAATTCATCGAACGGGTGAAAGAGCTGATACAGCAGCCATTTTTGGCGAAAAGGAAAAATTCATGACGAACGCAAAGATTATTATTTAGGTGCAGCAATTTTACGAACTTATAATAAATATTGTTTAAAAACAACAAATAAACCTTGATATTTACTTTAAACAGATTAAATAAAGAAATTCAAGCATACCTGAAATTAAATGATATAAACCAATCAGAATTATTTTAAAAGACATCAAATTTATTTTGAGTCAAAGCGATTTGGTTTTGATTTAAAAAGAAGCACGTAATTGAAGTAAAAAAAAAATTTGATTCTAATAATGATATGCTAGATTAAAATAAAAATATTTTTGAATTTACATCCAGTCGTATGGAAGCTAGATTGTAAAAACAAAAAAAAAAATGTTTGCTTTGAAACTAATATTGTTAATATTTGATGCAAAGAAAGTTGAAATTAGGTCCTGAGTCAAAAATATTTTTCTTTGAATTCAAAGTGATTTATTTTCGAAATAAATATGTTTTTCTCTGCGTGAGGAGAAATTTTCATCTCTCTCGATAGCAAGAACCAAAATGGAATACATGAAAATAATCTTGCTCGAATCGAAACGAACTTCATTTTCCTTTTTATACGTCGATAATGTTGAACCCTGCTTGGAAGACCTGAAATACATCATGCAAAAGGCACCACATCCCAAGTTTCGATAACCTGAAACCAATTCATATGCAACAATGTACTATCATATAACAACAAAAAAGATAAAAAAAAAACTATATTTTGTCTCTATTTCCCGTTATGTCCTTCTATGTTATTAGTATGGATCTAAGGCAAGGATGATCCCAAAGTGCGCTGCAACTACGAAACTAATGTGAATAGTAAAATTCTTAATGTGCCTCCAGGGCCTCAGGAGTCCAGGCACACGATCCTCTGTAGCAGGTGGAAAAACTACTTGATGTGATATTTCCACGATGGATTTGACTCATAGCTTCGGGACGTTACATTGAGCAATTAACGAATAACTCCGGTGCGGACGATGTAGCGTTGATTGTTACTGGTTTGTTTACATGTTTAGTGGGTGGTAAATAGGGTGGTACTGAGATGATGGGTAAAACCCTTCCCCAGCTTAAAATCAGGACCGGAACGACTGTTGGTCTCTACCTGAGGTTGTCATTGGAGATATGGAAAATGTTTCACGGCGAAGAGCAGAATTGTTCAATATAATTGCTACAAGCGGATGCCTATTTGCATGAAAGAGGAGGTGGGGAATCTACAAGACGTCCATTGATGGCTGAATTTTTCACCTTCGCTAACATAGGAAGGAAGTCATCAACAACCAAATGAAACAAAATATTCGCTTTCAAAGTGATCAGTTCGCACTTAAAGTTTATTATTTCTAATATAACTATTTCATACCTTTGATTTTATTACGCGTCATGTTATGGTCTTTCAACTGTACTGCTAACCCAAACATTTTAAATGATTTGTTCTGCGTGAAAGTTAATACACAATTGCTGTATTTTTGCATGTACAAATTTGTACAATTTCCAAACAATTCATCTAAACCCACAAAAGAAAAACCTTCCTCGAGATGGGAAAACCTCACCGGAATTCGATTTCATGAAAACAACATTTACAAACGACGGCGAACGCAACTCCTATCGATGTTGAAGAAACCGGTGAACAGACCAATCAAATCCTGGTCCATTCTACTACCGTGCTGTGTGCGTGGGTGTGTGAGTATAAGCATTTTTTTCTTGGTGCTATTGTTCTGCCTGGCGCGTACGAGTCCTAGTGATGGTGAATGACAAGCAGGTCACATTCAGAAGGGTAGCGGAGCGAGATACTATGTGCATCAGGCAACGACGTGAGATCGGGTAGGTTATTCATGTGGTTGCGCACTTCCCGTTGAAGCTTCTTTGATTTTCGTTAGTTTAGATTGGTATTCCTACAAAGAAAGCATATTTTAAGAAAAAGGTTCAGCCAAATCAGACGATTCCTTATCTTCATACTTGAAGTCGCTGCTCAGCTTGCGCTAACAATTCTTGTATTCCACGTTGAAATCCTTCAACATCGTTGTCAACTTTTTCCGATCATCCATTTCCGTGGCGAGACGGGCGTTATAGTCATTGAGAATCTGTATGGCATCGTTTACCTAAAATTGTTATGCCCCATCGTTATTCATTATCTGATGCAATCAAACATAATACAAACCTTCATGGCCAACCGCATCGCTGCTTCTTTATCTTTTAGCTTTGCCAGCGCGGACAATTCTGACACTTCCGGCGGCAAATTTGCGATTCGCTCACGCACAACCGCGTCGCTCGATGCTGAATTTTCCAGATCCTGTAGGACTTTAATCAGCTCCTCCGGCTCTGGAGGATCTCCTTCTGGCTGATGTGGACTAAGAGTTACGTGGGTTTCTACAGTTCCATTCACCTCAATTATTTCGCTTTTTAACTTTCTTGTCGTTGCTTTTTTTCCTGAGAAACTTTTGCCTTCTTGTGTACGTGGCTCGGCTCATGGCTTTTCGTGTCTTCAGCCTTCCGTTTCTTCTCTTCGACAATCTTGGTAACTGCAGGACTTTTCTCCCTTTGGTTCAGTGCCCCAGAAAATTCTTTGATTTTAGCTTCCTCATACACGCCACGTTCGCCCCAGATTTTCAAAATGCGATTCAAATTATGAATGGTTTTATCCTCCGGACTGGATTGGGCAATCAGTTTGAATGCCTTCAGCAGAACGTGTTCGAACTCCTTACCAAATTCAGGACCCTTCTTCTTACTGTTCTGAATCACATCATTCGCAAGGTACATGAACGTTAATTTTTTGGATGTCGGTGCTACAAACGTGAAGCAAACAAATGAACGGGTGAGAACCGACAGAGAAGACAAATTATTGTACAAACCTTTTTGCAATTCCTTCAGCCATGTTTTAACGATAATTGAATGATGCTTCCGATGGTGGATCAACCAGGGCCTGGCAACCCTATGCTAGTTACTAGCGTTTGACAGTATGCAACATATCACGGGCCTTATTTGAATAAGGCCCGTCTGACGTTTGTTACTGCGGGTACGAACGCCAGCATTGTTTACAAACCGGTTGTCAACAATAAGGGAAATTGTTCAGGAATAGTTTGTGATTATGCGGGTACACAGCTACAATAGTGAGCGCCGCGCAACGGCACGGCAGCCCAAAATATTAAATACACGTTCCCTCGTTTGTTGTGCTACAATGGGCATAAGCGGCAAGAGCGGCATTGAACTAAAAGCAACAATCAATGTGCAACTAGCGTTTTAAAATTGGTTCACTGTTGTAGAACCCCTAGTTCCGAAACACACCTTGCAGTCTGCACCTTACTATGCACTCTTGCGCTTTTCAGTACCTTTTGGTACAAGTATCTTTGTTTTTTTTTTGATTCGCTATGTTATTTTGACAGAATATTTGAGAGTGTATTGGTGTGAGTTACGTTATTAGGGGAGCGGTTCCATATCATTTCAGCAACGAGTAATTTTCATATATTTTGATTTGCATGAAACCTTGCATACAAGTTTTTGGGGAAGAAAAACGCCGTTTTGCATACTTGGTTCGCCATTTTGAATCTAGCCTTACTTATGAGAAGGGCCTATGAAAAATGCACATGATATCTTCAAAAAATTGTATCTCGGAAACGGTTTGTCCTATTGGTTTGGTGTCTTCGGCGAAGTTTTAGACAATTGTTGGTGCTATATGGAAAAAATATGCACGGTAAAAAAAAGTTTGGTTTTTGTGTTTTGAACTAAAATATAGATTTTCCCTTAAAAGTTATATGTCAATAATTTTTTAATTATTCTTATGTTATAGCTGACTGAAAATTCTATCTAGTGCTCAGTGGGTTGTTCTGGAGAAAAATAGGTTACAATGAAAAAATTTTTTTTAAAAAAAATTACAATTTTCAAAAAAGCTATTAAGAAAAGTCAAAAAAAAGTTTGTCACTCTAATTATATGAAAGTACATCAAATTTGCAAGCAAAAAGTACTCTGGTAACATTTTTCTAAGATGCACAGTTTAGAAGATATTACTGATTTAATATTGATTTTTTTGAAAACTTAATAAGTTGTGGCCCTTTTCGGATGTACTCCGTGTTTTTCCAGTTTCAAACGTATTTTTTTCGGAAAGATTGGAAAACTTTGAGTTAAAATGACACTGACAGCTTAAAGATTCGAGTGAAATTCTCTGCCTTAAAAGTATTTTGAAAAACAAGTTACAAAATCCCACTATCAGGAACAATGATTTCTTCCAGTTATTTTTGGTGTATTGTGTTGAAAGTGTGCATTCAACTCTTGCATATCGCCTAACAGTTTAATCCATTTAAACTGGATGTGTTTATACTGTGCATATTTTCTCTCTATTGCCGAACATCGCCACAGACATCAAACCGATGAGACAACTCGATTTCGAGATACACCTTTTTGAGAACTGCAAATGCAAGCTCCTCAATTAGCAAGATTCAAAAGAGCGAATAAGCTTATTTTTCAGGGATGGTGATTGTGCGCAATAAAAAATAACATTATATGTTGGATATCATCAGTTTATTTTTATTCCTGTATTTTTATAAAATTATTGTTTACACAACTTTCTTAACAATATCGAATATTTTGGCATCATTGTCAGGACAGTTTGAATAAAGCTTTGCCTTTATTGTATTTTCTGATAGAGGAAGAAATGAGTGGAATTTTTGAGTTCCTTGAATTGTTTTTGCATTATTAGGGAAGATGTACCTATATTAATCTCATCACTTTGCAATTCATCCTACTTGAAATAAAACGATATACACGTGACAGAATTAGTTAGTAATGTTTGTTGTAGTTATTTAACGTAAGCAAACATTATTAGAAAACGAAACCGATCCTTCAACTGCCCAATTGTTTGATTCATCGTAGGATGAATATAGGCACAATGAGATTAATATGGGGGCAGTTTCCCTATATTGATTATTTAGCTGCAAAGACATATTTTCGTATTCTTCTGTAGTAGAATAACAAAATGACAACTTTGTAAGTTCTTCTTCTTTTCGTTTGTTTGCCCAATTAAACAACTCTCTTGCAGTCTTTATCGGGTGTTCGCGTTCTTTGGCTAAACTTGCTCTGGTAGCCATGCGTTTTATCGTACCTCCAATAGCATCGCATGGACCTTTTCCGTGCGATGTTGCGAAGAAATGCCATTCAGCGTCAATACCATACTTTGACTTAAATTTACAAAGGCTAGAACAGTTTTTTCGGTTTTTATACTGTGAAGCAGCACCATCTGACATAAAAAAAAAAAATTTTATGTTTTTATTTTGATCAATTTGTAAAAAGTTTATCATTTTATCAATAAACAAATTAACAGCGACTGAATCATGTCTTAGTTCTTCAGAAATTATAATGAAGCTAAAATGTTTAATTTGCATATTTTCAGTATAATATATTACGAAAGGATGGATTGTGGCCTGTTGCACGTTACAATGGTGTGATTGAACTTCATCCTGCAAAATTAAGCTGTAATTTTCAGAAAAGTCACAAATAGCTGAAAATTCTCCATCTTGCAAGTTTTGTTTTGGAGTTTTCAAAAAATTGGATTGTTCGGTTTTTACAAAATCATGCGGAATCAAACTTTCTAATTTTGAGCTGAAAAATGAAACAAACTCATCGGTTTGCTTTACAATAGTTTCTAAATCACATCTGTCAGTGGTAACCCATTGTTCGAATGAAAGCTTTTCAACAAAGTTTTCTTCCAGTTGTTTCAATAAACTGTCTTCTAAAACTGAGGTATCTGGGCAGTTTTTACATCTTCGTAGATGGCAATGAGTTGTCTTATTTTCGCAAAGTAATCTATTCGTTAATGGTTTTAGACCATTCAAGACATTGTATTGTTTTAAGCTATGTAGAATTAAATTGACATTTTCATGCGTAGTGCAAACGCAAACATTATGTGTTCCTGTGATAGTCAATAGTTTACATTGCCTTGGCCGGAGGCTTGCAAATGATGAAAACCCTATTTTTACATTGACGTACATTTCATTAAAGCGATTAAAAGCTTCTCTCAATGTCATCATTAACAATCTTTTCTGAACAGCTAATGTCTTATTTCATGTCTTTACGCTAACAAAATCTCTTTGGCCTGGCATTGCACGGCTTATATCATCGTCCTCAAAAAAACTCAAAACCAGTTCTTTTGTTTCATTACTCAAAGCTTTTCCAGAGCTTGAACCTTGAGATGAATCAAATACATTATCTCTTTCCTTTCTTGCATCTGATGCCATATTTCTACTGGTTTTAAATTCGTCTACAATGTTTTGTACTGACCATGATTTTGGTAACAATGATAAAATTGATAGTTTTTCTTGCCTTGTGGCTGAATTTGAAAATTTAATTTTCATATTTTCTATGACTTCATCAAACTCGTTTGCTTTTTCTGTTTTAGCGTCTAATTTAAAAAGATTTCTTCGTACACCTTCGACGATTTCAGCGCACTTTTTTTCAGGATAGTGAACATTTTTAACCTTACCTAAATCTATAGGCGAAACACGAATAGCTGCTATTCCTCGGTTGAATATTTCGACGTCTACAGGCATCGTGAAGTCTTCATTTGATTGAATTGTGCTTAGCGTTGACGCTGATGGTATCGTGACCAAACTTTCATAGCTTTGCGAATCAGGTACATCAGGTATGGTCTGAACAGTTGGCATCCTTGAGCCGCCGGCTACGCTTTGTTCTTCCTTTTGGGTGAGGTGAGCTCTTGAATCAATATGTAGACGGCAAGACGAACAAATACGAAAATCCTTGGTGTTCAGTGACATGTAACTTTTAAGGGAAAATCTATATTTTAGTTCAAAACACAAAAACCAAACTTTTTTTTACCGTGCATATTTTCTCCATATAGCACCAACAATTGTCTAAAACTTCGCTGAAGACACCAAACCAATCGGACAAACCGTTTCCGAGATACAATTTTTTGAAGATATCATGTGCATTTTCCATAGGTCCTTCTCATAAGTAAGGCTAGATTCAAAATGGCGAACCAAGTATGCAAAACGGTGTTTTTCTTCCCCAAAAACTTGTATGCAAGGTTTCATGCAAATCAAAAAATACAAAAAATAAAAACTGGAAAAAATTCCCACTTGTTCGTGGAATCGCTCAGGGGCGAATCATTAAGCTTGGGACCGGTGTGCTAGTACTAGAAGTATATTCATTTTCTTCGTGACTATCCAGCCGCTGGTAGTAGTATAGGGTATTTTAGGGGTATTTGGATTATGACATTTTTCTATGAAAAATATAATAATATACCCACATTCCATTTATTTTTTAAGTATGACAAGTGCAACTATTGAAAAAACAATTTAAAAATATTATGAAATAATAAAGATTCCAAGACAACACCAATATGCTTTCAAAATAACACAGCGAATAAAAACAAAAACAAACATTCTACTATCTCAAAGTAAAAGGATGGGATACTCTATGGTGTACTTGGTACCAATGGGGTTCTAAAGCATTGATTGTTGGTAGAACCTCTTGGTCCCAAGTACACCTTGAACAGTGCACCTTGCCTCACATTCTTGTGCTTTTCGGTACTAGAATCTGTGTTTTTGTTTTGATCTTGGGGAACGTCCATTAATTATGTCACGCAAAAAGTGACTTTTTATAAACCCCCCCCCCCCCCCCCCCTTGTCACGTTTCTTTGTATGGACCTTCAAATTTTTTTGTTTGGATTTTTACGTTTTCCCAAACCCCCCCCCCCTTACTGCGCGACATAATTAATGGACCTTCCCTTGACAGCATATTTGAGAGTGTGTTCATGTGAGTTACTTTCTCTGGGGCGAATTATAAACCTTGGGACCAAGCTTGGGACCGAAGTGCTGGTACTTCTGATCCAAAAACTATATCCATTTTCTATAGGACTATCTAGCCGAGTATCAAAATGGAGATGAAGTGACAAGTTTGTAATGGTTTTTTTTTTTGTTATAAATAGCATGTTTCGGTATTTTACTCAGAAATCGTCGTAAGTGTAGCATCCGCATTAGCGGGATCGAACTGCATTGAATATGCTGTGGGCTGAAGAAATGTATATCAGTGATAAGCTATCTCGCGAAGAATAAACGATGATATATTATTATCTATTGGATAGAGCTCTGACATAGTCGTACTTCCTACTTTCTCCTGCTAAGATCACAAGACCCTTTAATAACCATTTGGTGAGAATCTATTAGAGTGTAAATAGTACCGGTGGGCCTTAAGTGAATTTAAGATTACTTAATCTTATGGAAATATTGGGTCACAATATCCAAAAGTAACTTTACTTTTTACAGCTACAAATCAATTCCAGGGATTGTAAAATACTTGCAACTTGAAATTCCGATACTTTTACCTATGAATAACACTCCTGAGTTAGTTCATGGAACCCGAGCTGGAGTAGAGTGTTCCATTTATTGAAGACGACGACAGAAGATAAATATTTCAGATTCACTTGTTCATCAATGCTGCCAGCTATGGAGGAATTTTCTTTCCAAAATTAATCTTAAACGCACAACTTTAGTAGTAAATAAAATGTTTTAATAGCTTTTTATGTGAATCTACGGTTTAATTTTAAATATACGTACAATATAATTTTCCGGAAGTAATAATATACAAAATTCGAATCGTGACTAATGGGATAGCAGAATAAAACAAAATCAATGTAAGAAACAAAGCATCAATTCGGTAATGTCAAATCGGAGATTCGCACGCAATTCTTTTCGAAAACTCTACCACTAATATTTAATAGACTGTTGGTTTCATAAATTATCTCTTAAATAACACAGAATATATATAAAAAAGAAACGCACGAATGATTTAATGTAAATAATTATACTGTTTCCCAGGAATACTCGCAAGCAGTTCAAATAGCAAAAATCAACTTCTTCATGAAATTATGAATTAGTTTCGGGAATAACTGCACTTTCAAACTGATGCTTAAGGTCTTAAAGTCGTATCCGTTATATATTTTTAAGGAATAAATTGGTAAGAAATAATGGCTTCTCGCGGATCTAACGTATAAAGACATAATGCATCATGTATATTTGCGTTAATATTCCTAGACATGTCATACTTTTTGTTCTTCAATTAGTTTAATTAGTTTTCAATATTTCAACACATCTGCTCATATTGTTCTAGTTTAATAGTTTAACGATTATTCTCCAATGTAGGTAGCTTGTTTTTTTTTTTGTATTTGATCCATAGCTGCTGTCTTAGCCGAAGCGACAGCTTAAAATTTAAACGTGTCAGTTTTGTTTGTTTCTCATAAATAAGAAATGGTTTTATGGGTGATGACTCTTCATGTGAACTTTCTTACGTTCCTTCTTTAATTAAATAACTGATTATCCAATTAACTATTGATTTACTCTGCAGGTTTTTGATTGATTCTAACGGAAGTAGTATTCCAATAGATACTCTGATTTTTTATAGACTTCAAAGGTACACTCAATACACACAATCGTATCAGATTAATTGATAAAATACCATGTGCATAAAAGCATAATTACACTTGCTAGCGATAAGAGGTTAAAACATGTTCCTCCAGAAGGGAGACGCTTACGAATAGTAGGATTAGGATATTTGTTTTGTACAAAAAAAGACCACAAACGGTGTAACAGATCAACATCATCCATTACTTTCAAAGATGGACGGTTATGGTGTCGGAGGTGCTGGAACTGGTATGGCTGTTTGTGGAGTTGGTAGTGTTAGATGAAGTGCTGCCTATTCTATGGTAGTTCTACTGTTTTTGGTTTATCTTCGGGTGTTTTGTTGTGTTCCTGGCTGGTGGATGCAACGCTGTGGGATTTCTTCAACATGGTATGATTTTTCTGCTGGGGCCAAAGAGGGTTCTCCAGAGCCTCGTCTGGACTTAAAGAAATGTCTGCTATGATGCCACTTTCTGGAAATAAGAGTTATAACATTAGAACAGGTTTGACCTTAACGTGGAAGATCTATGAAGCTTACCCATTGAACATTGGCTCACCAGCGTGGTTGACCTTTGATGTTTCTTGAAGTTGGTCTTCAGAGGCGCTGGAGCATTTGGATCGGTTATACTAAGTGTGAGGCGTTTACAGGTTGTAATGCTTGCGGTGGTGCTACTACTACTGGTGCTACTGGTGCTGCAACCGGATGAAACAGCCGAACTACTTCCGACGGCACTTCCGGGGCTATTGATCGGATTTGTCTCGCAGCCGCTGGCCGTTGAACCGGTTCCGGTACTCACTACTGAACTTCCGGATGATGAACTGCTAACCGAAATTATCGATTGAGGTCGCTTCGAACTCTTGGACTCCGGTAGTGTACCAATGAAGGAGTTGCGAAGTTTTGGAGCTGGAATGAGAGTTATGGAATTAACAACAGGGTGTCGCATTGTTTTGTATGCAGGCTACTTACTTTTACCAAACATTGAAATACTGATTGATCGATCGTTAATCTGATCCTGACTGGGACGAATGTCCAAACAAGGCTTACTACCAATTCCCATCGAGGACATTTCAGCAAGACGAATCTCCCGATTTCGTTTGGCCTGTTTCAGAGTAGCTTGGACACTTCGTCGGTCCAAGCATTCTTGATATCCTCGCTCATCGTCTGCAACGTCCAAGTATCTCCCGGCTTACGCTTGCGGAACCAAATCTCAAATTTGTACGGTGAATCACCAACGTGAGCCGTCAGTCCGATGTCAGCCGTCTTAATGCTATTTTTATAGATGTAGATGTCTAGGTTCTGTTGATAACAAGACGTTTAAAGGTTTGTTCGGAAGGAAAATAGTTTCTTCTTACCTTCCGGTCTGGAAATCGCCTAGCTTTACTGAACAAAACTAGTTCTTCAAATAGGAACACTTGCCGCAGAGACTTCTTCCCAGCTTTGCCTTCCCAAACAAGAAATTCATTCTGGCGCAATAGTCGTCCTTGTTCCTTAACATTTACGTCACAGTCCCGAAGAGAGTCCATCGCCAGCAGATCATTACCATGCCGCAGCTGGAAACGAACCATCTCTTCGGCTTTCTGCAACTGCTCCATATCTTCCAGCATTTCCTGATTAGTGGTTTCCTATAAGAAGCCAATTGAACAGTTAAACACCATAAACTCCCATATTCACGATTCTACTCCATACCTGAGCAGCGGCACAGGCCTTCATTAGCTGCTGTAAAAGCAAGGCGTACTTTCCCATTCGCTGTACCGGCTTCAGCAGATACGAGGCAAGATCCATTTTGTCATTCAGCTCCATTTGCTTGGTTTTGAAAAATTGAGTTCCATTCTCGCTCATTAGAGAATCACTCTTTGGTTTGTTCTTGTTGTACAACGCATACAGGTAAAACTTGGACTCGTGCCGTAGGAAGGCGCTACCGACCTTGACCGGATGGTGTTCGCAACTGTTCAAACAGTACAAGAAATTAGTTCACGCCATGTAGTCTGGGGGAATTTCTGGGACTTACCTTTCCAGTTCGCTGAGGAAGTGCTGCTGGTGGAACTCGCATATCCGTTCGATGTTGCCGAAAATGACGTTTCTTTGACCGCGCAGGGCTTGCGGTATGTCTTCGCGAAGCAGTTCTTGCGTGTAGTTTTCGATTACGTACTGCAGCGATCGCACGTAGTCGCGTTCTGTTCCAATCATCTCACGCATGATCAATAGAAGCGTTCTGGAAAAAAAATGTATTGTGGTCAGTATATCTGCGTGTTTTAACGGACTTTAGGAAGGACCTACTTTTGCGTCTTCTGGTCAAATATGTTATTCTCCTCGTAATCAAGCTGCAAGTTCGACGCGTGACAATAGAGATGAGCGTTTGCCTGCAGCGGTATTTGTAGATCCAGGGAAGGCTTTGAAATCCCTTCAAAGCAGTCCTCATCTAGGTCATCACCATTGTTACTGCAAATGTTGGGGAAAAAAATGTGGAAGAAACGTTTAGCATTGGTTCTAGAATTGAGATTCATTCCAAGATCATACCATCCATTCTTCGGATCGTTGAGGCTCTGGCAGGAGCAGGTCCGTTCGAGTTTCTCATTACCCTCGCAGCGATCGCAACTGCCTAGACCGGAGTCGGCCATTTTCGATTGCTCCTCCTCGTCCTCGTCTTGGTGATGGTGGCCGTGGTTGTTGTGGATACAACGGTTCCCATTGGGCTCGATCAGTGTCGGTGGTGGGTGTTGTTGACCGAACTTGCCCTTTTCTGGCGTGCTGGTCGCCGTGATCGTATCGTCGGATAAACTTATATCTAAGCTGATGTTATCACTGGTACTGGTGGTATTGGTATCTTTGTTGCTATTGTTACTGGCTGATGATGCTGGTGGCGGTGGTTGTAGTATTTTCTTGCATTGTTCAATCAAGGCAGAAACTTCGATTTGCTCGGCAAGCTTGAGCAGCTCGATCTTCATGGCATCGTCGTGAGGCTTCAGGCGGTGCGATTCCAGTAGTTCATGTAGCCGAACTGCACTCTCTAAACGCACTCTCGTCTTCTCCAGCCGTTCTTTATGCAGATCGATGCAGTCCTTAAGCATTTTCAGGGTATCCTTGAGGATTTCCAACTCGGCGGATGCATCATAAAGATCCTGACCTTTGCTGATGTGCTTCATAGAGATGAAATAGAATTTGTCGAATTCCTGACCGATTACCTTGGCGCGATCGACATTTTCCAGGTTGGACGGTTCGTTGAAGGTCTGCAGGGTTTTGTTGCCATCGTTTCGAATCCAAAGTATGACCTACGATTAAAGTGAGATACGTTAACGCCATGTTCTCAAATGTTGAAAGAGATGGGTTTAGGTAATACAAAATCAAAATATTAAGAGTTTTAGTATTGGTTCAATCTACAGTGTACGTGTGTTTTCGGAATGTTTTTACCTAACCTCTAGAACCAACTCAAATTCAGGTTAATTGTAATTTTTGAAATGTTATTCAAGGATTGCTACAATTATGTACATTCATGCACATAGACGGCACTTGCTCCTCTCAGTTACGTAGACGATGTTGGAAGAAATAGCATGTCGGGAGCGATCAATTCGAGGTTTGGAGAACTATTCATGCTTCACTGGTGAACGAATATTCCGCGGAATAAAACTCAAATCAAAAAACGATAGAATCGCTATTTACAAAATGGTTGACTGAAATGTTATGATGCATCGGCGACTTCCTTTTCTAGTCAAAGAATACGTAGTGGTCGTTATATGCCTATAGTTAGGTTTTCTCTCTCTATAAAACATCATTTTGTCCACAACCATAAGTCATATTTGTCAATACTTACCTGTTGCTGGATAGCACTGAACTCGTTGAAAATTATAATAGTGGTCTATTTTAAGGGCATATGTGAGATTTATTTGAAAACTACCTCGCATTGGTCAGGATTCGCCGAGCAATGAATTTCTTAGTTAATTGAGAACTGAATTCATTACTCAATTGTTAGAAGAACTAACATTTCTCAGCGCTCAAAGTAACTGCACATTTCACGAAATTGGTCCGTTAATCGCGGTTAAGAAAAGTAGTCCATGACAGTGTGCGATAAGGAGCGAGCACACAAATAAGGAACAAAAATAGCACTCAACATATATATTTGTAATTGGCTTTGATTGTTCTAACATGTAAACAGAAAACGACAGTTTGGAAGTAAGTTGGTTTCAATATTTAAATACCTCATTTTTGTGTTCAGTATTTGAAATACAGGGTACGACGGGGCAAGGTCGCCAACTGGGGCAAGATCACCACCCGGGGCAAAATGAGTACCCTTCCAGCTTACACAAAAAATTGTAGTAATATTTACTAAATATTTTCAAATATTTTTTGGAGCGATGCATCCTTGCAATATGGATAACAGGTACAAATCTCGAGTATTTCATGTTAAGGGCCTAAAAGCCATTTGTAAACAATCACTTTAAATGTCAATTTCTCTTGAATCTTAAATCACTCTCGTGAAATAAAAGCAGCATCTGGTAGACGAATGTTAGTTCTACCACATGGAGTAGCTGGTTATAATAGGATTCTCATGATTCGTGAGAGGTCAACGTTTGCAGTCATTGTTTACAAATGGCTTTTAGGCCCTAATCATGAATTACTCGAGAAATGTTCATTTTCAGGTTAAGCACGATTTAAGATGTAAACAGGAAGGATACTTATCTTGCCCCGGGTGGAAATCTTGCCCGTCCTACCCGAAAACCTATTTATGAAGGAAAAGATGACAATTCTGAGATATTCAGTAAGGAATTACAGAAACAATCAATGGGAAACTAGCGTTTTAAAATTGGCTCCCTGCTTTAGAACCCCATTGGCCCCTAGTGTCCTATTCTTTCACTTTTCGGTACTTGAATGTTTTTTTTTGTTTTGATTCGCTGTGTTATTTTGACAGAATATTTTAGTGGTTATTCGTTGGGAGTTATGTTTTGAGGGGTGATTCAATTAGCTTGAGATCGATGCACTGGTACTTCCTGAGTCAAAAGAAAATGTATATATATTTTCTTCTTGACCATCCATGCCCTGATTAAAGGATTATTTATTTTAGCATGAACTCTAAAATACTTTCCTAACTTTGGACAATTTAACTTGGGCTGAAGGTAGTTCGCCTTCCTGTTTTTCAGCCTGGGTAACGCTTCATGAAGTACAATCGAGCTTCTGGTTCCAGGTCAAGGACGGCTCAAGGCAGCGTTGGTTCTCCATTTTAGGAACGGATGAGCTACTGTCTTTTTAGTGCGCACAGGACCCTAAATACAAAAGCCGGTGGTACTCGAAACTGTTAAACAGCAGCATCACGATTGTCCTCCTCTGAGATAGTGGGGTTGGGCCCTGCGAGCCGAGGCCGATAAAAAAAAAACTACAGAAACGAATAGTGCACAAAGAAGAGATTCGAGCCCGAACAATCAGCATGGATCTAGGCTACGGATATTGACTAACGATTGGAAACTCGAGACTCGTAGCTGCCGATCTCTCAATTTCATTTTAAGTTCTTGCGTGCTTTCCTACGAATTGAAGAACCGCAAGTTCGGCATTGGAGCGCTGCAGGAGGTGTGTTGGAAAGGAACCAAGGTGCCTACGAATAGGGACGGTCATACCATCTTCCAGAGCTGCGGCAATAACCACCAGCTGAGATCATCTTTCAGTGATGAGTGAAATTGCAGAGGCGGGTGATTGGGAGGTGGCCAATCAACCCACGAATGTAAAGGTTGATAATCAAGGACCGGTTCTTCGACATCAGCATCATTAACGCGCATAGTCCTTATCTCAGAAGTACTGAAGATGACAAAGAAGAACGCGCAGCTGGAGGATAAATACGATCGCTGCCCAAACCATAACATAAAGATCATCACAGGGGATTTCAACGCTCAGTTTGGTCGGGAGGAGGCGCACACCATCAGACCAACGACAACGGCCTTCAACATATCGACTTCACCGCCTCCATAAATAAGGCCGTTCTTACAGCACAGCATCATACAACGGTACACCTGGAGGTCACTAAACTAAACTGAATCACTAATCAACCACGTTTTGATAGATAGTCGGCACTTCTCAGACATCACCGACATCAGAAACTATCGAGACACAAACATATATTTGGATCGGTTAAGATGCGCCCGTAACTCTCCGTAGTGAACAACTTTTGGTACTGATGAACGCCACGGTGCAATCTCGCGCGACTGAAGCAACCTGATGTCGCTGCAACCTACGTGCAATCGCTTGAGAATTCATTGCCGGAAGAGGGCGATCCTGACTTTTGGAACACCGGGGACTTTTGGAACACCGTGAAAACAGCTATCAGCAGCGTAACTGAGAACGTCTTAGGTTACGTGTTACGAAACATGGGCACTTAAGCTGCACCAAGCTACCCGTCAGAGTGTGGAACGGTACAGAAAGAAGCGGAGGCAGCAAACCCAACTCTTCCGGAAGAAATAAAGCCACCAGTAGGAGGAAAAGAAATGTGAGGAGCTTGAAAAGCTGCACCGCTCACAGCACTTCGATGAACACCTTAGTTGAGTACAGAGAGCCAAGACAGCGAATGAAGTGCCGTCGGCGATGCAGCAAGTGACGGAGATGTGTCACCCCCGATGACAGGTAAAGTTAAGGATGCCATCAAACAGCGGAGGAGCAACAATTCGGCGGAAGGTATGGTATTAGAGCAGGACTTATCAAAATGAGCCCGGACAACTTGGCTAATTGCTTGCAGTGACTGATAGCCAGGATTTGAGATACCAAATAGCTATCTGCCCCATTTACAAGAAGGCCGACTAACTGGACTGCGAAAACGATCACCGTCCTTAATCCCGCATATTAAGTGCTATCCCAAATCATCTTCCAGTGACTGTCGCCACTAGCAAATAGATTCGTGGGAAGTTATCAGGTCGACTTCATCGTAGGACGACCTACAACGGATAAAATATTCACTTTCCAGCATGTACTTTCAAAGTGCCGTCAATAAAGAATTCTGACGCATCAACTATCCATCGACTTCAAAGAGCTATGGAAGATCATGGTCTAGAACGGCTTTCCGGGGAAGCTGACCCGACTAGTCAAGGCTACGATGGATGGAACCCAGTGCTGTGTGAGGAAATCAGGTGGATTATCGGGTTCATTTAAATCCCGCAGGAGGCTTCGTTACGGTGATGGATTCTCTTGCCTGCTGTTCTAAATTGCATGCTCTTGAAAGTTGCATGAGACAAGTGATGTTCAATATGCGGGGCACGATTCTCAGCAGATCTTCTTTCGGCTCAACACATTTGTCTGCCGGATCACCTGGGCCTTGTTGGGGCAGAACATTGAGGCAATACAGAGCAGCACACCAGACTAAAGCGTGAAGCAGTGAAGATTGGCTTGAAGATAAATACGTTCAAAAGTACATGTTGGCACGCGGAACAGAGCACGACAGAGCATCAGTGTAATGATCTAAGACTAAGCAGCAGTGTAATGATCGTCGGAGATGAGTTCGAGATTGTAGACGAATTAGTGTATCTCGGCTCACTTGTTACTGCGGACAATGATGATCTCACAAGTCATGAGATCCGGAGGCGTATTATCTGTGGAAATCATGCCTACTACCAGCTCCACTAGCAACTGCGGTCAAACAGCCTTAGCTCCTGTGCAATACAATACGCCAGTAAGATCGGTTGTTCTCTACGGGCATAAGGCATGGACAATGGAGGACTTTCAGGCATTCGGAGTTTTTGAACGACGAGTGTCAAGAATCATCTTTGGCGGAGTGCAGAAGGACGGAGTTTAGAGGCGGAGGATAAACCATGAACTTGCGCAACTAGCTAGTGTACACAGTATTCATAAGGTGATCAAATCTGGACGCATACGCTGGGCAGGACATGTTGCGAGAATGCCGGCAACTATCCTGCGAATATGGTGTTCGATGGGAGTCTGGTTGGCACATGGCGAAGAGGGGCACAATGAGCAAGATGGTTAGAACAAGTGGAGAAATGGGAGAGTACAAGGTATCCACGGGATTGGAGAGCAGCAGCCATGAATCGAGAACGTTGGAGAGATATTGTGTTTTGGGTTAAACATGACGTTATGTCAGGAAAATAATAATAACCTTTTCATATAATTTATATCAAACATTCGAGTACGTATTTGTTCACAACTAGTTCACAAGAGTTGCATATTACCAAAACTATTAATCTGTTTCGAATTCAGATGCCAAATCAAAGGCCCAAACACATTTCGGAGGGAAACGAAATGCAAACGACAAGTTTGACAGTTGTCGGGAACGACGCCAATTTGTTTAGTTGGGTTCGGCTAAGACCTAACCAGCTTAACCCGCATAATGATTCGACCCCAATAACGTAACTCACACTAACACACCCTCAAATATTCTGTCAAAATAACCAAGCGAATCAAAACAAAAACAAAGATGCTTCTACCGATTGCAAGAATGTATTGCAAGGTGCAGGCTGCAAGCTGTACTTCGGACCAACGGATTCCACAACACTGAACCAATTTCAAATCGCTAGTTTCATATTGATTGTTGTTGATAACTCGGAATAGCAACCACGTTTGTTTGACGTTTCACGCAGTTACTGAGAATCCTGAAAGTGGAACGGAGTGAAACCAGGGCAGGGTGATCAATCAGTAATGTACATATTTTTGGATCAGGATGTACCAGCGCATTGGTACCAAGCCCAGTAAATTAATCATCCCTCAAAACATAACTCTCCACGACTAACCCCTCAAATAATCTGTCGAAAAATGTTGAATCAAAATAAAAACAAAGATTCTAGTACTGCTAAGCAAAAAAAATGCGGTATTCTCAACAATCAACATGCAACTAGCGATTTGAAATTGGTTCACTGTTGTAGAACTCCTTGGTCCGAAGTACACCTTGAAGCCAGCACCTAACTATACATATTTGCGCCTTTGTTTTGATTTGCTGTGTTATTTTGACAGAATATTTGAGAGTGTGTTCGTGTGAGTTCATTATTAGGGGCGTATTATTAAGCTTGGGACCGAGCTTGGGACCGATGTGCTTGTACTGACTGAGCCAAGAAAAAAATCTCTTTTGTTCGGGACCTACTGGTCTTAGAGTTAGTCTATGGTATTCTATCAGGGGCTGGATAGTCAACAAGAAAATAAACATAGTTCTTGGCTCAGGAAGTCCAGCACATCGATGAGCCAAGCCAAATGAGGAATTTCAGCACAAGCTAAATGAGTAACCCCAAAAAACATAACTCATAACGAACAATCCTTCCAATATGCTTTCAAAATAACACAGCGAATAAAAACAAAAACAAACAATTCTACTATCGCAAAGTATAGAATGGGATACTCTATGGTGTACTTGGTACCAATGGGGTTCTAAAGCACTGAGTCGATTTTAAATCGCTAGTTTCTTATTGACTGTTGGTGAAACTGAGTGAAACAGCGTTAAGGCTTGCCCACGTTGCGTTTGCCGGATACGCTACGTTTATATGTTTGTATGTTTTTGACAGTATTCCAACAGGTCTTCTGTCAAGTTTACGTCAACGGAACGCAAATGTTTCCATTGTGGGCAAGCTTTCGCTTTCGTTACTGTGAGCAAAATGACAAATTAGAAGTGCTCAAGATTTCAGTAAATCTCTCCTCGCTAATCAGTTTTCAGTTTTCTGACAAGCTAGCTCACTCAGATCGGGCTTTTTTTTTCAGGGGCTGGATAGTCAGAAGGAAAGTATACATAATTTTGACTCATGAAGTGCCAGCCCCGGCTGGATAGTTTTTGGCCTCGGCCCCAAGCTCGATCCCAGGTTTAATTATTCGCCCCTAATAACATTACTCACATCGAAGAATCCCGTTAAATGTTCTGTCCAATTAACACAGCGAATCAAAATAAAAAACAAAGATTCGAGCTCCAAAAAACGCAAGAATGTATTGAAAGGTGCAAGGTGTACTTGCTCTGAGATGAAAGTCAATTTTACCAATATTGGGGGTTGAGATTACTATGGCAGGATAGTAACCCGACTATGCTCATCAAAAATAACTATAATGTTGGAATAGTCCTTGTTACCATGACCATAGTCAAGAATGCCATGCACGTGGTAAATTTGACCATTTTCATGGTTATTGTAACCACTATATCGACAAAGATTTTTTATTAGGGTCTAACTGACAAACGTAAACAATGGCTTCTTCCGGAAATTCATGGCACAAACGCTACCCATGTAAGCCTCCAATTCTATCGGATAGGTGAACTCTTCCTCTCCGAAATGACCGGATTGATTGATTAGGCGAGTTTTCAATTACGAGAAATTCGCGGAAAATCCATTGTTTACGTTTGTTAGTTAGACCCTAATGAACAAACTTTGTCGATTTATGCTAAGCTAGCAAAATCCGAAATCTTATTATTCACTCTCCACAAACCACTGGTAGAAGGTTGTCAGGAATCTGCTTGAACATTGATTAATTGCATGTGAAAATGTTACGGATGTAAGTCACCCAGGCGATGATTCTCTGCGATACTTGGTAGCTGTTTGAGAATCTTATATAGAATCTTCAACCCCTTTTCGTGACCAATACAAAGCCCTTGAAACTTTAAATTCGAAATTGGTCTCACCAATCGTTTGCAAGCTCGAACGGAAATCGACCGCTCCAACCCCACGGAGCAAAAATCTGCCCCGAAATGTATCCTTACCTCATTGATCTCGTCGTCCAGGGCACGCTGCCGGGTCATCTCCCTAAGTCTTTCTCTCCTCTGTTCGGTAAGTTGCTCGAGCTTCCGTGCGGCTCGGTCGACCTCCTGGAAGATGGTAATCACCTCGCTGAGGCGAGCGTTGATCAGGTCCTTGTCCGCACCGCCACCGTTGACGGAACTCTGATGCTGCTGCTGCTGCTGGTAGTTGTGGTGAAGGGTGAAGTTTCCGTTAAGACTACTGCCAACGAGGCGATTACTACTATCTAGACTACAATTCCTAACTAATTTTTTGGTTTGTTTAAGCGTTTGTTTGTTGTTGATGACGGTTAGTTTGTCCTGAAGTCGTTGTATGGTATTTGGTCCTTTACGGCGCAGGGCTTGCAGTTCCGAGTCCATCAGTGCGCGGCTCAGGGCACGGTGCTGCGAGTGAAGCTGTCGACGGGTCGGTGCCACTCCCTGAACCTCCAGATTGCGGATGTCATTTAGCACGGTAACCAATCGGCGGCCTGTTTCAACGCACTGAATCTGCATGGGTTCAAGAGTTCGGAAAAAGTCGATCCACTCACGTTGATCGTGTACATAGAACCCTGCACAGCGGATCGGCAGATTATCGGTACCGATGAAGTTCTTGATGGTCTCATTGTTAAGGTATTTGATGTGCACGTTCAAGTTGCGGATCAGCTCCTTCGGTGGGTGCTTGTTGTCCGCTGGGTCGTACGAGCCGGACACGTAGATCGATCCGAAATTTAGATGGCCGCTTAGAAGTTGCAGTGCGCTGTCCAGCGTTTCGAGGAATGCCAGCTGGGAGCTTTCGGTCAACAGCAGGTGGATGCAGTACTGAGACGGGCTGGAATGAATAAAAGCGGAGAAATTTTGCATTAGAACAGCATGCTATCCCGTCCAGCGGTAGGATATTTATTGAGTTATCAGCTTAACACCCACTTAGCTTGGTCTGTTTTGATTGCGGAAACTGCTTCTCGCGAGCAATCTCCAATTTAAATTGAAATTAATATCCAATAAAATATATTTTATTGTAAACAATTAATTTGCATTAGAAGATAAATTTTACACCAAATGAAATTACCCAGTCGTGTTCGACCGTTTGTTGATCGCGAGTCTTATAGGCTGCGATAAAGCCGGGGCTGGCTCGAGCCAATGGAAATAAAATGCTACTCGTTACGAAGTACAGGACTGCGGGATGCAACTGGCTCACTTTGCCTACCTTCGAGCCATCACCGATCGATCGGTCCAAACGCAGCATCAGAGGCACGGGGGGATCGGGATTAGTACCTCGCCAACGATCGTATAATTTTCGCATTTTGATTTCACCCCATAAACCATACGGCCAACTGGAAGCGGAATATAATGCAGGTTGGTGGAAGTGCCACAGGAGATCGGGTACAATGGCTTAATGCTCTCGTTTGGTGGTGGTCGATCGGCGAGCTCCAGTTGAAATAATCACTGTTTAGGTAGGCTCGCAGCAGTGGGCGCTCGTCGGATAGTGCCAGTGAGATGGGATAAGCGCGGGTGGTTTCTGATTGGAATGATTAGACATTCAATATGCACATATTTACTGGTACTGCCAAATGAGCTATTACTTTAAATAAAGTCCCCATGCGACGTCAATCAAGGCTGATTCCAAAAAAGTTTGGGTTGGGTTGGTAAGCCCTGCGGTGATTGGTTTGGAAACAAAGTTCACTGACCGCTGCTCATTTTTCGGCAGTCGGTGCAAATTTATTTTCGATCCGTTGTCTCAAGCGTGTTTTATTGAAGTGAAAATTTATTCTGGCTGCAGGGCATCTTCGGCGATGAAGAACACCGTAATTGCAGTCAGTGGCAGCGGTCCTTTTTTTGTGTTTCGAGGGAGAATGCAATTTCAAGGTGCATTTTAAATGTTATCCGAAGTGCGGTTCCCGGTGCTTACCGTGTAATTGAAAATTTAGTCCAATCGTTCATCAAGAATCTCGTTCGCGGGGTTGTTATTAACTCTGGATTCGGTTCTCCTTTTATGGAAATTTCTCTGCAATAAACGGATTGGCACTGGGGTTTGATTGGGCTAAAAATGATTAATAAATCAATAGGTGGAATACATGTCCAAACAGAATGTTATTAATACTGAACCTTCCTCGGGTATTAAAAAAAACTAACACAAGACATTAGGGTCAATATTGACTCGAATTTCAACCGTTTCTAGAAATATGAAATTTCAACCTAGACTCAATGTTTATACCACATTTGAAAGGTTTAAAAAATGCATTGTCGGTGGAAAAACTTGGTTCCAGTAACAAAGGGAAGGAGGATTTGATTTCGATGCGTGATCATAATTGCATACAAAACATTCCAGACTAGAGAGTTGCCATCTTGGACAAAGTTTCTTAGTATGCCATTTGTCGTCTTTTGACATTATCATATTAGTTCCAGATCATGCCGCAGATATGGCACTGCAGTCTATCTTTGTCAAATGAAGCGCTAGAGAGTTGCCGTCTTCGGAAAAGTTTCTTACTATGACATTTATCGTCTTTTGACGGCAACTCTCTAGAGCTCATCTAGTGGTCTCTGTTTTCTAAAATGAGATTTTCGATTCTATAAGCCGACACACTCCCGTACGCAGAACTCTTATTCGCCGGTCTTAAAGACAAGTATGGTAGAATTCTGCTTTAAGACATCGCCGGAATATTTTTCGGAGAGCCCGTCGTCAATTTTTTTTGCACAGAACTTCATCAAACAGGATTCTTCTACAGAGGCTAGGGACTGAATTCAATGCTGATGTAGCTTTTTCGTTCCGCGAGTGTGCATTTCGAATTCAGGATGATGTGAAGGCCAGTCCGTCATCTTTCTGGAACTTCATTAAAAAACGGGGAGCTTCCAATGCTATATCCGCAGAAATTTCGTTTGGTGGTGCCACTTCTCACGACACTAACGAATCTGCAAAACTATTTGCCGACTTTTTCCAAAGCGTTTTAACTTCGGGTTCCCCACTGGTTTCCCAGAATCTGGTGGACAGCTTTCCATCTTACACACGATTAATTTCTCAAGGCCTAAGGGGCGAACACGAAATTATTGCGACACCGAAAATGTCATGCCAATTTTCTTATAATGTTTAGAATCAAACCACAATTTTAGGGTAGTTTTATACATATATTTACTTCAAAAATCAAAAGAAAAGTTAATCGATGGAGCCTTGAGTGTAAAATTGAACGCATTTTCGCTTGATGCCCTCCATCAAAGTCTTTACAGTGTCATCCGGTACCAGTTTCTCAGTTTTTTTTTCATTTTCTTAACATATCCTTCTCGTCTTTGACTGTCTTCTTGCTCTTCCGAAGTTCCCGCTTCATCATTGCCCAGTACTGCTCCACCGGGCGCAGCTCCGAACAGTTTGGCGGATTCATGTCCTTTGGAACAAAATGGACAGAATTGGCCTCATACCACTACAGAACACTTTTAGAATAGTGGCATGATGCCAAATCTGGCCAAAATAGCGGAGCTTCGTCGTGCTGCTGCAAGAACGGCAAAAGGTGCTTCTCGAGGCACTCAGATTTGTAGATCTCGCCATTTACTGTGCCCTTTGTCACGAAAGGCTCACTCCTCAGTCCGCAAGAGCAGATGGCCTGCCAAATGAGATATTTGGAGGCGAACTTCGACATTTTCTTCTTCTTAAATTTGTCGTCCACATAGAACTTGCTCTTGCCGGTGAAAAACTCCAACCCCGGAATTTGCTTAAAATAGGCTTTTATATACGTTTCGTCGTCCATCACACAGCAGCCATATTTTGTCAGCATCTTCTCGTAGAGCTTCCGTGCCCGAGTTTTAGCCGTCGATTGTTGCCGCTCATCGCGGTTTGGGAAGTTCTGTACCTTGTATGTATGTAGTCCAGCTCTCTTCTTTGCATTCTGGACGTAGCTCAGCGACATGCCGATCTTTTTAGCCAAATCACGGCTTGAGACGTTGGGATTTGCTTTAATCATCCGCTTCACCTTTCCCTCCGTCTTTTTGTTCTCCGGTCCCGGTTTTCTTCCAGCTCCTTTGCCGTGGTCAAACGTCAACCGCTCCTGGAACCGCTTCAACACTCTGGAGATGGTTGAATGGTGAATGTTCAACATTTTTCCCAACTGCCGGTGCGACAGGTCAGGAAATTCCAGGTGTTTGGAAAGAATTTGTTCTCTCGACTCGCGTTGGTTCACCTCCATTTTCGTTGAATCGAAAAACACGACTTCAAGTTTGACAGCATGTAAACAATACACACCAATGAGAAAGTGTGCAAAATTTGGTTGATTTTTACCCAATGGTAAATAAGTTATGCCCTGTTGAATGTGTCGCAATAATTTCGTGTTCGCCCTTTACATTATCAGCAGCAGAAGTTAAACATGCTTTGAGCTCTATACACTCGTCGAAGGGGCCTGGTCCGGATATAATCAACCTTTCTTTGTCAGAGGGAGTTTTCCCTGATGCATGGAACTGTCTACGGTAGCGCCTATACACAAATCTGGTAACACACTGCGTGGAAAGTTATCGTCCTATTTCAATTCTGTGCTGCATCTCAAAGATCTTGGAATCGATTATTCACGACAAAATGTATAGAGCCTCTCAGTCGGTTTGTAAATAATCAATACGTCAGCACTCTCACAGTAGTCTTGAAAACTGATGCCAGGTTGACAGTATATGCATCGATTTGTTTAAAGCCTTCGACAAGGTAAGGAGTGTATCGAATATAAGCTATCCACATACATTTGCGTTGTACGCATGTATTTGTGATGGTTTTTTATGCTCTGAACACTGCATGCTGTGCGTTTGACTGTCAGCTTTCTTTTTTTTACTTGTTTGTGCGGTTCAAATTCTGCGTTTTCAAAATGTCGCGTATTGAAAAGGAAGTGGACACATGGCTAAGTGAGAAGGGTATTACTATGCGAAAATTGGCGAAGCGGTTTGGAATTCATCATGCGAGTGTTAAAACCATCATTAATAAGTTTGGGGAACACTATTCTTTGGATGAGCTACCAGGAAGAGGCAGAAAACCCGGTTCTTCCAACCCGAAACTGGAGCAGAAAGTGGTATCTCTAATCATGAAGAACAAATCAATGTCAATACGTGATTTGGCCAAAAAAGCAGGAACGAGTGTCGGAATGATCCAGCGTATCAAGAGGCGAAACCACCTGAAGACCTACAAGAAGCAGAAAATCTCGAAACAAAGTGCAGAACAGAAGAAGCGAGCAGCAACAAGGGCCCGGAAATTGTATTCGCGTATTTTGCAGCGTCCGGATGCATGCGTTTTGATGGACGATGAGACCTATATAAAGGAGGACTCAAAAACCCTTCCAGGTCCACAATACTTTACTGCCGTCGTTGAAGAGGATGTGAGCGATGCGAACAGGTCGATTCAAGTGGAGAAATTCGGTCGAAAGGTACTGGTATGGCAAGCAATATGTTCCTGTGGTTTGAAATCAACCATTTTTTACCGGAACTATAAATGCGGAAATCTATCGATCTGAGTGTCTCCAGAAGAGATTGTTGCCTTTATATAAGAAGCATAGTACACCTCCACTGTTTTGGCCGGCTTTAGCGTCGGCTCACTATGCCAAAACCACTCTCAATTGGCTTGCGGAAAAGGGTATAGATTTCGTTGAGAAAAATATCAATCCACCAAATTGCCCTCAGCTTCGACCCATCGAACGTTACTGGGCAATCGTGAAGAGGGTCTTCAAAAAGACTGGTAAGGCAGCTGGGAACATGCAGGAGTTCAAAAAAATTTGGGCTCAAGCGTCCAAAAAATGCAATGCAACACTTTTCCGGAACTTGATGAAGAGCTCGATCCAAAGTTAGAAAATTCGTGAAGGAATAACTTTACTTCATTATGTTCAAGTTTAACCTCGTACAATAAAGGATCAATTTTTTGTATGAATAAAATATCGGTTTTCAACATAATTTGAAAGAAAGTTTGTGGATAGCTTATTTTCGATACACTCCTTATTGGCTAAACAAAGTAAAAATCGCTCATTCGGATGTTACAACATTTAGCGTACAGTACATGATTATTATAGAAAATGAGTTCAAACAATGTTGGATATCGTTGAAATTCGTTTTTTAGTATTTCGTATGACCACCTTTGGCATCCAGAACAGCCTTCAAGCGCCGCGGTATTGATTCCACCAGCTTCCTGGTCACCGTTGCTGGAATACTATTCCAAATCTCCTGAATCGCCAGTTTAAGCTCCTCTTTGTTTTTTGCTCTTGATATATTGTTGTTATTCAATCGGTGCCTTACCTCCCACCACAAAAGCTCAATGGGGTTCAAATCTGGTGACTGCGGAGGGGTTCTCAGTTGCTTAGGAACATTGTAAAGCAACCATTCTCGTACAACGTGCGACGTGTGTTTTGGATCATTGTCCTGCTGAAAGTAATAATCACGTGTTAGTTCCAATTTTTGCACGGAAGGTTGCAGATTACGCTTCAATATGTTCAAATAGCCCATTTTGTCCATCGTGGTGTCAATAAACTCCATAGCACCCACACCACTGGCCGCCATTGAGCCCCAAAGCATGACGCTGCCTCCTCCGTGTTTGACAGTAGGGTTTAAATGCTTGACCTCCAACGACTCTCCAAACCATCTGTCTTCCATCGGATCCAAATAGATTAATTTTCATCTCGTAGGTAAAAACCACCTTGTTCCAAAACTCCAAAAGTTTGTCAATATGCTCCTTCGCAAAATCCAGTCGCTTTTTAATATATGCTTTTGAAAGAAGAGGTTTCTTCCGAGCAAAGCTTCCCCTCAGATTGTAACTGTGAGCCACACGCCTGATGACGGATGCCCGATATTGTCAGCGACCACGTTGGCCAATTTCGGAATACTTGTCTTAGTTTATTTTCTTATTGTTCGCACAACTCCTTGTTCGTCAGCAGCAGTCAAGATCCGTTTGCGGCCTCTGCCTGTGCGGTTCTTCAAAGTTTCCTCGAATTTCCACTTGTTTACGATTGTCTGTACTGTGGAATGTGTTCTTCCAATGGCAGCCGCTATTTCCCGCAACGATTTTCCACGAAGGCAGATACTGATCACTTGAGTGCGCGTGGCAATATCGGTTTCTTTCCTGGTGGTCGCCATTTTGATCCAAACACAATAACTTTCCAGACGAAATAACTAGGATCGCCGCAAATGCAGCTGTGATTTGTTGACAGTATGCACTGCTTGAAAAATTCTCTTCAATTTGTCAATATTGTGTTTATAAAACGAATTGGTTTGAAAGTAATAAAGGTGTACGCTCAATTTAGTAACAACAAAAATGCTTCATTTCTGGAGTTATATTCGATTAAAATTTTGTTGAAATCCTTTTCAATAATTGAAGTCCATGCTTCGCAAGTTGAGCAATTGTAGAATTGAACTACAACAGAAATAATATTTTTGTAAAGTATTATCCCCCAAAAAAAATATCGAAAAGTTTTTCACGTCATGAGTGTACGCTTAATTTTGAGACTGTATGCTCTGTACGGTGTAAATAGAGCACCATTGTCAAACTGTCACAAATAAACTGTCAAATAATCGAAATCTATCAGAAAATGAATCTCGTTAGTATGCGAATGAAATTGTTATAATACGTCGGTATACTAAACAAGGATCAACAAACTTTGTATTAAAATGTACAAACATATTTGTTTTGAAGTAGGTTTTCTGCAATGTTATACATGTTTGGCATCCATCAATTATATTTAAATGCCATAATTGATGATAAAAAAAGCCATTTGACTATTATGATTAATAAGGGGTACATACAAATGAACATAGCACCTAATCTCAACGAAATCGGATGCTTTTTTGTCAACTTGTTGTTTACATATGGAAATGTGTCCAAAAACGAATACGTGACTAATCAATGCTTTGATTGTTAATGAATTTGTAATGTGTGATTTTTTATGTTCATGTGATTAAATGTGATCTAGTGCTTATTCAGTTGAATAATCATCTATAAAGAATTTAGTTTATTTAGTTTTGTGATCAATAAATTATTATTTTTTGACTCTTAATCACACAAATGCTATGAAAACTTAATTGAATTGAGCAAATACTTTGTTATATATTTTTATTCAAAATAGGCCTTCGCTGAAGGGGCCTTTATATGCCCCTAACGCTCCATCGCACCCGTTAGTAGGTAGTAGGAAACTAGCGGTTACAATTGGTTCACTGTTGTAGAACCCTTTGGTCCCAAGTACAACTTGAACTGTGCACCTCGCAACACATTCTTGCGCTTTTCGGTACCTGAATCTTTGATTTTGTTTTGTTTCGCTATGTTATTTTGACAGAATATTTGAGATTGTGTTCGTGTGAGTTACTTTCTCGAGGGGGGAATGATTAAGCTCCAGGACTATCTATCGCAAGAATGTATGGCAAGGTGCAAGTTGCAAGGTGCACTTTGGACCAAGGGGTTCTACAACAGTGATTCAATTTCAAATCGCTAGTTTCACATTGATTGTTGCCTATAGCCAGTGTTGCCACATTTTTATCCGGAAGCCAAAAAATCTTTTTTATCTGTACTTCATCGCTGGAAAATCTGTACCAAAAATCTGTACCGGAATAAAAATCATGTTTACACGTTTTAATTTTTTTTTTTTTTTTTGATCCAACCCACACCACCCCCCCCCCAGCATCCACACAAAAAAAAATATGATTGCCCCCCCCCCCTTTTGTTTGAGCCTTCAATTTAAAAAAAAATTGATTTTTTTCTCCCCCCGCCCCTTCCCCCCCCTTTTTTTTTTTTTTTTTTTTTTTTTTTTTTTTTTCCTTCCGACACAAACAAAAGAGGGAGGCAAAAAGAGGATACTGAAGACGAGGCGGCGAAGCGCTGGAAATGCATATGAATCATCCATTAGTTTCATACAAGCAATTTTTTCCACCAATCTTGTATGTAGGGGAGAACAGTACAAAATGCACTGGTGAGGTAGAATGACCCACTCAATAAATGTGCTAAATTCTTCAAAACTATAGCTTTAATGGAATGATACTTTATCAATATTTACATAAAACAACATAACTCATAATTTTGTAGTACAATAAGGCACTAAATACACCAAAACATGATCAAAATTGAATGAATCTTCATGACTGTACTTCACATGTAAATAATAGTGTTCTTAAAATAAGCTTTTACCATGCGTTAACATCCATGGTTAGTAATAAATTCACTTCATATGTAATGCTGACAACAAAAACTTCAAGATAGTATCAAAACTTCACTATAATTCTACATATTTTCAGAATATTTAGACAAAAAAATGCAAGACTAAAACTGGGGCAGAACGCACCGTGGCGTTATATACGTCTACACGCTTAGAAAAAAATACCCAGTGGAGCGGTTGAGTGTAGGAAACCAATTTTGGGTATAATCATGTTAATCTACCGCTGAGTATAAATAATTTACTTCTGGTAAAATTCTACCCAAACGTATGTAATTTAAACCCAATGGTAGGTTATCATAATAATAGCCAAAGTTGGCTTCCTACGCTTAAATGCTCTGTTGGGTACTTTTTTCTAAGCGTGTATAGAATGAGGAGTTGGCAACATATCGCAACGTATTGCTATCTTTATTTCATACCCATTGGTTGGTTGAGCTAAAAAGATGTGGCGATGTGTTGCAACCTCCTCACTTTACAACTCTGAGTAACTTATTATAGCCGTGTTCTTACCTTCTACAAGCGGTGCATGCTATCCTAATATTGTGGTGCATCATATACCAGTGCTGTGGTGCGTCTTACCCCAATTTTGGGGTGCATATTGAGCAATAACACAGGCGTTTTACCCCGGTGTCGTCTTAGTATCAAATTGGAAAAGGTTTAAAAAATCACGAAAAATCATCGTTTTGAATTTAAATTACATTTGATCTACAATGAAAACATAGTTATGCACCATACCCAATAACTTGTTCCTAAATTTCAGCTTCCATTCACTAGAAATTCACGATGTTGCTTAAACGGTGCGTTTTGTACCATCCTCCCCTACATTTTTCCCCCCCCCCCCCCCCTTTTTACTTCAACTCGAAACCCTCCAGTGTTTGTGTATCTCCTTCATAGCAACCCGGGAAAATATTTTCTTTACATAAAGACTGGACTCGGAAAAAATGAGACAAACAAAAATGATCACCAAAAATTCAATTCAAATCGGATGCTTCTAAAATTTTCAGGGATTAAATAACTATATATTAGCTATGTTTTTGCATAATTTATTTATTGAATTTCCTCCCCCAAACTGAATGCTCGTACATTTCTCTTAACATTGCTCATGAGATCTTGGGCGAGGCTTTGTCCATCTTCCTTACACAATTTCTCCCAGTTTTTCTTCAAAGCTTCATCGGTTTTTAATGTTTTTCCGCTTTTCTTCAACTTCTTCTTCATTATCGCCCAAAACTTTTCGATCGGACGAAGTTCTGGTGTATTCGGCGGGTTCGACTCCTTCGGGACCACATTAACGCCCTTCGCTTCGTACCAATCCATTACAGGCTTGGCGTAATGGCACGAAGCGAGATCCGGCCAGAACAGCGTGGGACCACGGTGAGAGCGGAGGAAGGGCAGCAAGCGCTTCTGCAAGCATTCCTCTCGATAAATCTGCCCGTTTATGGTGCCGGTTGTAACGAACGGCTTGCTGTACCGTCCGCACTCGCAGATCGCCTGCCACAACAGGTACTTCTTCGCGAATTTGTCCATCTTTCTCTTCCGGAACTTTTCCGGAACCTCCATGCAGGACGTACCGACAAAAAACTCGAGGCCGGGGATTTGTTTGGTGTCCGCCTTGATATATGTCTCGTCGTCCATGACGAGACAGCCTGGCTTGACCAGCCACTCACGGTACAGCTTCTGCGCACGCAATTTGGCCACCGTGTTTTGCTTGTCAGTCCGATTTGGCGCCTTCCTGACCTTAAAAACACGTAGCCCAGCCCGCTTCATGGTCTGCTGGACGAACCACTTCGACGAATTGACCTTTTTGGCCACGTCTCGGGTGGAAAGGTTCGGGTTATTCTTAAAGTACTGCCTTATCTTCCGCGCCTTCTCTGGGTATTCCGTTTTCGGTTTTCGGCCGCTTCCAGCGCGCCGCTCGATGGTCTTTGTCTCCTGGAACATCTTCACAACGCGGGACACGGTGGAACGGTGGATTCCAAGCCTTTTGCCGATCCATCTGTGCGACTGACCAGGATTATCGATCACCGCGCCCAATATTTACTGGCGTAGCTCTTCTTGTTTCGAATGCATCTTGACTACTTGACAGATCGCGATAAAATTTTGCACACATAAACATAACACTCTAAACTAGTATAACTCCAAATTTCATTAATTTTTACTCACGCCATAAAGAGTTACACCCAAAACAAAGTGTCGCATTTTTCCGAGTCCAATCTTTATAAATATATATTTTTTTTAAAAAAAAAAAAACAGCACAAAATAAAATATAACACAAAAAAATCTAAACTGTACAAAAAAAAACAAAAAAAATCTACCTTTACAAATAAATAAAAACCTGTGGCAACACTGCCTATAGCCTGCTCGGTTGCGCGTATATTTGACATATACACACTCCCACTGTCTGTTATGTCATTTTGTCTGTGGGCCTTAACTAATAAAAAACATCTCTTTAATCGCAAACCTCAAATGCTGGGCTTGTCTGGGTAAATCAGTATGTTTTTGTTGAAGTTAGTAAACATATGCTACTGTTTATTTAAGAAGATCTTATCAGCATCGATCGATAAACTAAGAATAAATATTAATGGAAGATCAAAAATATTATTGTAATTCAATAATCAGTTTACCATTTTACTCATTTTAATAGCGATTGAGATTTCATTTTGAACACCACAACTTTTGGACAAGTTCAAAATTGATGTATTTTGTAGTTTTGGTCAAGCATGGGTTCTGGCATTTGGAATTTTGAGCATTTAAAAAACCATTTGAAGCACTGAAAATAAAATTTTGTTGCTACATATTCGTTCGCTTAACTCTTCAGTCTTTTCGTTGTTTCTCTGAAAAAAAAAAATTGATTTGTACTATTTATGGAGCTAGCTTCGTATTCAATAGTGTATGCGCCGTCAAAAGAACAAAGCATTAGTATGGTCCAAATCACAGTGACGTCACATCTCAGATTTTACAGATCTGGTGCCCTTGTGTTCAGAAACTCGTGTGTGAGAAAAATGGACGGAGAATACGATGGCTGGTTTTATCTTTTATACTCTCATGGTGAAAAGTGAGGTTAGCTTTTTCTGTGCATTAGTCTATAGTCAAAAACAACATTCGTGCATTATACGAAAACAGTACAAAGCGCTACGACAGTTTTGTTGACAAGAGACAAAAGATGCATCGGGCTGGTGATTAGCGTTGCATGCATGTTTGACAGTTCTTTTTTATCGACTCAAAATGAAATCTACAAAGATTTTTCTTTAGGGGCTAACTGCCAAACGTAAACAATGGCTTCTTCCTTGAAATTGTCGACCTTGGAAATTTGCCTCATTAATCTACCACAGCCACTTCGAAGAACAAGAGTTCTAGGGTTTTTTTTTCATTAGGGCGAATCTACAATTGAGAGAATCTCTCCGGGCTCGCTCTCTTTCATTCATAAACCAACCACCTTTAAGTTTTTCATTTTACTATTTGTAGAGTATGCTAGCCAGCACTGTTGTGTTTCGATCTGTACTAAAGAATCCCTCGAAAGTTTTATAATGGCGCTGTAATGAATGAAAGAGAGCGAGCCCGGAGAGAATCTCTCAATTGTAGATTCGCCCTAATGAAAAAAACCCTAGAGTTCTTCTATTCGATAGAATTGGAAGCTTAGATGGGAGATTTTGTATTACGAGATATTTACGGAAGAAACCATGGTTAACGTTTGTTAGTTAGGCCCTAATGAAAAATCTTTGTCGAAATTCGAAAAAAAAAACGCAATCGTGGGGAGGGAGAGGTTTCATCGTGATTTTTTTTAAAATATTTCTACTATCTGTGGTTAATCACAGAAGGTCATGGCACCAATGAAACGAAGAGTGATAAATTATGATGAAGTTCCAATTTTCGCCTCGAATCATGTTAGGCTCTAAATTTGATTTCGAGGTAAACAAATGGTGCATGCCGCCACAGCTGCAACACCAACATCTTCAGATATGAGAGAAGAGGAGCAGCAATTGGCTGGTCCGCACGAAATTCATTTCGTGCATTATATGAATAATGAAAGAATTTTGCTGATGACAAACAGTACGAATGTTCAATGTACAAAAACTGTGTTTACAAAACGAACATTTGCGAATTTACGAGAAATTTTTTTCAGTGAAAATTTGTCTTATCTTATTCATTTGATTTACCCCTTCAATTACCCATTGTAAGTTCTTTTAGCAACGTTACCAATATAAAGAATAATAGAAATCACTTGCACCGATAGATTGGAATGTAAATAAACACACCAAACCATGCGCATGAATAATTAAAGTTACCATAAGAAATCACTTCCCCATCCCAGCAGGAATGCGGAAATTCGAACCATAAATCAGTCAGAACCAATATCCCTCAAGTCCGCACACCGCGGGAAGACGAGCGATAGCAGATGGAGAATCTAACCCGACGCACAGGCGGACTGCAGCTAATCGATGCAATCTTTTGCATCGCTCAGCCAGTCCTATTTGCAACATTGAAAAACTAGATCACATGTGGTGTTGATTTTTGTGCAATTTGAAACGAGTCCGCCGAGTGGCCCTTGCTCGCATCATCCACTTCCTATCGACAATCAATAAGAGTCAATAAATTAGACGGAGACTGCGGCGCGTTCCATGTACACCTAACTGTACCTGATTTATTCAGTAATTTGCACCGATCAATGAGGTACAAGAATCTACCTCGATCGGTTTCGGGGAGTGAGGAGGGCATAATGAAAAATTATGGGATCTTACATATGCGCCGCAGTCTGTCGACGTCGGATTAGTAAAGTGCGTTTCGAATCCGAAGTGGGCAAATAAATCTTCTCGGTGAACTGAGCTCGCTCGAGATTGGTAGGTTGATGCAAGCGTGTGAATTAAAAGCTCTCCCATAAGGATTGTGATTTATATCGGTATCAGCTGGGTCTGCTGCTGTTGACTTTCGAAAATTGCATCCAATGTGATGTTGAAAAACCCGAACAAGAATGATTTACTGTATCAATGAAATCAATTTAACAGAAGCTTTTACGCATTCGATCACAATCGACGCAATAAGCGAGAAGCGATCTCGCAAATCATGTGCCGGAGGATTGCCTGACGGCTTAAAGTGGTAGGTACCAGCTTCTCGGATTAAATGCAAGCCTTGGCAGGGTGCCATAAATCTCACCCTGCTTGATCGCACGCAGCTCCTTTGGTGGCAAACGAAAATTATAGCACTCACCTTTGGATTGGTAGCGTGTTGTAATACAACAGAACGGTTGCAATTTCGTAACAGTTGAGTCCCGACGCAAGCACCTTCTCGGCTTCGATGTAGATCAGCGGGGATCCCGATCGGTCGTAAGTTCCTGGAAGTAGACAAGACATAAGCGGCAATTAGTGAAAT
Source organism: Aedes koreicus (assembly GCA_024533555.2). NCBI lineage: Eukaryota > Metazoa > Arthropoda > Insecta > Diptera > Culicidae > Aedes > Aedes koreicus. The sequence continues at coordinate 432,356 of JAHHFK020000961.1, read as the reverse complement.
GGCAAATCAATGATAATTAGAGATTTCAAACAAACAAATGATCTTCGGACGTCGATCTTGCCGTAACGATCAACACACCCACGCACGGCAGTAGAAATTATCAGTAGGCATGGAATCTGCACGATCGTGCGCCATCAACATGTCCGCGCTGATCTTGGGAATCGAAGCCTCATTAGACGAAGGATGATGAACGTGCCGCGGACTTCTATCTCCATACTTACACCATCATCAGTAGTCGATAGCTCCGTTCGAATAGCGTAGATTCGCAAAGATTGGTACGCGTGGTCTACCTTTTTCCTTCTGGATATCGACGATGCAATTGCAACCTATTTGCACTCTCACTTTCTAACGGTGGTGTGCTGCGGCAGAGACTAGTGCATTCCTTTCCGACATTTTTCCCTCCTTTAATGAGCAAACGAAAACGCATGACTAGTGCCTCCTTCCTCCATATCGATTCAGCGCACATCGAGGGTTTTCGAAACATTGTGGTACCGTTTGTGTATTCTAAATATTTTATCCATCTCAACTCGTGGTTGAAGTTCGAAGACATACGGGAGCAATTGAGTCGTATTATGTGAGAGTGGTTGGGTGGTAGGCTGAAACGTGGAGAAGTTTTGTGGGATTTGCGGATGGTATTTGGCAGATTATTCGTTGCGATGTAGGAAAGTTGTTTGGTCTACAGTGACTGCTGATACATTTTGAACAACGTGGAGATTTGATTTTAGTCGGAGCAGTACAGTACTAATTTTTTCAATAACAGCTAGTACCCAGCCGTCTTCAAATCAATACGACTTGAATTTTTGAAAGTTGTTCAAAAAATGCCTAAGCAGGTCCAACAAATCAAGTCGTTAATTTGGAATGCAAAACGGAAATCAGTCTGCTGCCGAGGTGATCCTCCACGATATGCAAATGTTGCTCAAAAAGTATTTAGCAACATTGATTTTCGAGTAAGAGAGTGAAAAAAATAAACATATTTTGGCTTCAGTTTTCGATTTATTGGAAAACATTAACCTTCTATTGCCTTTCTCTGATTAGATTAATAGAGATCTTAGTTTCTGTAAAACAATCGCACAGTTGCATTTGTGAGTTTACTGGTGGCTGCTGTCCAGTTTTTCTGGAACTTACTTTCGTAAGTGCCGCTTGACAATTGGTCAATTCCGTTAAATTGGCCGAAGATCCGAACAGTTCCGCGGATTGATGTCCTTTTTCACGAATTGTACATTATTGTTTGCTAAACACTGTAGAACTGATTTGGCATAGTAGGCGGAAGCCAAATCCGGTCAGACGAGAGGAGGAGCCTTCTGCTCTCTGTACAGTGGCAACAATCTCTTCTTCAAACATTCTTCCTCTTACACCTTGTCCTACACCGTCTTTGTTCTCCAGAATCCGGTTATACAGTTTTCGCGGTCTAGTTTTGGCCTGAGCTTGCTGCTCCAGGGACATTTTTGGCACCTTCTGTTTCTTGAACGTTCCTAGTTTTGATCCGTTGAACCATCCCGATGCTGGTGTTGATTTGCTTGGCCAAATCCCGCATCGACGACGAAGGGTTTTTCCTTATGTAGTCAACCGTTTCCAAGTCCCGGCCGGGCTGGCTGGGACCCGATTCTATGCTGGATCGGGGCAAATCTTTCAAGGGAAGGGTTTCACCGAACATTTCGATTACATTGTTGACTCTGGTATGGTTCACTTTCACCCGTTTTGCAATTTGGTTGTACGTGACACCCTTTTCCGAGCACCAAATGTGCAGAATTTTCATTCGCGGGTCCAGATCAATTCGACTCATCTTTGAAACGATTCACTGTACCGAAACCAATCGATTGCACAACTGTTATTGACATGTACACAAACATGTCACACACTAAAACATTTAAGCCATTTTAGAGTAGTTACTGCATAGAAAACAGACATTGATATCCATGTTCCTTTTCTTGAAAAACGTGTGTAAAAGTATAGGGGAGCAGTCGGTATAAGAAGCAAGTGCAGAGAAAAACAAACAAAACTTTTCAGGTTATGTGCTCGGCTTTTTATTGATAAACATTTACATGGCAGTTATCGCACAACTGCAGCGCCGCCTACCAGAAGCATAACGACATACTTTTAAAATGTCGGTTTAAAGTTTTACACAAGTAGCAGACCGAAGATGAACGTCTGTTCTCTGTGGTTACTGTTTGAATGTTGCTAACTACTTTCCAATACACTGTTTAAAGTGATCAAGTGAAGTGTTAGTTAAAAATTTTCTCATTTCCTAATTACAAGCGTTCTACTAATACGCTCGTAAAAGTGTTTTTAAGTGTTTTTGAATAAATGAAGTATTATTTGTTGTTAAATAAGGAAACGTAAGAAAAAGCATCTTAAAAAGTTCCAATGCAAATAAAGAACAGTGATTTTGAATGAATTATTTGAAAACGAATTCTTAGAAGAGCATTTCTAGACAGAATAACCTGGGAATTTATGAAATTTTAATTGTCTACTATTGATTGGAATTAAACGTTCACTTGAGTCATTTTTGAAAAGCAGAAGTTTTAATTACAAAATTGTTGCTCTGCAATTAAGCATAAGCATCATTTACAAAATTATAAAGGGTGTCCACGGTACAATTGCATCATTTTGATCTTATCGTTAAAAATTAGTCCTTAAACCTATTGCCATGATACTTCCAATGATCTAAAGTATTGCTTTGGCGTGAGTCCGGTGTCTTTGGAGGATTTAGATACTTTTAAGTTGACTTCATTCGTGATGTACCAAGACAAAACTTCCTTGGAATGGGGACAAGAACCTAGATCCGGCCAAAACGTTGTGTGATTTGAGGAACGGAAGGAGTCGTTTCTTCAGGCACTCATTCATGTAGACTTTGCCATTATTGTGGTTATTTCAACGTTTGTGTGTACAGCTGTTCTAGCTGTCCTATTCTGTCACTCATTGGTCGCTCATTCTGCCGCTTTCTTATATTTTTGCACGAGGCTTTTTGTCAGGTGCAGCTTTTCCTTGACATTCCAAACGGAATACTTGGGTTTACGTTTAAAGGTAGCAACCACTCGCTCGCGATTCTTAACACTGTATTTTCTCCGTTCACTTGATTCAGATCGACATTTGAACATCTTTCAAAACGTTTTATAAAACAAGTTCGCAACATCCTTCCGATCATTCGTTGCAAAAGTTTTTGGTCAGCAGTGGTATGAACGTAGGGCGCAAATGAAAGACGTGAAACTGAGGGAGCTGAAGGCTGAGACTCGAAAATGGTTTGGTCAAGAGAATTCTTTTAACCAGTGCGTACTCACTCGCCTACGAATTGGCCATACAAGGCTTACGCACGAATTCTTATTGAAGAAATCAACTCCACGGATAAGCGATTGTTGCGGGACTGTCGTGGATGTCCACAACGTAATCTTAAACTGCAAAAAGTTCAAAGCAGCTAGAACGAAATACGAAATCGATCCGACCAACCTGCATGTGGCGCTATGTAACGAATTTTTGATTGTTGAAGTTGCTGCATGAAACCAATGTGTATCGAAGCTTGTAAAAAGAACTAGCAGAAAAGTCACGAGTAACACATCTTCATGATATTTTGTTGAGTGAACTTCTATATAAACAAATCTAGTGATATAAAAGTATTTTCAACCGTTATAAAACTTGTGTGTTGTTTGACGTGAGAAGCGGAATTTGGACGATGATGCAGTAGAAAAAAATGGAGAACGTAGGAAAATCAAATGAAGTCGAAGATATGAATGTGGCGATCGCGAAGAAGTCGAAGAGAATAAATAAACGGAAGCTGATGATGAAAACAGTGAATTCCGAAAATTTGCAAAGCAAGTGGAAAGACAAACGACATTGAAGAAAACTGTGAATCAAGGAAATGTAATAGTATTAACATCGTCAAAGAAGCGAAAGCGAAAATGCGGCAAAGAGGAGAAAAAATGAATGGAAAATATACAGTGAAAGCGAATCAGAGAAGGCGGAGTAACATATAGACTGTTTTAGAAATCATAAGCACACTGTTGTTGTTTTTTAAGATTTCAATTCTTTTATTTGACAAATTTTATCAGCACTGTTGTTTAACATAACATTTTACTCTTCTTCAATCACAATCTTTAATTATAACCGAGACACCTCACTGTTTCTCAAACATGAACCATAAGCTGCACAGTTGCACTTCCCACCATTTTCACCCCTTTTGTTCAATCCTTTTTAAATTTTTCGATGTCATCCGCTGGTCTTACAAATTTCCGTAGCTTTGCTTTGGTGAAAGCCTAGAAAGTTTCGATTGGCCGTGCCTCCGGGCTATTTGGCGGATTTATGCCTTTCGGCACGAAACAGACATCTTGGCTTTTGTACCACCCTAGTGTTTCCTTGGCGATGCCCAATCAGGCCAAAATATGACTGGCCAAATCAGGCCAACAATTTCACATACGTTTCATCGTCCATGATTATATACGCAGAATTTCTACACAAAATTGTATCATATAGTTTCCGGTCTCTCTGTTTCACAGACGCGGCCTGTTTTGAGGTCCTTTTGGGTTTCTTCTGCTTCCGGTATGTCTTGAGTGCAAGTCGTTCTTTTGCACGCATCACGGGAGACGCTGAGGTCCCTATCTTTTTCAACGTAAGTCGATGGTTTCTGCTTAAAAGCATCCCTGATCTTCTTGTCAACATTGTTCTCCATATTTTCTAACTGCAGTTCGTACCGCTCCGACGCTCACACCCTCCTCCTTGACCGATTTTGTTAAAGAGATTCCATTCATAGTGTACCATTTGTGCACGATTCTTTTTCTTTGCTCCGGAGTAAGACCACGCATTTTGAAAGTCAACCAGAAACTGAGTTTTTCTTATGCCATTACGTTCAGAAATGTGTAAACAGAAAAACGCAGCCAAAATAATTTGAAAAATTTCATTCAATTCAAAGTGACCGTTAACATTAGGTGTGCTTATAATTTCTGGAACAGTCTATATGAAGGGGATGAAGAAACGGAAGCTGATGAAACAAACGATGCAGTGGAATAGGAAAAGATAATTTAGAGTATCTAGTAAGAGCAAAGCGCACAAAATTGAATAAATGTAAAAAAGTGAACGGAAATTGGGCTGAAGGATGTTATGCCGAATCAAAAGTGAAGCAAAATGGCGAAGAAGTAAAATAAAAAACTGAAAAGTTAGAAAGAATATGAAAATACAGTAAACAGGTGAAAATGAATGAGAGAAAACAAAACGTCATTGGTTAAGGATAATATGAGAAGCGGAAGAAGAGAAGCGGAAGAAGAGCAGTGAAAGAAAAGGAGCGGAAGAAGATAACCAGAAGAAGGGAAGCTAAAAAGAAAAGCGGAAGAAAAAAAGCTAAAGAAAAGAAGCGGAAGAAGAGAAGTGGAAGAAGGGAGTCGGAAGAAGAGAACCGGAAGAAGTGAACCGGAAGAAAAAAAGCGGAGGAAGTGAAGAGAAGAAGAAAAGTGGACGAAAAGAAGCAGCAGAAGAGAAACCAAAGAAGAGCAGTGAAAAAAGGAATAAGAGAAGCGATCGAAGAGAAGTTTTAGAGGAGAAGAAGAGAAAAGACGGAAGAGAAAAGACGGAAGAAAAGAACCGAAAGAAATGAACCGGTAGAACGGAAGAGGAGGAAGAGAAGCGGTAGAAGAGAAGCGGAAGAAAAGAAGTGGAAGAAGAGAAGCGGAACAAGAGAAATGAAAGAAGAGAAATAAGAGAAGAGAAGCGGGAGAAGACAACCGGAAGAAGTGAACCGGACGAAGGAAAGTCGAAGAAGAATAGTGGAAGAATAAAAATGGAAAAATAGTACCGGAAGAAGAGAACTGGACGAAGAGAAGCGGGAGAATAGAAGCGGAAGAGAGAAACGGAGAAGAAGAGAAGTGAAATATGAAAAATGGAAGAAAGGAAGTGGAAGAAGAGAAGCGGAAAAAGAGAAGCAGAAAAGAAGAAGCAGAAGAAGAGAAGTTGAGGAAGAAGAAAAATGGAAGAAAGGAAGTGAGAATTGGAACAACATAATCGGAAGAGAGAAACGAAGAAGAAGAGAAGCGAAACATGAAAAATGAAGAAAGGAAGTAGAAGAATAGAAGCGGAAAAAGAGAAGCAGAAGAAAAGAAGCAGAAGAGAGAAGTTGAGAAGAAGAAATGGAAAAAATGAATTGGAACAACATAATCGGAAAAAGAAAAGTGAATGAAGAGAAGCGGATGAATAGAAGTGGATGGAGAAAAGCGGAAGAGACAAGTTGAGAAGAAGACCTGAACAACAGAATCGGTAGAAGAGAAGCTGATGAAAAGATGTTGAAGAAGAAAAATGGAAGAAGAGATGCAGCAGAAAAGAAAGTAGCTGAAGAAATTAAGCGAATGAAGAGAAGCGGTTGAAGAAAAACTGAAGCAGTGAAATGAAAGAAGAAAAGCAGAGAGAGGCATAAAAGGCAAATGAAGAAAATGAGAAATGTGTTGAAATTGAGAATAAGTGAAGCAAAACTTAACCGACACAAATATACCCAGGTGTCGAAAATAAACAGAAAAAACGGTCTAACAAAAATGATCATTTGCATACAACATTATCGAAAATCTGTGGATTGTTTCAGAACTTTACAGAATTCATAAGGTAAATTTGTATGTTTTGTGATGATCCATACATTTGCATGATATTGAACAGAAATTCACACTACTTTTTTTTTAACTGTGTGGACTGGGAATTGAACTTATTCGTCATGCCAAGGACAATCAAAGAGGCTACATACTTTATGATCAACAAAGATATGCTATAGAAGTATACGGTAGCATATGATTTTGAAAGCATTTAAGACGAAATGCTACGCGGCTAATAATTTTTTTTTAATATCATGGACATACATGGAGCGTCACAAAACTTACATGTTTACATTATAAATCGTGTAAAGTTTCGAGACATATCAAATATTGACTATAATATTGTATGCAAGATACAGTCTTTTCTAGCAATATTTCATAATAAGCAATAAATACAATTCTACTCGTTTCAATACTTACATCACAATGAAAATTTAGATTCAGATGCTTTGTTTAGAATCCTTAGTCATACAATACCTCCTGGCGATTTTACATATATGTGTACTTAAAGCGTACACATAACAGCAAAAAAAAAAACAACAAACAACCGCCATCTCCTTGTGTTAGCTTTGCTGCACTACAGCAAGCTTAATATAAGAATAAGCAAAGGTCACGGCCTAATATTCGTTAAGATTTAATGCTTTGAAAACGTGAGTTGGTTTTAAACGGTTATAGCTCGACCATTTTTGGACTCGAAGCTGTTTCACCTTAATGTGAAACTTTAAATTGCCTTAGAAACTAGATTTATCTACAGAACTGAAGCTGCTGCCATCCACGAACAACAATCGTAAAGCCGAAAACTTGGTGCTGCGTATGGTGCTAATTTGACAGCTCGGTTTTCTTGAAGGCTATATGCAGCAAACACAATATTCGCAGCAGAAGTTGTCGTTAATTTGATTCGAGAGAAAAATCTTCCGTGTTGTTCTTAGTGAAGTGGTTATTACAACGATAGTTGTAATTTGCATTGTTTATCAGCCAGGTATTATAATGTTTTATCTAAATTACGGTTACTAGTAGTTTAGTAGAAGAAATATTGCAAAGAAATATAATCCGTTGTAAATCGTGCTTAAGTGGCAGGCCTCAAGAACTAACGCTTTCTTCAGTCCTCTGGATTTATCATCTAAAATATCTGATTCAACTATGTGGCATTCACCGCATGCAGCAGGGCAAGCAGGTAACCAAAGTAAGAATTTGTATTTTATGAGAGTTCTGTAGACCATGACTTGGACGTGTAGATATCGCTAAATTTCATAAGAAGGCTCGTCCACATACTCTCCGACAGTCACTGTACGTCGTTATTCCGTATTAGTTCGACAAGGCGCGGTGTATCAGAATGGGCCAAACGGCTCATCACCCGGTACAAACGGTCCAAGGGCAGTGCACTCTTCTTTTTCTCCTAGTCTCAGTGCCACCAGCGAGTGTCGGACGGCGGGCGGAGGTTCAATGAGATGCATTACCGATAAGTTGTGTATGGTAGTAATTATTGTTTATTATTTTGATTGCCTATCGATTGTTAGTGTCTGTTAGTGTGGCACCAAATTGACACCGCACATTTATTTCTTCCGTGCGAAATACCACCTTTGTCCATCAGGCAAGGAAGGAAGAAGCAAAGTTGCGTGCGACTGCACTTTTTGGTCAAGACGAAGGAACAGACAAAAAGGCAGGAAGCGGCCGCCACCGACGCATTGATTGGATTGGGTTTGCTTATCTATGGCAAGCGAGCGAGTGTCGGTAGTGTTGATCTATGAGATATTTTCGCTTTCAATGTAGGAATGCAACGGCGGATGCAGAGATTTGCATCGATTACAACTGCACACCGAAAACCGGTGCTGGGAGCTTCGGTCCCAGCTACAATCTTTGTACATGATGTATTTTTTCTTCGATTGATCCGAGTGACTATTGCTTGAGGTTTTCTATATTTGGTGGTGAGTTGCGAAAACAGAAATCGAGCTACGAAAGTGGTATTTGATGTTGACAAACGTTAGTTTCCCAATGTTTTGACATAAACCGTCTACTGTGTGATGGATCGTCGTTTGATCAGCAAGTGTAGGAGAGTTTTCAATCAAAGGAGGCGCAACATTAATGTTAAAATTTCATTTGAAGTATTATCGTGCAATTCAAAGAGATTTGACTTGCGAATAAATTTTGAACATAAAAAATAAATACCTCAACCTAAAGCGTCGGTCTTGATTGGATTCGACTACTACAAAAGACGGCGCAGAGAGCATCGGATCGTTCGGGTCGAATCGATCGGGTCAAATATACTGCTCACCACGAGTCGATTTGATTGTAATATTATTGTTATTACAGTCACTTATAATATTAAATCGCCTTCGATCCGTCGTAGTCGCCGTCATCGGTACAGACAGAGGTGGACTGTTTTCGTCGATCGTGTCTTACACAGATGCATTTCTACCATTAGGGGAAGCAGCATAGAGCAAGTGCCGAACTGCACTCTGCACCGAATGTCGGATGGAGATGTTGATGATGGCAGCCATCGTGTATTACAGGCATTTAAACTTTACGATTATTGATCGATATTGAATGCGAATTTATAGCTCGCGCTGCACTGGACGTGAATTATTCCGTCTGGTGTCGATAAATATGTTTTATGGGGTTTAGTTGTTCGGACGAATCGGCCCATTGAAGAGCATTCGAATCGTGTCTTCAGTTGATCATTGCAAGCATTCGGGTGTAATCTACGAAATATCCAGCGAAATCTAAACACTCCGTTGTTCAGTTCATTATTTCGAAATTTGAATTGAAATCGAATGGAACGCTAACTTGACTTTCACTACTGGGGAAGACAATCCTTTTGAAGGCACATACTCGAGTGATGTCTTTGCTTATTCATTCAATGGTCTTGAAAACGAAAACCAGCCCGAGCTCAAACCCGTCCGCAAATGTAAATCAGCATTGTCGATCGATTAGTAATGGTCATTTTTACTATCGATCATACGTCGAAATTAAAGAAGACGGAAAGCAGACCGGATGATGCAGCGATATTTCACTTTCTTGCTCGTCTCAACGCTGGTTGTAGGTCGCGTCATTTTGAGCAATTGACAGACATATTGAACGTTAGTTAGACTCGAGGTTGTTTTGTTTGAATTTGTAAAATGAAGCTTTAGTATGACGAAAGAGTGACGCATGCGAATAACTCACATGCTAGCAACAACCATTCCAAAATCTAATCTGGATCAAAAGTAAAAGTAGCAGTTGGAATCAGTGGCATAGTTTCACAATGGAAACCGATTGGGATAGTAAATTTCGTCACCGAACATTGAGGAAATTTTTCAATTAGCAGATCGGAGTTTTGCGGGTTATGACGGAAGCGTCATGTTTAAAAGTTTCATCACTGCAGTGTTTACATTAGCCGTAAAGTAAGGAACCTCTTCAAATATTATTTCAACACTCGCTTGAATATTGCATCAAAAGATCAAAATATTTCTATTAGGATTTCGCTACGCCATCCACCTAGAAAGTTTGAGCCTTCGGCAAGGTTGTTCATTAGACCAAAGGCTAAAAAATGTAGTTTTCCTAAAAATATAGTCACTAGGTGACACTAGTGAGCATGTAAAATAGAACAATTTCAAATATGTTTATATCAAGACTCCGATTCCGACTGAAGTTTTGACTCTCTATAACTATTTTGTGTGTATTGTGACTTGCCCAGAGATGAGATATAAATTATTGTCATTTACGTGGAAGGTACACAGCTCGAAAAATTAGTGCGAATTTCTGTTCAATATCATGCACATAAATGGAGCGTCACAAAGTATACACATTTTAATTATAAATTATGTAAAGCTCTGGGATTTTCCATACATTGTCAAAAATGTTGTATGCAATAGCTCTTCTTTGTTAGAACTTTTTCAAGCAAGTTGTTGTTTCGTGTGGACTGAAATACAATTTCTCAAGCTCCGATTTTCACATCGCAATGAAAATTCAGATTTTTTTTCTGTGTAAGAATATTTACCACAAAGTGACACTCCTGAAAAAGTTGGGAATATTTACCACAAAGTGCCACTCCTGAAAAAGTGTCGCAAGCCAGGTTTTTGCAACGATTTTAATATTGCCACTTTTCTGGAGGAATTTGAACTCCGGAGGGTCTCCCAAAGTGACCAGTTTGGTCAGAAATCCTAAAAACGTCTTTTCAAGAACTAGAAAATAAGAAGAATGATTAGTAATTTCCGTAGTCGAGTATTAGTACATGACACTGAAGAAGTCGGCACATTGTAGACGAAATACGCGTATCTGTCAAGATAAGCAATAAAGGTAGTTGGAATTAAATGGAAATTACTAATCATTCTTCTTATTTTCTAGTAACAGGTATTCCACTAAACAGCTCACACTCTCCATAATTCGTCTTTTCAAGACCTAGTTTTGGAAAATCATGAAGTTTGATGTGTCGCAAGCCAGGTTTTGGCAACGATTTAAATATGGCCACTTTATCGGAGGAATTTGGTCTCCGAAGGGTCATCCCAAGTGGCCAGTATGGTCAGAAACCCTTTAGAATGTCCTCCGAAGACCTATTTTTGCAAAATCATAAGGTTTGATATGTCGCAAGCCAGGTTTTGGAAAAGATTTGAATATGGCCACTTTCCAGGAGGAACTTGGATCCCGCAGGGTCTCCCAAAGTGGCCAGTTTGGTCAGAAATCCTCAAAACGTCTTTTCAAGACCTAGTTTTGCAAAATCATGAAGTTTGATGTGTCGCAAGCCAGGTTTTGGCAACGATTTAAATATGGCCACTTTTCCGGAGGAATTTGGACTCCGGAGGGTCACCCTAAGTGGCCATTATGGTCAGACACCCTCAGAATGTCCTCCGAAAACCTATTTTTGCAAAATCAGAAGGTTTGATGTGTCGCAAGCCAGGTTTTGGAAAATATTTTATATGGCCACTTTTTCAGGAGAAACTGGAATCCTGAAGGGCTTCTGTTAGTGGCCAGTATAGTCAGAAATCCTCAAAATGTCTTCTGATGGCCTAGTTTTGTTAAATCATGAAGTTTGATATGCCACATGCGATGTTTCGCATCTAAAAATGTGTTGTCCACCATCCCTGGAGAGGTACTTACTCCCACCTTGGAATCCGAAACTACGGACATTTTCGTAATAACCAGTACAGATCTACAAACAAGGATAATTTTGTGATCTATTGTAAAAAAGCGCATAAAAATCCGATGGCAAACGATGCATGTTAAATTTGAAATTTTCTGTCTCAAAGGGGTTGGGGACGTACGTGTTAATTAGCCTATTTTTTCCTATTATGGATAAGAATGTTCTTCGGAACATAAATATTCAATTTCTTACCAAACATTTGCTGGAGAATTTTTGTTTGGAGCGGTTCAACGCATAACGCTTCCAATTTAACATCAAATCTGGAGTTGATGTCAACATTGAAGTCTTAATCAACTTTTCCAAGAACTCCTGATAGCCATTACCTTAGTGCATTTTTTAGCCTGAATCAACATTCAACAAGACTTTAATATTGCTGAAGCAGAGCCTGACTACAGCATATAAGATTTGAATTCCCTTGATTGCTCTCTATTGGCATATGTTCACCACAATGTTAACATTGAGGAAACTTCCGTTGTTAAGGCTTTGGGAAAGTAGTGTACTTGAAACATTCTTGTTTGCATATAGTTTTAGAAACCAAGTGTACTGTTTTGTTTATATCAAGTAACCAGTATTTAACTAAACACATATAAAATGAGTGAAAACAGTGATAAAACTCAACATTTATCAATTGTCGCGTTTTTTTATGGTTTACCCTGTAACTCTTAAACTCGTGTTTTTATGCTACACCCTGTAACTCATCTCGAAAAAAGCGCTTTTACATAGTTTTCAAACGTATCGACTGAAATTCTTCAACATTCTTTAAAAAATCCTATAAATGTTTTCTTATCTAGAGACGCTTAATTGAACAAAAATTTTAAGTTCACAAGCTCTCATGTTGGCATTACTAATACTAAAAGCTTTCATTATTTTAAGTTAAACAAATGGCTTCCAAACACGTGGACCACTCTTCTTAGCATGATCCGTGCTAGCCAAGGGTTGTGACAAATTTGAAACACATTTAAGATTTTTCACTTACGACCATATACTTAGGATATTAGTTTAATGCCCCTAGCTGTACACTTGTTACAGTTCGGTAAGGGTAATTTCTTTGCGACTCACTTAAGTCAAAATCAATTTGACACAACAAGATTCCACAAGAGTGTACAATGACGACAACTATTTCTTGAAGGCATCCACGATCATTCCATTTTGAAATCTCTGTTTCGTGAAAAGCATAAATCTCGTTTATTGGACATCAAAGGACTGTGATTGGACAATAGCTATGTAACCGTTCAATCCATGCACCCCTCGTTTATAGTGTTTATGAAGCGATGGTGTCAGAAAGCTATCTGACGTTTAATGAGCGTTTTTAAAAGTTTAGTTTAACTGTGACAATGAAGCAAGAAGTGCGCCGCAAAATCATCGTCGTCAAATGGATGGAACACCCGGAGCCCCATCATCATTTCAATCGCAAAGGAATTAAATATGGCAAGGAGTACCGTCGACGGCGTATTGACGGCGTATTTTGAACGCTTGTCAACAACAAGGAAAGATGGAAGGTTTGTTCCTCTAGGACCTCGGGTTCCTAGCTTGGACAAAAATGTTTCTGCCACAATTCTCCGAAATCGACAGTTTTCAGTGAGAGATGTTGCCAAAAAGTGCGGAACCAGTGAAACAATGGCTCAAAGTGTCAAGAAACGCAATGAAATGAACACCAGAAAAGTAGAGTGGCGTGTTCAAGAGTCACGCTCGAAGGTTTATGATTTTATCGGAAAAAGTCATTTTCATCTAGTACTTGACGATGAGACATACGTTAAAGCGGATTTGGCAACACTTCCTGCACTGCAATATTACACATTTAGAAAAATTTACAGTATTCGGTAATTTTTTACTGTAAACTTTCACCAAAATCCGGTAAATCGGATCACCGAACGTTCAGCTGTTGAAAGTTCAGTAAAAAACTACCGATTACTGTAAAATTGTCTGAGTGTGTACACAAAACTAGAAGGAGAAACTCTTCGAAAATTCAGGACCGAGCATGGGAAAAATCGTCTCACTCTGCACTCATTTCTCACTCACATGCATACAGGGTCAGAAGTGAGCGTTACCACGTGTGGCTTATTCCGATTCTTTTCATCACCATTCTACTTTCATTCTATTCGTAGAAAACAGAACTGAGCAAAACTGGCAGCGGATCTTACACTGAATTAATCTGACTGTTGCAGTGTGGATGTTTTCTCAGTGCCTATTTTTATCTGCTGAATCGTTAACGAATGCATTCAGTTTGATTCAGCTGAACGAGATTGATTGAATCACACTCACTTCTTTAAATCATTCCTTAAACATAATATAACATTTCAAATAATGATCATTCACATGAACTTCGTTTGTTTCTCATGGTTATAACATCAGTATTCTGGTGTGTTTCGTCGATATTGCGTGTTTTATTTGTTAATATATATCTCAACCATTTCACATTTTTCGCGTAATACGACCAAAGAGTCAATAATTGATGATGGTCTCTCCTTATCGACTTTCGTTTTTGTAAACCACGGCAAAACAACAGATTTGTGGCTTTACTTGCAGCTTTTACACACAACAATGTTGGTCATTTAAAAAAGTATGCCAAACATTTAAAATTACTAGAACGTTTCTCCATAACCCATGTTTAGTATAATGCATGTTTCTTTTCTCAACTTAGCCAAAATACGAAATTTTCAGCATTCAAACATTGGCCTTTATAATACAGTGACGGACGATACAATAAGACCAAAGCCCGATTTTCATACAAAATGGTCATGTTTGGAGGCTTGTCTTTCACTTTCCCTTGAAGTAATTGAACTGAATTTTGGCAATAGCCTAGAAATAAGCTGAATTTTCATCTTAAGTAAATTCATATTTTTTCATTCACCACGTCAGAAACTTCAGACACCACTTACGACAAAACAATAAGACCTCCTTTTGATATTCATAGTTTAGGCCATGTTGATGAGTGTGAATTACAATCTATAGTATACTGATATTAAAATGACATTGATACACTAATAATCAAAATTCAGATCCTCAATTTCGAGCATCCTTTATGGATATCAAAAAGTGGTCTTATTGTTTTGTCGTATGGGGTGTCTGTGACTTTTAGAGTGGTGAATGAAAAATGATGGATTTAATGCAGATGAGAATTTAGGCTACTCAAGTTTTTGATTTCCATAAAGGATGCTCGAATTTGAGGATCTGAAAAAAAAACCACAGCCGAAATTTTCGCTCAATTGGTTTTCGAGAAAATGAAAGGCAAGCCCCCTAACATGACCATTTTGTATGAAAATCAAGCTTTGGTCTTATTGTATTGTCCGTCACCGTGTATAATGAATTTTTTGGTTGATAATTTCTGATCCAGGGCAAGCCATGAATGGTACCTCATTAGCCGGGCAACCGAAAGGACGTGGTCTGAATAAGATCCAAACCGTCTATTGAAAGCGTCATCATGCATCTTTCAACGGATGTCACAATAGGGACTCTTCGGTAACCTCACGGCAAGCATATCTCACACAAATTGAATAATGCAGATGCCTTCCTACCGGTGCCGAACGTGCCCTAAGCTGTGCGCCAGTCGTTGTCAGCCACTTCAACCGAACGAAATGCCACAAAGATCAAACAATCATCATATTCGGTAGCGCTTGCGATACACCAGAGAGGCTTGTCATTCCGCGCCGTTGCGTGTATCATGATGACATCGGGTTTCTACCAGCAGGGAAGCCCTGGCTCCCGCAAACCTATGATCGTAACCGTTTAGAGCAAACGACAAGTCAGTAGCAGCAGTAGCAGCAGTAGCAGCAGCAGCAGCAGCAGCAACAGTTGATCGATGGATTGATTTGTATTTTCAAATTATGGAATATAAATATCAAACATGAACATGACTGCTTCCTTTTACAGCGCATAGTGGGACCATTCCGAGAAAAAGATAGTCAAAAGTTTTCTCCTCACCTTTCCCGATATTTGGAACTTAGGGTTTTCTGTGTTTCGTCTTTTGCGGTGTTTTGAAATATTCTTTTGCATTTTTTTTGTTTTTTGTTTTTATAACACTTTTATTTTCACAAGATAAAAGGGATATGTCGGTTGTAGAAGTAATAGCAATGTTTAACTTTGCTAAGGACAGCAAGTTTCTACATTACACGTGTGCAGCAGTGTAACGACTCTTTTTCAGTCGATTCTTGAAGGCTTCTATACACAATTCGAAAAAAAAAACATGCATGATTATTTATGGAATGCTAGATTTGGCAAAAATCAAGGGATATTTCATGTAAATTCATGCCAGATGTCACCCTAATCATATCTGCTGTATGGAAGATAGAAAACAATTTAGTTAACTACTCTTGCTATGGTTTGCATTTGATCGAAGGGAAATTCGACCCGTCTGTTAAAATTCATCATTTTTTTCTGTGTACACAGCTTGAAAAAGTAATGTGAATTTCTGTTCAATATCATGCACATAAATAGAGCGTCACAAAACTTACAAATTAACATTATAAATCGTGTAAAGTTCTGGGACATTCCAAACAATGACGGTAATGTTGTATGCAAAAGCTCGTCTTTGTTGGAACTATTTCATGCAAGTTGCTGCTTCGTGTCATTTTATCTTCCATGCTCTGATATTTTCATCACAATGAAAATTCCAATTTTTTCTGTGTCGTTGACAACTTTTTGATTATGATATCATTCTGGTGCTGACAACTTTTTGATTATGATTTAACAAGCTGAGCAGTGGCACGCAATTGAGATGAGATCAAGTAAATTTTAAGTGTTCTGGACAAAAACAAGAGCGGTCCGTGTAATAAGGCCTGTACTCGAAAAAAAATGCACCATTTTTATCCGTGTGTAACTTTTTTGTCCGTGGGTGGCGCCGTCATGGAAAATCCGACTGCGACCATGAGATGGATCGGAAGACAACTGGGAATCACCCATACAACTGTGCCTCGGCTGGTAAAATCATTCAAGAAGTCCCAGACGACCGAGCGGCGGGCTGGAAGTGGAAGAAAATCGAAGACAACTGACCCTGTGAAGGCCCGTAAGGTGTTGGATTATTTCAAGTGTAATCCGAACCATGAAATGAGCTGGGCTTCGTGTATTCAAGGTCCGCAAGGCACCGAACCGGCGTGATCAACAAAACACGGCGGCCAAATCCCGTGCAAGGAAGAGTGGTTAACGAAACCGATGTGTGTGGTTATGGATGACGAAACCTACATCAAGGCAGACGCAAAGCAGATACCGGGGCTGGAGTTCTACGTTGCCAAATCACGGTTTGATGTTCCGGAAGACATAAGGAAGAAGAAAGTCGACAAATTCGGCAAAAAATACTTGCTCTGGCAGGCCACATGCCAATGCTGTAAACTGAGTAAACCGTACATCACAACGGGTACCAACAACAGCGAAATTTACCGCACCGAGTGCCTCCAGAAGCATCTGTTGCCCTTCCTGTGGTCCCACGGAGGCGAGACATTATTTTGGCCGGACTTGGCATCATGCCATTACGCGCGATCGACGTTGGATTGGTACAGACACAATAACGTTGGTTTTGTACCAAAAACCGCCAACCCCCCAAATTCACCAGAGATTCGTCCGGTGGAAAGATTTTGGGCCATAATGAAGGCCAAAGTTCAAAAATCGTCCAAGGTGTTTAAGAACGAGCTGGAGTTGAAGAAAGAATGGATGAAAGTGACCAAAAAGGTCGGCTCCACCATTGCACAAAATGTAATTAAGGAAAAGGTGCGGGCTTTTAGCGATGGAAAGGAAATTGAATAAAATAATTATGCCAAAACATAATCCATATATATTAATTTATTCCCTGAAAGTTTCAAGAAAATCCAACTGGAAATAAATTTTTGGCGAACACTTTTGTCTGGTGCATTTTTTTCGAGTACAGGCCTTGATGTACTATAAGTTCAAGCTAGAAAATTATTATAAATATGCTTACATCATAAATAATTTTCATATTTTATTTTTGTTTTACAGTTATACTCACGAAAACGCAACGCGAGATTGGACACAAAAGAAAAAGGAACATAATATTTAAAAAAAAGCTCGATGCTGCTCATCTACAGGACGATGTCCAACCGTAGGACAGCATCGAGCCCGAAAAAGGTCGACGATAAAAGGTAAAATTTAAGTTCCATTTTCGTTTGTAGGAATCATATTTGTTGTGTCCAATCTCGCGTTGCGTCTTCATGTGTGTACTACAGCTCGTTACCATTGCCTAACATCCCACTGCGTTCTTGGTTCGAGTACTACTTTACCCTTGCTCCTTTCGCTCAATTTTCAATACTTCTATTCAATTTTCAACCTACTGTACACTGACGGAACTTTCAACACTTTCTCTTCATATCTTTCATTCTAGCAAAAATTACTGTCCACTCTTGGTGCCTCATGGTGATGAGCGGACATCTCCTTCTACATAATAATATTTCATATCTCGATGGTCCAAGTCATGCAAAAGTTAGCTGCCAGGAATTGTCATTTACAGAGAAATGCTTTTCAAAATTGAATAATTATTTGTTCTCAAACTGCCTTATAAACCAAATAAAGTGATTGACAGTATTGATATTGTCAGAAAAGTTGTCTATTTTCATGGTAGGGCCAACTTGTCTAATCGTTTCGAACCAATGAGTTTTATTTTGTGAATGAAACCCCCGGTTTTTAAGTACTCTGACCGAAATGCAATTATATCTCACAAGCCTTATGACGTAAACACTTGGTGTCTCCAGCAAAGTTGAAAATTATTAGCTCTTCAACTTTACCAAAGTCATATACCTATTATCTAGTGAAAAACAAAAAGTGATAGAGTGCAATAATAACTTTATAAAAAAATGCAAGTTAATATTTCACAAAATGCCAAATAAACCTTCAAAACACTACTCCAATGACAGTTTTAAAAGACTTTTGACCGTCTTTCCTCAGAATGGTCGCACTGTGCAGCGTCCAGTCGGGCAGCAGCGACGGTTGATTGTGTTTGGATTGATGTAATGTTGTCATCTTGGAAAAATGACCCGTGCGTGGCCAATGGTTTCGGACAATTGTTTGTCAATTGAATTTCGAAATTCGTTGCACCGAGTTGAACAATGGCCGCATTAAAGTCGCCCGTCAAACTTCTTTGACCTGAAGGACGCCATTGACTCCCACGGCCCTACAAAGTAAATCTCTCACAAGTTCCTCAAATGACGCCCGAAGGAAGCGTGCAACGAGATCGAAATTCTCGATTACAGCATCGCATTGGAAGAAAGTGAAACGAAGTTGAAACCGATTTCCCACGAAGCGTCGCACCGTGTCCCGGAACGAGTCACAAGACATCGATTCAGGTTGACCGCAGATTTCACCCGTTCCCGTTTGTTAGGCCTGATTGAGGTGCAAGGAACAATATACTGGTTCCAAATGTCCTACGGGGAAGTAAGAGGTCCCTCACACGCAGCTGTGTAATGCAAGATTTATGTTACTGCGACGACAACGGTCCTGGAACTTATGGCATTGGATCAGCGTGCGATTGTCATCTCTACAAACGCATGGCTCTCTTCATTGCTTGGATATCAACATGAGTTAAACTATTTCTAAAACCAAAAGAAAAACAGAACCATGTCCAGATCAATTCAATGTTATGCGTCGAATAAGTACTTCCGATTTTATTTATATTGGCACCAATGATAAAAATTAATATAAATCACTTTCACGCGAAAATTTTATAGCTCTGTCGATCGTAAATAATCTCTGCGTTTTTCACCTCTCAGCACCTGACCAGAGCCAACCTAAGTTGTGACACTGCGGATGCTACGGGGAAACAGGAAGCGTGAGCCTTTGAATTGCAATCCAGAGTTGAGTTGGACTGCAGCGCTTCGAAGCTATGTCATGTGCATTGTAGGGGAGGATGGTACAAAACGCACCGTTTAAGCAACATCGTGAATTTCTAGTGAATGGAAGCTGAAATTTAGGAACAAGTTATTGGGTATGGTGCATAACTATGTTTTCATTGTAGATCAAATGTAATTTAAATTCAAAACGATGATTTTTCGTGATTTTTTAAACCTTTTCCAATTTGATACTAAGACGACACCGGGGTAAAACGCCTGTGTTATTGCTCAATATGCACCCCAAAATTGGGGTAAGACGCACCACAGCACTGGTATATGATGCACCACAATATTAGGATAGCATGCACCGCTTGTAGAAGGTAAGAACACGGCTATAATAAGTTACTCAGAGTTGTAAAGTGAGGAGGTTGCAACACATCGCCACATCTTTTTAGCTCAACCAACCAATGGGTATGAAATAAAGATAGCAATACGTTGCGATATGTTGCCAACTCCTCATTCTATACACGCTTAGAAAAAAGTACCCAACAGAGCATTTAAGCGTAGGAAGCCAACTTTGGCTATTATTATGATAACCTACCATTGGGTTTAAATTACATACGTTTGGGTAGAATTTTACCAGAAGTAAATTATTTATACTCAGCGGTAGATTAACATGATTATACCCAAAATTGGTTTCCTACACTCAACCGCTCCACTGGGTATTTTTTTCTAAGCGTGTAGACGTATATAACGCCACGGTGCGTTCTGCCCCAGTTTTAGTCTTGCATTTTTTTGTCTAAATATTCTGAAAATATGTAGAATTATAGTGAAGTTTTGATACTATCTTGAAGTTTTTGTTGTCAGCAATACATATGAAGTGAATTTATTACTAACCATGGATGTTAACGCATGGTAAAAGCTTATTTTAAGAACACTATTATTTACATGTGAAGTACAGTCATGAAGATTCATTCAATTTTGATCATGTTTTGGTGTATTTAGTGCCTTATTGTACTACAAAATTATGAGTTATGTTGTTTTATGTAAATATTGATAAAGTATCATTCCATTAAAGCTATAGTTTTGAAGAATTTAGCACATTTATTGAGTGGGTCATTCTACCTCACCAGTGCATTTTGTACTGTTCTCCCCTACTACCCCCCCCCCCCCCCCCCACCCCCCACCCCCACAAACCCCCCCCCCCCCCCCTCCTTTTTTTTTTTTTTTTTTTCCCTCCCCCCCCTGTTTCCCCCCCCCTTCTCCCCCCCCACTCGTTTTTCCAACCATCCCCCAACAAAAGGGTTCCCCCCCTTTTCCGCAATCCCATCTTTGTTCTTTCCCTTACCTTGTGCGCCGCGCCAACTTTTCTTAAAGGCGAACGGCAAAATTTGGCAATATCACCTTCACGTACTTTTTTCACTTTTACTTTTAAAAACCCGAACACCCCCCATTTTGAAAATGTGTGTGTGTAGAATGTTGCTCCTATTTTGATTTTGGAATTCACTCTTCAGTTGTCAAAATGCCGTCCAAGCAAGAAGAGCAGCGTATCAAAATTTTGCTCGCGCATCGCGAAAATCCGAGCTACTCGCACGCAAAGTTGGCAAAATCGCTAAAAGTTGCCAAATCAACCGTTACAAATGTAATTAAAGTGTTTGGGGAACGTTTGTCGACAGCCAGGAAGTCTGGATCGGGGGGAAATCGAAAACCGGAAGCCGCTGAGACGACAAAGAGAGTTGCCGGTAGTTTCAAGCGAAACCCTAACCTATCTCTCCGAGATGCCGCAAATAAGCTGGGTGTATCGTCTACAACCGTGCATCGAGCCAAAAAACGAGCCGGACTATCGACTTACAAGAAGGTAGTGACTCCAAATCGCGATGATAAACAAAATACGACGGCCAAAGCGCGATCCCGGAGGCTGTACACGACGATGCTGACGAAGTTTGACTGCGTGGTAATGGACGACGAAACCTACGTCAAAGCCGACTACAAGCAGCTTCCGGGACAGGAGTTTTATACGGCAAAAGGAAGGGGAAAGGTAGCAGATATTTTCAAGCACACGAAACTGTCAAAGTTCGCACAGAAATATCTGGTTTGGCAAGCCATCTGTACCTGTGGCTTGAAAAGCAGCATTTTCATAGCGTCCGGGACTGTCAACCAAGAAATTTACGTGAAAGAGGGTTTGAATAAACGTCTGCTGCCTTACCTGAAGAAACACGGTTGTTCCGTACTGTTTTGGCCGGATTTGGCATCTTGCCATTACGGTAAAAAGGCCATGGAGTGGTACGCCGCCAACAACGTGCAGGTGGTTCCCAAGGACAAGAACCCTCCCAACACGCCAGAGCTCCGCCCAATTGAGAAATACTGGGCTATTGTCAAGCGGAACCTAAAGAAGACCAAAAAAACTGCTAAGGACGAGCAGCAGTTCAAGGAAAAATGGCTTTCTGCGACGAAGAAGGTGGACAAGGTGGCTGTACAAAATCTGATGGCAGGGGTCAAGCGTAAGGCCCGGCAATTCGGATTTGGAAAAGCGGAAGCCCAACTGAATATTTTTCCTGAATTTTATACTAATTGAACTTGAAAAAGAAATTTAATTTGATTTTTTAAATAAACGATTTCACCGATTTACACGCGTTTTCCCTTGACCAAATTTTGACCGTATCACCCTTTAAGCCCTTCTTGTTCCAATCGCAGACGAACAGTTCTTGCGGATACATTTAGGGACAAGCTTTCTCTGATCGCACGGCTTGTTATTTTCGGGTTACTTCTCGCTTCTCGTAGTATGAACGATCGCAGCAAGCCGTGCTTTGAAATGACGTGTTGTGCTTTTGCTGCGTCGTTTTCGCGGAAATAATATTAAAAAACATTCCTTCATTCAACTAAATTAAATGGTGAGATTATAGTTTATCCGAGTGCTTTGCGTAGGACTTTGTGAATGGAATCCTTCTCATACTGTGTTATGGTTGTGTTTCTTGAGATGGATTGTTTTTTCCCATTTTTCTGTGTCTTTAGTGACCCGCTCTCGCATCCGGACGAGCTTTCCAGCATCAGATAAGGAGCATTGGTGAGGTCGTTTCATATTATCATAAATATACCTTAACTATATACACGCCAGCAAGAAAGCTACAAAGCAAATTGGCATTCAGCATCAAGTGAGGTAGATAGAACACCGGTACAAAACCTGATGAAAAATGTGAATAAAACCCGCAATTCCGAATATGGAAAGAGTATTTCTGCAATCTGTTTCTTTTCAGATGATATATGTAAAGGACATCAAATTGGAAACTGATACGTAGCAAAAGTATCACATTTTGATTTGGAATTCGCTCAAGAAGAAGGGAAAATGTGCCAGTTTTATTTAATAGGCCAAAAACCAAGTAAATGGAAGCCACTATTCAAGATGAACAGTTGCCAGCGACAAATTAATTTTGCATCCTAAAAAGAAAAATCTAAAGCAAAATATGAAGGTGAAGATTTCAAAAAATAACCAAGAAAAACTAGCTTTCATAGATAGAATTTGATTTATTCTATTCACTTTGAAATAGACATGTGTCGGTAAGAGGGGTCTGTAGATGAAAAATAAATTTTATCAATTCAAAAACTAACTTTTTTTTATGTGTCACAAAACAGAATTCCTTTTAGCCCTTTGAAAATTCTTCTTTAATGCCAAATGTTTACTTCTACTCTGGAGATTTGTCATTATTTATCGAAAACAAAATATATCAAAGAAAGGGGTTCACGAGAATACAATGTTTGCCTTCCATCTTCAGTTGAAATTCGTGTATCAGGGTTCATTGGTGACCGCCAATAATGACACCCACAGAGATATATAAAGACACATTATGACTGGAAACCATACCTACTTTGGACTGCGATGGACGCTATGATCGAACAGAGTTCGCAGCTCTACAAAGTTGACCATTTACAAAACATTGATTCGACCTACGGTCACGAAACGTGGATAATGTTCATGGACCGACGTGACCTCGACTCTTTTTATAACGGTGGTTGCAGAGTTCGATCGACTGTGGAGTGGAGATGTAAAACAGAACGTGAGAAGGCGAATGAACCTCGAATTGCATGACCTGCTGGTAGAACCTCCCATTGTCTACACCTTAAAAATCGTGGACTGGGCTGGGTACGTCGTAAGGTAGTTGAACGACAGCCCTGTTAAAATGGTTCTCTAGACCAAACCCACCTGTGTAAGAAGAATAGGTACGCAACAGACAAGGAGGATCGATCAAGTGGAATGTTACCGGCGACTTCTGTGTACAGCAGAAAACACCCAGGCCTAAGCCTGACTTTAAATAAGTACGAATGATGTACGGTGCATTATGGATAGTGATTTTTCTCTAAAGACTAGACTTTGGTCACTGTCAAAGATCAAGTGAGGGTTAAAACCTTTGTACATAACATTTAACAGTTGTGAGTAAATATTGAACCACGCATCAGTAGCAATTGTCGAGGACACTGCGGACAAGTTCTTTTTCGTTTTCTGGAAGCAAGTCATCAACGTGTATGCCACAGGGTACCAGGTATCCTTGTCCTTGCTGGTACCATGATTCTATGAAGTACCATGCTATGAACTTTCGATTTCGGATACACGGTTTGCCACGAACGTCTTCCAGGTTCTAGTCGGCGCCCATAGCCACATCTGGGTAATGGTGTACTAAAAGTACGAGCCTGCGATTGCTATTTGGAGTGCTTTAACAATTCGGGCATAGTTTTGAAGCTTCAGTGAACACACATAGTTCCAAGGAGGGTAGAGTAGTTCTTAAACGATATTTTGAAGCAAGTAGTCGATTTTTTAGGTACACGCTCCGTACTCTGATTCCGAAGAGAAGGGGAAAGTAAACAGTTAGTGAGCGCTGCCTGAATTGAAAATTGGAGATCTTCGGAATCTGAATCACGATTTTTCCCAGGCGGTGGCAATGGTATCCGGAATTTTGTCGTAATAATTACACTGAAGTAGCCAGATATGTTGCATCATCGTCTTGACCTTGATGAGAATTGTATTAGGACCCAAAAGCTTCGAATAGGAGAGCACAACGAGAATTTAGCGTTTGGTCGGATGACTACTACACTGGAGAGTTTTTGAACCGAAGTAGAGGTAGTCGAGGGCTCCATAAATGCCATAATTGTTTAACATTTAGATTTCGTGTATTTCATCGGTTGATAGACCTGAAAGGATCAGCAACAGATAGAATTTACGTAGTGTAAATCTACTTTTCACCAGGAGTTCACACAGTTCCGTCCTTTGTTGAACTGCTTCTACTAAACCCAAGTAACAATTCAAATGCAAATTGGTTTAATTCATGTTTTATGGTAGTTTTATCAAAGCATTATGGAGATCATCTGGTTTTATCAGGGCGTTTTCCAAGTTAAGGTGATTTTAATTGATTAACAGTTCTTAAGAGTGATTAAAGAACACTTGAAGAAACCTCCATAGAACTACATCATTTATAAGTGTAATTCACCTTATAAGTAATTTTATAAGACACTTGATCCCCCTCTCAAGACATCGTTTCGCAACTTTCATAAAACCTGATAACGGTTTTGATTTTTTTTATGACATTCTTCTGTAAGATGAATGAATCTTGAAAACGCTGCCATAAAACGCTCTTAGAAACATTTGATTTTGAATAAGAGCACATACTCTTGAGAAAAAAACATTATGTGAAAAATAAACAAACTGGACAATGGACACCCATAGGTGGAAGTTATTATAATAAAGTGGATCGTTCAAGCGGAAATTTAATAAAATCCTATCCAATATATTCAATACTCCTTCATCTCAGCCTCCAACGACAATTTTTTTTTTGACTATCGCAGGATTCCATTGGATTCGCAGCCTACTGAGACTAACTTATTAGAAGGGTCTATGCGTTATGCGTCCTATTTTTTTGTAACGAATCAAATTAAATGTTGCAATTTGTCGCCAGTTGAAAACTGGAATGCATAACTCATGATAATTGATTTTATGCCAGTTGTGCAAGTTAAACCTAACGTCCCAGGTAGTGCGTTACATGGAGCACCACCGTGGAAAAAAGCGCAGTACTTTCGACGTAAGGTTTGACGTGTACTACGATAGTAAAATGTTATGTTAATGTTAAATTCTCCCGAGTCGTGCATTTCATTCCCAAATAGGCTACACAATCTTTACACTCGTTGCATGTGAAAATTGGTATATAATATGAGCGAAAATCGATTTTTCTCATGATTTATACGTTAAATCTGAAGTCGGAAGTAGTGCGCTGGAATCGTTCTGTGATCCACTACACAGCGCACAAGAGAAAAATCATTTTTCGCTCAACTGATATTTCAGCCATCGACGCAATATTATTATCTGTTATTCTTCCCAAAACCATTGTTAGCATATTCAAGTTAGAGTTTTTTTTTTTCAATTTACGCTGGTGATTAAAAACAATAAATTATAAGCTTTAATTATGACTAAGAACAACAATTATGCATAGGCACTTTTATTTGAACGTTCACATTTTCTTTGTTTATGATGTGCCTTCTCCACACTGATTTTATGGCTTTCGTACGAAATACTTGTTTACCTTGAGCAATTCAAACAAGTTTTGTTCAAGTGTAACTCATCTTTTTCAAGAATAGAACTTTTCGCGCTCCTCAAACAATCTTGTTAGTTTTGTGTAAGAAATATTAGTTTTATTTGCGTTTTATGGTAGTTTTAGATAAAACCATTGAAAAATTGGTGAGCGTGGCTATTCTGGATTGCCTCGCAATGGTAGCCATTTACATATGTATGCAACAAAACTCTCGTTTTTCCAATCCTACGAATAATTTCTGCTGTTTAAAATACATTTTGAAACTTCAAATGGATTGTAGACATAATTTATTCAAGATCTAACAATTTATTGAATTGTTGAATTTTCAAGTATTTTTTTATTTTTTAAATAAATCAATGTTCTAGCAATAAATCAGTGGCGCTTTAAAATTTTCGAACTTTTATGTTATCAAACACCAATAAACTGAATGTCGCATGAAAAATTGATCAATTGCAGGCAAAAAACAGATGCATTTATGGTAAATTTTACAATTAATTTACATACGTATCCACTTTGGAAAAGAAACATCATATGTATATTGATATTTTTTCTTTAATAGCTTCCACTTAACTTTAAACAAATAAAGTCCTCATTTAGCAGAGAGAATCGAAAAATGGAATCTTCGAAACATATTTGTGACGGACTGGAAGTGTTCTTAAAGAGGAAAATCATAAAACTATCAAAACTTGTGGTAGTTTTATCATAGTTTTTAGCATGTATTAAAAGTCAGTACAAGTATGTACCGATAAAACTATCAAGTTTTAGGCTGTACCTTGGGAAATAGTCTTGAGAACCTCCTGTAGTATGGGCCTTTTTGAACTTATGAGGGTTTTATGGCTGTTTTATCGATGTTATGTAGAATATCTAGTTTTATGCGTGGTTTTATCAAATGAGTCTTGAAAACTTCTTCAAGTGTACCTTAAAATTGAATTTGTTACTTGGGAAGGCATTGCTAATCTAATTTAATCTAATCTAATACAAACGCAGCCAGTACGAGCAAGGATCCTGGAAATAATTGGTTTAGATGACACCCAATTATTTTTTTTGTCAATATTGACCATATAAAAGACACGATTCAAGCGTTAAAGCGGCCAAGCCTACTGTGTTGCATTAACCGTAAGTATGATTCTGTAAAATGAGTTGGATTCAAATAAATATAATTGAACCAAAACGCATTTTATAAACCTAAAGAGTAGGAAGGAAGCTTGGACATACCGTACCATAGGGAATATTCATAAACCACGTAGACTCATTTTTGGGCTCATTTTTTCTTCTTAGACCACCCTCCCCCTCGTAGACTTTTCTCCATACATTTTTTTGAAATTTTGTATAGAGTGTAGACTTTGGTCAAAACCCCCCTCCCCCCAAAGAAGTCTACGTGGTTTATGAACATTCCCATACGATCTGAGATATGACAAACAAACAAATCAACAAGCAGAAAAAGATAAAGTTGATTAAGGAAGAAAATGACAGATTTGAAGGTTACTAAAGACTAGAGAATACCTAAGAGTAAGATAGAATGAAATGAGAAGCAGAAATAATATTTTCGCCACTAATACTGAGGCAAATATATTACTTAGTTCAATTCTGTTCTATTCTCTCCCACCTTTCTGTCTGGCAAAACGTGGTTTAAAAATGTAGCCGTATTGCTTAAAGCCACACCGAATCTTCCTTTCTGCCTTCACACCCGAACTCCAATCGACCGCAACAATCTGGTCGGGTAGCAGCGCATTCTCTTCCAGCCGATGATGAAAATTATACAGGATTCCTCGTGGCCGCCAACACTTCAGCTTATTTTCCATTTCGAAACGGGTACCCGTGCACTAGCAACCGCAACTTTCCGCAGCAAACGTTCACTGACTAATGGCTCCGCGAAACTCTCATAATAAAAAATGCAAACGCTACGGAAAGATTGACACGAATTAACAACCGAACTTATCGTTAAAATGCATTGGAAAGCGAATAACCTACACTTTTATTAATATTTTAAAATCAATCAAAATATGTGTTTTAGAAAGAGAAAACGTAGCAGAAATAATCAACTCGTCAGGTTTTCAACTCCACTTGCTGAGATCTCCCTCCTTCTACTGACTGCGTTTCGCTGATAACGTTTGCATTTAAAAAAAATGGACAAAAATTGCCGATTTTTCATGGGTTTTTCACCCGCACTGACAAAACTGACCCCTGCAGCATCAATCATAGTAACCCATGAGTCAGCAGATAAAATTTGACAGCTCTATCAGTCGAACTCTAACCGTGATGGCAAAAACAGTGAAGCAACTCAGTTCAGAAGTGTGCGCTTTCAAAGAACGGCACCCCGCCGCGTCGAAAACGGACATCGTGCGGCACTTTATGGACGCCGGATACGCCCGTGCCGGCATCTACGATATCTTGGCACTATTAGTCAACAATCAGAGCATCGAAAGAAAGCCCGGTTCCGGACGGCCGATGACCCTGAGCGACAAGAAGCTCCAAAGGATGCTGAAGAGGAAGACCGAGGGAAAAGTAGCTACATCGCTGCTTGCGCTTGGCCGGGAGGTCGGTTCAACGCATGTTTTCGTCCACCATGGCGAATGTTCCGGTTAACTGCCGGAAGGCTGCTCGCAAGGGTGAAGAATTTGTTTGCAAGTAAGCTTAAATAATTACCTTCCATGGGAAATTTATCAAAACCAATTATCTGTTTTTTCTTCCGTAGAGCAATTGTGTTGAATAGATACGCACCACCCTCATCAGTAGCGAGACGCAACACTGTTCTGGTCTTGGCTCATCCATCAAAGACGACGCGTACCTTCACTCTTGTGCTCACTTCATAACCTACCGGAACACTTTGATTAGGAATCGCCGATCAGCTCGTCAGGCAAGTTTTCCATGTTGCGTCAATCTGCATTCTTTGAAGTGGTGGATGAAAATAGCTCCTCTAATTGCTTTTCTTCAAGTGAGACATCCAATTGGATTTGCAGTTCTTCGACCATCCAAAATCGTTCGACGTTTTCTTCGTTGTTGAACAGAGCGAATAAAATTCTGTCCTGCGGTAGGACCGTGCCAATACAATCAGATACTAAGCATCTGAAGATGCTTTTGATGAGTTGAGCGTTAGATTTAGCCTAGATGATTCAGTTTGACGGCTGCATCGAAGGGCGGTCTACTATGGACCAAATATTTATTTTGCGGCAGGTCTTCCAAAAGTTCCGTAAGTATAGAGTCCCTACGCATCATTTATGATCATCGACATCAAAGCCGCATATGATACAGTTAACCGAAAAGAGCTGTGGAAGATCGTAGACGAAAACGGCTATCCGGGGAAGTTGACTCGACTAACGTGTGAGGATATCGGGTGGATTATCAGGTTTACTTGAATCCCGCAGGGGGCTTCGTAAAGGAGATGGAATGTCTGCTGTTCAACATTGCTCTTGAAGGTGTTAATTATGAGACATGCGGTGTTCAACATGCGGGGCATGACTCTCAACTAATACAGTTTATTAATCTGCTTTGCCATTAATGTTGACATTATCGGCAGAACATTTTAGGCGGTGGCAGAGCAGCTCACCAAGCTGAAACGTGAAGCAGTGAAGATTGGGTTGAAGATAAACACGTAGTACGAAGTACTCCACTCATCACCGAGCACGACAGGGACCTACAAAGCAGCAGTATAACGATCGATGGAGATGAGTCCGAAGTAGTCGACGAATTTGTCTATCTCCGCGCACTTGTTACTGTGGCCAATGATAACAGTCGTGAGATCCTGATGCGTATTATCAGTGGAAGCCGTACCTACTATGGGCTCCACAAGCAACTGCTGTCAAACAGACTTAGCTCCCATACGAAACGCAAATAAGGCCAGTAGATCTGTACGGGCATGAGACGTGGACAATGCTTGAGGAGGAGTTTTTGATAGACGCATGCTAAGAACCATCTTAGGCAGAGTGCCGGGCAATTGAGTCTGGTGGCGGATGATGTACCATGAGCTCGCGCAATTCGCTGGCAAATCCAGTATTCGTAAGGTGGTCAAATCTGGACTCAAACGCTGGGCAGGAAATGTTGCAAGAATGCCGGACAACTATCCTGCGAAAGTGGTGTTCGCCGAGAATCCGGTTAGCACAAAACGATGAGTGGCGCAATGAGTAAGATGGTTGAACCTAGTGGAGCCAGGTATAAGTACACGGTAAAAAAACGTCACGCCTAATCCAACTGTTCCTGCATTTGACTGTATTTGTCAAGCCGTACTACTAAGTGAAGTGATGTAGCGTTGGTGTTCAAGTGTCTTTCTGTGTGCAATAAAAAGATTTGCTATAAAAAGATATTCAATGGATATCACGTGAAAATCAGAAAAAATATCTTTTGAATTGGCACCACTGTTCTCATCCATTGAATTTACCGTTGTTTAGCTTTTCTTCCCAACTGTCAAAACACGCATGCAATCAAAATTCATATAGATGGAGCAAATAAACACGCAGCGGGAAAGTTATCACTCGGTAATCAAACATTTTCTCCACTTATTAATCGTATTCTAGAACGTAAGTATTTAAACGTTTTTACTGTTCAATAGAAATCAGTGAATTGTTATTTGTTTTCAGGTCATGGAATTGATCTAGCCTATACAGATGCAGCTATCAACCTGATAATCAAATTGGGTATTGCGACGGGGGAGGAGACTGTGGATCAAATTATTATTGTTTATAACCAAGTGGAAACATCTTATGATAAACAGAGCTATCATCAAATTAGGATTATAGCATGTTATAATTCTGTAGCGTGAACAAAGCATAACAAAATAAACTCATATCAAACAACGTGTAATTCCAGATTTATTTAGTTATATTTAAAATTATAGATTGTTGCTATCAATATGTTCGGCATTTACAGTTCAAAGCATTAAACATTAAAACAGCTGGATAAAACTATGAAAACTGAAGTGATATGATGTTGATTTTATAGTGCTGTGATATGATCTCGGGTAAAGGATTTGTACTTCGTACTGTTATGCTTATCAAGTAGTGCGATTTCAACAGCAAATCAGTTTACTTCATTGTTATTATTGGCTAGTCCACTCCTTCCACCCATCCCTCTACAAATTGACCAATACTCCTTAGATCCGTCTGCCCCTACAATGCAACATAGAAACTACAACCTACCTATCCCCTCCCGCCTGTCCTGTTGTTTTGTCGGATCTTAAATTTTATAACTGTGTGTGCTCCTCCCCCTTCTTCATGTTGTTTGGGTGGATAAATTTTAATTTTATATTTTTTTTTATTTTTTTTTTTTTAAAAGATTTATTTTTTTTTTTCGCCGTCTTAGTTTCGTTTTGACGACCCTTAAATTCAGAAACTTAAGACCCGTCAAAACTATACAATCTTGAAGAAACTTAAGACCCGTCAAAACATCCGGCAAGCGCTAACCAGAAGGTTAATACCTCTGATTGCATCTAAGGAGCGTTTTTCAAAAGTTTAAGGAGCATTTCCGCAAAAAGAAGGGTGCATTTACCCTTTGCCATTATTTTTAACGTGTAGTGAAAGGTGCCATTGTGAGTGAAGAGGAGCAGCCATGAACCGAGAACGTTGAAGCAATATTGTGTATTAGGTAATGTTATAAATGACGGTATGCTAAAAAAATGAACAAATTCAGTTTGACTAGAAAATGAGAAGAATGATTAGTAATTTCCATTTAATTCCAACTATCTTTATTGCTTATCTTTACAGATACGCGTATTTCGTCTACGATGTGCAGAATTCTTTAGTGTCGTGTACTAATACTAATACTAATACAGTCGAGTACGGACAACCAAAACAACTAGGAAAAAGAACACCGAAAAGTCTGTCAAAAATAAATCTCAATCTGCACAGAAACAAAATCGGAAAAAAATGAAACAGTTCCAACAAAGACTAGCTTTTGCATACAACAATATCGACAATTTATGGAATATCCCAGAACTTTACACGATTTATAATTTAAATGTGTATGTTTTGTGACGCTCCAACTTAGTGCATGATAGTAAAAAAAAATTCACTTGGCTTTTTCGAGCTGTGTATTTTCACCTCCGATAGTGGAGATAAATTTTAACACTGGATGCGCTTAAACTTGTCCATCTTGTGTATTCTTAATCCAAATGCATGTTTTCAAACAAAACCGTACATACATTCACCGGAGCACCACTGTCACCGCTGTCGGCATCCGATTAATCGCGGGTAGTGCAGTAAAATGGCAACCGACATGACCCGTGTGCCTACACACTACACAATCCGTACCATTTACATGCGTTTGGTGGCTGACTGTGAGGCGGCCGATATCGATTAAACGTTCGCACAAACTTGTGTACGTACCCAATAAACCATTAGCGGACACATGTTCTCCCCAGTTCGAGTAGATATGGCATTTCTTTCGCGTGTCGGTCGCAGTTGGTTGACGTTGGCTGGGTTTCAACCCACGCACGCACTTTAGGAATTGCCAGCAACAGCGCTTTTTTCGTAATAAGATCTACTTGCACTCAGAATACCACGACGCGATCTGAGATCTCCTGTAACAAGGTGCCAATCATAAGTTGCGTAATCTGAATTTATGATAAGTTTATCAAATCGTTCCTCAAGTGACGTTCGTCTTAAGATGTTTTTTTTTCGCTACCGACTCGTCAACCCAACCGCAGCCTAAGACGATTTATCACCGCTCCGAAATCGGCGATACGGCGTTCGACATGTTTGGTGATATGAGCAAGAGCTGTGAAAAAGCTGAGTCCTACCAGAAGCCGATAAGAATCATTCCACCGTCGCCGATGCCGATTGAGTGATTGAGGTAGTCGTCGCCGTGCTACCGAGCCATCCATCCTGTACCAACGAGGTTATGAAATGGTTCAACCGCAAAAACAGTAGCAAAATAGATTATGTAAAATTGTCACTTCAAACTGGGCAGAATGGTGGCTCTAGGGATGTTCCTTATAAGGAGACATAGATTGACGAAGGTAAACGCGTATGGCTCTCTGTTCGCAGCAGAGCGAAATCGAATCGATTGCTGATGAAACTAATTGGCAAATGCAAATTTCCATCATCATTTCACTGGGTTAGTAGTGTGTTACGAAAGTAGGACGACAGACAGGTCGGAAATTAATGACTTCACCAAAGTTCGAATGGCAAGGTGGATTGTGCAATCCTTTGCAGGCGGAGAGAAAGGCTTCGACAATAGGGGCCTGTAGCCGAACCCAATTCGCAAACATATGCTTTTGCCGTGCAGTCGCAAGCACTCAGAGTTGTTATGAATAAACTATGCAATTGATGGAAAGGGTTCGGTGAGTAGGCACTGCTTGCCATTTGTCATGGTTGTAATTTAATGCTGTAAATTCTGCCGACGAGATTCATGCAAGTGTGCGGAACATGATTTGTGCCGGTTTCGGAAGTGTGGAAATTGAAGGGAAGTACCGAGGAAGGAATGTGAATAGATTCATTGAGGGGAATGTGGGCTTTAACCTCGAGATTGGACGGAATTTACTATTGATAAGGCGACAACTCTATGATGATATAAGAAAATTCTATGTTGCTTGTACAATCCAACCCTAAAAAATGACACCCATTCTATCCTTGAATAAATTGCGAGTATCGGTCCAAGTTCGACTAAACCCTTTATTTCACATTAAAAGCAATGACTCCGTAAAGCTACCGTGAATGAACCGTCCAAGTGAATGAAGAGGAAAATTGTATATGTGTAGTTTATCATTCAGGAAATTATTGAAATATGAGTTTTGAAGGATTCTTCTGCAGTCATGCAATTAATCATTTCCACATATTTCGGTTCTCCAACGACATTCAAATAATAATAAAATAACACAGATAATGAAAAAATATTATATCAATTATAACGTTTTCAACTGGTTAAGCATGGCTTATATTTTACTCCAATCATTCTTTACGATTTTTTTTTCGAGCAACTGATCATTCGATTGATGTGTCAATTCTATCTATACAAATCACTAGATATGG
This sequence comes from Aedes koreicus, assembly GCA_024533555.2. NCBI lineage: Eukaryota > Metazoa > Arthropoda > Insecta > Diptera > Culicidae > Aedes > Aedes koreicus. The sequence goes on along the minus strand of JAHHFK020000961.1, from coordinate 398,381 downwards.
TTAATTTGGGTTAACGAATTTCTGAACCGTCATGAAAATAGACTGACTTTTCGTGAGCTACAATCTTCAATATTTATTTTGAAGAGCTTGTAATGAAAAATGCCAGCCAGGCTGATAAGTAGAGGTTTGTTCAAAAGTTTTTAATTTGAACAATCAAATCAACATGTGAAAGGGGGATTGGTCTGATTTTAGTTACAAATCACAGAAAACGCGATTATACCTTCGTGGAAACACTATCAACAAGCTCCGTCTTGAAATATCTGCTGCCAAGGTTAGGACATGTCAAATGGCTAATTTATAGTGGACTAAATAGGCAACCCAGGCGTTGCCACTAGCAGTTGGAGGTTACTGTGGACCTTAGTAAACTTAATACCATACCGTACTGAGAGAGTAGGCTATGTTTTCGACTGTCAATTGCCTTTACTTTTGCGGCAATGTGAACACACGCGACGACGACGACGACGCTCAATGTGTACACAATTTCAGTAAAACGCGAGTGGAGGGAAAAGGGTCAACCAGCAGCCAGCAGTTGGTAACAGCATCGGTAGCAGCACCAACGGCAAAGGCTCAGTCGGTAGGGCTGGATGGTTGGTTGGTAGCAGCATTCTTGAACGTCATCTCAATAGCAACAACACCCGCGGCACTTTCACACGACCGACCGGGTGGACGACTGTGTACCGTACCGAACGACAGGGTGGACGCCATAAAAGGGACCTTGATGACCCGGCAATTTCCTCCGGGCCAAAATAGGCATAAGCATCTTTTGGTGGTGAACGGGAGGGGGAGAAGTAAAATTGAGCTACTGGAGCTGGACCCGGTCGGTGGTTAGAGTTCATTGACGCCAGAGCCGATATCAGGAAGCAGCTAGTTGAAATTGAAAGTGAATTCCGGAATGGTCGACGGTATCTGGAAGTTGTTTGGATGGGGAGAACTCAAGATTTAATAGGTTTCCTTATATTGGTTTAGTGACCTTAGCAATGGTTTAATTTTGACAACTTTAACACTCTATTGAATATTCATGGTTAATCAATTTTCGATGCATTCATTCCAAAGTTTTTGTTACTTCATTCAATTTAAACTATCAAGATATTTTTTAAATGCTGGGAATATATACTGGTTCTGTTCAAAAATTGTATGATAATCAGTTTGACCTTCAATAGCATTGACAACAAAATCGGTGATCAATCATGGGGTCTAATTTCTAATATAAAAGACACGAAAATTCTAACGGATTTGACGAAATCTCAGGCAAATAATATGCTATTGAAATACACGAAAATAAAAATAATATTGAGATACAGTCAAGTTTCTTACCACATGGTGGGTAGTATGATCAACCCAGCTTGGTGTTTCGGCTTTCCTGCATCAAATGGAGCCGGTGGGCTTCAAATGGTGAGTTGACAACTTCGAAGAAGGGTGCGACCGACCTCTCGTCCTCACAAGTTCCTACCTCACGCCTCCACGAGTCATATGATCACAAAAAACTGCCAGCTGAAACATGGAGACGCTGGTTGGCGTAGCCTGGGCAATGTTGTCAATCTGACAATAGTGAAGTGAGGGGGTGCGACCGAAGATCTTATACCTTTAAATCATATTCTATATTTTCTATTCTCATTTTATCAATAATTTCAGCACGCTTTGGAATCATCTTTGCATTCCAAAACTATGTAAGAGCCGGGAGCAACATGCCAGGCATCAAAGGCGGAATTTGTATCTCAGCATTTCAGCATACCATTTTATTTAAAATTGCACTTCTGAACTTCAACTATTATATTCATAAAAGGCTGGCATGTGCTTATACGTAATGTAGGATTATATTTTAATGTTGTGTTTGTGGTATTATGGTAAGATAAGCCATTTCTTTCAGAAATTATCCCACCGGACTCTTCGTTCACTCTATCTTTGAAATGTTGCTAGAACAGTATAAAGAAAAATATTACAAATATTACTATGTTTTATAAAATAATATCTTTTATTGAAATTTTATCTTTTGTATTTCGAATGATCTATTCTGTTTTCAGCTTTCCCAGGACTAGTAGGATATTGATACATATCTAACTTTTATTTATTTTTCAGTAACAATCCATTCAAGTTTGAAATTTGAATAAATTAGCATTTTTGTCTATAATGGTATCTTAATTTGTTGTTTACAAAATATATTATATATTAAATAACATATAACGGGGAAAGGGAGGGACCATCAGGGCACCCAATTAAAACGATTTGGATAGGGAGCATGGGACTGCCTCCTCCCTAATGTTAACATTTCGTGGAACGAGGGCGGGCTCTTCGACCCCATCTATTGGGTTTATTCTGTCAATCGAGGGCTCGATTCTAGTGCTGTGAGTGTGAACTTGCTTTTGGAAGGAGATTCTCTTCCCTATATTCGCGGGTTTCGCGTAAGTGTCTCTGCTTACGGGCCCGCCCAAACGTTTTTGGCCCTTCATACAGGAGCTTGATGATCACAGACAACTGTAGAATCCTGATCAAATCGTTTTTCAGATTATTCCACTGCTATGGAAAGTTTCCTTGCTGCAATAGATGGTAGTATTACATCATCATCATCATCATCATCATCATCATCCTGCATCAAATGGAGCCGGTTTTTATAGACTTTATTTTATGAAGCTTCTCCATTCTTTCCTTTATTTTTCTTATTATTTTAAGCTTATTGAGAAGCTTATTATTAAGTAGAAAACAGGCAACAATAAAAAAAACGCATATTTTATTTATTTTTTTTTTAATTCCCACAAATGATCTTTTTCTCGGTGTTTATTTCACGCTATTGTTGAAGCGTCAAAGTAAGAGATATTACAGAAATTATAGAAAGTTCATTCTCATAAATTGCGAGTTACAACTTACTTACAAAAACTGTTATTTGCATAGTATTATAAACTTTACCGAAGTTGTTTTTAAAATAATGGGTGCATTCGATAAAAAATGGCACACCGAAAAGCTTCGGTATCTTTTGAACCGTATAAGTAAAAAACCTGAAAATTTGAGCAAATCTTATTCATAGTGTATTGTTTACATCTGTCAAGTTTCACAGTTTTTATACAGTATTTCCAGTTGAGCCGGCGAAGCAAGAAATTGTCCGTGAAATGCACTTGTTCCCACAATCAAAGGCGTCCCCCCGATGGATCGCTAAAAAGCTTGCAATTGCAAATACTGTGTGGGTGCCATATTATGCATAGACCTTGGCAATATCACCCAATTCTACATCTGTCATCACCTTGCAACTTGCCCACCTCGCCAACCGCCGAAAGCGCAGCAGGCCACACGGGTGTGCACGAAGCGGACTCTTCCTCTTTCGTATTCAGGCAACGGTGAAGGTAAGTCGTGTGCTCCCTCAGTCCGGGCAAACCATCCACAAAATGGCTGGTCGCAAATGGCCAAGTTGCACAAATACAACTGTGTTTTGTGTTATAAGAACCTTCAAGGAGCGTCTGAGTGCCCGAAGGAAGGAAGAAAGTGGTCGTAAAATTGGTCCAATGGTAAAATGGCTAGGAAAGTGGCGCAAAAGTCCAAGGTGTCACTCGGTTTTGTACAGACAAGCATGAAGCGTGCTGGATTACATGTTTACAAGGTTCAAAAAGCAGCAAACCGGAATGAAAAGCAAAACATCACTGTGAAAACCCGCGCACGGAAACTTCACACGAAGTTGCTAACCAAATTGTGTTGCATCGTGATGGATGATGAACTTACGTCAAGGCCGTCTTCCGTCAACTTCCTGGGCAAGAATATTCTAAGTTCAATGTTCCAAAGGATGTTCGAAAGAAGAAATTGACGAAATTTACAAAAGAAGATTCTGATCTGGCCGGAGATTTGCAGATGTGGTGAAATAAGCGCTCCTTTCATCACTTACGGAACAATCAACGCGATTTACACGGAAGAGTGCCTTAAGAAGCGTCTCTTGCCATTCATGAGGAAACACAAAGGATCAACTCTGTTTTGGCCTAATTCACCATCCTTCCACTACGCCCGAAACGTGTTGGAGGGATACCATGCCAACGGAGTCAATTTTGTGCCAAAAGATATGAACCCACCAAATTCATCAGAACTTTGCCCAATTGAAAAATTCTGGACAATTATGAAGATTGAACTTCGCAAACATCCAAAAACTAGAGCTGGAGTTGGGCAAACACAACAAAAACGCTGGGAAAATCGGTTGTACAAAATTTGATGGGTGGAGTGAAAAGGAAAAAAGGAAGTTGTGGCATTCGGGATGGGAGATGAAATTGAGTTAAACAAATTTTGTAAATCATAATTCATTAGTGGTTTTCCCTGAAAATTACTAGAAAACCCGATAATCAGTTTAATTTTGGTGACTAAATATGTGTCGGATACACACTTTATTTCAGCAACGGTCACACTTTGGAAGATGCTTTTTGTGGAATTTCTATTGAAAATTATCAAAAAAAGAATCATATTGTGTTACAGAAATGCATCTATTGAAAAAAAAAAACCATACATTTTCATGTATCAATTAATTAAGTCTGCCACTAAAAAAAAATTGCCTTCATATTAAAGGGTGTCCACGATGAAATTGCCACACATAAAATTGATTCGCAAAATTCGAGTTTTCATCCGATTGCCATCAAATTTTCAGGGATTGAGAAATAACTATTAAACTTCATTTTACCATTTTACTCGTATTTTATTTACAGTCCATACGCAAATGCCCGCACCTTGGCCTTAACCCCGGCCATAAGATTCTGCACAACCTGTGAATCAACCGTTTTTTGCATGTAAACCCATACTTTCTTCAGTTCCTCGACTGTCTTCACTACCTTAGGTCGTTTAAGAAGGTGCTGCTTCATAATCGCCCAGTACTTCTCGATGGGGTGGAGCTCCGGAGTGTTGGGAGGGTTGAACATTTTCGGCACGAAATTGACCTTATTGTCCGCATACCACTTCAGCACGTCCTTGGAGTAGTGGCATGAGGCCAAATCCGGCCAGAAGATTGTTGGGACATTGTGGGCCTTCAGGAGAGGAAGCAGCCGCTTCTGGAGGCACTCTTTTATGTACACCTGTCCGTTCATCGTGTCCTGGGTCACGAAAGGTGCACTCCGCTTCCCGCACGTGCAGATAGCTTGCCAAACCAGGAATTTCTTCGCAAATTTGGACATCTTCTGAGTGCGGACATGCTCCGGAACGCTGAAATTATCCTTGGCCGTGAAAAACAGGTTGCCGGGGATCTGTTTGAAGTCGGTCTTCTTTCATTCAACTTTCGTCAGCATGTTGAGGTACAACTTCCTGGCACGGGTTTTGGCGGACTTGTTCTGCTTCTCGTCGCGATTAGGGGCCTTTTGTACCTTGAACGTTCGAAGCCCAGCCTTAGTTTTGGCCTTCTGGACAAAACTTCGGCTTAGGTGCAGCTTCTTAGCTACATCCCGAACGGAGGCGTTCGGATTTCGGTTGAAGGCCCCAACTACGCGGTTGTGATTTTTGGTGTTGTACGGAATACTTTTTCCTTCACTTCTGGGCTTCCGATCGGTGGTCAACCGTTCCTCGAACCGCTTAATCACTCGCGACACCGTGGAATTCGCGATTCCCAACGTTTTAGCGATGGAACGATGCGAGAGATCCTTGTTCTCGTGATGAATGCGCAAGATTTTATCACGCACGAGCTGTTCTTTCGACTCCATTTCCGCGAGTTTTAATCACAGGACTTTAAAATTTGCAGGACTTGTAAATAATGCACTATGAACTAAATCCACCCAAATTTTCATTAAATTCTACCCAACGGTTAAAAAGTTAGAGCAATTTCATAGTGTGGCAACTTCATCGTGGACACCCTTTAATGAAAATGTTCTCATTCTGATGTTTAATCTTGACGTTGGAGTTTTTGATGTTAACATTGAGAATCGATAAAGTAAATATTTTTAGATTCATGATTAAGTTTTCAGTTTCAGGACGTAAGCCTTAACCCAAATGATTCATGATCTCATGCCTTGCTATTATGGCGGAAAAATAGTTTATGCAATCATGACACATCCCAAGTAACATTGCCAAAACCACTCTGCTTTATGAAGTTTTATTAAAGTTTTATGACAGCTACTAGTAATCAATTTGGTTTTATTATGGCACCAAGAGTGCCAATAGGTTGAATATTTTAGTCGGGTTTATGAACGCCTACATATGTTACCAACGATCTTAAAACTTGTTTTCTCAAATTCCTTTTAATCCTATCAAAGGTTTTTTTTTACCTTTATGAACTCTTAAAATGCTGTCATGAAATGTCGTTTTAGGACTCATTCATATTATCTTATTATGGTCAGTCAAAAAGACATTTTAAAACCATTTTGTTTACAGTAAATGCAATAAACGGCAAATTGGCACTAAGGGAAGTCAAATAGTTTTAAAGTAGTCATAGCGAAGATCAATTGGATTTTTGGCAAAACTGTGATTTTTTCCAATCGCCTTTTTAACATATAAGAAATGATTGAAGTATGGAAAAATAAATGCACCAAATTTAAAATTTAATGCTAATGAACTGTAGATCGGAGACCGATTTCCGCATTTTGTTTAGATAACCTTATTGAATTAAATGAATTTTCAGGAAATTCATGATTAATTTATCAAATCTATTTGTTTTAATTTTGCTTTTACGGTCGTTAACTTGCATAATTTCCGAGGCGCATTTATTTTCGGCTTTATCGTGCCATTATTCAACAACCAATTAAATGCGCATATGATTTGGAGCATGGTACGCTGCAAATAACTCAATTTGTTTTGAATATTTTTCTATCAAGCAAAATTTTCCGCAACACTAGAACATTTTTCTAAGATATGATTTACTTCTTAATGAATCAGAAGTGTAGAGAATCGCACAAAGCAGAACAACAACAACGAATCAAGATGCCACAGTGAAGTTTGAAAGCTGTGGCCATTTGGTCGTATACTGGTTCTCTTGACAGCCAATAGGTTTTATGAAGGTTCTCAAATGGTCATAACCAGAGGTAATAAATATGCATTTTTTTTTGCAAAACTGTCACCTGCTGCGAAATTTGAGGCCAGCACACCATCAACAGTTTGAGTGTATAGTTCTAGCGAACGCATGTGACAGAAAGAGGAACATTTAAGCCAGCAATCAATAAAAATCCGACCGACATAAATCTATGTCGCAACATTTTTTAAACCATCTGCTGGTGGCTGCAGAAATGTTTTGTCGCCTGTAGAAAACGGTAGAGGGATGTCACGAGACTTTCTCTCATGACGGTTCACTTTTGCGTGTGTTCAATTTGGTCGTAATGGAAAATGTAAAATGTCAAAATGTAATTATCAAAATACAGTACATTTCCACCACTGGTCATAATATCTTTCACTAAAACGTTTTCAAAATCTTTATGGTCTTATGAAGGTTTTAATAACTTGTTTTCACAACCGTCTATAGAGTGGGCCACTTTCTACTAATTTCGTCTTTGTAGAAGCATAGAGGAGGTGTTGATGGACAAAACTGTTTTGAATGTAGTTTTATCAACAAAGCCGGGAGGAGTGCTTTAAGGCTGGAATAAAATTAAATTGGTACTTGGGTATAGCTGCTCTATTTCTTCCCAAGTAACATTGCTAACACCATCCTGCTTTATTAAGTTTTATTACAGTTTTATGAAAGCCACTTGAAATCCATTTGGTTTTATTATGGCACCAAGAGGTGTCAATAGGTTTCATATTTTAGTCAGGTTTATGAGTACCTACACAGCTTGTTCCAACGATCTTAAAACCTTGTTTATCAAATGCCTTTTACTCCTATCAAAGGTTTTATTTCGACTTTATGAACTCGTAAAATGCTGTATTGAAATGCCGTTTCAGGACATTATCTTATGATGGTCAGTTGAAAAAGCATTTCAAAGCCATTTAGCCTCCAGTAAATGCATTAAACGGCAAATTAGCATTGAAGGAAGTCACCATAAGACCAAACAGTTATATAATAGTCATTGCGAAGAAAAATGGGCTTTATGGCAAAACTGTGAATATTTTTTCCAATCGCCATATTGAAATATAAGAAATAATTGAAAAGTGGAAAATAAATGCATCAAATTTTCAATGGTATGTTGGGCATTCTTTTAGATAATCTCATCCAATTTCAAACACTTTTCAGGAAATTCATGTTTAATTTATCGAATATATTTGTTTTAATTTGAAGTATGTTGTTGTTAATTCGCATGTTTCCTAGGCGCATTAATTTTCGGCTCTTATCGTGCCAATATACACCATAAAAATAAATGCGCATATAATTTGGAGCATAATACGCTGTAGAAAATACAATTTGTTTTGGCTATTTTGCTATCAAACGAAATTTCCCGCAACACTAGACCTTTTTTTTACTGCTAAATGAATCAGAAGAGCAGATAATCAAAAAAGCAGAATAACAAAAACCAACCTCGATTTCACAGTGAAGATTGACAGCTGTGGCCATTTGGCCAAATTCTGGTTTTCATGGCAGCCAATAGGTTTTATGAGGGTTCTCAAGTGGTCATAACATCTTTCACTAGAACATTTTCAAAACCTTTTGTTCTTATAAAGGTTTTATTAACGTTTTCACAACCATCTATAGAGTGGGCCATTTTGTTCAAATTTCGGCTTTAAAGAAGCATAGAGGAGGTGTTGGTAGACAACACAGTTTTGAATGTAGTTTTATCAACAAAGCCAGGAGGAGTGCTATACGGCTAGAATTAAAACTAAAATTGTTACTTGGGTTCGCACTTACTATCCCGGAAGAATGTGTTTGCTGAGTTAGTTATGAAGCATCATCGGTTTATTATTTCAAAACAAATGATTGTGTTTGCGATTAAACCGTAATACCTTTGCAATATTGTTTTTCCTAATTATCTACTGTACTTCAAGTTTAAGATTAAAAAAAGCGTCAATTTACCCGAACAAAGGTTTATACCATGTCAATAAACGATGTTCAAAATTCTGAAATCAGCTCATAAATCTTTGATCCCTGAACATGTTATCATTCAAGCTGAATAAACAGCCAAACTAAAAAAAGAAATAATAAAAAAATGCTCATTGGATATCACAACGTTAACTTGTTTTATTACCGTTAAGTTTAAATTCATATCAAATCCTGTAATGTGAGTAAATTTACTGAAATAATTGCTAATTATGTTATCCATGTGATGCCAAATTCATACGATAATAACGGATACATTACTTTTGGTGAAGAGCACACTTCCATACCCACAACATTCAGATAATTCCTAAAAGTTTAAAATCAACTCGTAACATCGAAACATCGTTCATCGAAAAAAAATAATTAAATGATAAAAGATGACAACAGTATTCAGCAAAAATCATTAAGACATCTAAATTTGTTAAGCAAAAACAGCTGAGACCAAAATGATACCTGGGATAACAGAACTTGTTGCTCATATGACGCCAGGTTTGTTATTTTTCTTTGCTAGGGTATTGTGACCTTGGTTGAACGTTGCAAGATCAATGGATTGCACTGTATAGCGCGTCACTATGATATTCCAACGCCTTACTTATGACATTAGGACACAATACCAAAAATCACGTAAAATTCGCTGAAATAGTATAGTGCGTATTGCATAAAAAAATTGTTTGCATATATTTACGTATAATTCGCTGACATACACAGATAAAAAGAAACATTGAATTTTCTGCGTTATCTAATGCACATAAAGGGAATGCTAGATTTGGCAGAAAATAAAGGGATATTTCATGTGAATTTAAGACAGAAAACGCATAAATCTAGTCTGTTGTATGAAAGATTGCAAAGATTGTTGGATGGCGCATGAAAGATTGCAACCAATTTTGAGTAGTATAGTGCGTATTGTATAAAAAAAATCGTTGGCATACATTTAGATAAAATGACAGCAAATGTACAAGTTCAACAAAAATTCCGATTAGTAGAAACCACGAAAGTCCATTACCTTCATGTCCGCATTTCTCTGTTTTTCTCTCGAAGTTGAAAACAATAAATCTAGAAAAAAAATGTTGTCAAATCGAACAAAAACCATCCTTCTATGGTCCTCATCAAATACCGAACACCATCGGTAATGACAATCGAACGCATAGATCTCGTGGCACGCATTGATCGCCACCACCCAGAACAGGCACGAGCGGAGCGAGAAAGGTCGGCAAAACTGCAGCGGTTGCACATTATTTCACTCTCACTCGTCCTAAGTCGTTTTCCCCCTCAAGGCCTTGTGCTATTCATTTCATGACGCGCATCATCAATACGCGGAGATCTCCAACACGTTCATTCGGAATGTCTGACGGTCGGTTGGTCGATCGATCGATCGGTCGGTCGGTCGTAGGCTATAAGAACTCCCGGGTCCTCTTGTCTCCGGTTGTGGAAAATATCACGAAGAGTCAAGGTGCTGCCTCTGAATGCAGCAGCCTTACAACAGAAATCGAAAGTCACGGACACGGACTTGCCGCCGCATATTGTTACGTGATGGGTTGAATCGGCCTGGCTGATCTTCCGGAAGGTTGAACCGATCAAGTGGAAGCGTGGAAAATGTGTGCGCGGCGACGTCAATTGTTGCACGTACCTGGTATCGAAATTCCTGACGTTAAGTGTTTCTCCGGTAGATCATGGATCGACCTCGGGGCCACTATGTCATGGGGATGGGCTGGCACTGGAATGAAAGAGATATCGATATTAGTAGATTAGCTCCAATCGATTGAACTGTATGGTGTTGGGAAAGACCTTTCAGGAGATCAGTGACAGAAAACAAAGAAATATGATTATGTCTCAATATGAAACCTTTGAAACACCTCTAAATGGCGTGCATCTTCGTCATTTCACCTCTAAGCCACATGCGACAGACACTTCGAGTGTAATCTTAATGGCGGCATCTTCCGGAGCGCGAGAAAGAAGACACGCTCGAAAGTGTTACCGAATAAATCGTAAATCAACACAATCGGGAGTGCGCGATCGAGGGCCCTATTAATTTGTCTAATCAGATCACAATAATAAAAAAAAAAGAAATGAACTGAGGCAAGGATTACGCATTGAGCCAATGTCCCTGCCCTGATGGTGCCCGGTCGTCCGTTATTGAAGTCGTGACGATGAAGAAAGTCTGTGTTTCAACTTGTTCGGCAGACAACTCCGCCGGTTGGCCAATAAAGGGGTTTTGAGGTGAAATATTGTTGACCATAAAAGACAACACTTTTTATGTGGAGCGATTTGAAGGGATTTCTTTGAATTTTGGCGTACTCTGCCGGTGATATGTGCTGTCAACTGTTTATGGAAATTGAGTTACGGAATGGAAAAAGTTTTTTGTGATGATAAGTGTTAATGGGCCCCACAGCGACTGTCATCATTTCACTGCGTAGCAAATCTAAGTTTCTATGCTAGACATTGATTGAAAAACCATATCAATACGTGTGCACACTTGCGGTAAGCATTCGATTACAGTTTCAGCTATGTAGATCTGCTGACAACCAAGATTTGCATCTCTGAAATCATGAGGTGGAATAATTTAAAAGAGACAAAAATAGGAAAAATCACGCGCCGTCCTGTATCAATAAGATTTTATCTGGAAGCACTTTCACACATTTGAGAGAATTGAATTGGAAACTTCTGAGAATAGTATGGTTTTGTCAAATAAAGGTTGATGCAGCATTTTTCTGAATTGAAGGTGGTAAACTGGACTCAAGGTATCTTGAATAGTGTATGCTGACTATATTTATAGGTTTTCTGGGGAAATTATTTTCTCAGAAAAATTTCAATTTCCTTGGCAATAAGAATGTTACTACACGGTGAAAAACTGTTCCCGTATTCGAGCACAAAAAATCACGATAATATGAAAACCTATTTCATATGAATACATGGTTTAGTTCCCGTGAACGTGATCGAGCAAATCGCATTGTCATTCAATTTATCTCAAATCTACGAACGAACTTCACTTCTATTAATATTTAAAAACAAAATAAAATCTCGAATTCGTGCTACCAGGACTAATATATGTGATTTCGTTCCGATAAACGTGAACTCAGATCCGAGGTAGTCGTTCGGCCATGGTGAAGAAATTTGAGACACTTGCTCCTGCCGCAACGATGGACTTTTTTTTCTATTTTATTATTATTATTTCTCTTAGTGAAGGAAAACCCGTTGGAGTGAAGCTCCTTTTAAGCCTCTTCTTCGACAGGCACAAAACCTTCAATCTTTTCAATATGTAATTACAATATATGCCCTTTCCAGTGAGCTTAATTGCTCTGTTAAGGAAGTGCGGTGATAGCTATAAATTAATTAGTTAATAATATTTATAATCTATACCCAACTAGTAGCCCGACTGCACGAGACCTGGACCATGTAGAACCGGAGGATGTCTGAGTTGCTGATGACCATGGTGCTGTCGAATATATGAATGCTGAAACCGTTGGATTGCTTGATTAGGGGCGTAGTATCTCTGGCTTCGGCCAGACATATACTTGTTCGTTTTACCTTACAGTATAGTTGACCTCGCTACCAGAGTAGTCCGAGTGCATGTTTCCAAGAACCACGGAAAACTAAAGATTGTAGTTAGAACAGTAAGATGATCCAAGTTCGATGAGGATGTATGTGTTGAGTCCTAGGGCAAATAGTTTTCCATCCTGGTGCGTACACGTAGCTTTACCTTATCTTTGAATTTTATTCCAACACGCTCAGATTTCAAATCAGGTGGAAGGGAATTGAAACGTGTTTTACTGTAGTGACGACTGATAACGAATGTTGCTAGATTTCTTAGCTGATATCTATGTGACGTTTGAAGTAAGGTTTGTTTGTGATGAGCTCGTGGATTATACATCAGGTTGTGGATGACACAAAGACTGGATTTCACGCAGATCGGCAATTGGCAGGATGGATGCATTTGCATTGTTGTACAGACCTAAGATAGAATACAAGTGAGGTTTTTTGTACACCACTTTCAGACACCTATTTTGCGTAGCTTGCAGTGGCTTTAAGGTCTGTATCCACATTAATCCGGACACCTTCAAATCATTGTAACTTTTGAAATATTGCACGTAGGAATGAAAAATTTCACTGTGGTTTAGCTGAGAGTCTATGATGAAAAAGACTATGATTGATGTTTACATTTCATGTTTAGTATTCAAGATGGTGACGAAAGAAAAACAAGTGCGCGAGCGAATTTTATACGGGCGTACGGCAAATCCTGACTTGTTAATACGGGACCTTGCAAAAACATTGGATTTTCCTAAATGCACTGTTCACGATGTGCTCAAATCATTTTCGGAACGTTTGACGGTGGAAAGGAAACCGAGAAGTGACAAAAACATTGGACGAGCTGATCCTGTCATGGACCGAAAGAAGAAAAGGATATTAACGAAAAACCCAAATCTCTCAATTCGAACGGTGGCTCGTAAAATAGGGATGTCGCCTGGTTTTGTCCAAAAATCAAAACAACGTTTGGGACTTAAGTCGTATAAAGTACCAAAAAAAGTTCCAAATCGCAACGACAAACAGAACTTGGCAGCAAAATCACGTGCTCGACGTTTGTACTGCGAATATTTGACGAAGTTTTCATGCGTTGTTATGGACGATGAAACTTATGTCCTGAAGGATTTCAAGCAGCTTCCAGGGCTGGTTTTTTAGTCTGTTATGGCCAGAAATGCTACAGCTAAGCCTTTCAGAACGAAGAAGGCATCGAAATTTCCCAAAAAATACCGTGTATGGCAAGCAATTTGCACGTGTGGCAAAAAGAGTAAATCTTTCGTCACTACAGGCACAATCAACAAGGAAATCTATCAGAAAGAGTGTCTGCAGAAGCGATTGCTACCCTTCATCGAAAGTCACAACGAAAAACCTTTGTTCTGGCCCGATTCGGCATCATGCCACTATGCTAAAACTGTGATGGAGTGGTACCAAGCAAATCAAGTGAACATTGTAACATTGCCCAGAGCTACGACCAAACATTCTTAAAGGAAAAAATGGCCTGTTTAAAACTTCGTGACTCAAACTTCAAAAATTTCAGAATGATTTTTTTTCGTATATATTGATCAAATCATTGAGCTGAGCATTGGACTGGGGAATATATTATGAATTTTAAACTTAGAACATATCGATGCACATAGCGTTAAAAGTTGATGTAGTTTCAACAATTCTGAAACAGAAAAAGACCGTTATCTGGTACACGCCTGACGCCGATTATACCTCATATACGTGAACAAGTTTTCTATTATGTGATTTAGTTAACTGAATGTTTATGCTTGTTCACGAATCATTGTCGTGCAGGGATCTGGGTACGGCTTTTTTTTTGTCCCGTGTAGGCACTGAGAAATTATTTTTCAAACCAAATTCGTAAACATATGTTTATAATGGCAAAGGGTAAATGCACCCTTATTTTTGGGGAAAACTTTGGAAAAATGCTCCTTAGATGCGTTTGCCCGGTATAATGCACTCAGAGGTAATCTCCTTCTGGTTAGCGCTTGCCGGGTGTTTTGACGGGTCTTCAGTTTCTTCAAGATTGTATAGTTTTGACGGGTTTTAAGTTTCTAATAAACAAACAAACAAACAGACAGACAGACAGACAGACAGACAGACAGACAGACAGACAGACAGACAGACAGACAGACAGACAGACAGACAGACAGACAGACAGACAGACAGACAGACAGACAGACAGACAGACAGACAGACAGACAGACAGACAGACAGACAGACAGACAGACAGACAGACAGACAGACAGACAGACAGACAGACAGACAGACAGACAGACAGACAGACAGACAGACAGACAGACAGACAGACAGACAGACAGACAGACAGACAGACAGACAGACAGACAGACAGACAGACAGACAGACAGACAGACAGACAGACAGACAGACAGACAGACAGACAGACAGACAGACAGACAGACAGACAGACAGACAGACAGACAGACAGACAGACAGACAGACAGACAGACAGACAGACAGACAGACAGACAGACAGACAGACAGACAGACAGACAGACAGACAGACAGACAGACAGACAGACAGACAGACAGACAGACAGACAGACAGACAGACAGACAGACAGACAGACAGACAGACAGACAGACAGACAGACAGACAGACAGACAGACAGACAGACAGACAGACAGACAGACAGACAGACAGACAGACAGACAGACAGACAGACAGACAGACAGACAGACAGACAGACAGACAGACAGACAGACAGACAGACAGACAGACAGACAGACAGACAGACAGACAGACAGACAGACAGACAGACAGACAGACAGACAGACAGACAGACAGACAGACAGACAGACAGACAGACAGACAGACAGACAGACAGACAGACAGACAGACAGACAGACAGACAGACAGACAGACAGACAGACAGACAGACAGACAGACAGACAGACAAATGATAGTTTAGTCGCGAATGGGTATGATGCAAACATCCAAAACTTGATAACTTCCAAAAAATATATCACAAAAACGAAAAAAACATTCTCCTCTAGTTTATTGATATTTGTATAAAACAGTCTAAATTTTCAGGAAAAAAATATAAAATCGTATAGCGCTCTCTAGTCATACACCATGAAAATCGTAAAATACACATGCAATCAATGTTTTACAATACAAAATTCCAATTTTTCAATGCCATTATATTTTTTTTTTTAAATTTTTCAATTATCGTTCATTTGGTGTTTTGATATTTGAAATCGGTTCTGTGATTCAAAAGTTATTATGTCTTGAAAAAAGTCATTTTCGGGAAAATAAAAAAAAAAACATTTTTGAAAACACCCTAACATGGTCACTCTAATGCAAAAATAAAAAGAATACGTGTGTAATAATTTGTGATAAGGAACAAAACCACCTATTTTCACGAAATTCTGGGACCTAATATATCGTTATTTTATGGAATGGCTGTATATAGATGTATAGATTCTGTAACATCTCTTTTAAAAAATAAAGGATCGAATCCCATGTCAGATCCCATGTTTCGATTACATTTTGATTCGATATAGTGGATCTGTCAGTCGTTCATGCAACCACCAGGAGACGATTCTTTTTAATGTGTGACAAAATATTCGTAGCTCTTTGCATTGCTTTCGTACAATGCACGAATGTTCTTTCTGTGTGAACAAATGCTTCGTACTTTTAACAGTTACGCGTGTGCCATTAATTACGAAGTTATCTTCATAAAAACAACAAAGCAGTTTTGTTGTAAAAAACAACGAATAGACTCGTTAGTTCGATTTCGTACCTTCGATTTCGTAAAATAAACTAAAATTAATTTTCACTGTAAGGCTGGCGAAGTAAAGGCATGGACAGAATACAATGAAGACAACTTCCATGTAAAGCGGAAGCTACCTCGGCCTTATCTAGGTTGGTAAGATAAGTAACTTATAAGTTTATGGCGTAGAAATAAATTGGAACAAAAATGAATAAACGTGGAACAATATGTGGCTCAAGAAGAGGTGATAGATTTTTGAAATATCTCAATAATATATTACTTGTTCTGAAATCTAACTGTAAATAAATTTCAAGTAATCTGTTACTAAACTGTTTATGTGTTTGCACAAATCCAATAGTATGAGAGGTATGAACGGCGAGTTGCCGTTAGGACGCAAATTAGATCAAAACCTCTACTTACTGCGATGAGAGCCATATTTGCCGCTGTCATTACACGTTTCAGGCTTATCAATCTTGATCGACACAAAACTGATAATACAATTAATCAGTTTGCAAGGCCAAACCGAAGGGCGAAAAAATACAAGGATCGAAAAAAAGTCCAACACACAATTCCCCTGAAGAAACACGACAGTCACATAATTTTAGCAGGATTCGATTGTATTCACAATATCTCTCGGCTTTGGTCATTTCGCTTTATTTGAGTTGAATAACTAAATAATGTTTCATTTGTTCGTAAAACCAACACAGCAAAAGCGATACACGTCATAGCAAAGGCCTACTTCGATTCACCGTACACCGCGGATAGTTACAAAAAATCTTTCACACTTGTCTCCTTCAGATTGAGCTTGTTTCTCAATATCTTTCGAAATCATTCAATGTATCAATAATTTTACGTTCCAGTCGTTAAATGTTAAGCAAATTAAGAACATTTAAAAAAAAAACTATCCATGCAGTCATGATAACCGTGGAATAAATAAAGTCGTTAGAATCCAAATGAGCAATTTACTTATGGCAGCATAATTAATCATCAATTAAAAGAAAGAATTGAGCAATAAAAAATGAAAAAAGTGCCACTAAATTATTAAGACCTGTGCCAACAAATAATGTGTGATCAGCATTAAAAATTTAGGAATGCGCAATAATAGATGAGAATTGATCTTTGGATAATCTAATTGTGACCGGTAAATATGTCAAATAAAGCAACAGCTATTAGTATATGTGCAAATAAATATGGCTTGATTTCCGCCAAATGATGTTATTTGAGCACTAAACTACTCGCATATGTCTTGGATTTTTATTTGATTTTCTCATAAAAATAGTAAAATGATTTTTTTTTTAATTGTATCTGGACGATTTGATCTTATCATTCGCTAGGTATTTGTTATTTTTCCCAAAGTTCATTGCACATTTTGAATTTAAAAATGCTCCTTTGCTCTGATTGATTAGAAAATTGCTTGATGTTTCATCGCAAATTTGGTGAGAATTTTCTGGCGTTGTTACCAATCTGCTTTGAAAAATGTAAGCCATTCAAATGAGTAGTCTTTTTCTAAGTGCTGCTTTATATTATAAAATTGCACATATTTTTTATTTCCGATTGCTGTTTTCAAAATTATCACAGGTTAATTTTTGTACTTTTCCTTGGCATGGATACATTTTTTAACCGTATTTATAAGTAGTGACCATATTAAATGATCTTCTTTACCAACAATATTTTTTCCATTCAAGCGACAGTCTTATGGTTATTGGTAAACTCAACATATCATTTGATAAAAATATCAATTGTAGAAACTCAACAACTCTTATTTGGAATGTATACGTTCATTAGTCCATTTGCAAAAATATCATTGTCTATTGCGCATTATTGAATATTCATTGCTCATTTTACCTCTTCCATATGAAATTTTTTAATTTGTCCTAAAACACATCACAACTTTTTATGGCTCATTCCCAATGTTTTGCCTGCATTTATTTTCTGCTCTCTGGAACCCATTCAGTTTTCAAATGGTGTTTTTGAATATTTCATGGGAAAGTTTTCACGATATCAAATTATTTTTGAATTTAAATATGGGTAACTGTATCTACTACCTAGGACATTTGAGTTTTATTTATTGTGGTTATTCAGTTATTTATTGCTCATTTTACTATTTTTATGAGAAAATCAAATAAAAATCCAAGACATATGCGAGTAGTTTAGTGCTCAAATAACATCATTTGGCGGAAATCAAGCCATATTTATTTGCACATATACTCATAGCTGTTGCTTTATTTGACATATTTACCGGTCACAATTAGATTATACAAAGATCAATTCTCATCTATTATTGCTCATTCCTAAATTTTTAATGCTGATCACACATTATTTGTTGGCACAGGCCTTAATAATTTAGTGGCACTTTTTTCATTTTTTGGTGCTTTTTCTGAATTACTAAGTGCAGGTTAATATTTAAGTCATTTACTTATTCACGTCACGGGGACGCAGTGTGAAAACCTGCTCTGAACTTTCAATAGGTCGAATGTGCTTTTGTTAACAAAGATTCTAATGTCAGTTTCCCCAAATTTTTAGCTCTTCTAAGCATTTCATCATCCATAAGGATAATTTTCTCCCTGCAAGATTCTGTGGGATTGCTGACAGTTTCGAGAAACCAACGTTTGAATATATGTTAACAAATATTCATCCAATTGAAAATTCAGAGCTGCCACAATGCCGTTCTTGTTTTCATCAAGTGTCTCCTTAAAATCAACATTTGATATTTGATGATTCACGCATGTGAAAGCACTAAACACCCAATGTAAAAACCATCGCCGTGATGTGATTATCCGAAACTGAGCAAAAAAAAACTCTCTCAAAAATTTCCTCGCCACGAAATTGAATTGACAAAAAAGTAACCTTCGACGCCCTGATCGAGGTCACGGCATAAATCATCCTAATGACCCACATCGGTTCGGAAGGGCCTAAAAAAATCTTATTTTGACGAATTTCTCACTTCCCAAACAAGTAAGACCCCCATTTACATATTCCGGCCCGGACCGATTCTACAGCAGGCGCTACGGGCTATGATCGATTAAATGGCATGAGTGTATGTGTGTGTGTGTGTGAGCACGTCGAAAAAAATAATAATAAGGAAATTATAGTCTTCCGATACTGAAGCCGGCCCCATGTTGCGAACCCAGCCGAGTGGGGCTGCTCCTCGGATCGACACCCTACCTGTGTTTGCCGACAGCAGGTCGTTGCTTAAACGTTTCCGCGTCTTGAGCCATAAATCCGAGGCCTCATTCCTGTGCGCGCGGACACCTTCTTCAAATTACATTGCTAGATGGCTGTCATACGGACACGTATGAAATCGGTGATCGTGAACGTTTAGACCCTCTTGCCCGGAGGCCACACCCATTGACCCGTGTCGACGTGCGGATACAACCGACGAACCGATCAACCCGTGCCCCCTATAAAGCATTATCGTCGGGTGCCCAAATTAGTCGGCAGGAGGTGGATGGAGGTGGCTCAATTACCGATTGTTTAGGGGGGAATTTTCGCGAAAAGACTCCGTAGGGCGCATTCCTAGGTAATAAATTCGAAACTAGCTGTAATGTGTCCATATTTCCGCATTTCTAGCTGAAGGAAAGTTTGATGGGGCTCATGACAGGCCAACGCTGACGATTTCTGGTGAAACATGTTGAATGTTGTCTTGGAGACGACAGATTTATTGATTTTGATTCGGGCGCGGAAAAAAACTTTCATTTTGGTAGAAGTAAATCATATCGTTTTAAGCACTGCATTATTCCTACGACAATTGCGCATTTAACAAACCGCCACTTCGCTCAACAAGATTCCTCAGTTCTTCTGTCCGCGCTGATCACAACGCATAGATCGTAGTGGATTAATTATCCCGCCCATTCACCAGCCGACAGAACCGAGGCCGTGCCAGCACTTGTAAAAGGAGAGATTCATGAAATTCATAACTGGAAGAGAGATTCTTGTCATCGACAGACGGTTCTCGTGTCGATTCTTTCCCATTCATTAGCAGTCGAGTTGCGAGCTCTTGTCCCGGTAGCGGTACTCCTTAAGGCCAACACATAACGATGGACTGACCGACCGACCGACCGGCCGCCGCGTGTTATGACGGTATGTATTTCTGTTTAATGGACAAACTTCTCGAGCAATATGATGAATCTCTTCGGTTGAACTCGGCTTAATTAGTCCCCGATGACGAAGTTGCCCCCCTCGCTTTGCTTGATTTCCGAGTGGCGTGAATTGCCGCTTTCTTCGCCGCCACAGTGACCCAGTGATTGCAGCAGCTCAAGTGCACATTCTCACGCATACACACGTTTGATGAATGAATGACTTTGAACTTGAGCCGTTGCCGCCGATGACGACTGGTCAGGAATTCGTTGATGTTGAGAAATGCTAAGAATTACTGTTAATTATTGATGTTTCATAAGTTGCGAGAGATGGATGCAACTCCGGCGGAGCAACTCACGATGATCCGACTGCCAGTAGCTCGTGTCCCGTTAGACCATTTTTACGTAACCCAGAAAGACAAATTACGCAAACGTGAATAGGTCACACGCAGATTCCTACCTCGCGGGGCATACCGTGTGAAGTTCGACCTCTAACGAAGCGGGATTTCGATGGTGGACAGAAAGGGAGAGAAAAGGTATAAATGCTGCTGAGGCTCAGGAGTGGGTTGAAAATAATAGCGCTGGACGGGAGCACGATTTTCCGGGCCATTGCGTCACTTGCGGCGGATCACGATTTTTTGGGATTGCATACAAATTTGTAGCAAATAAGATGCTTTCGAGAAGAAGTCGTAGGTTGATAGATGCTGGCCAATTTTAAACTAAATAATGGTTTATTCTTGTGGATAAGGATTGTCAGAACTAAGGTGTTGGCTATTAAATTAAGTATTTGAACTGGGTAGGTTCTTTATGTAATTTAAATCTGAGTAGTCGAACATGATGACTACGAATGACTACTCATGAGATTGTTATGAGATTGAACCAAATTTTGAAATGTTAACTTCCCTATTCTTGAACGTTTCTTAATCAGCCTCTTGGAATTTGCGCAAATTTGATAAACTGATGCTGCACATCTTAATCAGTTACATAGTTCTTCCGCAAAACTCAAATGAAATTTTTATGAAAGTTTATTGATCCTTTTAGCATGATGAAAAAACAGCTCAGTGAGCACCAACTAAACAACACTACACAGTGTCAAACATATAATAAAAGGTTTGCGGCTGGGCGCCATTTTCAGAGATCTGAAAAACCTAGGTGTGTAGCGCGATTTCGTTCATCAAACCATCTGAAGGTACCGTGACACTTACTCAGTAGATGACCGGCCGACCTTGCTCGGGGAGAGATGCGCGATCGATGAAAATCGTCAGGGAACGGGGGCGAAAATCTCAGCGGTTGTTACGGAACATCATTTGTCCTGCAGCAGTCCCACGACGTGTCGAGCGACAGATTGTGGGCGTCTACTTCAAAAAATGCTCCAGATAGCGGCAGGACACGATTCCAAACTGCGGCGGTGGTCTTAGTTTGCTGTCGAATTTGCAAGCTTGGCAAATTACCGCTCATTTTCCTTAAAAAATGCGTTAAGTTAACGCCATTTATTATAAAACAGCAGTTTTGGAGAAGATTGTTGGATCTCAATCCACTGGACTGTTTTGAGTGGTACTACATGCTGTCGAAGGTAAACGAGTACAAGGCATCAACTTTGGAAGAGTTCTAGTCAGAATTCCAGCAAATATCGAACGAGATCGCCAATGGAAGTTTTGCGTGCTACCTGTTGAGAAACGGTTGATGTTGGTCAAAAAACTTAAAGGGGGTGTTTTTTCAAAACAAATTCTGTAACGTATCTTTTCTTTGTGACATTGCCCAAAAGCTAATGCTAATGTAATTAACATCTAATTTTTTTTTTTTGCTTGATTATCGAGATTTTCAGCCCTGGGCTGGTTCATCTCCCGTCGTAGTCACTCCAATACCTTTTTGGTATTTTCGTAACTTGTCCGGGGGTGAGATTTGAACTCGTGACTTTGGCGTGAGAAGTATGGACGTTAACCCCTACGCTGGGGTCGCCCCCAACATCTAAATTACCAATATGGAGTAAATGTAATTTCAAATGGTATGAGAATATACTGGACACATTGTGTCATAATTTATATTTTTGTATGGCATAATTTATACTCTTGTATGGCAAGAAAAACTAACGTAGCCTGCTGAGTAAATGATCGAGCTAAATTATAAGACAATAGCCACCTGAATAATTCGAAGCTTTTATCCATTGTATGCATTTAAAAAGAGGAACTCTACAAAATTTTAGCTAAGGAAATAGTCTTCCTATTGAAACTGAATACTTTGAAAGCAGACTGATCAAGTAAGTTCTTAAAACGACGCAAACAAAAATTTAAAGGCCCTCATAGGAATTTTCATACATACGAGGACTGTATGATAGGTAGCGACTGATGGCAACACTGACGCAAAATGTGTATGGCATCATTTAATGCCTGATCTGATGACTACCATCAGATGTTGGTTTAATGTATTCAAGCGTGGCCGAACATCCGTTTTTGCGTCTAGGCGGTCCGTTTGAGGTGACAACGGAAGATATCGTTAACAAAATTCATAATATCGTGTTAGCAGATCGCCGCGTGAAGATGAGAGAGATTTCTGACATTGTAAACATCTCAATTGAACGCATACAAAATATCCTTCACGAAAAATTAGGCATGAGAGAGCTATCGGTGAGATGGGGCCTGTTCATAAGCCATGTAGACTCATTTTTAAAGATCTCAAAACCCCTCACCCCTCGTAGACTTTTTTCAAACATTTTTTTGAAATTTTGTATGGAGCGGAAACTTTGGTCAGACCTCCCCACCAGAAAACTCTTCGTGGTTTATGAATAGCCTCATGGGTGCCACGTTTGCTCACATCACTACACGCCTGAAATGTAAGAAGTCAAAACAGTGGACTTCACCCGGCAAACTTGCTCCAAGTAAGGCAAAAACGGTTCCATTGGCCGGAAAAGTCATGGACACCACATAATCTTTACCGATCTTTCCTTTGGAGAATGGAAGGAAAATCACGGGGCAGTTCTATTCTGATTTATTGGACCGATTTGATGCTGAATTGAAGAAAAAACGACATCATTTGTCGAAGAAAAGAGTGCTTTTTCACCATGACAACGCACCGGCTCACTCATCAGCAATCGCCACAGCAAAACTGGGTGAATTACGCTACGAATTGTTGCCTCATCCATCGTATCCTCCGGATTTGGCCTCATGCGATTTCTTTTTTTTTTACAATCATGAAAAAATGGCTTAGCGGAAAGTGATTCACGAGGAAGTCATTGCTGCAACAGAGGCCTATTTCACGGGGTTTGAAAAATCATATATTTTGGATGGCTTGAAAAAGTTGGAACATCGCTTTGCTAAATTTATGGAGTTGAAAGGAGAATAAATGGAGAAATAAATAAAAGAAAAAAGAAAAAAAAATGCATCTTCTTGTCTAAAACAGGTACTTATCATACAGCCGTGGTATTTCAAAAGATAGTCTCAAACATAATGAGTTCAACTGTCGAGAGGCTTCTTCTTCTTTGGCATTTCAAGCTTATTGCTTTCACAATTAGCTTATTGCTTGCTCTCAACTCAGTGTTCTAAATGCACTTCCACAGTTATTAATTAAGAGTTTTCGATGCCAAGTACCATTTTTGCATTAGTATGATTGCGTGGCAAGTACAATCATACGCTATACCCAGGGAGTCGAGAAATTTTCCTTTACGAAAAATTCCTAGACCAGACCGGGAATCGAACCCAGCCACCTCCAGCATGGTGTTGCTTTGTAGCTGCGCCTTTACCGACTGAGCTAAGGGAGGACCCAAGAGGCGTAAGTTTCAATTTAAACTCTCTGAAGCAAAAGAAAGCGAAAATTTAAAGATTTGCATCAATCTGATGATCATAAATACGTAAGCAGTGCTTGGTTTCTTAGGTGAGAGAATCACTGTCTAGAAATTTCTGCGCATTTTGTCTACAGTTTGTGTGAGTGTTCTTAATAAAATGTATGGATAAATTACCTATCCTTTATTTTTTAAACTTTTTTAACTTAACTGTTTCTATTCATACTTAATTTATGGTATTGTAGTTAAAAAGATCAGAAAAAGCGTTGCAGAATAATGTATCACGCTTTAATGTTAGAATATTACCAGTGATAATCTTCATCTGGTTAACGATTTTCGTACAAAAAGTATCAAATCCACATATCGGGTGTTCATTTAAAATGAGATTGATTCTAAAACTTTTGTCTCAGAAAAAAAAAGTTCGACGAGAAACGTCACTTTAGGTGAATAAATTCTTACACCCCCAAGAAAATCTTCACACACTTTATTTCTCTCTAAAATATTCAGTCGTATTCAGTGTTCAGTCGAAACGGAAAGAAAAGCGAACGTTTGACGATCTTTCCAAGCGAATGAAGATCGTGGAAAAAAGTACACATTTTAAGGAGAAAAAATTATTCTGGCATCAATAACAAGAGCAGTAGCTGCCGCCGTCCAACGAAGATAATGATTAAAACATATATCCGCACGCTGCGCTTCATGTTCAACAACAAGGATTCGGTAAGTCACACAGTTTGAAAGAAACATTTAATTTTCTGCGTTGTCTAATGCACTTGGAGGGAATGCTAGATTTGGCATAATATAATGGGATCTTTAAACCCGACTGCGCTGGAATCAGATCTGTTGTATGGAAGATTGCAAACACAGTTTGCCGGATAATGTCGGAATATAAAAAACATGGAAAAACATCGCCTGATAAAAGTAGCTGTGGACGGAAGCAGAAGATGGCAGCAACGTTCGTTGAAGCGCATAGTCAAAGCAGACAGACGCATTAGTGCTGTTAAAGCAACTGCTGCTTTGAACAATGCGCTTCAAGAACCAGTTTCTACATCAACTGTCCGAAGGGAGCTGCACGACATGAATCTTTACGCTCGTGCGGCCATTTCTAAACCGCTAATAAAACCGCAAAACGCGGTAAACAGGAAGCGCTGGTGCAAGGATCATAAGGAATGGACGCCAGATCAATGGAACCAAGTTGTGTGGTCGGACGAATCATCTTTTACCTTGTTTCCAACTACAGGTCCAGTGTACGTATGGCGTACTCCTGGAGAAGCCTACAACCCTGGCTGCCTTCTGCCAACCGTTAAACATGGCGGAGGGTCAGTTATGGTATGGGGTGCAATATCGTGGCATTCTCTTGGGCCTTTAGTTGCTATGAAGGGAAAAATATTGGCCAAAGATTATCAAGAAATATTGGATGACCAGGTATTTTTTAGAAAACCTTCACAATATACTTAAAATAACACAATTGCCCAACAGGTGCTGCCAATGATGAAGACCATCTTTCCTGATGGCAGAAGAATCTTCCAAGATGACAACGCTCCAATCCACACTGCTCAAATCATAAAGGCGTGGTACGAAGAGCATGACACAGACTTTCATCACCTTGATTGGCCAGCACAGTCACCAGTCGAGCCACTTTGGTCTACATTAGAAGCACGCGTGAGAAGTGTATTTCCACCACCATCGTCTCTAAAAGCGTTAGAGAAGGTTTAGATCAATGAGTGGTATAAAATACCTATCGAAACAATCCGAAAATTGTACGATACTATCCGTATCCTAGCCGTTTTGAATGCGAATGGTGGAACCACGCCTTATTAAACGCGATTTTCCTTTGAAACGATCTATCTAATCAAAATAACTGAATTATTGTTAGTATATCCGAACTTTTATATATTTTCGAAACTATGTTTGAATAATTTGCCATTGAATCCTGATGCCCACAATAGAAACCTCAGATTCGCCACCAGTGGTATTGGTTTGTAAAATCATGAAGTTTGATGTGTTGCTAGCCAGGTTAGACATCGTTCTAAATCCAGCCACTTCCCTGGGGAAACCCGGATCCCGGAGCGTCACCAGGTCTGACCAATGTGACCGTAAACTCTCAGGTTGAGCACCAGTAATCTTGATTTGTAAAATTATGAAGTTTGATGTGTCGCAATCCATAGTTTGGAATTGTTCTATATCTCGCCAATTCCCCGGGGGAACCCGGAATCCGCAACGTCACCAGGTGTGGCCAATGTGACCGAATACTCTCAGGTTGACCACCAGCGGTATTGTTTTGTAAAATCATGAAGTTTGATGTGTCGCAAGCCAGGGTTTGACATCATTCGAAATCTGGCCACTTCCCTGGGGGAACCCGGAGTCCGGAACGTCACCAGGTGTGGCCAATGTGAAAGAATCCTCTCAGGTTGACTACCAGTGGTATTGGTTTGTAAAATCATGAAGTTTGATATGTCGCAAGCCAGGTTTGATACAGTTCTAACTCTGGCCATTACACTGGTAGGGTACTTCCTTCACGATTCCCGATAATGAATCCGGAACTACGGAAAATAACGAAATGTCCACTACTCTTCTAAAAACTAGGATAAATTTGTAATCGTATGGAAAAATTTGCATCTAATTTGGTTAAGGGTACGCAGAGTTACAGATAAATTAAAAAGGAGTTTTTCAACATAAGAAGTGTCAGGCAATTGGGTAAAAAACTACATTTTACGGAAATGGCCATATCTCGGTTGTTTATGGGCCGATTCACGATCTTCAACCACTGACAGACTTGTTATGAATTCTAGTTTCTGAGAAAAATATAATATTTCCGATTTTGAAGTAACATAAAAAATAACGAGCTGCAGAAAATTAGCACATTTGACATAACCTCAAAGTATTCGTGCTATCTCCGGTACCCGGAAGTCAAATCAAATTTTGAATAAACATGCTGAAACTATAATAAATTTTCCGTCGAACGCTTCTAGTTTCATCAAAAACGGTTTATTATTCACCGGATACACCGGATACTTTGAATCTGGACAAAATTTTGCTAGTCTTCTCCTTTTTGATCATCCCCTGTACATTCGAGATGCCATGAATCGAAAAATTCAAATGGTGTACACTACTCGTTCGATGAGCTTCCAAGAAGAGGAAGAAAACCAGCTCCAGCTCACCCAAAATTGGATCGGAAGGAAGTCAACCTCGTCCTTCGGAACAGATCCTTGTCGATTCGTGATTTTTCCTGGTACCTCCGACAGAATGTTGCAAAGAATCAAGAAGCGCAACAACCTGGAAATAGCAAACAAAGTGCACAGCGAAAATCCAGGGCGAAAACCAGAGCCACGGATTTATACAGCCGACTTTTGTAACGACCGTCTGCGATTTGATCGATGACGAAACATATGTAAAAGAGGACTCCAGGAGCGCAATTTTACACCATGTTCATCGACGAAGATGTGAGCATCTCCGAAAAGTCGTTCAAGGTAAAAAAATTTGGCCAGAAGGTTCTCGTATGCCAGGAAGTTCATGCGGCTTCAAGACACTAAAGGTACGGTCAATGCCGAAGTTTATCACACTGAGTATATGCAGAAAAAGATGCTTCCGTTAGGGTCTATCTACACAGAAAAGAAAATAATTAATTTTAACAAGCGCGCAAAATTTCCCCTCGTTTAGTTCTATGCCAAAGGAGACGTAACCATCGAAATTGTTTGCAATCTTTCATGCAACAGGCTAGATTAGGGCGTTATCTGGCTAAAATTTACATGAAATATCCTTTTATTTTCTGCCAAATCTAGCGTTCCCTTATTGTGCATTAGATAACGCAGAAAATTCAATGTTCCTTTTTATCTGTGTATATACCACGTGGACAGTTTGTATTGTAATATAGTATTGAAAAATTATATAAATGACGCAGGGGGAGGGGGATGTCAGAAATCGGTCAAATCCAGTCCACATGGTATATGGATAGCCCTTTATACAAGCAGCACAAGGTCCCTCCTTTGGTTTGGCCTGATTTGGCGTCAGCCCATTACGCCAAAACCACAGTATAATGGATGCAAGGCAATGGAGTAGGTTTTATTGAGAAAAACATCAATCCTCCCAATTGTCTACAGCTTCGTCCAATTGAACTCTACTAGGCCATTGCAAGTGTAACTTCGAGGAGAGTGGTAAAGAGTACAAGACCATGGAAGAGTTCAAAAAGAGTTGGTCTGCGACAAAACTACTGTCCAAAACCTCATGAGTGGAGTCAAAGCCAAAATTAGAACATTCTGGAAATAAAATTGCTTTCATTCATTGCTCTAGTTAAACTAGGAGAGCAAAACTTGAATTATGTGATAGAGTTGTTTTTAATTTTTTGTTGTTTTTTTATTTTTTATTTCAAGGTATGAAAATCACGAAGAAACACGTCAAGAGCTCATTGTAGTTAGACGTAAAATGATGACGATGTAAGTGTTACTCTTCTCTTCATGCGACGGCACTGCACAGTCCTTGAATATACACACGTACGCACCCAAATCTGTTAGTATTTGACTCTGTTGTCCGTACTGGGAATATGGCCATTTCCTTGAAACAGGTTGTGATAAAGGGTCCTGGATGCGGTTAACTCTTTATTTTACTCAAAACATGCCATATGACAGCTCTTTCTTCTTGGTTTTTCATCACAAACCTTATTATAAACTTAAAGTGGATCCTTGACCATATTGGCCACACCCGGAACCACCGGAACGTCCCCGGGGAACCTGTAGTAGGGACCAGCTAAGCATTTATCCCAAACATGACGAGCAGCAGCTCCATCTTCATGATTTTTCATAAATATGATATTGATAAACTTCAGAAGGCTTTTATATACATTGGCCACTCTCAGAACCAGCAACAACTAGGTGCTTGCCATGATGCGATCCACATTCCTAGAGGGGAACGGCGTCTTCCAGGATGACCAAACTCCAATCCATCCAGCGAAATCCATTAAAAAGTGGTATGAGGACCACGCAAGTGATTTCGATCACCTTGAGTGGCCTGCTCAGTCACCGGACATTAACATCATTGAACCGTTGTGGTCAACATTAGAAGCAAGGGTTCGGAATGTTTTTCCACCCCCTTCGTCCTTGAAGCAATTGGAGAAAACTTTCATCGACGAGTGGTATAAAATACCACTGGACGTCATTCAAACCCTCTACAGCTCCACCCTCAGGCGGATTGAAGCCGTACTGGAAGCAGATGGAGGACCAACTCGCTGCTAATAAAACGCATTCTTCCCTATACTCAATCGAATTATGGCTTGCACATCCGAACCAAACCTAAATGAATTGATCCTCAGATGTACCAGGAAGTTGGATCAGGCTAGAAGTGAGTCTAATAGTCCATATTTTGTGGTAAAATCGTAATTGATCTTTACTACAGGTTCCCCCAAAAATGTTCCGGGAGTGGTCAATGTAGCCAATAGCTTTCTCAAGTCTATCAAAATCATAATTTTGAAAAATCATGAAGATAGAGCTGCCGCACGACATGTTTTGGAGTAAAATCGTAAATGGCCTCTACCACAGGATTCACCGGGGACGTTCCGGTGGTTCCGGGAGTGGCCAATATGATCAAGAATCCACTTTAAGTTTATAATAAGATTTGTGATAAAAAATCATGAAGAAGAAGCTGTCACATGACACGTTTTGAGTAAAATAAAGAGTTAACTGCATCCAGGACCCTTGTTTCAACGAAATGGCCATATCTCAGTCAATATAAGGCCGATTCTTGTAATCAACATTTTATTTGCTTGGTAAATATGTTTTTCTACGTGTGTTTACTATAAAAAAATGGTTTGACAACAGCATCTTGTGCAAAATTACATCAAAAATTCAACATGTGAGATAGCCTCTCTGGAAACCCGAAACAACTCTGGTGTCCAGAGGCCATGGCCAATTATGTTACCAAAATATAGAATAACATTATTTTTCCAGTCGAATGCTTTTTGGTGAAATTAAATCGGATAATGTTTCGTGAAGTTAGAGCACTATAAATTTGATCAAAAATTTGCCTGTCCCGATCATTTTGTCTATCCCCTGTAATTGATAATTTTTATTTTATTTCGATTATATATGATAAATATTGAAATATTTCATCAATGTAAATAAAATCTTCGCTGTGTCGAGGTAATGAATTTTCCATAATGAACGTGTCTAAGTTGCAACGTTGCTATAAAAGCTCAATGTTGTATTGGGTGGTATCATGCAACACATTCTTCTGGAGACGCCATGAAGTCTGTTGCCATTCGAATGGCTCTTAGATAATACCTCTTTAGTATTTAAAAGATCGCCAATTAAAATAGAAAAAGGTAGTAAGGAACCTTCTTGCTTGTACGGTAACTCTGACTCATCCATATCGCTTTCGAATCGGCTGGTGAATTGAAGAGCGCGAAATACTGTCCATTATCTAGTTAAGCTCAGCTTAGTTTGCTTGCGTTTATTACCGTTAAAGGTTCTGAAAGGTGGTGTGTGTGTGAATTTTATTTTAATCGTGGGTTTTCTAAAACGATTTTCTTTCTTTTTGTGCAGTTAGCTTAAGTAAGAGTTAAGCTTTCTTTGAATTTGAGGGAATAGTACATAAAAGGTAATTGATTAAATTTAGTTTGGGTTTTCATATTTTAATGTTAATGTGACTTCGCGTTGGACTTCCAGCGCTTGGCGCTGTTTTGTTCGGGCTGATTCTGCGGTCTACGTCCGGATATCGTCAACGCCGGATTGAGGGTAATTGTGTGGCTATTTGTCCAACGGATCATCGGACTCGTGTGGCACGCAAAGGCCCTCTTTTCGAAGGTAGTGAAACGGAGTTGAGTGAAGTCGCTAGTCTTTCAAGCGAATTTCCTGACGGTCGTAATCATCCGTCAAAGTAGGTCCTTCTCAAAACTCTGTGGACCATTTTTTCGAGAGCTCGGATCTTGCACGTGCGTCGTCAGAAGCGTACCGCGGTCCGGATTCCATCCAATAAGAGATCGGTTTTCATTTCATCTCGGGCGGTCAGAGCGGAAGCATAGTACGTGAAGCCGTGCGATGGTACATTGGCCCTTTATCTTTGCGGAGCGAATCTCCCGGGACAGCACAGAAACATGTCCTCACTTGGCTCTCGAGACCAAACCAGAAGGCTTCCGTCCATCCGCCACTCTCTCCGCAACTTTAATTCGGCCATACTGCGCTAGAGTCACCTTCGTTGCCTGCCATACTACAGCACGTTTTGCCGCCATCGCAACAAATTCAGCGTTTTGCCTAGTAGGCTATCTTCGAGCCATCGAGTTCTCATCCAACGCTATCATCGAGTCCTCAAGTAATTGAAAATCCGGGTATGTGAGGATGTTTGTTTCATGGCCATTTGCTCTTTTCCGTACGTTAACAAGGAAACCCAACACGAACGAATGCTAAAAATATAAATCAATAAGAGAACTTGAAAACCCTTTGTACCGTTTTAAATGCCGCTCCTTTAATAAAACTCACATATTACATTACGTTCGTTTTTTTTCCTGTTTCGCTCATTTGATTAAGCACACGCTTCTTTTCGCTATCCGGCTCAATCTATCGTTCCGTTGCTGAGTCAGAGAGTCCTTTTCTAGTAAATTTCGATGTCTCTTGTTGTCTAGTCTATGAAGTTGGCGTTTCCAAAAGTTATGGTTTGCCGTTAGCAACCAACGACCGATCAAGAGATTCCCTGAGGAAAGGTCTCATAAATCGGGCAAAATGATAAGCACGACCAGTGGTCTCTCGTAACTGAGAGTGGCGCTTAAGACACTGCGCTTAGACAGAAAACCTCTTAACTTAGTTAGCGAACGGTTACAATGTGCAAAACGGTGAATCGCACCAGACTGTCTCTAGGAAATTTCTTCTGAAACTAATTTTTTTCGGATCAGTGGTGGATCGCCCTGGCAGAGGCAAGAAGCGCAATATGGATGTGAGAACTGATACAAAGATCATGCGTGAAGCTAAGATTAATCCAAAGGGAATTGTCCGCGAGATCCAGCTAACCCTTCAGCTATCAGTTTCCGGTCGAACTGTTCGTTGAAGTCTCGGCTCAAGGATTGAATAGCAAAGTTTTCAGGAAGCACCCATTTATCAGCAAGGCAAACTAAGCCAAAGGGCTTACGTTTGCTTAGAAGCATGTGGCGGGTTCGTGTGTGGTTAGATCTGGTAAGGAGCTTCAGAAGCACCACATCCAAGACACGGTGAAGCATGGAGGAGGAAGTGCGACCCAGACAACCACAAATCGTATAACAGTGTTCAAATGGTATCGTTTATTCCTATATTTTAAGTCAAAATCGCAATTAATTGTAGCTTTTATCGTATTATGTTTAAGTTAAATCGTAAAGAGTGCAAATTTTCGAGTTATATACGATGTGTCATTTATTCATCGTACTGCGTCACAAACTTAATCGGATACACATAGCTAAACTTTTTATATAAAATTTGTTATTACAAATTCAATCGCATACGATATCAAATCAACTCGTTTAGGAAAACAATGGAATTTGCACTTTTGCACGAATAAGCCATATTTTTGCATTCTATACGATTTGTTTATTTACATATATGTGTGTATATTATAAAAACAACTTTCAATATACGTGCATTTTGGTTGACTGGGAAGACACGGTGAAGCATGGAGGAGGAAGTGCGATGGTCTGAGGGTTTTTTTCGTGGGGTGGAGTGAGGAGCCTCGTGAAAATCGACAACAGATTCCTACTTCAACATCTTGCGGGAAAATCTGTAGGTTTTGATTATTCAAACGGGCCTTGAAAAGAACTTCCATGAATTATTTGGGGGTGATGATTGATGACAAGCTTTCCTTAGTCAGCCATGAAAAGAGCGATTCGTTGGGGTATTAATTATCCCCAAGTAACCAAGTGCCTGAGAAAATATCGTTTTCTTATACATATCAAATTTTAGGTAGGTATTTTATCTATTTTTTTAAAGTGATTAGCTTGAAATTCTTAACGACCATGAATTCTATTAACGGCCATTACATTTCAATGTCTACACTGAAAATTTATTTTCGTAGTTTAGCTTTCTCTCGTTGAGTAAACATGGATTATGTTCATAGAACAAATGTCTCGTATATTGTAAGAAACATTTATATTGCTGAAAATATTGATATTGATAAAAATTGGGTGAAATGCTATCATTACATCTTTTGCTATCATTACATCATTACAATTTTTTGCAGTTAAACGAGCTGTTGTCGACTCGACAAACATTTTTTGATGTTTGATTTTGATTGCTCTGTTGGGTACCAGTGACCCATTTCAGAATGTCTGGCTACTCACGTCCATTCCGTGGTGACTTTCACTTACAACAAGCCCCACATAAACACAGTACAAACATCAAATGGATATACAGTGACGGACAATACAATAAGACCAAAGCCTGATTTTCATACAATATGGTCATGTTAGGGGGCTTGCCTTTCATTTTCTCCAGAACCAATTGAGCTGAAATTTCGGCTGGGGTCCAGAAGTAGCCTAAATTCTTATTTGCATTAAATCCATCATTTTTCATTCACCACTCTAAAAGTCACAGACTTTTACGACAAAACAATAAGACCACTTTTTGATATCCATAAAGGATGCTCGTATTTGAGGATCTGAATTTTGATTATTGATGCACGGGTCATTTTAATATCAGTATACTATAGATTGTAATTCACACTCATCAACATGGCCTAAACTATGGATATCAAAAGGAGGTCTTATTGTTTTGTCGTAGGTGGTGTCTGTAGTTTCTGAAGTGGTGAATGAAGAATTTAGAATTGATTAGAGATGCAAATTCAGGTTATTTCTAGGCTATTGCCAAAATTTCAGTTCAATTACTTCACGGGAAAGTGAAAGACAAGCCTTCAAACATGACCATTTTGTATGAAAATCAGGCTTTGGTCTTATTGTATTGTCCGTCACTGTAGGTACTGTGCATACACTTCCATCATAAAATCTTATTCTTTTGAGGATGGCACGTATTCAGCAGTATCGTTCAAATTTAGATATAATAAGATAGATCTTACCGGAAATTGTTGATGATGTACAGTCTTCATTTGGACGGCTTCCCTGTGATGCTAAAGGATGCGACTATCACAAATTTTGGGAGGGAATCGTTTATATTCACAACATATTTCACAAAACACGTAGAGATTTTATGATTTCACTGTTTGTTTAGGTTGAATTTCGAATTTATTTTTGATGATTTTTTATTTTTTACGCAGCAAAAACAAAACACGTCAGCTTCCAAGCACGACATGCTGCGATCCTTCCTTCGATTATTTAAGATTAACTAAAATTGATTTTCAGTATATATTTTTTTGAAATTGACAGTGACTTGAGATGTCCCGCAGTACACTTTTGCGCTTATAATCGAAGCATCAAGGCATATTGTATTTGTAATAGCTCATTCGACAGTCGAACACATACTGTACATCGAACAAGCAGCGAAGTTTTGTTCTTCAAAATGTTGAATAATAGGATTTTGAAAGTTTACCTAAACTCTTAGTGTAATATGCAGAAAGTAGAAAAACTTTTGATAGCGAGAGCTTTAGGCAGTGAGTTAACTGTGTCTTAAGGTGTGGTGAATTGGGTGAAAATTGGGTGTGAATTCGCATGAAAAGGATCGGTTTTTATGAGACAAATAATGACTGGCGGAACAAAACGTAAGGATAACAAAATGAAGGAATGCCGCTGTTTTTATAGTCGTCGATTAATCAGCTATCTATGAAATCATCTGATGGCCAAACAACTTAGCACTCCAGTGGGTCTGACTTCGTGGTCCCGTCCCTCCTTCGGAAGAGAAGTACAGCCGTTATGTACGGCTCATGTTTCATGAAATTAACGCCATGCAGATTCTGCAAAGCATCGGAAAACCGAAACTGAACGCATCTGATGACAAATCTTTGCTGTTAAAAACACGTGTCGAGTCAAGCGAACGCAAGTACATAGCTGTGCAAGAGTTTGTGAAACAAGTACACTAAGACACATTTCACGCCAACTCGAACAAGTATAGACGAGATGAGATCAGCATGACCTTCACTGGTTCAGTTTTGAAAAAAAAAGACACTGAAACATATTTTTAGTTTGGAAACAAAATTTTCCTTGAAAATGCCCATCTTACGATGCATGAACGGTTGGTAGGGAAAACCTCTAATATCTTGAGACAAAATTTCATCCAAGTCAACAACGTTTTTTTGTTTATAAATCAACTTAACAATTTTGAATTTTTTTTCAGTGTAGATATTTTTTAATTTTAAATGTTTTTATTCAAAAGTTTGAATAAATTTGTGATAGTCAGTTATGTACCAGTCAGATTCGCACGCTGCATTAGGCGGAGTTCACAGCATTGCAGTTCCCACATCTTGCAGAGCAACATTGTAAAGCTGACGAACATTGGAATCCTGGAAACTGATTATTGGACAGACGATATCTCGGCGACATCGTTGTTTCCCAGCTGACCTCGGTAAATTAGTCTAGAAGTTAGGTTACCAGATGGTTTTGAGAAAACTATAGAATCTGTTCCAGTTTAGTTCAGATCGAAGACAGTTAGTCTTTAAATGCCAGTTAGAATAAGTGAAAGATATTGTAGTGAAAGTTTAACTATTTGAATAAATCAGAGTGTGTGGAGAATAAATGTTTTTTGAAAACTTCAGAACGAAAACAATGACATAAGTAGTCATCGACGCAACACTTTTTGTAGGAAGTATGCAAAGTTCTTTTTTGTGATAAAGTTTACATGTTCGAAAGTTTAATTGAAATCTGAGCGGGTGCTGCCTACTCCGAATACGATTTGGCACGAAATGCGTCCCATGTAACACTTTGAACCCTGCGTCCAACTCTCGTACTTCTTAACCCTCAATAAAATTGATAGAGCTTTCGACCTTCTTTCGTATTAAGGTGAGAAAACAGCTAAAAAAAAGAAAGTTTTTTTTTCCATTAAGGCATATGTAACAATGAGAAGCTCCCTTTGTTCGCTTTCTCTTTCAATCATAACAATATCACCTTTACTTTTTTTACTGTGCTATTTGCGTAATATGTGAGCCAGTTTTGTTGTCTGTTGATCTGTTATATCGAGCCCTCCAAAATATTGATGCTGTAATGATTGAAAGAGAATGAGAGAGGACTCGAGCAAAGGATTATACCAAATTTATAACACATTTTAATACCAGGTTATCATTGTTTGATCCCTAAATACTTTATCATATAGGTTGAATAAACAGCCAAAATAACAGAATGAATAACAAAAAAATCTTCGTTGAACATCATAATAATAGCTAATTTTACTGCGAACATCTAGATAAAAAAAACCTGTATTTTACGCAAATTTATTGAAAACGTTTCAAATTATGTGATCAATTTGAAATCAAATTCTCACACTATAATTTCTTGTTCAAATATGCTGGTAATAGTAATAGTTTTGCATTGAACTAGTAACTATCGTCAAACATTGTGTAACATATGATAACAAAATTAGCCAATTGTGATTACTAAATTTGTCATGTGGAAATCAAAATGATATCTGGGATAACAGAACTTGTTTTTTTATATGATACCAGGTTGTTATTCTCCTTTGCTAGGGGAGAGAATCTCCCAAGTAACAAATTCAATTTTAAGGTACACTTGAAGAAGTTCTCAAGACTCATTTGATAAAACCACGCATAAAACTAGATATTCTACATGACATCGATAAAACAGCCATAAAACCCTCATAAGTTCAAAAAGGCCCATACTACAGGAGGTTCTCAAGACTATTTCCCAAGATTCGCTTAAAACTTGATAGTTTTATCGGTACATACTTGTAATGACATGCAGGACATGCTTAAAACTATGATAAAACTACCACAAGTTTTGGTAGTTTCATGATTTTCCTCTTTAAGAACACTTCCAGTCCGTCACAAATATGTTTCGAAGATTCCATTTTTGGATTCGTTCTGCTGAATGGGGAGAAAGAGAGAAAAGAAAACATCGATATACATATGATGTTTCTTTTCCAAAGTGGATACGTATTTAACTTAATTGTAAAATTGACCATTAATGCTTGAGATTTTTATCCTGCAATTGATGAATTTTTCATGCGACGTTCAGTTTATTGGTGTTTTATAACATAAAAGTTCGAAAATTTTAATGCGCCACGGAATCATTGCTAGAAAATTGATTTATTTGAATAATAAAAAATACTTGACAATTCAACAATTAGGTGACAAGGCTGATAAATTGTTAGATCTTGAATAAATTGTGTCTACAATCCATTTTAAGTTTCAAAATGTATTTTAAACAGCAGAAATTGTTCGTAGCATTGGAAAAACGAAAGTTTTGCTGCATATAAATGAAAATGGCTACCATTCGTAGAGAATCCAGAATAGCCACGCTCGCCTTTTTTTCAATGGTTTTATCTAAAACTACCATAAAACGCATATAAAACTAATATTTCTTGCACAAGACTAACAAGATTTTTTTAGGAGCGCGATAAGTTCATCGTTACTTGTTCTATTCTTGAAAAAGAGGAGTAACGCTTGAATAAAACTTGTTTGAATTGCTCAAGGTAAACAAGTCTTTCGTTAGATAGCCATAAAATCATTGTGGAGAAGGCACATCATAAACAAAGAAAATGTGAACGTCCAAATCAAAAGTGCCTATGCATAGTTGTTGTTCATAATTACAGCTTATAATTTGATGTTTTTAATCACCAGCGTAAGTCGATTAAAACATTTAAAAAAAAACTCTAACTTGAATATGCTAACAATGGATTTGGGAAGAAGAAAAGATAATAATATTGCGTCGATGGCTGAAACATCAGTTGAGCGAAAGATGATTTTTCTCTTGATCTGTACGCTGAACCTAGCGTTGGAAGAAGTGCACTGTGTAGTGGATCACGGCGCCAGCCCACCACTCCCCCCCCTATTTTATAAACACACAAAAAAAAAAAAAAATCGATTTGATTTTTTCGCGAAAAAAAATCAAAAATATATTCGTAATTCAACAGAAACGAACAGTGAAATCATAAAATCTCCCTGTGTTTTGTTTAAGATGTAGTGAATATAATCGATTCCCTCCCGAAATGTGTGATGGTCGGTAGTTTTTCCCCGTTTCTTTGGTTTTTTGTGCTTCGCCCCCGCACCCGGAGGAAGAGTTAATATCAGCTTAGTTGTGTTTGTTAATGCTGTTAGTATTGTGCCGCGCGGACATAAATGATTAAATTAGCGTATTTTTTCCGCTTTGTCGCGAGTGAATTGATGATTACAAGCAGTTTAGAAGTCGATATAGAGTCGCCTCATAGCGGGGAATTTTGATTATTGACAGAGTGTGGAGAGAGAAAAAAGAAAACCAGTGCAATGTAGAAAACGGCCATTTGCTGGTCAGAAGCAAAGAACGAAACTAATGCGCATGCGCGCGTGAGTGGCTGGCATATAATTTCAGATGCACTCATCACGTGGTGTACAGATGGAGAGCTGTGAAGTTAAGTTGAGCTGTAAAGTTGAAATTTCTTCTCGGAAGTGCTTTTTTTACCTGTGATTTTCATTTTATTGCATTTGTGCGCAAAGTACTAATTTTATTCGGGCTGTTCCATTCAAAAGGATGATGTGAAAATATTTACCGAATAACGGAGTGCTACTTCTGTAGAGACATAAAAGCTTCCTTTAGCATTACAGAAATGCCGTCCAAATGAAGACTATACATCAGCAACAATTTCCGGTGAGGTCTATCTGATTATAACTAAATTTGAACGATACTGCTAAATACGTGCCATCCTCAAAACAATAAGATTTGATGATGGAAGTGTATGCACAGTACCTATATCCATTTGATGTTTGTACTGTGTCTATGCGGGGCTTGTTGTAAGTGAAAGTGACCTCGGAATGGACGTGAGTAACCAGGCATTCTGAAATGGGTCATTGGAACTAAACAGAGCTATCACCTTCCAACTCCCGGGCTAAAAATGTTTGTCGAGTCGACAACAGTTCGTTTAACTGCAAACATTTTTCTTCCATAAAAACACTGCCGGACGGTGGGCGTTGGATTGTATATACACACACACACACACACACCCCCCCCCCCCAAAAAAAAAAAAAAAAACCTTTTCTCCCACAAAATATATATTTTTTTTCCCCCCAAAAAAAAAAAAAATTTGGTATCCTTTGAGCAAAAAAAAACCCCCCCCCGGGAAAAAACCACAAAAAAAAAAATTTACAAAAGTCGTGCACACAAAACCCCCCCCCACAAAAACACCGCTGTTTTCCCCCACCGGGGCCCCCCACCACACCCCCCACCAGAGATGATATTTTTAACTGGCATAAAAACAAATATCATGAGTTATGCATTTCGGTTTTCAACTGGCGACACATTGCACCATTTTATTTTATTCGTTTTACGCATAACGCATAGACCCTTTTGATAAGTTAGTCTCAGTAGGCTGCGAATCCAATGGAATGGTCAAAAAAAAATTGTCGTTGGTGGCTGAGATGAAGGAATGTTTAATATATTGAATAGGTTTTTATTGTATTTCCGTTTGAACGATCCGCTGGTTTTTAATTTGTTCCACCTGTGGGCGTCCATTGTGACAGTTTGTTTATTTTTCACATAATGTTCTTTCTCAAGAATATGTGCTCTTATTTAAAATCAAATGGTTCTAAGAGAGTTTTATGGCAGCATTTCCAAGATACATTCATCTTAATGAAGAATGTCATAAAACTTTTACAAAACTTTTATCAGGTTTTATGCAAGTTGCGAAACAATGTCTTGAGAGGGGGATCAAGTAACTTATAAAACTACTGATAAGGTGAATTACACTTATAAATGATGTAGTTTTATGGAGGTTTCTTCAAGTGTTCTTTAATCACTCTTGAGAACTGTTTAGGAATTAAAACCACCTTAACTTGGAAAATGCCCCGATAAAACCGGATGAACTCCATAATGCTATGATAAAACTACCATAAAACATGAATAAAACCAATTTGCATTTGAATTGCTACTTGGGCTCTCATTGTTTCATTCGCTATATAGAAAAGTCTCTAGATTTATGGAAAATTATAGTCAAGAACATATCTTTTTTTAAATTCTACGCTATATTAGAAAGTAATTTAGTTACTTAATTTAGTAAAATTCTTCCTTCTAAGCATTTTTTAATTGTTAATTGTTAATTGAGAGCTTCTGATGCCAGTATTTTATTTTTAAAATATTCTCATACCAGTCCGGGAATCGAACCCAGCCACTACAACGCAGCTGTGCCTTTACCGACTGAGCTTAGGAAAGACGCATAAGAAAAAAAAAAACACTATTCCCACTAGATGCTTTTCACTGCCTCTATGGAAACGTCTCTTGACCTTGTAGCCCAGTACCCTTAAGAAAAGCCATAAAATTACGTGACATAACATTGTTTCCTAGAGCTACGATCACCGTATGAAAGATAATGGCCGTTGCATCATACCCGATCGTAAATGCTCATCCCGGGATGATGCACTTCGATTCCGAGGAAAGAAGAAGACGAAGAAGAAGCTCTTTCAGGGCCACCATCTATCTCCCAAGTCTATAACCCCTGCCTCGGTACTCACCTGTCTCGTATCGCTTCATATCGTCTCCGCTTTCCTCATCGCTATCGATATGGGGAAACGATCCGCCGAGGCAGAATAATGGCATCGAGTTGATGTCCGCCGAGCTGGCGGTGCTGGTGGTGGTTGATTGGTGATTATCGTTTCCTCCCCCACCCACGACTTCGGCAACAGCTGTGCCACCCGTGTCGCAGAGCTTTATACTGCCGCCGTCTTTCTTTTCGGTTCTTCGATGATCGCCGTCGATTACCGTCGCTGGGTCGTCATTACACTGATTACCGTTGATCCGTGGAGTATTTTCACTTTTTCCGTCAGACTCATTGCGATTTATAAAGCTATTGCCATTGGTGTTATTATGATTGCAGCCATTATTGTTGTGATTGTTGCCGTTGTTGACCGCTGTGGTCGTCGGCGGATTAGTTGTCGTTGACGATATCCTTTTGAGGGCGTACTTGTTGTTGATCAACTTATTCTTGGTAATGAGTTCACGGCGCTTTAGTCCGATCTTTGGGGTTCCGGGAGTTAGGATGTATCTGTCCTGCCGGTCTGTTGGGTCCTGGGGTAGAATGCTGTTGTTGTTTTGTCGATCATCGACTTCATCACTGATTGTGGATGTTCCGGTTCCGGTGCATTCACCCGTGGGAAAGGACAGTTCCTCGAGCGGCACTCGACAGATGGCTCGTTCGATGCCCACCAGTAAATTCTGCAGCAGTGCGGGCAAATCTTCAGCTAGCATTTCCACAGCTAATGGCGTAATTGGATCTTTGGCCGGATCCAATTGACGGTATACGACGGGGGTGGGTTGAATTGGTGGTTGAGCGATTGACGACTGTTGTGGATGATCACTCGAGGGAGTTCCTCCGGCACGCCAAACCGCATAGAGACGGGGTTTGCTCGTTTCCGGCTCCGGACGAATGCAGAGGTAGAGATCCTGGTTGCGGACCAGCGACTCATCAAGTGCGCCAAGATGGAGCACCAAGGCTCCGCCGACTGCTAGTGGCCACCCGCTATGCCAGCAGAGATCCTGAAAACGAAAAAAAAAGAAGAAAAAGTTAGGTACTCCAAAATTTTCGCTGAAATTGATAAACATCTCACTCGGGCTTCTAAAATATTTCCCATAAATCTAGACCTGATCGCATTACAACTTCTGCTAACCGGTGAATTGGCACCGGTAGTTAAATTATACCAACACCCGGCAGATTAATTGCTTCAATTTAACCCGCAGCTGCATCTTCCCATTGGCTGGGTTCCTGAGAGCAACCACACATGTTTCAAATAAAAATGTTCCACGCCATTATTAGCTGATAATTTATCAACGGAAAGCGAGGAAAACATACGTTAAAGCAATTTGCTATTTTTAATGCACGGCGATAGTGATAAATCGGGACCAGTGCCTGTGGTGGAGGAGACCACCATCAGTGCACAGAGCTGCAGCACCAGCAGCACTAATTAATTGGCCTTTAAGCCTTTCGTCTTAAGCCTTCGGAATGCTCGGGGAATCTTGCGACGTGCGAAATGACAAATATAAATACATGAAAAAAACGTAGGGAAGGGAGTTCTTGTCTTACACAGCCAAAAATGGAATCGTTTTCTTCCGCCAGCGCTTTCAAAAGGGTCAGTATTAGGTAAACACTTTGTAATCCTAAAGTCTGATCGACCACCATTGCTCGGCGACGACGTCGATGAAGTATAGTGAAGTAGTTTACAATGTTTTGTGTGTTGATTGGAAAACGGTTTAAAGGATTGTTATCGGGTTGTTAAATTTATTACCGCAAATAAAAATACTCAGATAACCTATTGCAACCGCAAAGAGCGCCGTTGTCCGCAGTGCGCTGCGGCGGTGTTCGGTCCGGGTAAAATGCTTTCTCGTTTCGTTCTGTTCGGAAGTGAGATAAAGTGCTGATTGTATCCCCGACATCTCCAGTCGTTGGCCGTCAGACGAGTCAGAGATAGATAGGAAGAGAGAGAACGAGAGAGAGAGAGACAGAAGATGGATCTTGGTTCTCATACTGAAACGACGAGTGAGTGGTGCTTAGATGTTTAGGCCTAGAGGGTTCAAGATGGGCCGCTTGCAATATTATGTCGATTTACTTGTAAGAGGTTAGGTCATCAGATTTTTCCGGAGGGTTGATTTAACTGTTGTTAGTTGTTGAGGTAGTGGCAGTTTACAAGGTTGGATGCTGTAACAGTATTGCTGGGCGAAGAGGGAAAAAAATGAACTTTTGAACTAAATACTTCGAATCTAGGTCTTCTGAATAAAATGGTGGACCATTGGCTGAGCCATTGGTTACAACATTATGTAAATAGATCATGAATATTACACATTCATTTTTTTCGCTGGAAATGAGCAAAGTTTTGCTGGATTTTGCAGAGCTGTATCTATCCAGCAATCTATCCAGCAAAATAAATGTTGCTGTGATTCCAGCAAAAATAAATTTCATGACAGCACTTTTCTGTAACCTCAGCAAAATTGCCTGTGATTTGTTGAACGGTCAGCAAACCCACAATCCCCGTAATTTGCTGTTTTGCCAGCACTTTTTTGGCACTGCCAGCATTTCAGCGCAATGTTACTAAAAAATATTGGATACAAATAAACAAATAAATAAAAATAAAGCTGAGGCAACTTCTTCGGATTTATAAATATTGAGTAATGAGTTCAAGATAATAAAGTTATTCAATTTTTGCTTACATTCACAATCTGCGATACGTGTTCCAGAAGATTACTTCAGTTACCTATCGATCCATCGAATTTTTATTAAGTATTGCTCATATGAAGCCACATACAATAAAAATCCAAATCCAAAAAACACTGAATGTGAAACCATAAAAAAAACATTATCAGTTTACTTCAACTGAATCCGCCGTTTTCTTGCCTTGAAAACATCAACCTTCAAAATCACATGTTTTTTTTCATTACATTTTACTTATCAAACAGTTCTTCGAAATCTAATTTTCTAAGTTCAATGTTATGCATATTCGGATCCATTTT
Organism: Aedes koreicus; assembly: GCA_024533555.2. Classification (NCBI taxonomy): domain Eukaryota; kingdom Metazoa; phylum Arthropoda; class Insecta; order Diptera; family Culicidae; genus Aedes; species Aedes koreicus. Next base: position 354,850 of record JAHHFK020000961.1, on the reverse strand, counting down.
TTTATTGCCTTTCCAACTAAACAAAGAACTCACAACTTGAAATAAGAAAAATGCTGGATGACAAATCAATACAACTTTCCGTCGGGTTACTTGGATCTCAGTAGATTTTTTGACATTTGCTGTTTTTCAGTTATTGGTGAAACCGATTGCTGTATTTCAGCAAAAAGGAATATTGCTGGTTAACAACCAGCAAATCATTTAGCTGGAATGAAAAACCAAAATGAAGCGCCAAACTTCTCAAGTGAGTGTAACTTGTCATAAGCAACGACAGCAGGAGTATTCTTGAGTGTGTGTCATTTGAAGAAGAATATGTTTTAACGGAATGACTCACTATTTGAAAGGAAGTCAAATTAAAGTTAAATAACCAAGTTATTACATGCATATATTTTGTGATGTTCTTGGAAGGAAAAATATATAGAATTAGAGGTTTAAAAATTGGTTGCCGAAAATAGTCAAAACTATTTTGAACTCCAGTCATCTAACACAATCAGACTTAAACAAACTCGGAAAAGATTTTATAACAGATAACTTTTAAATCAGTATTCCCTACATTCTGTTAAATTTGTCTGCAAGAATAAATTATGGAGAGGTTTTCCGTTCTACGATTTTATTTTCGTTCTTATACAGGGTCTTCGATTACTTATTGCAAATATTTTCCGGGACGATATGGGCTGATATTTGACGAAAAAAAAATCTTCTCTTATTGTCATTGTCATCTCTTTGTTCTCATAGTAAAATTTCAAAGTTAACGGATTTATTGAACTTTTAATGATCTAAAATTGGCATTTAGTCAAACATCATGCTACTTGGATTATTTTTCCTTCATTTGAAGGCTGAGAGAACTTCCTAAATGACAGTTTTATTAAAACTTTGAGTAATTATTATTAAGTGTGTTTTTTTTGGGGGAAAAATGTTTTAAACGTATCTTTTTTGAGGGGTTTTTCAGGTTTTTTTTTTTTTTCATAAAAGACCTATTAAACAGCAGTGGTTGATTGAACAAAACATGGTTTTAAAAGTGCTCTACAACTCTCTCTTTGGCACAAACCTTCTATCCTGCTTAGTTTTTTGGAATTATGTTTTGAATGCAACATGTTGTGCCTCCAACCCAAGCAACACCAAACAGTCATAATTAGTTGCAGCAACTTGATTGTGACCTAATTGAGTCAAATTGGAGTTACTTTTACTGGTTTGCAACAAGAGTGCTACTAGGGAATTAGCAGATAGTGAATTCATTAATTCAACCCCACTGTGGTTATGTATTTACAACTTTTACGGATGATTCAGATCTTATGAAGGATCCAGTATCCAGTGACAACTTGAGGTCCTCATTATGCCACTACATTAATTTTATTTTTAAACTTCTAATCTCAACCATTCAGAAGAAATATTGCAAAGGTTGGCCACGATTTTCATGAATTGCCACTCCTATGCTTCCATGGATGTTCTGGCTACCCGGGGTTATCATTGAGCATTTACATTGATATCATTCCGAAATACCGATTTTCAACCTGTCTGTAAAAATTGCTGTGATCTGAAACGATTTTCATAAATTGGCCATGTTTTCAGATATTATAGTTGTCTCGAGTTACTGGGCTTCAAATGGTGAGTTGACAACTTCGAAGGAGGGTGCAACCGACCTCCGGTACTCACAAGTTCTTACTTCACGCCTCCACTAGTCATATGATCACAAAAGACTGCCAGCTGATACATGGAGACGCTGGTTGGCGTAGCCTGGGCAATGTTGTCAATCTGACAATAGCGAAGTGAGGGGGTGCGACTGAAGATAGTGTACCTTTAAATCATATTGTATATTTTCCATTCTCATTTTAATAATAATTTCAGCACGCTTTAGAATCATTTTTGCATTCCAAAACCATGTAAGACCCCGGAGCAACATGACAAGCATAAAAGGCTCAATTTATTTTTCATGAAATTATAAAATCCGAAAAAATATTTTTTTTCACTAAATTCATAAAAGGCTGGAATGTGCTTATATGCAGTATAGGATTATATTTAAATGTTTTGTTTAGTGGTATTGTTATTAAATAAGCCATTTATTTCAGAAATCATCAAACTGGACTCTTCGATTACTCCAATTGCTATCTTTGAAATGTTACTAGAACAGTATGAAGAAAAACTATTACAACATGTCTTATAAAATAATATTTTTTATTGAAATTTCATCTTTGATTTTAGGAATGATCTATACTGTTTCAGCTTTTCCAGGACTAGGAGGATATTAATACATATCTAATTTTTATTTATTTTTCAGTAACAATCCATTGGATGTCAGGAGGTGGCACCGGAGTCGGTGATAGGCTTTTGCAATTATTATTGAATGTATTTTTCATTACCGTTTTGCAAATGAACATTTTACCAAATTCGAGCGGATATGATTCATACAGCGCTGTATTCATTTAGCTTGTGTCTGATTTTACAGTTCAACCCTTGTCATCACTTTATCATTACTAACAATATTATTATATTTGATAATTGTGGTTTTATTGATTTTACTTCATAGATGAGGTTATAAAATCAGCATCAAGCAGCAAATAGTGACCAGTAAATAAGAGTAAAATAAAATGATTAAATTTCAATAGATGTAACAAACTTTTTCAGGATACCTCAAACCGAGATTTTAGTGAATTGTTGCTATCGCTGAAAACGAATGAAAACGTGCTTAAGCGCGAACCACAGAACTCTACACTTTAACACTATACAACATTTCTTGCATTTTAGGATCAACCGAACGAAGATCCTATATAATAGATAGGAATGCTTGTAGTATTTTTCATTTACATAAATATATATGTACACTATTATATAAACATTTCATGGGAATAAGAGGGACCATCAGGGCACCCGATTGAAACAATCTGGATAGGGAGAGTGGGAATGCCAACTCCCCATTGCAAACAGTTTGTGAATAGAGGGCGAGCTCTTCTCCCCGCCCATTGGGGCATCCTCATGTTAAATAGGTTGCTCTTTTGACAAATTGTTCAATCTTGTTGTTGGAAGGAGATTCTTTATAATTCTGTGGATATGTATAAGTGATGTTGCATATCGATCCACCAACCCTTTTTTGGCCCTTCATACAATGGCATGATTAGGATAATCAGTGGTTATTAAAGCTTGATCAAGTCTAACAGAGAGGAGAGCCCATTGCTGTCGGACTAGTTTCCGTGCTACAATGGGTGGTAGTACATATCATACATCATACATTATAGTTGTCTCGAGTTACTCGTGCGTTAATCGTGAGTTACTGTTTTGAAGAAAAAAATGAGTTATGATTTTCTTCTCCTTGGACGATCCATCAAGCAGCACGGTAATCAAGTGTGCTGTGGGTCCTGCGCACAGACATTACCACAGTGGGGTTGAATTCGTGATTTTATTATCTGCTAATAGGAGACACAACATGTAAGCGAGATAGAAGGTTTGTGTCAATGAGAGAATTGTAGAGCATGTTTTTTTTAATCAACCGCTGCTGTTTATTACGTGTTTAAGTAAAAATAAACATGATAAAACCCTTAAAAAAGAGATGTTTGAAAAAAAATATGATCCCTAAAAAGACAATAAATGATAATTACTCAAAGTTTAAAGTAAATTGTTACTTGGGAAATTTTCTCAGCATTTAAAAAGAGAAAAAGAATCTTGCTTAAATGTACCAAAACATAAAAAATTCAATAACTCCGTAAACTTTGATAGTTGACCATAGGCGAAGAATCCCCTATCGCCCCTGAAAATATTGGCACTAAAGAACCGAACCTGTATTGTATATTACAAGTTTACAACAACCTTGAATTTTTTCATTTTACTGTTTGGAATGATTTTTTTGTTTCGAATAATAATGGGTTTAGATATTCACGAAATGCGCGTAGATAGACTTGGTGTTGTGGCTTATTAACATATACTAATTTCGGAGGGCGATGACATAAAAAACTAAAAACAATAACTCAATGGAACAAATTTTCTTAAGATTCAGCAACTGTTAAGCCTGATACAAAAAAAGCTTTACGGCAGCTGGCCAAAACCTTAGCCAGGGCCGATAAAATGGTGTGGCTTGGCGATCAGTTGATTCTCCGTTTTGGGCGCGCAATTTTTAGAGTAGATTCCCCATTTAAGGTTCTCCCAGCAATTTTTCATCGATCGCAGCTGGAGTAAGTTTGGCGGACATCAATACAACGTTGATCTTCAATCTCTTCAGTTATCTTTGATATAATGGGCCTAGGGAAGGCCACATCCTCCTTCCCGTGATGCTGCATTAACTTTTGGCAACTTCCGGCAGCCACTTTGTACTGTAGATCTTTCCGTTCATCAACCCTCGAAAGAAAGAACAGTGGCTTGGACAGTCCCTTCTCCCAGATCATCAGTCACAGAAGGATCTTCTTCGGGAACTCGGTGTGGGAGATATATTTGACGTCAACGCTTACCTCCTTGGCGGGGGACGTAAAGTACCTGGTCCCATGCCAGTCATTGCCGTCCAGTGTCAAGTAGGTCATCCATTATGACCACGAGTCACGCTTCGGCGGAAATTTTTTTTTACCAACACATTCAGCCACTCATTCTGGGTGATTGCCTACTGCTCAGAAACGTCAAGCCTCGACTGACGCTTCCGCATAACAATGTCCACATTTCCTAGATACTTTTCACCATTTCACCGGTTCCACCAATCTCCCGACCTAAGACATGATGAGGCCACCTTGCCCTCGGTCTTCCTCTTCAGCTTCTGCTTCACTTTACGGTAGCGCAACACTGTCGGGCTGTCCGAACCAGCTTTCCGTTCTACGCAATCGCCTTTCACCAGAAGGAAGAAGATCGGCTATATCCGGCGTACGTGGAATGTCTCATGATGTCCAACTTTTTTGCTCCAGGTTGGAGCTGGCAGTTTAAACAAACCCTTGAGAGTAGTTGCCTGACTGTTTTTGCCATGGCTGCTGTAAATCAACTGATAACGCTGTCATTTTTTCTGTTCACAACAGGGTTGCATAAGTGAATTCACCTCCAGGGTAATCGCATGAAAAATTGCTTAAATTAATCAATTTTGTTCTAATGCACAGATGGCGTATTACTTTTAGGTGGCGCATCAAAATAAACGTCCTATTGATTTGTGCATGCCAGATCTATTGATAACTATTACGACGAAGTTACACTCTAATCTAACAGCCTAAGAGCCCTTAGCCGAAATAACAGCCTTCGCATTCTTCCGGAACGCGCACGAAAGGTTCTAATAATGCAATAATGTTTGTTTGAGGCTTGTTTTATTCGAGTGCCGTTTAGAACGGACATTGGATTTAATGAAGCGCCACGCTAAATAATCTAATGGATTAAGATTGGGGCTGGATAGTGGCCACATATCTTTCGCTAAGAACCCGAAATTGTTTCTTCAGCCACTTTTGAGTGTGGATCCAGATGTGGAACGGCGCCCCTTCCTGTTGAAATACCACATCCGGCTCCGGTCCATATTGCTTTTCACATGATTATTCAGAAAGGCGATGTACACCTCCGTATTTACTTTATCATCTTCTGAATTGAATACCAGGCAATCCAACAGCATCCTTACTCATTCTCCGGATTGAACCTAGTTAATTTTTTTTGAAGTCACCAACTCAAGCACCATAACATAAGTGGGATGCTTCGTCAAGTACACTCTTTTATTTTTATCAGTCACGTCTTTCACTGATAATGAACTTTTGAAGCACTCGGTTCGAGAATTCTACACGGGTTCAACGGTGAAAATGCTCCGGTCTGTGAATAGGATCATCGATTTTTTTTTCGCTTATAGACATTTAAAACCTTCTGACAGCGATCGACTGGCTGCTCTCGAATGCGGTTAGTTATCATGTATTTTTTTTTTTCGGGCCCATAACTTCGCTCCACAGTCTTCTTGTACAATTTTTCGTACCGTAAAATCAGTGATATCATGTTCCATCGCACTTTTTTATTATTCTTATGGAACGCATTGGATTCGTCCTAGTCTTCCTTTTCATAAAAGCGACAACTCTCGGATTCCGAGCTGACCTGTAGACACCTTCACAATTAGTTGTGCTTTCTTTCCATGCTGTAAAATTAATCTTACAGTATACTGAGACACTACTACGGTCACAGAAAAGCCTTTTTTGTGCTATTTGCGCGCAGGACAACTCACAAATACGCTACCACTTTGATATGTTGCCTCAGAGAACTTGTTTCTTTTATTCACACTTTTATCAACTGTGATATAAGTTGCAACACACATAAAGGGTGTCTCACATCAAATTGCATCACGGAAAAAACGCTGTAGAAAATTACCGATGGGGTATTTTTTCTTGAAAATTTGCGTAGAAGTAGTTTAGAGTGTATTTTATTGTTGTATTTTTATCGCTGTCAGTTTTTCGAAAATTGAAAAAAATGGCGTAACCCGAAAAGCAACATCGACGAATTGCGCAAGCACCTGCAAAATCCTCAACTCTCTCATCGCGGCATCGGAACGTTAAACGTTACTACGACACTTTGAGCATCGAACGGAAGAAGAAATGCGGTCAGAATGGATGTTCTATTAAGATCGGGATCACAAGCGTGTCGTGAAAGCGTTTAAGACCCAATGCTTCGGTCAGGGATGTGGCCAAAAAGTTGAATCTGTACAAAGGGCAGAACGGGGTCACTTTAGAACTCAAGCACATGACCCCCCACCCCCCCCCCCCCCCCCACCGAACCGGAACTAAGGCCCTGGTCCTATTATGAAGCAAAGCAGGCACAGCATCCCAAGGAGGTCAAATCTGAGAAAGACATGAAGAAAAAGTGGGTTTCCGTACAGAAGAAGCTGCAGCCAGATGTTGTTCAGAACCTAATGAGTGGAGTTAAGCGTTAGGTGTGAGCGTACGGTTATGGTATTGAAGTTGAATAAAATAAATATGCCAAAGCTTACTAATGGGTTTATTTATTTTATCGTCTGAAAGTTTGAAAAGGATTGGTCAACTAGGTAATTTTCTACACCGTTTTTTTCCGTGAAACAATTTGATGAGGGACACCCTTAACATATGATAAAAAAAAACTGTTATGCAGACAGGTCAAACAGGAATCTTATTGGCTTGATGGTGCAAACAAATGGGTTTATTCTACGAGTCAAATGAGTCTAAATGAGTCGCTCTCTCTTGACGAGTCGAAAGTTGTCGAATCGCTTGAGCCGACTCTTCAGTTTTTTTGTTGCTCGATGTAACTCGACAATTGTAGACTCGTTAAGTGAGAGCGGCTCGTTTCAACTCATACGACTCGCAGAATAGCCCGAATCATCACGGATATGGTAGATGTACTTCCGCACTAATTTATTGAGAGCATCTCAACCAGATAGAGATAACCAAATGATTTCAAGTTTTGTTATTCAGTTACGCTGCGCTTAGATCGCGCATGTAGTTTAAATAACAGAAATCTTATTCAAGCATCCACTCTAGATAACAAAAATGTTGCAAACTATGATACAGATGTGGACAGTTTAAGGGAAACTTGTAATATTCTGCGTTATTTAATGCACATTAATATAATGCTAGATGTGTCATAAGTTCATGAGAATTTTCTCCTACATTTAAGCCAGATAACGCCTTAACCTCGTCTATTGTATGAAAAAGATTGCAAGTGATTTCCGTGTTTACATTTGCTTTGGTTTACAAATGAACAAGGGTAAATTTTACGTGCTTGTTAAGATTCATTATTTTTTTCTGTTTATAGCAAACAAAGCAAACTTTATAACATTTTTGTTCTGATGTAGCAAAACCATACCAACTATTGTCAAAATTCATCTGTTTCTTTGCGCAGATTGACCCTAGGTTAGACAAAATTAATAAGTTATAAATGTGTTCTATAATTTTCTTGATGAATGCGTCCTAAGCAAAACATATTATAATCAGTTATGCATTCGTTGAAGGCTAGTAATTAGGGGGTTAATCAACTGGGTACACTTTATATCGTATCGAACGATTAAATTGCGCCAGGAGCTGAGGAAGATGTGCCAATAAAGCTATCAATCACAGAATGCTCACCAATCCGTCAATATTCCATGAGTTTGACAACGCTGAATTTTTTCACTTTGCTAATTGTGTTAACATTCGCTTTTCTTTTGTGGAACGTTCATTTTTTCTAGACAACTGAGAGGTTGAGAATGAATCGACGAATATGCAACACAATTTCATTTCGGCGCAGGCAAACAGTTATAGGATTATGAACAGCTTTTAACACATTATTTACAATTCACTTATTTTTGTTTCCATTGATAACAACCGAAAATTTGCGGTTTAAATACTTGTTAAACATTTTCAATAAATAATATGATTTTCAATACATCTTCAGTACTCCTATGATTTTCATAACATCTTCAGTACTCCTATGTTCGTTCAGAATTCGTCCAGAAACAGAATTTTCATTACCATCATTACAAATTCAAAATTCATTTAATACTTTTTCAATTACATTCATTAATTTGCTTGTAATATCAATCAAACGCATCAGTATGGGTTATTGCGTGCCCTATTGAAAGAAATGAACATCATCAATTTAGTTGCAGTGACATACAAAGTTACAGCCTGATGTTTTGCTGATTTCTTGCAAACACTGGTAATGAATTCCTATCACTCACTCCCGACCTCCCGGTTGAGTTTTTACCCAGTAATAAATATTTGATTGACTCAAAAGAACTTGCCCATAAAGAAAACATCACTAACTCTCATTCTATCTGCAATGTTTATCTTTTTATCTGGTGATTCCGATTCTACAACCGGAAAAAATGTAGAACACCTTGGAATATGGGATGTGTAGAAGCTTGTCTTGCCCCAAACGTGTAAACAATAATCATTTTACAACAGATAGCTTCATCGCAAAATATTGATTAGAACCTGTTTTTAAACCACGTACACTCATTTTTTGAAAATCTCAGACCCCCCCCCCCCCCCTCCCCTTGTAGACTTTTCTCGATATTTTTTTTTTTAATTTTGTATGGAGCATGGACTTTAACCAGACCCACCCCCTGCCCCCAGAAAAGTCTACGTGGTTTATGAATAGCCCCTTGTAGCATTCTCAAATGCCAGTAAATGCCGATTCGTGTCTTCAAAAAAAAATAATCTTTTGACAAGCACACTCGCACAGCTTACGAAGCAAACATGAGTCTTAGTAACTGACAACCATTTTGATTCTCTTTACTTACTTAAGGCTTTCCGCCATTAGTACTGAGCTGAGTTAGAAGCCTTTTGCTTTCCCTTTTCTCTTAATGGAAGAACTCAATGCAATAAGTGTGATTATTGCAATTTTTCTAATGCTTTGAGAGTGAGATGTTAGAAAAAGCGGGCCTTGCTTGGATTGCCAAAATCTCATATGAGTATCGAATGCAAAAGTATCACAAGAGTTTAATCAGTGCTGATATTTGTCTGCCGTGATATTTGTAAGGCAAGTGATTTTCACAACACTCGTAGAAGCCGAAAAAGTACAACTGACGCCATTTTTGAATGCAAGATAGCGAATCATGAAAAACAGTCTAACACCCTCGTATTTTCAGAATGAAGACGATATGTGGTAGCCTAGAAGCCGGAAGCCGAAAATCAATGCCCCGCTATTTCAAAATGACGACCATCGGTGTAGGAAAGCTTTAAAATACCATACAACATGGCTGTTTTCAAGACGATGTTGTAGCCGAAAATCGGTATCATTTTAACTATAGTCGGTTTTCAGTAAACTGTCAAATACTTCACCCTAACACATCGGATACAGATTCAAACGCAATTTTTTTATGCAAGATGGCAGCCGTTTAGGAAAAGGATTATGTGCGACATGATATGGGTATTTTTATTTACTACCATCAGTTCAATAATACTGTCAAATACTCAACCAAATTTTCCGAACCGAGAATATAGGTACACAAATGTTGTTCAATGCTATTTCGGAGTCTAGCTGGGAAATTAGAACGTATAATGGAAACTGATTATTCACTCAATATGGTTAGATGACGGCCGGATGTCAAAAACCTGTATGGGAAAAGTTAAGAAAAAAAATTGATGATATTGAAACATATGATTATATAGTGGCCTACTTCACATGAGAATCTTTGCCACAATCTTTGTCACAAGGACAACATGCTAGAGGGCCAGGATCTCTAGATTCAGCTGGTACAGGAAGTTCATATGCACACTGAGATAATGCTGAACTAAACGGTCCACAATCTGAAAGGTCCACAATCTCGAGTATCGCCAACTTATTTGATCATCAGGATCTCTCGATATCGCTTATACAGGAAGTAAATATGAGAGAGATAATTCTGTACTTGGCAGTTCCTTATCCAAAAAGCTTTGTTCTTTCAAGCATCTTTGTCGAAACGTTAACTTGCTAGGTGCCCAGGATCTCGAGAACCAAGTTTTACAGGAAGGTCATGTTCACACTAGCGCTGCGTAGTGAAACTAAACTAAACGGCCCATTCAAATCATTCGAAAGGCCTAGATTATTCGAGTATCTTTGACGAAACGTCAACTTGCTAGATAACCAGGATGTCAAGATCCAAATAATAAAGAAAGTTTATATACACGCTAGCGCCATGTTGTGAGATAATGATGAGCTAAACGGCCCTTTTGAACCATTTTAAGGCCTAGCTTATTCGAGCAACTTTGCCGAAAAGTTAACTTGCTAGATGATCCCGAGATCCAGCTCACACAGGAAGTTCTAACTGACGCCGCGGAGTGAGATAATGCTGAAATAATTAAAAGAAATTGTTAAATGGACAAGATCTCGAGATCCAGTTTATACCTATGCCGCATAGGAAATAATTTTGAACTAAACGGTCCACTATCCAAAAACCAAGTTTACTCGAGTATTCTCACCGAAAACGACAACTTGCCAGGATCTCGAGATCCAGCTTTTATAAAAAATTCATTTCCACTCTAGTGGCGCAAGGTGAGATAATGCTGTACTACTATCTACCAATTGGTAGGTCTTTTGCTCAAGTTTGTTGAAATTAGTAACTTTATATATGCTCAGGTTTCCATTGGCGTATTTCGCCCATGGGTGAACCGCCCTAATGAAAACCGTCGAAAACAAAATCAATGGAAATCGAGTTATTCGAAACTGCACTGTTGGGGAAATTACTATACTAAATTAATTTTGTTTTGGCTGGGGACCATTTGAAATAACGGTTCCGAGTCAAGATTTTTTTCCAACTTGCTGGTAATAAATAGTCGGGCTATAATTGTTGATATAAAATGCTTTTGCAGTGAGCAGGCAGAATTTGTAAATGTCAGATTACAAGATCCTGAATGATTATAAGACAGTGTCCATCGGTCAAATTTTAGAGAAGGCCATGCACTGACTGTGTCAAAAGAATATATTAACATACATAATCTTCCGGGTTGTTTTCAACTCAAACGCAATATCCAAAATACTTTGTCTTAGGAAATAACATTCATAAAAAACCCGAAATTTTGTGATTGTTAACAAAACACATACATATTGTGATCTTATCAAAATACAATTTATAAACTTTTTTCAGATCATTCTGTCCATCGGAAGATCCCCTAAAAAATCTCTCTCAACTGTTCTACAGATGGTTTTTATCAGTCTTAAATTAGATTCGCTTTTAAAAAGTTGCAGGTTGCGGCTTTCTGAAGATCGTAGAAATAACAGAAATGAAAATAACGCATGTATTAATTGATCGTAAAAATTAGCCATAAATCGGAATTCAATCTTTTTCGAAACATTTTGGTAGTGAACTACTACCTCGGGTGTAGTGAAAAATTCTTCAAATGGGTTCGTGACCAGAGCTGGTAAATCTCATGGCCATCATGTGACCATGAAAAAACCATGTCTTTCTCACACCATCATGCAGTCATGAGATTTTTTGTCATACAATTTTGTTTCATAAAAATCAAACTAGTTTATTTGAAATTAGCCTAGCAATAATATGTTATCGACAGAGTGGAAATGTTTTTCGATGTTTTGTGTCACAATAATATCAATAAATGTGGTTGTAGTAGCGATGACCAAAACACTGTCACGTGCAGTCATGGCGAACAAATCAATAAGATTTAGATGAAAATCTCCAGCATCGTTTTCTCGCCCAATGAGATTTTCAGACGTATTTTAGTAAAAATCGTAGGTCATTTTTCATTGAAAATGACATTTTCCAGCCCTGTTCGTGACTGTCGGAGATGTTTTATTGAGAAAACGAATGACCACCCTTGTATGTTTAAAATGTAGGCTGACAAAGTGCTTCACAACATAACACAATGTTGTAGACACGCAGTGAATTGCGCAAACTATGACTAAATTTGAGTTTAATTACTCTTTTGAGTTACAAGTACAACCGTATTTTTCGCGTGTAAGCAAACCACCCCCGGGTTGCAGCTTAATATCGGAGGCATTGTATCGAGTTCTAAGACGAAATATTCGAAAATTGCAATCGATGAATACACACTACCAATATTTCATGCCAATTTCTGTCCCTTGTGACCGACACATGCAAGCGTCCCTTAGCACATAAGAATGAGTTGAAATAGATGAGAAAATAAATTCAATCAAACACATCTTTCGTGGAATTGTGTATGTGTCAGTTTCAGGAGACATAATTTTACACGAAATCTTTCTTCACGTTCCCCTACACACTAAGAAAAAGTCATGTAAATTTAAGTCTACTTGGATGCACATAAAGGGAGCGACCCATTGGATATAAATTTACGTCAGTTATAAAAATTACATGACAGTAAAAACTAAAATTGGAAGTTTACATGCCATGACGTAAATTTAAGTTATGATACACAAAATTAGATTTTCGAAATGAACCCATCGCTCACGTCATTTGCATTGCCCTGCCTACTTTTGATCATAACTAATTTAGATTAATTTGGATTCAAAAATCGATTCTTAAATATAATTTTAACTTTATCCGCCAATGGCACGAGAGGATATCAACTGGGGAAAAAGTACTCGATTTCAGACTTCGTGAAGATGCAAACAAATTGCTCGTTCAATGATTTAGATGGCCAGAAAATAATCTGCCTTGTGGGCATGTGTTACGTCTCATGTTGTATCATTCACAACCGAGAGTCTTTAGTTTCTTCATTTGTTTTTTTCTTTTCGATGGCGGTGCTAACTGCGCTCTGGCATGCTTCTAAATTTCGATACACTTGAATGTGTTTCCAATAAATGGTGGTGCTTCCGCACACCAAACAAAAAGCTTATCAAGACACCATTCCGGATAAATTTACCACGACGTGTGAAATCGACTTCAGGAATTGCATTACGCTAATGATGAAGTCGACGATAATGACTTGACGTGTATTTGTATGATGTTCCGAATGAGGATTTAAGAATACATCCAAATAAACTTAAAACGGAAGCATATGTAAATTTAAGTTTCAAATATTTACAGGTTGTAAGGATTACGTCACGCGTAAAATTCATTATTTTTAAGAGTGTACTTTTTACAAACATGAATTACGTCTAGTGTAAAATTCATATTTTCTAGGTGTGTAGCATAACATAGCATCTCGAATATCAAGAAACAAATAGACGAGACGAATCCTTTTTTCATTGACAAAGTGTTTTGAGGATGATTGATTTCCACCGCTCTGTGACGTTTGGCACATAGTCTGACTGCACTCTTAGAAAAAAGCATGTATATTTAAGTCTACTTGGATGCACATAAAAGGAGCGGCTCGTTAGACCGAAATTTGCGTTTGTTCTTAAATTTACAAGTCCATAAAAACTCGAAATGATAATTCACATGACACGACGTAAAAATAAGTTGAGGAACATAAAATGACGTTTGCTAAATGATCCTACACAGATAAAAAGAAACATTGAATTTTCTGCGTTATCTAATGCACATAAAGGGAATGCTAGATTTGGCAGAAAATAATTGGATATTTCCTGTAAATGTAAGCCAGATAACGCCTGAATCTAGCCTGTTGTATGAAAGATTGGCTTGAAATTAAACGAGGGGAAATTTTACACGCTTGTTAAAATTAAGTATTTTTTTCTGTGTATTGTTAATGCAAATTCAAATACTTCTTGGTGCTTGTTTTAATCTCAAGGATCTAAAAGTTCAAATAACCGCTAGAAAAATTCAAGATGCGGTAATAAACTTTAATAAATTAAAAAAGGTCCTCAGTGTCATAGATTGTCGTGGTAAAAATGAGCTCAATCTAATCCTGCAGGATTCATTTTGTTCCTTCATGTCCGAATGCTTGTGAACATATGAAATAAAATAATGCAAATCCCGGTCGTTGGCCTTCGTCAAAGGATGCTTAAACTTGTCGCCATGTTCAGACTAATGAATAGTATAAGCAAATGAACTCCGAGTGTTACGCTGCGTGAACGTGTATCACTGAAGAAGCTTAATTTGAAAACATGTTACTTACACAGATAAAAAGAAACATTGAATTTTCTGCGTTATCTAATGCACATAAAGGGAATGCCAAATTTGGTAAAAATTAATGGGATATTTCGTGTAAATTTAAGTCAGATAACGCCTGAATCTAGCCTGTTGTATGAAAGATTGTTAACATTGTTGTATGGCGCATGAAAGATTGCAAACAATATCCTTGTTTACGCCTCCTTTGGCTTGGAATTAAACGAGGAGAAATTTTACGCGCTTGTTAAAATTAATTATTTTTTTCTGTGTATTTCAAGGCTGCACCTTTAGCTTTCAAGCATTACACGGAAATTCGACTATTATGCATAACATGCAACACGAAGTATTCGTTTTATAATCTATCACAGAAGAGAACGAGTTTGAACTTTTGACTTGTCGTGACGCGTGAAATCGATTGCGTTAAAAACAGGTCTGATGTTGTTATTACACCAAAGACAAGGATAATGTAAATTTAAGACTTGCAAATCTTATTCAGTCAAGTGCCTATTTTTCAATGCTTTATGGACTTAGATTTGAGGTTACCTTAGGGACTATTGTAAATGTAGCATCCGAAACGTAACTTTAAGTGTGTCAGTATTAATTAAATTATTGTTTAACAATACATCAAATGGAACACACAATTGAGTCATGTTTATTGTTGAATCACGAAGTATTTACGTGCAACAAGGATTACATCACTCATAATATTCATTATTTTTAAGAGTGTATAATATAGCTTACGCAAACCACAAATAATAAAATAGCTGGTTATGATTTTCTAACTAGTTTCAAGCATTCAATGATTTCATTACACATTTTGAAAAACCTATGTTAAAGCATTATTGAGGAAAATAAAACTGCGGATAAATGCATCCATATCAAAGTTGATGAATAGCAATGCATTAGGGGTTTTTCGTAGCAGAACATCTTCAACAACAATAATTAAAATAACATACCCTTGTTACACATTCCCATAAAGAAAAATCCACATATGAACGTTATGCTGCCCGACACTGCTAACCCGGGCTCAAGTGATACTCGACGTAGAGCGTAAATCAAACCTTCGAAGAAATGAGTGAATACATGTTTCACTGATCCAAGTCGTTCGAGAGGTAAATCTCTGGTATCTCGATCTCCTGTACCAAGATCGCGAACTGTGCAAGATTTGTACCGAATTCGCGTGAAAAACTTCTCTACTTCCGGGGTCGATCGTGACCAGTCGTGTCACATATGCGGGACCACTCGTAGGTTATATCGCACTCGTTTCGGTCTTTGTCCAGCATCCTGCGAATACGACGACGACGACGACGACGACGACGACAACAACAACGGCTGAAGATAAACCAATGATTAATTGAAATTGATTTCCACTTTGGCGCCCCCTGCGAGCTTGACACGGGATCCCAATGCACAGCTTGGGGTGTATATTTTCGATTTTTTTTTATTACCGTTCGCAAACCTGTACAACACCCCGCGAATCAGGCAAGAGACTTCCGAGAGTTCAAATCGATAATCGCCCCAATCGTCGCCGTTTTGTTGTTGATCACGGAGTGGTGAAATTGGAGAAATGTGTTGACTTGCACCTTCCCCCTTCGGTCAGCAGTCAGGATCGCGTGTGGTACTCATTTTGTTGCCATCTATTAACGAGGTGTTTCCTCGTCCTTCCTCTTCCCTCGCCAATTTGGGCGCCAGAAGGAGTTTGAATTTAATGTCTTTTCTGCAACCATTTCTTTCCACATACATGTGTCCACCTCGCCGCTGCGCAAAAGCGTTTAACTCCGTGACCTGCTCCACCGGCGAATGCGAATTGCTGAATACTGTGTGCAGGTGAAATCCTACCCGGACCGGGGCTTGACCCGGGGGCGCTACCGGGAACCGAAAAATTGAGCAATTAGCATTAATAAATCACGCCAGCAAACAACCGAACCAACGGCCAAAAGCATGAGTTTATGATTTATTAGCTTTGGAGAAAACATTTTTGGATTTCACGCAGAAGAACCAGTTATAGTTTCCTTCGAACCAAGTAGAATGTCTTAATTATGGATTCAGAAGAAGTACGAATCCAGTTGAGGGCAGAGATTAAGTGTGCAAGTGCATTCATCATGCGGCTGGCAGTCAGAAGGGGGTTCGTCACTTACACTCGTAGCAGCGAAGCAGTCTTTCGATCTGGTCCAAGCGGAAATCGAAATCGAAAGCCGAGAATGCGATGTAGCTATATAATTAGGGCAAATGATACGGTTTGGGTGCGATTTCATTTATCGTTTTGGGGGATCTTCGGCGCTGTGTGTTGGGATGGATGTGTGTTGTGATTGAGAATGAAGGCCGTTTGGGGGTGTCCCGTAGGGTTCGGAGTCGAGGATTTTGATGATGTATCGGAGCGGCTATCAATCATGAGCTTTCGATTTTTCTTCTTCTGCCGAATGGAGCAATAAGATGAATTTCTGTTTGTGGCGTTATTGAAATTAATCGAGGTTTGATTGGAATCAAGAAATTATTTTGATTGACGACGGTTTTAAGATTATGGAAAGGAGATAACGTTGTAGCTGATCCAATTCGTGTGTTCAATGGGATAGCCTCAGATTTTATTACTATTTATTGGATTAATATTAATCAAGATAATTTACAAATTAATAAAAATTTCTAAAAGCTGAAAATTTGGGACATTCCGCTTACTTCTTGTAGAGTAAAAAATTGGGACATTCCGCTTACAGTAATGTTATTAGGGCAGAAAGGTGTCTGCTGCCATGTTTTTTGGATTCTTTTGGTTGCATTGGTTCCACCAGTCTAAGATAAGCATTGTTAATAGATTGTTGTGAAAGGTCTCAGACATCAACCTCAAAAATTACACTTGAGGAGTGTTTTTTGCATGGTATTGCATTTGTACAAACTTTACCGATTGAGAACTGGTTTAAACTTTTCTGGAATCACCAGTTGTTTATTTTCATAGAGTTTATGTATTTTTTTAACACTCATAAGCTTCAAGATATGTAGATATTTTTAACATGTGGATATATCTAACAGATCTCACCAACTTTGATGTATCTGATTTTATTTGCCAATTTTTGACTATTCTCTCATCATGCTTATCTACCGGAAAAACCAACAAGCACAACACAGTCAAAATGTTTCGCCCTTGAGCTACCTGGAAAATGTCTGGATGTGCCCAAACTGTTCTTGAGCACTGCATAAAACCACAACTGTCCAATTTTCAAAATCCAAAAGGTTGTTGGATACCGATTATCGGTACAATCACATCGTGTTCATTCCGAAAGTTATATATTGATAAAGTTGATGATTAACATATTTATCTAACACTGATGGCGGCCATATTGATATTTTTAAGAGGATGAAATTGGAATCAATTTACCACGCTTTGTCCTTGTTCTGCAAATAGCCATGTTTTGTAATTTTTGACCAGCTTTTTAGAACCAATGGCCGCCTTTTTTTACATCAAACGTGGCGTTGGTTACCGATTATTGGCACTTTCACACCATTTCCATTCCGAAAATATTGTTGCATAGCAACATATTTGTCAAACACCGATGGTGGCCATACTGGAATTTGGCGGTCAACTGGGATTTAAAAATTAAGTTAAACGCCAAATTTTGTATTCAACGCATAGTCATTGTGTTGTAAATAGCCATATTGCATATTTTTTGACCGACATTTCAAAACGGATGGCCGCCCTCTTTGAAAATCAAAAATGGCGTAGGATATCGATAATTGGCATTTTCACTCCATCCCCATTCCAACAATACATAAATTCTTGCATATGCATTTGTCTTACACCGATGGTGGCCATATGGAATTTCAAAATGATGTCAAACTTCCACTGGGGTGCCTCGGATCATGTCGGGATGTGTCCAATGTGGTTCTGAATGCTAAATATAACCTTCCTTGTACTTCTTTTTAATTTTCATGTGATCTGAGGTGTCGCATGATGGGTTTTGGTCCAAGTCCGACTGGTCACTTTGCCTGGGGTACCCCGAAACCTGTCTGGATGTAACCAATATGGTCTTGATTTGTCTGTGGTTTGTGGGTCGACCTTATTGCGAATTATTCTTGAACGATTAACTGCTTTTGAACCTTATTTTTATTTAAGATAATATGTCCAGCAAAGTTGAAAGAGGAAAATGTTTATTTGACTAATTTGAAAGCTGATCAATTGAGCGTATTTTGAAAATGCTGCAAACACAAATTTCAAGTTGTCCATAGTTAGTTCCGTACAAATTTCAAACTGGTAGCGTACAAGGGAATTCTATTGAGTTTTTCCCCAAGCTATTCCATTTAGAATCCGGAATAATAAAATCATCTGCATTTCGGTAACGGATTGACGTACAAATAAGTTTAATACATCAAAACAAAGGTAATTCACTGTACTTTAAGGAAAAAATATCAATACAAATCATTTCTCTTCTTTTCTAATAAAAATTTGCACTTTCTTCTTTATTCCTCCCATCAAACGCTGCACACCTCCGGAGTCAACTTCCTTGGCACATTTACAGTTTGCATCTGAGTCGCGTTCCGAGCCGTTTTTTTACTTGTCTTAAGCTTCCGCTTCATTATTGCTCAAAATCTCTCGATGGGCCGGAACTGCGGGCAGTTGGGTGGATTTATGTTTTTATCGATGAAATCTACGTTATTATTGCGGTACCACTGGTTGACTTCCCGGCTGTTGTGACAACTCGCAAAATCTGGCCAAAACTGTACGGGACCTTAATGGGCTTTAATGAAAGGTAGTACGCAGTTTTTGAGGCATTCATCCTTGTACAGCTTCGAGTACACCGTCTTATTCGTCACAAACACTTTGGTCTTTGCTCCGCAGCTGCATATCCCTTGCCAAATCATCAGTTTTTTGACAAATTTGTCCATAAAAGCAAACTTAAACTTCGCAGGAACATCTCCTCGTGCCGTCGCCATGTAGAATTTTTGGCCAGGAAGCTGTCCGAAATCCATTTTGACGTAGGTTTCATCGTCGATGAGCAGGCATCCTTGGTACTTCGTCAAAACCTACTTGGTACCCATTTCCGAGCTCGAGTTTTGGTGACGAAACTTTGCTTTAACGTTCTGTTTGGTTGCTTGCTGGCTCGATAAGAACGATGTCCTGCTCGCTAACGAATTCTTCGAACGGTACTGCGAGCAGCAGCGTATTTTTTGCGATTTCATTATCTGATAGTCCAGGGTTTGCTCTGACGGTTCTCAACACCTTATGGTTCAGCTTGCGGTCATATGTTCCACTACGACGCTTACCTTGAGGCACTCGATCCACGCTCTTTTGCTCCCTGAAACGTTTGAGCACATCATACACGGTTGATTTGGCGATTTTCAACTTTTTTGCGATTTTTATTGCGGACCACGTTGGATTATCAACGTGGGTGTGCAGATTTTTTTCTTTCCTCTCGGCTTCCATCTGGAATAACTTTTGACTCACTGCACGAAACACCGTGACATTTATACCACAGAAAGTGGGCGCCTAGGTGAGCAAACCGCTGTGAAAGAATTTTTGCAGCGGTCACTTTTCATGCCACTGCAACACAATAAGTGATTCCCGATTCTAACTGGACAGAACTTTAATTCATCACAATTGCTGAAAAGTTTGGCAGCGTTGTACACTGTTGAGGAGCCTTCAGTAACATTGTCATCACACCGAGCATTACCCTTATCATTAGAAATATCGTGTTTAAAATACTCATCACCAGAACTGTCTTCTACATCAACACCTCTGAACTCCGTTCTTTGAATATCGACATGATTTAATACTGAATCACTCATGTCAATCCATGATGGTTCCATTCCGAGAATCAGACAAGACTGGTTCTGTCGTTTGGTGTTGATGTAGGGGAAATTGATATGATCGTGGTGTTTGTACATGATGCATATTTTCATATATACTTTCCGTAGCTTCTCCGTAAGCGCTTTGATGGAGAAATTTACAACCTTTTGGTTTGTTGAAGACATCGATCTTAATTCCCGAAACAGTTCATCGCAGGGTTGACTCAAGCGATATTCTATAATACATTTCTCAAGGACATTGTTGTCGCGGCAAATACAAATGAATAGAATTAGCGCATGTGCGTCTAGTTCAAGGCAATGACTGGTATGGGTTTGATGTATTATATTCCATTAGATATTGGTATTTTTTTCTTACAATAATTTCTCCATCCACGTACTGTGAATACTGTAGTCCTTAAAAAAATTGATTTTATTAGAAAAAAAAATAGAGGAAGTGAAAAGTTTATAGTAAACTTACCAAATGTCCTCAACACGTTCGAGGAAAGGGATGCATGCTTCCACGTATGACCGATACATACGGTGCATAAGATTTAAAAATAACACAGTTCCCTTGCCCCAATCTTTGCCCGGAAGCACATTTCTGGAGAAGCAAACTTTTAATGCCTTACGGCTTGACAACTTCAACGATAGTTTGGAATATTCTGACATCACCCACAGAGAACCTGAACCCCGTGGGTGTGTCAGATTAGCTCCCAAAATAGTCTTGGGATGTTTTCCCATTGAAGGAGATCAGCCGCCTGATACGAGGAATGGCGTTCCTCATCTGCGCTCCGATTTCAAAAATGTCATCAATAGTCAAATTTCCAAGTGATTTGGTAGCAGCAAGGTCTATATTTTATGTGCACCGGTTCATAACCAACCTCTCCCTCTACTATCTGCCAAAACGTATCCTGTAAATGTATATTTTTTGCAATAATTTCACCAAACACACATCATCAAAAAATACTTACCAAACGTTCTAGGCCAGTGGAAGTCGCTTAGGTATTTGAATTGCACATATTCGCAACCAAGAAATATAAATTAATGCCTAGCGAGTGAGGAAAACCACAATGTTGGTACACACTGAGAAATTATTAATTTTACACGAGACTTAATTTATGTTTGTGTAAAGTCGGGGAACGTAAACAAAGATTTCGTGTAAAATTATGTCTCATGAAACTGTTACCTACAGAAAACGACAAAAGGCGTGTTTGATTGAGTTTATTTTCTCATATCTTTCAACTCATATGTGCTAAAGGACGCTCGCATGTGTCGGTCTCAGAGCACCGACATTTACATGACATTTTGGTAGTGTGTACGGTTACTTTGAAGACAGAACTTTCTTGTTTAAATTATGCAATTTGACTATCAAAACCAAGGTTTAAAAAATGTAGGAATGTTCAATGTCACAACATGAATCAAGTGAATAAGAGATGCTCATATTTGCTCAGAGTTACTCAGGGTTGCTCAGTGTCTTGCCCCTAGGTTCAAAGTAGAGTCTAGGGGTGACTAATAACAATGACGACCAAGAATTTTAACGGAGGACTACGTTTCTCCTTCTATACCGGGTGTCATTTCAAAATTTTGAAAAATGAGAGCGTTACGATAAAGTGAAAGGTTTTTGAACCCTAATAACTCTCGTTCAACTGAACAGAATGACTTCAATCATTTAATCAGAAAAACGTACAATTTTTTTGCATTGAAATTACAACTAAGAGCTATTAGTATAAGTAGTTCAATTTTTTACTGAAAAATTACCTACTATTGCTCCCATACAAATCTCCGTATGAACAGGTTGAAAATATGTTTTTCCCTATCCGGGTCCTCAAAAACGGGTAACAAATGGTTCAAATTGTCATCTTCTTTTTATTTCATTTAGCTTCCTTCCATGATGAATACAGAAATAGCCACACCCCTCAGCTGCAAAATTATTTTGCTTTGTTGCCGGTGTCTGATTTTATAACTGAGGCTCGTCCCCTCTTTAGAATTTTGCTTTGTACTGTACTTTCGTGCCTCTCTTCATTCAGGTCTATGCTAGTTTATAGCACGCAAGATGACCCGAAATAATTTCAGTTTTCGACACGAGCTTTCAGCTGGTAGGTCGGACAGGATTTTGTCCACCCGCCACAGTCCGCCCGGTTGTGGTATGGGAGACAGAGTCATGCAAGACCGGCTAATCGAACAGTTACCGGTTTCCTTGTCTACTCAATGCAATGATAAAATTTCGGGCCCCTGAAAACTGGCCATTCGTCCCTTATGAAATCATTTCGGTTCGTCTCGCGTGCTATAGAAATACTAGCGTTGAATAGCATGGCCCAGAAAGTTGAGGATCACGAAAGTGGAGCAAAATTCATAAGAAGGGACGGGTCCAAAGCAAAATTATAGATCTACTTTATTAACGTTTTAACCATATGTGCAATGGTACGTATTAATTAGATGAGACCATTATTACTATAAACCAACACGGTCCCACGTGAACCTTGCGGTTATATCCCTGATATAACCCACCACTAATTTTTTTTCGTTTGCAGTAGACAACTTTGAAGGAGGGTGCGACCGACCACTGGTCCTCACAAGTTCCTACCTCACGACTCCACGATCATATGATCACAAAAGACTGCCAGCTGAAATATGGAGACGCTGGTTGGCGTAGCCTGGGCAATGTTTTCATTTTGACAATAGCGAAGTGAAGAGGTGCGACCTGTAAATCATATCATATAATTTTCCATTCTCATTTCATTAATAATATCATCACGCTTTGGAATCATCGTTGCGTTCCAAAACCATTTATCTCAAGAGCCTGGGGCAACATGACATGGATGAAAAGCTCTATTGGGTTTTCAGCATTTTAGCATAACATTTACTTTGAAATTGCACTTCTGAATTTCAACTACTATATTCATATAAGACTGGCATGCGCTTATAAGCAGTATAGGATTTTATTTAAACATTTTATTTAGTAGTATGATGATAAGCTAATCCATTTATTTCAGAAATTATCAAACAGGGCTCTTCGATCGCTCGAATTTCTATCTTTGAATGTAACTAGGACAGTATAAAGAAAATTTTCAACAACAACAACAATATAAAAAAAAACTCTCATTGATATTTGGAATGATCTTTTCAGCTTTTCCAGGACTAGTAGGATTTCAATACTTATCTTATTTTTATTTTTTTCAGTAACAATCCAGTGGACGTTAGATATATTTTGTTCATACGCATATTATGTTCTCCCATTAACTTACTGTAGCCGCTTTTTACATTGTCAAGTAATGCACAGGATGCACGCGACAAGGCTCTTTGGAAGCCCCCTCTGTCCTCGTCTCAGTTGTACCACTTTCAAAAACCGATCGTCAGCTCTGTTCCCAGTGTTCCTGCCACCAGAGTCATCCCGGTATTGAGTTCGGGGTTCCAGAGGGGGTCTTCCAGCCTGTTATCTCAGGCAAGTACGCGTGTTATTCCAGCTTTTCGCTTCCTGAATATCTTCCAATTTCCAGCTTGTATGAAGAGTTACCCGATTTAAAGACGAATCAGTGCACATCACATCCGAGACGCATCGTGGAAAGCACTTTGGAAGCCCCCGGTTCCTCTGCCTCAGTCGCGCCAATTACAGCCACCGTTCAGCATAGTCGTCTCGGCCCTGAGGCCAGATGCACACCGGGGGTCTTCCTACCTGCTTTAGCAGGCAAGTACATTCACGATTTAGCTTCTCATTTGCCTGATATTGCCTCGCATTCTAGTTATGTCATCGGTACTTCGGCTGCCACACACGAGATCGTCATTTACTACCAGAATGTCGGTGGTATTAACAGCGATGTCGACGATTTCCGCATAGCTACTTCGGACCAGTGCTACGACATCATCGTCTTCACGGAGACCTGGCTGGATTCACGCACACTCTCTTCTCAGGTATTCGGCAAAGATTACGAGGTATTTAGATGTGACAGAAATGCCGATAATAGCCATAAAGCAAAAGGTGGGGGCGTACTAGTGGCTATAAGTACAAAATTTAAAGCAAAGGCTCATGAAAACCCTTCTTGGATTCGTTTGGAACAAGTTTGGACGTCGATCAAATTGGGCGATCGTACATTATTCCTTTGCGGACTGTACATTCCACCCGACCGCATACGCGAGCGTGACCTAATTGCAACACATTGCCAAACGGTTTTCGCAATTTTGGAAAATGCCAAAGCAACCGACGAAGTTATGGTGATAGGCGACTTTAATCTGCCTGGGATTTCATGGAAATTAACTGACAGTGGGTTTCTATTTCCCGATGCCAATCATTCTGTCATGCATTCCAATGCTTCGTTCCTTATGGACAATAACAGCTCAACCACTCTCTCCCAAATCAATCATGTCATCAACTTGAACCCTGTTTCGTGAGCGCCAGCTTGGACCTCTGTTTCGTGAGCGCCCAAGACACCGCTCCACTCTTATGCGAAGCTCCCTCTCCTCTAGTGAAACTAACTCTTCATCATCCGCCTTTACTGGTCACGTTACGCTCAAAGCTGAAACATGACTTCGAAATCTCACCCGCCACAGTTTCCTACGATTTTGTTCGTGCCAATCATCGTAATATCGCCGAGTTACTCTCGCTTTTCGATTGGGATAATATTTTGGATACAGTCAATGTCGAGTCAGCCGCTCAAACATTTTCCAACGTTCTGGCATATGTCATAGACAGACACGTTCCAAAGAAAATCCATCGTCATACGTCTCGTCCACTTTGGCAAACGAGCGAACTTCGTCGCTTGAAATCTGGCAAGAGAGCTGCCCTCAGAAAATTCACAAAGCACCGGACACTAGTTCTAAGTCGTCACTATGTAAGAATGAATCACGAATACAAACGAGTCGCGAAACGTTGCTTTCTTCAATATAGGCGTGGAATACAGAGAAAGCTCAAGTCACGTCCTAAACAATTCTGGAAATTTGTAAACAAACAACGCCACGAAGTATGCCTTCCGTCATCTATGTCGCTCCACGGCAACAAGGCTTCCACCCCGCAGGGTATTTGCCAGCTATTTTCCGAGAAATTTTCTAGCGTTTTCACCGAGGAGACATTGAGCGATGACCACATTAGACTTGCGGCCAGCTATGTTCCCCTTGCCGGTCAAACCTTGGGCCAAGTCGACATCGATGCAGAGATGATAATCAAGGCCTGTTCAAAACTCAAATTATCTCACAATCCCGGGCCGGATGGAATTCCTTCGTCCTTTCTCAAACTGCACTTCGATAGTTTGTTGCCCCCGCTGCTGCACGTTTTTTGACTATCTGCGACTGTCGGTATTTTTCCTCGCTGTTGGAAATTTGCGCACATGTTTCCAGTACACAAAAAGGGTAGCAAACGGGACGCTGGCAATTATCGCGGCATAGCTTCGCTTGGCGCTGTTGCTAAACTGTTTGAGCTTGTAGTTATGGAACCGTTGCTCGCTCACTGCAAACCGTATTTCAGTACCGACCAGCACGGATTCATGGCTGGTCGCTCCACTGCTACTAACCTGCTGTGCCTTACTTCCTACGTTACTGACAGTATGGCGAAACGCGCCCAAACGGATGTCATTTACACCGACTTGTCTGCAGCCTTCGATAAATTGAACCACCGCATAGCTATTGCCAAACTGGACAGGCTTGGGATCAACGGATGCCTGCTGCAATGGTTTCAATCGTACCTCACTGACCGTCATCTGGCTGTAGTCATAGGAGATTGTCAGTCTCACATGTTCAAAGCCACGTCTGGTATACCGCAGGGTAGTCACTTGGGACCGTTGATTTTTTTGATCTACTTCAACGACGTAAATTTGGCTTTTGAAGGACCACGACTATCATACGCAGATGACCTAAAACTCTATCTTCGAGTGCACTCACTCGACGACTGTCGCTTTCTTCAACGTCAGCTAAATGTTTTTGCCGCCTGGTGCACTTTGAATCGTATGGATGTCAACCCGGCCAAATGCACGGTTATCTCGTTTTCGCACAAGAAACAGACTATTTTATTCAAGTATGTCTTGTTGGGCACCGAAATTGAGCGCGTCAGTCAAGTCAAGGACTTAGGAGTAATTTTGGACACCCAACTCACCTTTATGCAGCATATCTCGTACGCTGTCGGCAAAGCCTCCTGCGTTCTGGGGTTCATCTTTCGGATTGCTAAAGACTTCACGGACATCTACTGCCTCAAATCGTTGTACTGCTCCTTGTGTCGTTCTATATTAGAATATTGCTCGGTTGTGTGGACTCCTCATAACAACAACGGTGTCGTTAGAGTAGAGGCTGTTCAACGACAGTTTTTGAGATTTGCGCTACGTAAACTACCGTGGACGGATCCCTATGGTTTGCCAAGCTACAAAAGCCGTTGCCGTCTAATTAACCTGGAGTCCCTGTTAGCCCGTAGAGATACAGCCAGGGTTTTGTTCATCGCAGACATCTTGCAAGACCGCATCGACTGTCCTGATCTTCTGGAGCAAATCAATATCAACGTGCAGCCCAGAGCCCTGAGGAATAGTTCGATGCTGCGGTTACCTCCACAACGAACCAATTACAGTATGTTTGGCGCAATTGACGGTTTACAAAGACTTTTTAATAGGGTTTCCGCCTTGTTTGATTTTAACGTGACTCGCTAGATGCTTCGTCGTAAGTTTAGTCATTTTTTTAAAGACCTGTCTAATTAGAATCGATAGTGTAATTTTTAGTTTGTTTTATGTCATGACCACGAATGTACCGTTCTAGTTTAGCTTTAAGTAACATCATTGGGATTTGTACATAATCTGTTGATGAATAGAAATAAATAATTTAATTTGCTCTAAAAATTTCATTCAAGTTTGCAATTTGTATAAATAACATTTTTGTCTTTTATGATATCTCAATTGTTTTATGTGAGAAAAGTAAGACCTTGTGAGAAACGAGCAAAGTATATGTATTTAGTTTTTGATCCATATCATATTTTATCAGCCTATAAAAGCATACGAGTTACGAATAATTCCTACATTTTGTATCTTTACATTTTTTATAAATCATCAAATCAAAAATTTCTACTGTTCCCAAAACGACTATATAACTGGGATTGGGGGGGTAGCCAAAGGCAGTTTTGTTGACTGGACAAGGGTTCGTGGAGTCGGCAGTCCCTTGTCATGAGAAGACACGCGGCCTTCTGGCCGAAATCTTCGGAAGTTCCTCATTGAGAGCGACTGGCCCTGCTACACCAAGCCATCACGTAGGCTATATTTTCGGAGCAACCCGCTGAAGATAGTGCTGCAGACATAGGTAATCCTTGCACTGATGGTGGGTTCTTATCACATCACATCACATCATCACATCACTTAGCCCATATTGGGGTGTGTCTTTTGAATACCAGTAATGGCAACACATGCTGGGAACACTCCACAACCATGATTGTAAGTAAATCACATTAAACGGAGCAAAAATAACAAGAGCAAAATGTTCGTGTCCCACTTCGAACACAGCACACTACGATCATTCAATTTATCACTCTCAACTAAATATATTACGAAAAATAAATCTACCCTGCTAGGTTTTGATCGAATGCTTTAAAAAACTTTCTCTTATAAACATTTAGAAAAATGAGAAGTTTGAAAACATTAGAAGTGCGTACTTTGTTTTTTTTTTTCAGTACAATAGTTTAAACACTGCAAACCTGTTAGCATTTTGAAATTGTTATGATTTTGTCTTATTTCAACCATTCAATTTGTTTTTCTCTTAAAACTACTTTCAATTTTGAGAACAGTTGGTTTTTTTTACTCATCAATCATCGAAAAATATCATCTCCATGCAAATCCACTGATTTAAATTCCCATAAATATCACCAGAAAAGTAAAAGTACAAGTGGAACGAAACTAATTGGATTAATTAGCTCTGCTTCAACTAACATTTCAAAGCCTCTTAGCGTAATCAATCACAATCGGATTTGGAACTGCGCCGCTTTCGTAAGACCTCCCAAAAAACCCTCAACACCCATCATAGTCATAACGTCCCCCATCGGACCCTCCGAACAAAAAAAAAAAAAAAATAATGAAGAGCATTCAGCCCTCACTTTTCACTTTCGGTAAGCTCCTACCGAATCGACCACAAAAACCACATGACCTGATGGATTACTGGCCCATTTTTTTTCGCTCCTTCGCCATCGTCGCGTCGTCGGTCCATCTTTCTTAGCTGGGAGATTTCGTAACCTCGTCAATAGTTTGTGGGAAATGGGGTTTCACTTTCGTTCGAGCCGTTGTGATGTAACCGGGTTAAATACAGTTCTCCGATATTCGATGTCACTGTGTTAGCAAAGTGTAAGGTCAAACCGATCGGCGAGATGCCATTCCTATTTGTAAATCCATCGAAGAAATGTCTGCATGCATCGATCGATCGGGCACTAACTGCCAGGAAGTTGTAATTAACTTATCTCGGCAAGGTGACGCCCTTTTCCAGCGCACCGCGATCGCCATTTTTCTACAATGTTGGCTCTCCTCTTCTGCTTGCACTCGTGAGATCGCACAACCCAAATAATGAGGGGTACAAGCATCATCGAATGAAGCAAACTTGACTGTGACTGACAAGTAGTAGGTAGTATGGCGAGCTTGCCATCATGTCGTTCGCGTGATCCAAAAGTTCAATCGCAACATGTTGCACAATAAGAGCAAAACAACAACCGGCAGCCGCCGACTTGAAGGCAACAAAGTTGCAGATTTGTTTTCATTTTTCACGCCTCCTGGCTGTCCTGCCGGCATAGGTACCTTACATTACAGTTTTTTTTTTTTTTTTATTTTGGTACTGAAGGTGTGCGCGCGCCTGGTTGTTTGAAGAGGTCGTGAGCGATAGGTTTCGTTCGAGTGTAATGTTGGTAAATGTCTTTCTATCGCGCGCCGACAATATGTTCGACATGATTTTGAGAAGGTTTTGTCAACTCGGCGAAGCGGTTGCTGTAGTGTAGAACACTCGAATCAATATTTGTATACATACACTTGGTTGGGGTTGGACGAAGGAGGAGAGAAACTTGCATAATCGGGTCACGACTAGTGCTGTATGAATGCTGAAAAGCCAGGCGGGATGTGTCCAGATTAATGTTGCTGGAATGGATTCAAGAATGGCACGTATGCTGACATATGTCAAAGTAGTTGACAAGCTAGACTGTTGCGTTTGGATTGATTTTTTTTCGCATTGTTGCGCAAATGGTTGTATATCTGGAGAGCTTGCTAACTGTTGAAATGTCTGGTCTGGTCAGAAAAATACCAAAGCGTATTGTGTGTAATGAATCTCGAGTATCACATAAACTATATCTAACCAATAAATATCATCAATACGTTCGACCATCAGCAAATCGATATCTGAACAAATTGAATGGCCAATTCACACACACAAAAAAGGAATTAACAACAAAAGGCCATCAAACACGTGATATGTCCCTACAGCGAACGCACAAATAAACAACCATCACCGAAATGTGGCAAATCGAGAACATTAGCTGAGAGCTGCATTTCGACCCCTCCCAATCGGTTACCCATAATCCTGGCAAAGGAAAGCATCACACACCCTCTGCTCAGTCGTCCTCGTCCTCGCTGATGGCATTACTTTCTCCGCCCGACCATATGCGAAGTTGCTCAGCCAGAAAAAAAAGGCGCGCCTCAATAAATATTTATTCTACAGAACGTGTACACAATAAGGACGATTTCCTTCCCATAAGCGTGGTGGTTTTTAATTTTCCTGTTAGACTAGGATTACTGTTTTCCCCCATCAGTTGGTTGGAAATCTACCGGGCGAAACGAATTGCTGAACCGAAAACACCATAATTGGACGTGATTTATCGAATCTGTGGGATGGCAGTTTTTTGAAAACTATGAATTTTTGGCGCACTAAATCATCCTTTCGCATCCCGTCGTAATCACTTCGGAATCCCAAGTGGGTGAACAGGGATTTCCTGGCCGCAATCCTTTGGTTATCTTTGTTTCAATAAAAGGATTGCTATGGGTTATGATTCCTGGGAAATGAAAAATAATTGAGTTTATTTTTGCTAGCAAACCTTATGCCTCATCAAATGAGAAAAAATAATCTTTTCGAATCCCGACCTCATGCCAAAGCCAGAGTCTTTCACGTTCTGAATTTTGCGAACAAAGCAATTTCCGTTTTCTGCATGTGGCAGCAGCTGACTGATGCACGAACATATTATTTCACCAGCGAGCACAATGCACTCAATCTACTTATTCGTTTCACTTCCATGCGCTGAAAAGGAATTACGATCCTTCCTTCCTCCAACATTATCGGTTGATGCCGTTTTTCCTTGGTGCGGATAAAGCGCGTGTGTTTATTGTTACAATCCATTGGAGGTGGATGCAAACACGTTTCTCGATTCACCTACGCTTGTAGGCTTAGAGAATTGCCAAAACTATGCTTCCACACCGTAATGGTGCAGATTGGAAGACGAGTCTGCCGACATTAAAAATAATAAAAGCAGCAGGCGCTTGACATTTAATTGACTATCAATATTGCTATTGGGAAGTTCCGTTCTTTGGTCGATAATTTCGTGATGGGTTACACGTGTAGGCCGGTCGTTAGTTCTATCGCCTCTTCATTGTATGTTTGTGGAGGGGATCTTGAAAGATGTTCATTTAATGACTTTGCCTTCTTAAATGGGATTCAAAGGTATGAATAAAGGGTGTCAACGAAATAATGGCATCACTTAGAATTACTCGTCAAAAATAATTTCCTGAAGCGATTGTCATGGAACAGTCTAGGAATAAAAAAAATGTCAGCTTGGATTATATACCTTTATATTATTCTACTTCTTAAACACATTTCGATGCCCGAAATTTAGTTTTAATTCCCCCTTTTAAGCTTTTGTACAACGCTTTAATCGATGTTTTACTCTGATTTCATCCATGAATTGGTCAATTATTGTTCCGTAGAGACAAGATTGGGATGCAACAAATGTCGTGTTTTATTACAAGCCAAAAAAAAAAAGGAAATTACATGAATTATCTCTTCACTTAAAAAAAAAAAACACTTTTGCGAACGTATTAGTAGAACGATTTTAATTGAAAAACTAGGAACATTTACATCACTTTTTCTAGAAAAATAAAAAACACTGAAATACTTTTTTATACTATCACTAGTAAACGCGAGCAAATTCCGTTAAATTCCACTACAGATAGCTTATCTTTTGACAGATTGGCCTATTTCGTCTGCGACTTACAGACTTCTTCAGTGTCGAGTACTCGACAAAAGTGTTTAAAAAAGTGTTTCAGTTTTTTATTTTTCTAGAAAAAGTGATCACGTGAAGTGTAAATTTAAATTTTCCTAGTTTTCCAATGAATTATCTTTTAAAAATCTTCTGATCAGTGGGTTGCTACGACTTTACTTTGTTATTATCTGCTTCACGCTCTAAGCAACGCACAACATTATTGTTGGCAACCCCATTAAAACCCCACTAAACCCCCATATGTAAAGAAATTAGTTCGAGGGTTAGAGTTAATTTTGTTGAACATTTTTTGCACATACAGGGTGCGGCAGAAAATAATGCGAAAATGTTCAAACTTGAGTATTGGGTTAATTCGTGTAGCTAGTGACTAATTTCTGTCGAAAGTGTATTTTTTTATGTAAACTTTCAAGTGCTGCATCCAAACATTCTATTTGTTTTATTGCAAATTTGCAAAATGTTCGCGAAAGAAGTGACCACTAGTTTGTTGCTCGCCCAGAAGAAGCCGAAAGAGATTGCCAAGGTGGTAGGGTGTCATATGGCAACAGGTTACCGCAGAAAAAAGTCCCTGTAGGATGGTCCTAAGCAGCGGAAGCCGGGAAGCGGACGTCCGCGCTTTGCACGCACGCCGAACGTGATCAAATCGGTCCGTACAAAAATTGCTCGCAACCCGGTGCGTTCCATAAGAAAACTTGCAAAGGAAGCCAATATTTCAGAGAAATCCATTCGGAGAATCTTCAAAAGAGACCTGCATGCATCTTCCAGAGCCAGAGTGAAACGCCACTTGATTACGGACCGGGTCAAGAAACTACGAGTGACTCGTTCCAAGAGATTGCTTTCCTTGTTGAAGAAGGAAAAAATGATAATCCTGTTCTCCGACGAAAAGCTTTTCAGCATCGATGCTGTGGCCAACAGCCGCACGGACCGGTTCATTTCACCGCAGAAAATGGAGAACGTTCCGGAAATAGTGAAATTCAAATTTCAAACCAAACATCCGGCTGGTGTCATGATGTTTGGCTTGGTGGCGTCCAACGGTTTGAAAATGCCGCCTGTTTTCATTGATGCTGGAGTTAAAATCAATACCGAAGTGTATATCGGTATTTTAAAGGACCAAGTGCTTGGGTGAAGGCCAACTTCTCCGAAGACCAAAACGTTGTCCTACAGCAGGATGGAGCGCCGTGTCACACGTCCAATCGAACCCAACAATGGTTGAACGATAACATGAAGTTTTGGCCGAAGGATTTGTGGCCCCCTAGCAGTCCAGATCTTAATCCGTTGGATTATTCGATTTGGGCATATGTTGAAGCACGAGCCTGCAAAACTTCACACCCTAGTGTGAAAACCCTGAAGTCAACCATAACACGCAGATGGCAGTCAATGTCGGAGGACTACGTCCGAAAGGCATGCTCTGGCTTCCGGCGTCGTTTTGAGGATAATATTAATAAAAATGGAAGACACATTGAATAAATTTGTTGAAAAGGACTTTATGAAGATAACTGCTCTCGAAAATGTTTATATCATTGCTTGAATTAGTTGAAAATGGGATTTGAAAGAAATAGAACAAATTTTCGCATTATTTTCTGCCGCACCCTGTAGTTCAGAGTGTATCCTGTAAACAATTATGAGAAGTTACTAGCAGACTAGCTAAGGCGTAAAAGCAATTCTATTTCAGTTCGTGGAGATTTCTTGTGCCTGAAAAGCTAGTTTCGGCCACATGTTCTTTGAATTTAAATATTAAAGAAGATGTAGTTTAACCATGCTGAGGTTATTTTTGCAGCATAACGCAAATTTCCCTCTGGGTTCAGAGAAACTTGAATCAAGCTTAGTTTCTGTATTAATTTTTGCTCATGATAATAAGCGCACAGAAACTGAAACAGTTTCCTAGAACGGAAAGCCATGAAACCTTGAATCAATCGGGTTAAAACCATGAACAGAATGACGAAGTTCACGCCAACTCCTCTTCGTGATTGGCAGCACCCTCTCAGAATCCAATGAAATTTTATGGGTGTGTAGACTAGGTCTTTTCAAGCAACTTTGCATACTTTGTTTTTTTCAAAATTTATCTAGACTACCATTTGAAAAGGGCTTAAGGTTTTTGATCGATTTTTTTTAAATGAACATAACTCAAACAGAAAAAGACTTACAAAAAAGTGATGCATGGGTGACTTTTAGAAAATTGTTTTAACTTTTATGAAAAAAATTGTTTAAACTGTAAAATCGATTCTTAAACGCTAAAAAAAAATATTTTAAAATTTAAAGACAATTTTCAAAATATGGCCATCTTAGAATTGGACGAAATTTTTTCTTAATAAAGGCAATATAATTGTCTAATATACATTGCAAGATGGGCAATTTTAAGGAAAACAAGTTTTTCTAACAACAACTTTTTCATGTCCTATTTTTACCGTGTATCACGCAAACTCGTCTAGTTCTGGTATTCAACACCCCTATAGAATCCAATAAAATTTAGCAGTCATTAAGAATTGAATGTATTGAACATTTTTGCAAAAAAATAATCATCTAGACAAACATTTGAAAAGGGTCAAAAAAATTCATTCTCCCTTTACATCAGTAAAACAGAACCAAAAATGTACGTTTAAGTAAAAGTCATTCATAACTGCTTGTCCGGATATTCTTTTTTTAGGGGTGATTCAAATATGGCTTCGTATAGCTTTGAGGGGGACGAGGGCAGAAGAATGATCAGGATTTGTTATAGTACGTGTAAAAGGTATGGTAAAAATTGTGACAGAGGGCTGCTGATAAATCTAAAATAATAGCGGACGTCATATTTGAATCGTCTCTAAATTGATATGCATCAAGTCTTATAAAATTAGAAAAATTTTAATTGATAAGACTTGATGCATATCCATTTAAAGACGATTCAAATATGACGTTATATGATTTTTCGAAATACTGTTTATGTCAATGCAAACTCAAAGGTTTTTGTTTGATAAGGGTTTTATTTTAATTTTTTTTTATGTGTGCATTTTCACGTATTAGTAATTAACATAGCTTCATATATTTAATTTATAAATCTTTCACATACAAAGTAAATTTATTTGGATTATCCTTTGAGTCAAAAAAACTTTTAGCTGAAATTTAATTTTCTGAAATAGGTGCAAAGCAATGAACCTGTGTACCAGGAATTGTCTTTACGTGGCTTTATAATTTCTCAAGTTCTTTTGACATTTTTGCATACTGTTCAGCTGATATGAAGCAGCAATTCAGTTTTTCTTCTATATGACGCAATTCAGTTTTGTTTTTTGTGTGTACTGTTACTTATTTTTGTTCAACTGCCCAGTCATATAGTTCCCGAGGAGTTTTGATTGTGTTTCCATAATCTTGAGCAAGACTGGCTCTCTTTGCCATTCGCTTGAGAGTACCACCAATATCATCACATGGACCTCTCCCATGAGACGTTGCAAAGAAGTGCCATTCTGCTTGCAATCCATACTTGGAGCTGAAATTGCATAAGCTGGCAAAGTGCTTTTTGTTCTTGTAGTGGGCCGCTGCTCCATCTGACATGAAAATAATTTTAGAGCAATATATTGAATTTTGTTTAATGAAATCTAGCAATTTTGATATAAACAACTGAACTGCTATTGAGTCATGGGGCAATACTTCAGGTATTATGATAATGTTTTTGTTTTCCAATTTAATGTCCTCCTTGTAATATACTCATCATCAACCACCTGATTTAATTGTATTATTACTAAAGTTTATATAAATTAATAATTTAAAAATGAGCCCTTTCCAAATGGTAGCCTTGATTTTCAAACATTCTTAGACCCTTTTAAAAATCCAAATTGTCAATAAAATTAAATTAATTTGGCTTCTGTGAGGTTTTAGGACCGAATTATAAGACGAGTTGACGCGATACACGGTAAAAATAGGACATGAAAATTTTTTGTTAGAAAAACTTTTTTTCCTTAAAAGTGCCCATCTCCCAATGTATAGCGAACTTTTAGACAATTATATTTCCTTTATTAGAAAAAAAGTTCGTCCAATTCTTAGATAGCCATTTTCGCAAATTGAACTAAAATTTTAAAATATTTATTTTTTAGTGTGTAAAAATCGATTTTTCAATTTAAACATTCTTTTTAATAAAAGCTTAGATGATTTTCTAAACGCCGCTTATACATAACTTTTTTGTAGGTCGTGTCCTTTTTTAGTTATGTTGACATGAAAAATTTGTTGTTTGATTAACTTTTTTTTTCCATAGAAGTGCCCATCTTGCACTGTATGACGAACTAATAGACAATTATATTGCCTTTATTAAGAAAAAAAATCGTCCAATTCTAAGATATATATTTTTTGCAAATTTACTTTAAATTTTAAAATTTTTTTTAGCGTGTAAAAATCGATTTTACAATTTTTACATTTTTTGTTTCATAAAATTTAAAACAATTTTCTAAAAGTTATCTATACATCACTTTTTTTACTTTAAATTTAAAAAAAAATGTTGTAGCTCTGTAAGAATCGATTTTACAATTTTTACAATTTTTTTTCAAAAAAGTTAGGACGATTTTCTAAAAGTCACCCAAACGTCACTTTTTGTAGGTCTTTTCCTTTTTGAGTTATGTTGATTTAAAAAAATCGATCAAAAAACTTAAGCCCCATGGTAGTCTAGATAAATTTTGAAAAAACCAAGTATGCAAAGTTGCTTGAAAATATATAGTCTACACTCCCACAAAGTTTTATTGGATTCTGAGAGGGTGCTGCCAAACACTGGATGGAGTTGGCGTGAAATTCGTCAATATCTGATGCTTCAAAAGTTTATTCTTAAATCTGGCAAATCGACTTTATTGGCACTAAATGTAGAGCAAAAAATAAATCACCTGTCAGGATACGAACCTAGTGTTGATGTGAAGAGCTGTGATAGTACTTGGTGAATTTATTTACTGAGATATTGTTATTCTTGAATAGATTCTTGAATAAAGCTGATTACACTTCATTAGATTAGAGGCAAAACAACGCTTCCTAAGTTCATGACTCGCATCTGTCATTTCAAACATGAAACCACGAATAAGAGTAATAAAGTCATAAAATAAGATAAATTTCCGTGTCATGGTTTTATATTCATGAAATCTAAAACGGAATTGTTTCAGTGTATTAGGGAAATTAAATACAATCTTGATAACATCGAAAAATCTGCTTGATTCTTGCTTTGATGTCGATAAGTCGATGAAAATTTAAACCGACATGGGTGAGCTGAGATTCGGTTGAAGTTTACCTAGTGCATTGGTTTTTATACTATCGTGAAAATATTGGATCGTTAAAACATTTGTTCTCACTTCTTTTACCAAGGGAAAAGCCTGCAAACAAACCGATCATCCGATACAGCACCCCGAGAAACGTATGATGAAAATGGTGTGAACATCTTTTGATCTGACCAAAAAATTTCTTTCGGGGGTCTAATTGGGTGCAAAAGTCACAATATGGATGGCGAATAATAATTTCGCTGCAGTTTGTTTAATTCGATGAATATGCATAATTTTAAATTTCCTTTATAACACGATGGTTG
Source organism: Aedes koreicus (assembly GCA_024533555.2). Lineage (NCBI taxonomy): Eukaryota > Metazoa > Arthropoda > Insecta > Diptera > Culicidae > Aedes > Aedes koreicus. The sequence continues at coordinate 318,007 of JAHHFK020000961.1, read as the reverse complement.
AATTGTTCCTATTGGAACGTTGTGTTTTGTTTTGATTCAATCAAAAGGAAAAGTGACATTTGAGATTGAATTATATCGTCCAGTTCTATCACAGCTAGGTTGCCAACCACTGTTTTTAAGAATTATATCAAGTATATGATATGATATGAGCTTTACCAAGTACTATTTATAATGAAGATTGTCAGAGCAAATATTTGGGATATAAAGTAATATTGAACATGATATAGCTGCTATATTGCAATATATTGTTATATTGGTCGTAGTGTAAACGTTCGTCAAAAAATGTAATGACGACTACATAATGAAGTTACATTCCAAGTAAACTTTTGGAATCTTGGCCTTAGATTTCGTTTTATAACGTTTTTTTTATATTTTTAATAGACTACTAATTTTTAATAGACTACTTGCGATACTAATTTATTTAACACAATAATTCAACTGACAACAAATGTCTAAATGAATAAATAAAAACTTGAACTACTTGGTTACGGCCAAAAGACGGAACGAGTCAAGTAGCCGATGACGAAACTCGTCAGCAGATAAGTTGAAGTCGAACATATTGAAGATCTCGCTGAAACGCTGGCTGATAACTCGAATTGGTTCGTGGAGTGCATAGTTGTTGTTCTGTGGCTCAAGATGCAAAAATATACGTTGAAGAAGAGGTCTCTCGGGAGCGTGCAAATTTAACTGTGACAGCAGTGCCGGACAGTCAATTTCACCCCTGAGCAGCTTCCCAGCAAACAAAGCCTGAGTGGCGTTTCGTCTCACCTCAAGTGGTTCGATATTAAGCAGACGGCAACGCTCTTCATACAGAGGCAGGTTCGTAGGATCACGCCACCTGAGAAAGCGAAGAGCGTATCTTACGAACTTTCGTTGAACTGCTTCGATTCTGGCGATCCATATGGCCTGGAAGCAGAGCGGATCGCGAAACTCGTCAGCAATTTTAAAAATAAAGCCCAACTGACGATTAGCTCTGGACACAATGTCGTTGTAGTGAAATCTGAATGTCAGTCCATTGTCCAGAATAACCCCGAGATCCTTGATGTGTTGAACGCGAGTGAGCGATTGCCCGGAAAGGACATAGTCGAAGATGATTGGTGCGTTTTTTCCGGTGATATGATATTATGTTGCATTTTTCGATGCTTAATGACACACTTTTAAATAAAACACCAAAACTGTCTGAAAATTTTAATAGGAAGAAATTGAAACAATAATAATTAAAATACAACAGAGCTGCTCACTAAAATCAAAGTTGAATTATTATAAATTAATCAATAAAAGAAAGAAATTACTAAAATAATTTTTATTTAATTTTTTATTTTGCATAATCACTTGAGTTTCATGGCACTGGTTGGTAAATGTAGGCGTAAGTTTATTTTTATCGAATTTATTTATAGAAGGGGGTAACCCAGCCCTCCCTTTACAGTGCCTTTGGATAGCTAGTTAGGGACTAACTTCAAGTTTAAGCTTGGTCTGCTATCAGTAAGTAATATTAAATAGGATGTAAGAGAGACCTTCACTTTGTCGAAGTTCTTTGCTTCTCTGTGAAATTCTATATAGGTGCACTACCGCACAAAAGTATAAGGAAATCACTTTAAAAATCGGTTTTAGAGATTGTGTTTGTTTTTTTTATTAGGCTCAACAGCAGTTTATGATAAAGTCATGTATATAAACAAAAAAATAGACTCTCTTGTTATGATTTATTAAAAATTTACTAAAAAATACCGTAAGTATCACATGTTAAATGAGTTTTTTTCATCAATGTGTCATATTCGAGCTTTGATAATTGCAGCGTAAACTTGTGAAAGCCTTGCGACCAACTTTTGAAGTGTTTCAGTTGCGAGATTGTCCCAAGCTAATGATAGACTGTCGAACAACTGTTTTTACTGTTCACGTGCATGTTCTTTACCTCATCCCATAACAATTCGACCAGGTTGACGTCAGAGGATTGTGGCGCTCAATCCATGATTTTGAGCACACCTGCTTCTTCCTTGGACCTAAGATATTTCATGCACAGATGATAGGTGTGTTTGGGATAATTATCCTGTTGAAAGGTAAATCCGTAACCGATGAAACCAATGCCAGATGGAATGGCACTTCGTTGAATAATATTATTCCACATTATTCCGCAGATTTTGACCAGCTTTCCTACACCATCGTAGCTGAAACACCACCACAATGGAGCCTCTCATATGTTTAACTGTTGACGTAATACTTTGGGATTTTATCGCTCATCTTTATTTCGACGAACATACTGGGACCACCTGGATCCAAAAATCTCGAACTTGGATGCATCGGCCCACAACGCAGATTTTCACAGATCCACTTACCAATCTTTATATTTTCGAGCAAACAATAATCTTTTCCGCTTGTTTTGTTGTCGTAGAAGTGGTTTTTTGACAGCAACGCGTCCCCGATATCCCTTCTCTCGCAGAAGATATTTTACAGTGTCCTCAGAAATTGGATTCATCAGGGTTTCGTTGATTTTGACATGATTGTCTGGTACTGTTTTGAACCGATGTCGCTTGCTCATCAATAAAATTTGTCGATCTCTAGCTTGAGTTGATTTTTTTTTGTCCGCCAGAGCGTTTTCAGTAAGTATTTAAGTTGATTTCGGCGAACGGCTACTTCGTGGTTTCAAGTTCATACGTTGAAATACCAATAATGTTTGCAATTTCACTGTTTATTCTGCCTTTTTTTGTCAAACTATGTATTTCTGAACATTTTTCACGAGAAATTTCTTTTTTTTGAGCCATTTTCAGCGATCGGTTTGAAGCGAGGAAACACTTAAGATAATGAATTCGACAACTTCAGTTCACACACAATACAGTTGAGGGCGCGTATACGTATTCAACGATCTAGAATAGTTGTTCAAGATATTAATGCTTATTTGAATGGTCTGAAATAAAATAAAAGTCTCTTTGTTTGATATTACAGTGCAAAAAATCTACTACTTAAAATGTTCCTTGATTTATCATTTTGAGTAATACTAATAAGCTTATTAAACATACACTAAGGTATTTTGAACACGGTTTGTTTTCGGCGATAACTCTAGAATGGAACAGCTTATCGACCATATTCGAAGCACATTTTTCGTTTTGGGCAAAAAGTAATCATATGGCAGTTTTTAAAACAAATCGCAATTTTCGGTGTAAATATAATACTTAAAATTTAAAAAATGGATTTTGACCATTGCACGAAAAGGTAACACATGCAAACAAAATCGAAGCAAATTAAAATGTTTATGCAAGTGAATTCACAAATTAAATTTAGTGTTTTTTTTACGCTGTTTCAAGGTAAAAATGTTGCGTATCCCCAGTGCTAAAAAAGACCATAGTGTAAATGTATGTAAATCATACCCAAAACGTATATTTTCAAGTTCATTTACAAGATTTAATTATGAAATGCAGTTGAACGCAATTTTGCTATTTAGCATTGCATATTTAGCCATTTTCGCTTCAACAACGAAGTTAGTATCGTAGCACGCAACTTTGAGACGATGGCGGAGCTAGTAGAATTGAGTTAGTCGTTAATGCGTTAAAAACAAAATACATGAGGGGAAGATGCTCACGAAAAGACAATATTAGCCTCACTCCACGAGTTCAGATCGACGGGGATGAGCTCAAGGTGGTAGACGAAGTCGTGTATCTGGACTCATTGGTGACCGCCGATAACGACACCATCAGAAAAATACAAAAACACATTATGGCTGGCAGTCGTGCCTACTTTGAACTCCGCAGGACCGAAAGATCGAACAAAGCTCACCGAACTACTAAGTTGACCATCTACAAGACCTTAATTAGACCGGTAGTCCTCAATGGCCCAAAATATGGACATTGCTAGTGGACCACCAACGGCGCCCTTGGTGTCTTTCCATGAATTGCATCAGTTGCTGGGAGTACCTCCCATCGTTTACACCGTCAAAACCGGTCGACTACGGTGGGCTGGGCATGTCAGATGACAGCCCAGTTGAAATGATTCTCGATTATGATCTGACGGGTACAAGAAAAGATATGCGGAAGGAGGTGGATCGATCAAGTAGCAGGCGACCTGCGGACCCTTCGCAGACTGCGAGGCTTACAAAGTGCAGCCATGGACTGAACAGAATCTAGACAACTTTTGTATTCAGCAGAGGCCACACCGGCCTCGGTCTGATTGGTTAGGTTGTTGAACACAATTAAAACTTATTACAGACTCAAAAAATCATTTTTTTTTTCAACTATGTAGTTATACTTTTGCACGGAAGTGTATTTTGCAATACAAATGTAAACATCAGTATTTTTCAACGATTCTAAAGAACACTTATTTCCTCTCCACAAGAACTGTTAAAATATGACAGAATAATAGAGAGAACATAAAACAGAATTTAATGTTCAATGCATAAATTGAGTTTAACTTGAACGATCCAAATCTGACCTGCGATCACCAACATAATACCATTACGCAACGATTATGAGATTGCTCAACATCAGCTCATCTCACCCTCTTGAGTATTATTCCAACCACGGAGCGGAGACGTCATTCCATCCGATCACGATGGCAAAATCTGCATTACTTAATTATAACCTCTCTAAGCGCGACCGGCAATGCCTCTGTGGCTTCTGTCGTGTTCCTTATCCGTATACTACATGTGTATTCATATTATTTTACACTCTATCATCATTACAATCTTCCGAAGAGAGGTTGTTTAGTAATACATAAGTCCCTTTCTTGCACCGACTTCGTCTTGGATCCACGTCCAGTTGTCCAGTTCAAAACAGTTTCTCAATATCACCTTACAACACCACCTTGCGGCATGCATTCAACTTGGAACAGTGCGCTCAGTCGGGTGCGCATGAATGGGAAATTGAAATTAGCAATTAGGATAATTATAGGGGGATCATAAATTAAATTTTCCACTTTCTTCCCTTAGCACGGCTAGTGGCAGTTGCAGTTGCACCATCGTCGACGAGATGAATTGCGCGGATGCTGAAGTTGGTTTCGTCTTCGCCCGACGACCGAAACCGTCCGACGGTCGGAAGTTGCAATTGATGATCGTTGGGATAAAGGTCGAGATTTTCCCGGTTTTCTCGTGAGTCATTGACTTGAAAAGAGCTGCAAATGGTCGATCATTGTGAGCTGACCTTCATCCATGGGATCGTCAGTCGAAGGTCGTGATCATAATTCACTCGATTGGAGCATCAATGACTCAATTTGTTGGGTCGACCTTTCCATAGCTTGACTTATTACCCAAATTCGTAAAACCACCAACATCCCGCTAGGTTGATTCACAGCTTGTCAGCGTGCCGAGCGGTAATGAGCCGTTGTTGTTTACAAACCGTTTGGATCATAAAGCACGGAGACATTTTACGGCCAGCACGTGAACGTTATCAGTTTGTCAAATCGGACGCATTCATTAGCATGCATATTCATGTGATTAATTCGGAGAAAAGCCATTCTCATGTAATTGAAAGCAACGAGGAATTCAGCACACCCTCCACCCAAGTGAATAATAGGGCTCAATTAAGCCGGAGAACCCCGGAATCGAAAGAGGGTTCCGAGTCAGTGTGCTGGTAAATGGAGAAGCGTGAAACCACTTTAGGCTCTAAAATCAATTTGTAGCCGCAAACAATTCACGCATGCATATGTGCTATAAACAAGGGTTTGGCAAGGAATAGTAAGAGAAAATTTCTCTACGAAAACATTCTGCTAGTTGTGGCTTTCCCATGCAACAAAGAAGTTACCAGAAGTTAGTGCGTAGATTAATCGGCCAATCACTGCTCCTGGCTGCGTTCGCAACTAGTAGGTACCTACCTTTCTACGCAGATTAATGGATGCTGAATTTTGCTGGCAGCTAATTGGCTAAAACCTGGCGCTCATGTACTGCAGCAAAGAGTTTAACGTTTTAATTTAACTCGATTACCAAGTCACGAAAAATGCATTATCTAGTTCACCACTACCGGCTCTGGTCGCCGTCGAAGAACCATCTGTTTCCGAGCACGCGAGAGGACAGTGACCACTGCGGGCGATTGTTACGCGATGAGTGCGGTTTTATTACATCTCGCTCGTTGCCGCAAATGGAGTGCTGTGACTATCAAGATCAGAACACGTGTTACTGGAATGAAAGGCTTCTGGGCGCGGTGCCAATCCTTCCGAGTGATGGGAATAGCTGGATAGTTCATCCTTTTGATGGATTATAGAGCTTATGTATGACTCATGTGAAGTCTAATATGCGTTGAAATTTGTTATTTTTTTTATATTGAAATGGATCTTTTGTGTGCATTCAATGCTTTGTTGCATGAACATCGGCAAAGATAAAAGCCCAACATACTTCTTTTTACATTCTACCAAGAAAAGCGAAAGAGATCGAAGTGTGCCTTGTTCGATGATGGCAGCAAATATTTTTTCTCCCGTCAAAATTTCAAATTAACTTCCGATATTTCGTGTTTTAAGTTGGTTTAATTGACTTTTTGTGAATATATTTCGGTGGCCGAGTTCTCGTAGTGTTGAATGGTCAAATCGTTCCGCCCTCGGGTAAATCAAAAAAATGTGCAAAAAAATGTTCCGGATCGTAGGCGGATGTCAGGTGAGCTAAGGTTGGTGATCGATGGGCATAGCAGGATACTAAGAAGAAGATTTTTCACCGGTGGAGAAATATTGTGTGTGTATGTCTTCCGGGAGTAATTCGCAGGGAGAATTGGACGATGCATTTCCATTTTAAGATGTTCTATTTCTAGCTCTTTAACCATGAGCCGTACAAAGCTAGGACATTAATTAATTAATGCTAGAGTCCCAACCGCTAGATGACTATAGGCATTCTCAGACATTATTCTCTTTTCAGATAGCAAGTAATGCCACTATAACCATAAGCCTCATGCGGCTGCGACTAAAGTTAATGCTTAAGTCCCAACCGTTTGAACAGAAATGGATCACAAACTTTTCGTAGACTAGATGTTCCAAACGACTATTTTTTAATAAATTTTGTTCTGTACACCAAACCGAGCGGTCTGTTTAACTATTCTCTTCCACTATTCATTTCCCTTTTCCTTTGATATCTACTGTACGCTACGTGGGTTCCTCGTGTCTTCTTAAGGTAGATACCAAATTCTCCCTATCTCCAACGGTTGCAAGGACGTGGCCAGGTGAGCGATCGGGGAGTGTCGTCGTGAAGATTATTGCGTGAAAAAACGTTTCAGTAACTGGTTTCGTTTCATGGTGACATGCAATGTCTACAACGAATTATTCCTCATCGTAGCTCCATCCACAAGGTGTGCAATCTTCAATGCTAATGCTAATGCTAACATACCTCTTTTTACATTCTACTTGATGAAAGAAGTGTTTTTTGAAAAATAACTACATATTTAGTCTTTTGACTTACAACTTTCAGTTTCAAAGCACAACAATTAATGATGATGAGAAAATACATATAAATTTGCCTGCGTAGTACTGCAACACTCAAAACGGGTATGACGTAAATAATAGACCAATTACAAAAATAGCATTTAGAATGAATAAAAAATACTTCCAAACAGCCTCCGTTCGTGATGTTTTGACATTTCAGAGATAGTGCTTTGCGAAATTGGTTTAATGAAATAATGTTAGTAAGTTTCAATACTTAACCGCTTGTTTACAGCTTAAAGGCATATGGGTGGAAAACAAATTAGTTCACCTGTTAGAAATGTTGTTGTACAATATTATTAAAACCATGAATCACAACGGACGATTGCAGAAAAGTTCGGAATCAGTAGAGTTGCAGTTTATGCAATTGTGACATAGAACCATGCATAGTGTTGAATCGCTGGTAGATCCATCCGAGGAAAACTGATGAACAAACAGATAAAATAACCATCTGGAAGATTAAGAAATCACCGAAAGTCGCAGTTTGTGCAGTTCAGGAGTATCTCTCGCTGCCCGTTTTTTTTTTAAAAAAAAAATTAAAAAATTAAGACATTATCGCGTTTTCGACCGAAATTGATATTGAAAGTGAACCAAAGTGCTTCTGAACGGGTGCTCACTGGTTAAGAAAAAAATCTCTGCATTCCCGACTGAATTTTGGAGGGACTTCCGTATTAAAATTAAAGTGTGGAAGTGGGTTTTAAGCTTTGTTGGGAATGAATTGATGATTATTATTGCTGTTCTACTGGAATTTTTTTCTAGTTCGATTAACCCCTCTTAGCAACGTTGAATTTATTGTTAGATTGCATTTTGCATTCGTCGCGAGTGTATGAAATTAATTACTTATTAGCCTCAAAAAATTTTGTTTTTCGGCTTGAACAAGCTATTGTTATTTTTGAGGCGGCCTTTGGTGCGATCTATCTGATTTTAAATATGTAACAACAACATTTTTTTTAATCAATATAAAAACGTGCCTGGTTTGGAAATTACAAATTCCAAAATCTGGAAATGTTTTTCAGTGCCACTTCCAAAAATTATCGGTAATGTTTACATGCGGGGCTTATGATATGTGAAAGAAGCCTCCGAATGGGTGTGAGTTTCCAGACATTCTGAAATGGGTTGCTGGATAAACAATAGAGCTGTCGCTTTCTAGCTACCGGATTAGAGCTGCTTTCAAGGGTTAATTGGAGTGTTGGATTGTTGAAAACATATTTCTTCCATATTACCATTGCCTGCTAATGGGTGTCAGATTGAATACATACATATTTGTAATTGTGTTTTTTGTGTTTATAAAATCCAACGCCCACCGCCTGGCAATGTTTTTATGGAAGGAAAATATTTGCAGTTAAACGAACTGTTGTCGACTCGACCAACATTTTTAGCCCAGGAGTTGGAAGGTGATAGCTCTGTTGGGATCCAGTGACCCATTTCAGAATGCTTGGTTACTCACGTCCATTCCGAAGTCACTTTCACTTACAACAAGCCCCACAAACATCAAATGGATATAGGTACTGTGCATACACTTCCATCATCAAATCTTATTGTTTTGAGGATGGCACGTATTTAGCAGTATCGTTAAATTTAGTTATAATCAGATAGATCTCACCGGAAATTGTTGCTGATGTTAACTCTTCATTTGGACGGCTTCCATGTGATGCTAGAGGATGCATTTATGTCTCTACAGAAGTAGCACTCCGCTATTCGGCAAATATTTTCACATCATCCTTTTCGAATGGAACACCCCGAACAGAATTAGTACACGTCAAACAAATTGAATACATACATATTTGTAATTGGCTCAAAAACATATAAACAAGCCCATGAAGATACGTTGGATTATTAATCGGTATTACTATATTTCATTTTATTTTTCCTGTTTTATTTCGATAATTTAAATATAATTCCACTTCCACAGTTACAATCAATCGAACGTTCAAAGCGCAAGATCGTTTCTCAAATGCATCAAAATACGGGTTTCTTCTGGACAATAAATGTTTGCATTTTATTAAGATTTGTTATCAAATTAAAATTGTTCTATATTTCATTTGATATGAAGTAATGTATTTCAAAATATTTGAAGATTTCTTACACTTCTTTGAGAATGGATCATATACAACAAATTCAATTCATATAAGGTTGTTCCTACAAATATACCAATTCAAAAATTATCATTGTATATAATTTATTCATTTTCTATTTCACAGAAATAAACAATCTCTTATGGGTAGTAGCAAACTAGCGTTTTCGGAAAATTCAAATTTCAAATATTTTTGAGCATTAGCATGATTGACCACTCGAGGTTGCAAGTCCGTTATTGCCAGATCAGCTGTTACTATGATGCTTAGGACTAACAGACATCCTCAATGTGTAAAAACTGGTGATCCCAAACTATGGCAATACTGGCGCCGGCCTCGTCCGAATGCAGGTCAAATAGGGAAAGGGTTGGAATATGTTGAAGGTGATACACGCTTTATTGTAAACCGAGAACACCTCTGCACCTCTGCACAACGAGAAATAACTGGAATGTTAGAAAACAGGATTGGGTGGCAGCAGGGTTCGTTTTGGTAAAATATAAGCTGTCAAGTGAAATATTTCAATATTAGTAACGATTTCCGATCTGAACCGATTCCAACAATTGCCTTTGAGGTCACTGCCAATTTTTAATAATGCTGGAAAGCTGGTTTGGACTGACAATTTAAACCAACAGTAAGGATGGGTTTCCATTAGGAAAACCAGATAAGTTATCCTAAAGCTTGAGAGCTAATTTGGATTGATTTATACTACCAGTATGGATCCCGTTGGATCCTGTATGGATCACAGTTAATAATGATGCTCATCATCGACAATCCACACCCGGCGAACCACCACATCTCACGGGGAAGCCAGTTTTTTTATTCAGTTCTCACTCGATCAGTCGCGCCACCGAACAATTGGTAACCATAAAAATAGTAAACGTGATATACCCTACAACAAAATATTCATGCTACAAACAACTTCATGCTTCTACTGATTTCCAAGCTCATTTGTTTAGTACCAACCGTGGGAGACTTGGTTCTACACCAAATGTTTCCATTATCTCCAACCCGCTCAACCAATCACAATGTTTTGTGATATTGAGGGTAGAATGTTATAATATGAGATAATTCATTACAGACGTCTTCCAAATTTGGAATATCGACAGGTAATCGGTGTGTAACCACCTGGTACCTCATATCAAGATGCTTAGAGGCGGGCCGGATAATGCGATGAGCTACCTCCCTCACAAATTTCCAATTTTTTTGTGTAAAAAAAAAACCCAAACCCAAAGTATGACAGTACCCTGTTTTCTTTTTCAAGGTTCATAGAATTTATGTTTTGAACTCAGATCTAGATGTCAATTATCATGTTTTTGAACTTCAACTCATATAACCACATTACATTAAATGTTTTCCCATTGATAACTAAAAAAAATGCTGGGGATTGGGAAAGACCATCAGGGCACCCGATTGAAATGATTTAGAGTGGTAATGTCAACTCCCTATTATTAACATTCCGTGGTTAAAGGGTGGGCGCTTCGCTCCGTTTATTGGGGCATTCTCTATTAGACGGTTTGCTTTTTGACCTACTGTTCATGTTATCGAAAGGAGATTCTTTTCTAGCCCTTGGATATGTTTAGGTCACTTTAGCTAACGTCCACTCAATCCGTTTTTGCCCCTCCCCATACTGTGACATGTGAGGGCAATCAGAGGTTGCTAATCTTGATCAATTTCTAATAGGGAGAAGAGCCCACTGCCATCGGACTTAGCTTACGTGCTACAATGAGTGGTAGACTAATATCATCATCATATATCAATATATAACAAGTAAGAATGTGAGAAATATCGAGCGATCACTATTCTCAACGCGGCCTACAAAGTGCTGTCCCAGATTATCTTCCGTCACCTATCGCCGCTAGTAAGCAGATTTGAGCGAAGTAATCAAGCCGGTTTGTGAACGGTCGATCGACAACTGACCAAATCTATACGTTGCGGCAGATCCTCCAAAAGTGTCGCGAATATCAAGTCCCTACACACCACCTATTCATCGAGTTTAAGGCCGCATACGATACTATTGATCGTGAAGAGCTATGGAAGATTATGGACGAGAACGTTTTTCCTGAACTGGGAAACTGACCAGAATAATGAAGGCTACGATGGATGGTGTACAGTGTTACGTGAACATATCGGATGCGTTATCGGATTCGTTTAATATACGCAAAGGACTTCGACAAAGCGATGGTCTTTCCTACCTCCTGTTCAACATTGCGCTAGAATGTGTTATGAAACGTGCGGACTTTAACATGCTGGGTATGATTTGTAATAAATATGGCCAGTTCATCTGCTTCTCTGACGACGTGGACATTGTCAGCAGAACATTCAGTGAACCAAGCTGAAAAGTGAAGCGGAAAAGGTTGGATTGAAGGTGAATGCGTCAAAGACTAAGCATCAATTGGATGGAGAAACCGAGCGTGATAGAGCTTGCATAGGCAGAACTGTGACAATCGACGGAGATGAGTTCGAGGTGGTGGATGAGTTTGTGTACCTGGGATCATTGGTTACGTCGGATAACAACTGCAACAGAGAAATTCGGAGACGTATTACCGGAAGTCGTGCCTACTATGGACTCCACAAGACAATGAGGTCTGGCAAACTTCATCCCCGTATAAAGTGTACCATTAAAAGACGCTGATAAGACTGTTAGTTCTCTACGGGCATGAGACGTGGCCAATGCTCGAAAAGGACCTGCAAGCACTTGGAGTTTCAAACGACGCGTGCTTAAGACCATCTTTGGCGGTGTATGTGATAACGACGTATGGAGGAGAAGGATGAACCACGAGTTGGCGCAGCTCTATGGCGAACACAGTATCCAGAAAGTTGCTCAAGCTGGAAGGGTACAATGGGCGGGAAATGTCGTTAGAATGTCAGACAAAAACCCCGCAAAAATGGTGCTTGCCTCGAATCCGACCAGTAAAAGACGCAGAGGAGCGAGCTAGGTGGTTAAATCAAGTGGAGCAAGACCTTGGAAGTGTGGAACATTCGAGGAACTGGATACAAGCAGCCCTCAATCGAGTTTTATGGAGAAATATGGTGACGCAGGTGTGGTCCCAATAGGACGTTGGACCAGCATAAGTAAGTTAGTAATCATATACCATATATCATATCTAGAACGCCTTACGTTAATATTGACATGTACTAATAGCTGGATTTTGTTTCTCAACAAGACAACGACCCAACACACCGCTAACCGTATAAAATCATTCTCTAGGTTCCATATTTAAATCCCAATGAAAATTTGAGACTGATTCTGGACCACAATGTGACACAACAAGGACAATTACTTTGTTGCTCTTCAGAAAGCGTGGAATCAAATCACAGCGTCTACAGAATCTTGCTGACAGTAGTCAAAAGGACATACCGTTATTGATATTGTTAACATTCCTTTATAATTCATTTAACCCTTTTCTAGTTGAATGTGGTATTCTATAAGTTTCATGTTCTTTTTTTCTGCATCGTACTAAGAATAAGATATTTATTTTGCTATGAAGTGAATTGAACTCAATTTAATTGAAAAAACATAATGAGAACAATATTACATTGATCAAGAGCACAGCAATAAAACAAATATATTTCAAGTTGAAATCCGTTTCTACGTTTTTTACGAAGCATTTGTTAGATTGTAGGCTAGTTCTTTAATAAAACTCGTTTTTCAATGAGCAAGTTTATATTTTCTCTAAACTTTTAAATCAGTACCAGATTTAAAGAAAATAATCTAAATAATTGGATCTTTCATGATAGAGTTGTTAACTTATTGAAACAAACCATGCTTAGCTGGCGTGTATATCGTGAACCTCTCAAAATGGAATCTATTAGGTTAACCAAAATTTGACTCCAATCGACCTACTTGTTAAAATTTCACCATGCTAGCAAATATTTACCATTCAATCCGAGACTAATTCGACGTATCACTACATGCCATATTCATAACTACGATGGACACCTTTGATGCTTAATTGATAGTTTGCACCTGTATGTTGCACAATGTAGTTGTGTTTGATGCATGAGAGCTGCAATTTTGTTGTCCGAGAATCACAATTAACATTTTTATTTTGCCCAAGCTCTCACTCTGCGTTAGTGCTAACAAATTATGAGATTGCTGATTTTGCTACGGATACAAAGCTTCACAGATTGAAGCATGATGGACAGTTTTAAATACCTTCTATCATATCACTATCAATACAATCAGGTTATGGATTGATTTTTTTTGACGGGAATAAGTACCTGAAATGAGAAAAAAAAAGTTTTCTTAGCATTGCATAATTATTTGGTGAATTTAAGACAAGAGTCACTGAACTTTACAAGTCAGTATACAATATATAAACGATTCCTAAATTAGTAGTGAAGACTATGTGTCTTCGTTGAAATATCAAAAATAAAAATATTTTTGTTATTGTGAAACAATTCATATGATTGGAAAAATGAAAGCTTTCAATAAAGTAAACCAAATATGCGGATCATTTGGTTGTCTTGAATAATCATTCCAGAACTTCCATGTTATTTCCTCAAGTAGTGAATTGAGATCTAAGGAATTTTTGAGAAGTGAGAAGTCTGCGAGGTATGTGAGACTGGTAAACTTCGATATAGAGTACACACCTTGAAAAAATCATGTGCATTTAGGTATTCTGAGACGGTGCAGGGCAATTTATTTATTAGTATTTTTTATTTTTATGATAACCCAGTACGTTTCATTAGGAAACTTATCAAGGAAGCCTTCATTTCAGAAAATCCAAGAACCATAAATGAAAACTTACACTTACTTGAGAACGGTACGAATAAAAGAACTACGAGTGACTCGTTCGAAGAGATTGCTTTCTTTTATGAAAAAGGAAAAAATGACAGTCCTCTTCTCCGACGAAAAGTTGTTTCGTAGTTTAAGTAGTTGAAAGTATGGTTTGAAAGAAGTACCATATAGGGAAACTGCCCCCATATTAATCTCATTGTTCCTATGTTCATCCTACGATGAATCGTACAATTGGGCAGTTGAAGGATCAGTTTCGTTTTCTAATAATGTTTGCTTACGTTAAATAACTACAACAAACATCACTAACTAATCCTGTCAAGTGTATTTCAAGTAGGATGAATTGCAAAGTAATGAGATTAATATAGGTACATCTTCCCTATTTTCGCGTTTTTCGTGCTGCGCGTTTTTCACCCTGCAGCCTAAAGTTGGGAAAGTGTAAGCAATCAAAATGAATGTTATTGGTATTTTTTTTGTAACGCTTTGCTCTAACGTTTGAGACACGCAAGCTCGTCGCACGTCGGTTCCTGTTCTTACGTTAAAGTGCGGAGGATGTTAAACTTAGTTTGTTCAAGCGGTCAACTGAGTGAGAGAGAGAGAGAGAGAGAGAGAGAGAGAGAGAGAGAGAGAAAGAGAGAGAGAAAATTTGATCGTGCAGAAACTTAAACCAGCAATTCGTTCATATTCAAATTTTGAGGAGCTTCCTTAGAAGGATGTTAGAATGAACTCTTAAAAATAATGAAAATTATAAGATACAGCTATTATTAGTTTAATATTTAAATTTTGTGTCAGGTTAATCTCTTTTTTTTTATTATTCCTTAATTATCGAGATTTTCAGCCCTGGGCTGATTCATCTCCCATCGTAGTTACTCAAATACCTTTTGGGTATTTTCGTAACTTGTCCGCACAGCTCGAAAAAGTAGTGTGAATTTCTGTTCAATATCATGCACATAAATGGAGCGTCACAAAACTTAAGAATTTGCGTCATACTTCGTGTAATGTTCAGGGACATTCCATACATTGCCGATAATATTGTACGCAAAAGCTCATCTTTGATAGAACTATTTCATGCAAGTGGCTCCTTCGTGTGGAATGAAATACAAATTTACATGCTCTGATATTTACATTACAATGACAATACAGATTTTTTTTCTGTGCGGGGGTGAGATTTGAACTCGTGACTTTGACGTGAGAGGTATGGATGCTAACCACTACGCCGGGGTCGCTCCCCATGTTAATCTATTAATGACAGAGTTTTATGTGCAAATTGATGCAAAATCAAAAATAATGGTTGTCACTTAAGAGATAACAAAATATTATGCGGAAAAATGTCTTGTTATGAAATATCACATCAAGCGCTGAAAATAAGGTTATGTGGATGTTATTTTGACGATAATAGCACTTAAAATTTCACAACCTCAAACTGATTTATAAATGCATGACTCATTTGTGTGCCTGCTGCAGCCAGCAAAGAAGTTTTGAACGGCAGACAGTCTTGAATTGCCCGGCAATGATACCGCATGCCGCAGTTTACCTATGAATATTATTGCAGTCACAGTTGTGAGTAAAGTATTATTTTATCTTCACTTTCAACAATTTGAAGTTCGGGAGCTTCCTAAATCATTTCATAACACAATATAATTACGCATGTCTCTAAGTTTACGATAGGAGAAATAATAGAAGGACAGCTATGCGTAGGAGCTTCTCTGAAAGGATGTACAAATAATACGATTAATTGATTTACAGTTTTGAGCATAAAATTTATTTAACTACTAATTATAATAGAATGTGTGGTATTTAATGAATTCTTTCCAGATAGATGTTTATAAACTTTTGTCATTACATTGACATGACAGCTGACTGATAAGAGACTAACGTAAATGTTTTCCAGAAATATGACAATTTGTGTATTAAAAAGTATTATAGATAAATCTTGCTATCAAGATGGATTCTAACTTAACACTAGATTGCAGACCAGAGACCCATGTTGAATAAATAGACTAGGAAGAAGAAGAACTAGATTCTTCAAGAGTTAATCGTTCACGGCCACACATAATTTTAAATGTAAGAGTCTACTTCACATAGTTCCATGCAAACTACACCCACAAGTTAAAATGTTGGAACAAACGCGTCACGTTTTGCAATTATTGTAATCATGTCTTGAGAAATCCGCATGATTCGGAACTAGAAATCATCTTGATCCAAAAACCGTTTCTTTTTTTTTTAAAAAAAAAAAGACCGTGCGTTTCGTAGTTGCTTCTCCGTTACTGACCAGAACGATTGTAATTGCACAGAGAACCATATAGATGGAGCTTGGGAGTAGCTTTACATCTTCAATGTACAAGTTCACTAGTTCATTCTATTTATAGACCAGTACCGGCGCCGGCCTCACGGTCTTCGGGGAGGGGGGAAGGATGATTAGTTTGACAATCATTGGTTAGGGACCGTGTTTACCTCTGCGTCTCCATTATTGTTAAGGGAAGGATAGTTTTGTGTTAGTAAGGCAGGTTGTTTTTAGATCATGGATTCGCTGTGGTAAGTGATGCGATCAGTGAAAGCGCAGTAGATTTTTTTAGATTTAATTTAAATCTAGTGGTTATAGAAAGAGGCAATTCACAAATGGCAAGGAAGTGGACGGGCCTGGGATTGAACTCCCGACCATATGCTCAGTAAGCAGAACGGGTAACCATTGAGCTACCCAGCCACGTCGTCTTGATCCAAAAAACGGTTTATTGAATAATCGAAACCATGCAAGTGTGTGCCAGCGGCTAGCAGCACATAACTTGCTTGATAACGAATTCATCGCTGTATCCCCTTATTTCTGTCAATTGGCTGATTAGTTAGTCCAGGATCGAATTGGAATCTCGACGCCGAAATTTGATTGTTTTTTTTCCTTTTATATATGTTTAATGAAATAAACAAAGCCTTATAAAAAAGAAAAAAAAAAAAAAAAAAAAAAAAAAAAAAAAAAAAAAAAAAATTGTTTGTTGATTTGATTTGAGGTGGTTTTTTATCTTCTTCCATATCTTTGGGATTTTTTTTAATTTTTTTCTTTAGTTTTTTTCGTGTATTTTTCTTGTTTGTTGTTCATTTTGTTGTTTGTTTTTTTTTTTTTTTTTGTTTTTTTTTTTTTTTTTGGTGTTTTTTTTTTCTTTTTCTTGGTCGTTTCTGATGTGTAATTGATGTTGCCTTCGTGTGCTTTCTCTTTTTTGCCATTTTTTTTGTTTTTTTTTTTTTCCGTCCCGGGGTTTTTTTTATTGTGTCTTTTTAGGATATGCCACAGCTCGTCGTCGTCGCTCTTTTTTTTTGGGCATGTTTGCGTGTGCGCTGGTGGTTTCTTGGCTTTTCATAGCTTTATGTTTTCTAATGAGTTTTTTTTGTGGGACCGATACAATTGTGTTCACGCATGGTGCTCCCGATGCCTTTTGTGCGGGTTTTTGTTCTGAGGTAGTCTGCTTGATGGCATGAGCTCCCCTCCAGTTTTAGACTGTGCGAGCGACAGTTTGCACACAGATTGGTCGAAAAAATATTCATTTGTGTTCATTGTTGTACAGCTTGGAGCCTCGACAATAGCAGCAAACATAGGGTATTTATTTAGTAACTTAAGCTTGTATGGCTGAGTCCTAATCACCATAGGAAGCCTCAACGCTGTCGGGCTCGGTTTGAATCACAATAGAAAATCTTGATTTGTATTTTTTTTTTCTTATATAAGCCATCATCAAACTCCAATCTTACACTCATCAACTAATACACTTTATCAAATCACGCACATATCGTGTTTTTCAACTTGCTTTGTAATTTTGAGTGTACGACTCAATTATGCTAAAACTGGTGTTGGGTAACTCTAATTTTTATAAAACTGAGTCGATGTTCCCATGCATGTGAATAAAGTGAACTCTCAAACTGAGTAAAATTGGTAGCCGTGGACACTGATTGTTTACAGTGTCAAGAAGAGCATTTATAGATATTGAGAACTGGGTGCATGAGAACTCTAAAGAGCTGTTGAAATCTATAAAAAATAGAGATTCGAGGTATAGAAACCTATCAGTTCCCTAGCAGCACATTGGTTGCAAATCGGTTGAAATCACGTAATCGTGAGTCACAATCAAGTTGCTGCAACCAATTATCTCGGTTTTGTGTTGCTTGGGTTATGTTGGTTAAAACAACTTTCAAATACATCAACTCCGATTTATGATAGTAAATATATGATGATCTTTTGGTACGAATTTAGATTTAACAAACCACACGATAACAGTTGAAAGAGTTCATATAATCATTTTCACATATTTGCGAGAATAACTCGAGGTGTGGCTAGATTATGACATTAACCTTAATCTTTCATTTGTTCATTAATTTGATAATTTTATAACAATATCACTACTGGTCTCGTTCAATGTCTAAAAAACATTCGGATATGTCGGGGGTATCCATCAAAAGGAACATATTTGCAATGCCCCACTTGATATGAAATTATTTTGTGAAATAATACTCTAAAAGGTTCTGTTGATACTGTCTCACCAGTCTGTCGTATCAATATTTAGAAATTCACTGATAAAAGATTCGAATTTACATTCTATGTTTTCAAAGTTTCCGGAAGCCCCTTATCTAGAAAATCCCATCCTCATGTACCAACAATATCATTCGCTTGGATACCATCGTTAGTGACCCGTTATTGTGTCGCTGGATAGATTAAGCCAATTTTTGGATGGAATATTCTCTAACAAATGTAGAATGATTTACATGTACACTTTACTCATTTATTTGTGAATAACGACTCAATTTTGTAAAAAATTGAGCCACCCATTGGCTGAGTAACTCCATTTTTTATAAACGGAGTCATATTTTCCATGCACCTGAGTGAAGTAGACTCTCACACCAAGTCAAATTTGCGGCAGTGAATGATTTCCTCTTGAAGAATCGAGTTCTTCTTAAAGCATAATATAATTAAACAAATGTTTACAACTTCTACTCAAGTTCACAAAAGAACAGTCTAAAATCGCTTGCTCTACTACCTGGATGATGATCGGCCAAGAAATCATTGCTATCTAGATACATCTATTGGTGGACCTGTTATTCCTCTCCTCACGGTTCTACCAAGTCCAAGGCGGTGTGTTTGATTCCCGGTCCAATCGAGAGGATCTTTCGTTTTGGAAAATTTCTCGACTTCTCTAGGCAATACAGTATCACTATGCTTGCAACACAATATACAAATTAATGCACTGGTGATAGCCTCCAAAGCTCCCAATTATTATCTGTGGATTTTTTTAGAAAACGACGTTGAGAACTAACATCGCTAAAAAACCTTGATAAGAACCTTGAAAATAATTCCTGACTGCATGGCGAATTATTTTATCTTGAACCGTCCACATACAAACATATTTATCAGTCCTGGATCAATCCATTAAAAATAAGCTCTATTTATGATTTTTGTTTGAATGGCTTCATGACAGAGCGGAGTTCTAACGTCAATTAACTCAACAACACTAAAAGGAACAGATATAAATAACAAAAAACTCCAGATATTGAAAAGAGAGATACATAAGACAATGCAACAAGATTTTGCACAATCATATTGAATTTGAGAACTCCAATACATAACTATTATTGTTGCAACAGCTTATCTTCCAAACTTAACTTTTACAACATTATCAGGTGAACAACCATTTAACGCTGATATTTATGAACTGGTTTACATGTACGGTAGAAATGAAGTTAAATCTTAGCAGAAAGTCATACACTCATAGGTATACCGATAACAATAATTCCTCCAGCACCTCCACCCCGATGAATTATTAACGATAATTGAGATATTCGACCTGTAATTTCAGCCGCGGCTCACAGCTCCAGACCACCCAGCGATCGTAATCAAAATTTCCTTCGTTGAAAGCCTCACCGCTCAATAAATTTACGAAACACTCCACCACATACAGGCACACATACACACCATCCGTAACAGTTTAATAATACACCAGAGCGAACCTCTCACCGAATTTAACACCAAGGCCAAGAAAAAATATTTTCAAAATTTATTCCTTCAGGCTTTATCCTTGCCGCTGATCATTGGCTAAATTCACTTTCACTATCACTTCACCGCACATCTTACCCCGCACTCAATTGACTTTTTGTTTTTGTTGTGGTAATTTGATATTTTTCGCGATTCGCTTGAGTTCCGTCGTACCCTCCCGCCGTGCCCTCGGGTTCACTTATCGTAATCGCTCAAAACATAAATATTATTCCGAACCGACACCGGACTGAAGCGAAAGTGATCACCATCGTGTCCTTCCCGCCCAGAAGTTGATCGCATACTGACGACAGAACCCCTAAACTTATCCTGAATGGGAAAAGACCGCTGCATGCTTCCACAAATAAGAATCGAACTCCTGCCCATGCGTCCTTTTCCACCCCGCGCGCCTGGATTGTTTTATTATTATTCTGAGTGCATATGTGTGTAGAAAGAGAGAATGGTTGGTTCTAATGCATTCGGATGTAGGCTGGCAGAAGGTGCTTTCGTAAGCATAAATCCACTAATAATGGGTGCGGGGAAGGACGAAGATCGACTGGATAGGGTCGGTGATCGGTACGACAATCGTCATCGGTTTTTGTGCGTTGTTTGGTAGAGCAAGAAGTTAGATAAATTTCTCGTACGATTAATCCAAAAGACCAAAGAATTAGTGAAAAGGGCTTCTTCTCACTTGTTCTCTCTCGTAAATTGCGGTGAGTGTATAAATTTGTCTACAAACCGAAAGATTATGTAGGAAAATGCATGTGGGACACTGTAGAATCGACGTAGTTATTAATGAAAGAGAGTCTCTAATTCTTACTTAAGAGCTTTTGAAAAGTTGAGCGAGACTTTTTTTCTGACTTAAGAGAGCAGACCTGGATTCAGATGGGAATGTCTTCAATGATTCGCGCTCGTTTCATTGAAATTGTCTATGGAGCATTGAATTAATGTGGAAGATTTTCATCCGGGATGTTAGAGTAACTTAAAAACACTGTTTTTGTCATGTCATTATACCATTATTTGGAGGTTATTTTGTCAAAAAAAAAATGGCTATCTTTACTTATCCATAAGCAAATTGACATGATATCGGTGTTTGTATCATTGGAAAAAAAAAATAAAATTAATATCATTTGTTTACATATATTTTCCCGGGATTTAACTTTTAAGAAATCAATCTCATATATAAATTACTATATAATTTATAAAAGCTATGGCATAGTAAAAAAGCTACTATTAACAACAAATTTTTTAACCAGATCCAAACACAAAAGGTAGTAGCAGTCATGAAAATTCGATTGGAGTCATCAATTTTTACAATTATAAGACATGATGATATTTTTTAATACTTCAATTATAAATACTATTAGGTGCGCAACTAAATTCCCGCTGTTTAGCAATAGATGGCGCCAGTAGTAAGTGCTGGTCGAATGTTGTACATCTCAAGCGTCATAAACCAAGCTCAGACATATGGTAAACAAACCGCTTTGCCAATTCAGTGATTTTGGTTTAGTGTTTTATATTTTGGTTGTTTGAAGATGTCTGATTTCGTGCCAAATAATCATCATTTGCGGGAAGTGTTGATTTTCTTCTTTCATTCGAAGAAAACGGCGGCTGAAGCACATCGAGAGCTCCAAAAAGTTTACGGTGATGCTGCTCTGAGTGAAACAACGTGTCGTGATTGGTTTCGTCGCTTCAAAAACGGTGATTTCAGTGTTGATGATCGTCCGCGTGAAGGAAGGCCAAAAGACTTCGAAGACTCTGAATTGGAGGCATTGCTCGATGAGGATCCGTGTCAAACGCAAGAAGAGCTTGGTTCAGGATTAGGAGTTTCCCGCCAAGCCGTTTCTAAGCGATTGCATGCGTTGGGAATGATTCAAAAGCAAGGAACTTGGGTTCCTTACGATTTGAAGCCAAGAGATGTTGAGTGTCGTTTTTTCGTCTGTGAACAACTGCTCCAGCGGCAAAAAAGGAAGAGTTTTCTACATCGCATTGTGACGGGTGACGAAAAATGGATTCATTACAGTAACCCAAAACGGAAACATTCATGGTGACTGCCCGGGCATGCTGCAACATCGTCGCCTAGACCGAATATTCACGCTGCGAAGGTTATGCTGTGTATTTGGTGGGACCAAGTTGGTGTTATTTATTGTGAGCTGTTGAAACCAAGCGAAACCATTACCGGGGAACGGTATCGAACTCAATTGATGCGATTGAGCCGAGCACTGCACGAAAAACGGCCACAATACGAGCACAGACACGAAAAAGTGATTCTTCAGCATGACAACGCTCGACCTCACGTTGCGAAACCCGTGAAAACCTACTTGGAAACGCTCAAATGGGAAGTCCTACCCCACCCGCCATATTCTCCCGCATACGTCCGATTATTACTTGTTCCGTTCGATGGCACATGGTCTCACTGGTCAGCAATTCCACTTATATGATGACATCTCAAAATGGCTTGATTCTTGGATAGCATCAAAATACGAACAGTTCTATCGAAATGGTATTCACGTTCTACCAGAAAGATGGGAAAAAGTCGTAGCTAGTGATGGGCAATACTTTGAATAATTAGTTTGTAACCTTTGTTTTCAAAATAAAGTTCCTTTGCACCAAAAAACAGCGAGAACTTAGTTGCGCACCTAATATTTTTTTTTTTTTGAGATAATGCAACCAACTGCAATAAATAGGTTCAATCAATTAATATTAAAATTGAGAAAATTTAACTAGAAATGAATTAGTTATAAACGATCAAAAGCTGTAAACTTTTCATTATGCTCTTAATTTTAGTTTTTTCATGTTGCACCACAAAATGTTACCGAAGAATGTTATCCAACATCTAAATCTATCATTATCAGGCCCTCTTTTTGTGTTACGCTATACTTGATTGATGATCGTACAATCTTATAATACCCACTACAAAATTTGATATTATATCCGCTTAGTGATCACTCCTACGGGGTTTCCGGGAGCTAATCAAAATGTTACCAATGTAATCCTTGGCACCCTGTTTGACCACCAAATTTGAATTCACATGTTGTTTTTAGCGGATACGGGATGGCCCTCACAGCGATTACCTTCACTTCACATGTCAGTTTCTATTTTAGATGTCGATTAGAGAACCAGATCAATAAGTGTGCAAACTTGTGGTAAACATTCGATTATAGTTTCAGCTATGTCGATCTACTCAAAACCAATTATTGCGATTCCAAAACCGTGAGGTGAAATAATAAGAAAGAGATAAAATATCGGACACACGTCGTCCCATATCACCTTAATGTAGCGCCTGATGGGTTGTAGGGCCTCCGATAATCTAGTCGGTAAAGGCACGGTATTACCAAACCGGAGGTCCGGTCGAGGGAATCCTCCAAGTTGTAAATTTGTTTCGACTTCCCTGGGCATCGAGTATATCATTGTGCTTGCCTCATAATGTACAAAATCATGCACTGGTGATGGCACCGAAACTGTGGATATTCATGCATTGTGCATTGATAACTGTGGAAGAGCAATTATAAAACGACTAAAATATAAACTGGCACTAATTAATGAACATTTAACATTAAAAATTCACCTGCCACCAAGACCATGCAATGGTGTGACCAAAGAGGTCCTGGTCACTTACATCTAACACCAATGCACACATTTTGAGTAGATTGTTGACGCATTTTTAAACCAGTCACCAGTGTTCATTTAGCGTGAGTATGGTTTAAATTAATAAGGAATACCATAATTGCCGCTCAAATTAGGAATTTGAATACCCGGTGTTTCTGCTTTTCAAGTCTTCAAGCAACATGTAAAATTATATAATGGAAGGTCCCGTAATTGTGTAATGCATTAAGGAAGGAGCAGGGGTTTGAGAAAACGTGACAATCCATACAAAACAATTTGAAGGTACATAAAAAAAACGTGACAAGAGGGTGGTGGAGGGGGTCAAAAAAGCCGCTATTTTGCGTGACATAATCAATGGATGTTCCCTAATGAATATTGATGGTAGTACATTCCCGACAGTCAAAGTGTGCGTGTGTTGAAAGTGGTTTTATGATAAACAAACAAATCATACAGAAAATAGAAATGTGAAAGGGTGACTAATGCGTAATTTCTTCGAAAACGAATTTAACTGAGATCATCTACTTAATAATTTACAAATTTTATAAATAAGCAAATTAAATTTGAATGACATTACGATCTAATCCTTAGTATTTGTTTTTCTTCTTATTTTCTGTTGTGTTAAAAATAAGAGCAAAAACATGTGAGCATGTGGTTGTACCATCTTCTATCAATAAGAGGTATAGTTTGTAGCGTTTCGATCCTTGTATGTATCCATTGTGATTTGTACCTGTTGCCATGTCCACTTCAAACCATTCAAAATAATTCCAGTGGTTTGCGTTTCTGAAGGAATTTGACATTCATTCATATTTTCATGAAAGTTTTCCCACTCAGACGGTAAGAGCGCGTTAAAGCCAAACATGGGTTGAAAAATATGTTTTGTTTTTATAATAAAAAAATGGGTAGTTCTAAATATTTTCCAGAGGACCGGTGGAAAGAAATCTTGATTGAACAAAGCAAAACTTACAGGAAATGATGGGATTAAATAAATGCTTCAAATGGGGAGCAAAAGCCGAAAAGATAGGACGGAAACGTTGTACTTCACAGAGAATCAACCGGAAGATTGCAAATCTTGCACGGACTGATCCAACGACTTCTTCTTCTTCTTCTTTTATTTTTGCGAGGGACTTTAACCCTTCGGGTCATTCGTCCCTAAAGAGATCCAACGACGATTTCTCATAAGGTTAAATGTGACCTAGGCCTCAGTGTCAGCATTCCCTAGCAGCACACTTGTTGCAAACCAGTAAAAGTTACTTCAATGTGACTAAATTACACTCTTAAAAATTATGAATCTTACACGTGACGTAATCCTTATATCCCGTAAATATTTGAAGACTTAATTTTAAATAGGACTCAATTGTATGTCAATTCTGATGAAGTTGGAGAATTTAATTAGCTGCATTCAATAATCCATCATATTGCTCTGAAAACAACGATCCATTACTTACTTGTAAATCTACTATTGAATTATTCGTCATATTTCAAAATTTAAGGGAAACAAGTGGTGAAAAAAAGACAAAAGACTGAATTTTGTGTTTCAAAGGAAGTAGATTTACATAACCGTTGACTTCTGCTTTAGCGTTTAGTCTATTTTTCAACATTGTCAGTATCACATGACGCGAATATCCACAAACGTATCGACCAAATGAGAATTGACAGAAAACGGAAAATGCGTTTAAAGGGAGCCCTTACAGGAAAAAATAACACATAATAAATGTTGATATCGATAACTGAAAATGATATTAATCACCAGTCAAGTACATGAGAAAATTACCTGTGAATAATGTGCAACTAAGAAGTACTCGTGTACTAGGTATTGTGGATTTTTTTTCGTTTTCCTTATCACACAACGAGACATAATCAATTGGTGATCTCAATTATATAATAATGTTACAGTAAAATTGAATTGATGCTGCAATTCATAATAAATTTGGTTTGTTTGGGTAGAAATATAATTTGTTTAGTAAAATTAGAGAGATATTTTTTTGGTAGGTATGTAAGTTAATTACTAGAGATACAATAATAGCATTACTAAAAATTGACAATGATGGTTAAGATGAAAGCATGATTTAATGTTTCATAACTTAATTTTACGTCTTGGCGTATAAATTGTTTTTGAGATTTTACTATCGTGTAATTGTGATAGCGTATATATATATGTCCAGCAAGCCGCTCCTTTTATGTGCATCCAAGCAGCCTTAAATTACCATGAGCATTTCTAAGTGTGTAGGTATAAATCAAGTTGCTGCAACTAATTATGACGGTTCGGTGTTGGTTGGGTTGGTACAATCAGGCGACGATTGTTGGAAGCCAAACGGTACGCTAGTAGTTGCGAACAATGTTTTGTGGACAGATGAGTCCGAAATAGTACTGTTTTTGTACAAAAGGTAGTCGTCAATGTATGATTTTACCAACAATCAATATGCAACTAGCGATTTGAAATTGGTTCACTGTTGTAGAACCCCTTGATTCGAAGTACACCTTGAAGCCAGCACCTAACTATACATATTTGCGCCTTTGTTTTGATTTTCTGTGTTATTTTGACAGAATATTTGAGAGTGTGTTCGTGTGAGTTCATTATTAAGGGTGCATTATTAAGCTTGGGACCGAGCTTGGGACCGATGTGCTAGTACTGACTGAGCCAAGAAAAAAATCGTATTTGTTCGGGACCTACTGGTCTTAGAGCTAGTCTATGATTTTACTGCCTCTAACAATATGGACATACGTAGTTCCTATGTTCAGCACAGTCTCTCATTTCTGTACACCTAGAGGTCATCACAACAGACCGAAGCACAACTGATCACACGATAGTTAAAGGTACTTCTCGGATATTATCGACGTCAGGATCTATACTGGCGTAAACATCGATTCGAACCACTCTCTTGTAATGCCAAATGCGCCGAAGATTATTGTGGACCATACTTGGCACCGATGCCCGTCGCGGAACAATCTGGGATGACAGACTTTAAGTCATTACTGAAAACACGCTAAGACTAGAAACTACGTTTTCCGGGTGAGGGAGAGCTGGTCGAAGACCCTATTGAAAACTGCTGGAGCAGTGTTGAAGCAGTTGAAGCAACCATAACTCAGCAGGAATTGCCGTAGGGTTTCTGGAAAGAAATCACTGGAATTGCTTCGACTACTAATGGTCTTAGATGTCAAAATGTTGAGCAACACAAACAGAAAAGAAGTTTTTTTAAGGTTATGTTTGCAAAATAATCTTAATAATCTAGTTGGAAAAGACACGGAACTAGCAGTCCGAAGACGGTATGATTTCGGTGCATCGGAAGAGATCCTTCAAAGGTTGGACGTTTTCTCAACTTTCTTAGTCATTCTGATTCTCAATACTGGTTTGGTTCACATTGCAATTAAAAACACATGATTTAATTTGTTTTTGCGTAAGAATGCGTGTTTTTTAAAAATTTATATCACACGAATGACATAAATATGTGCAAAGCTCGATTCATTTAATATTTGGACGCATGAAATCAGCTCTATCTCAAGATTGTTTTGATGAAATAAAACAGTTGCGCAATTGCGCTCTGTCCGTCAACCTGAGCGGCCAATGTATTCCACCATTCCATTTCTACAGCATGTTGGGTCATTTTTCCAGTTTTAAGCAGCTTTAGAGTTGAGGTTCTTTTTGAAGAAATCCACCCTGTTGTCACAGTACCATTGAAGTGTCTATCGACTGTAGTGACATCTAGCCAATCTGGTCTAAACTTTACAGGGTCCTTGTGTGAAGGTGGAATGCGTTTCTACGGGTAACCTTTCTTGTAGTCTTCGAGTTCATAGACTCATTTGTACGAAATAAAAAAACAAAAAAAAAATCGGAAATTTACTTGGAAAAATATCAGTAAAAATGAATTTATATGCGTTGAGGACAACTTCTCACGCCGCTGCCACGTAAAACTAATGCCCAGGAAGCTGCCCAAAGTCCCTCTTCACATACTTTTCGTCGTCCAACAGTACGCACCCTGGGTACAGTTATGAAAGGAACTCGTCGTTTTGCGGTATTTGGATAAGTTAGTTGTTTGGTCGATAGCCAAAGTAGAAACAAGGGCTGGATAATCAAGAAGATAATGAATATAGTTTTTTGTTCAAGAAGTACCAGCACTTCGATCCAAGCTCGGTCTCAAGTTTAATGATTCGCCATCAATAACGTAGCGGTGTAAGAGAATGCTACCTCCAGTATTTGAGAGATCACGTGAAATCATGGAAAAGTATTAAAGGTACATTTTAAAACACCAAGAACAGTGTATTTTAAATGCTTTTAGTGTTTATCATCATTGGAATATAATTTTGAGCTATTCAATAGATATTTTGTAAACTTGTTACTCAATCTAATAGAGTAATTTGAATTTATCTCTGCCATTTGACTTTGATAAGGATTTTTTATGATGAGACCAACTCTGCAGCAATTGTATAAAATGGACGTACCACAACATTTTAAGTAGAGTAATTGAAGGGGAAAAATAGAGCCAAATATCGTTGTATTGAAACATATATTAACATTCAATAATAAAAGAAAATTAGATAGTTAAAGCCATAAAATTCTCAAGTTTGGTATTATAAATTTTTTTTTGGAGCTATGGTCCATTGTCTAAACTTTTTGGCTCATATTGATTTAACATTCTTATTGTTATCATTTCCCGGGTCTCATGATTTATGTTAATATTATTTTTAACGCGAAACCTATGTCCACGTATTTTTTCAATCCTGTAGATTCACAAAATGCTTTTGAACTGCAACGCATTTTGTGAATCTACAGAGTAGGAAAAATAAGTCATTCTATTCATTTGAATCCAACTCATTTTAAAGATGCCTCTTTTGTGGTTCATGCAACGCAGTAGGCCCTACTAGTCTGAAAAAAAGTGGTCATAATTTTTGGCTCTGGAAGTACCAGCACATCGGTCCCAAGCTTACTGATTCGCCCCGAATAACGTAACTCACACGGACACACTTTCAAATATTCTTTCAAAACAATCAAGCGAATCAAAACAAAAACAAAGATTATAGCATCGAAATGTGCAAGAATGTACTGCAAGGTGCAAGGTGCAGGGTGTGCTTCGGATCAAGGGGTCCTACAACAGTGAACCAATTTCAAAACGCAAGTTTCATATTGATTGTTGATAGGCCTGACCGCCAACAATCTACAGCAAACTAGCGATTCAAAATTGGTTCACTATTGTAGAACACCTTGGTCACAAGTACATCTTAAACCTTGCACCTTACAACACATTCTTGCGCTTTTCGGTACTAGAATCTTTGTTTTTGTTTTGATTCGCTGTATTAGTTTGACAGTATATTTGAGAGCGTGTTCGTGTGAGTTACTTTCCCCAGGGGCAAATCATTAAGCTTGGGACCGATGTGCTGGTACTTCTTGAGCCAAAAACTATATCCATTTTCTTCAGGACTATCTAGCTTGTATCATGTCTTTGATATGCTGCAAGCATCAGTATTGACAGAAAAAAATGGACGTCACCTAACCCAATTATTTTCAGGATTCTTTCTCGAACTGGCTGCGTTTGTAGTAGATTATATAAGATTACATTAGGTAGAGCAAATTAGATCCAAAACGTAAGGATGACATAAAAAAACATGATTTAAAAACAAGACTGTTATTTTAGAAAATTACAGCTCTTAAACGAACGTTACCTTATTAATAATATTTACCATTTCAAAGGTTATATAAGCTGCAAAATAACATTCATAATTTGAGCTATACTTACTACCTTGACTCGTGCTATGAAAGTAGAAATGCCAATTTTATATTCTTAGTATAAAACTAATTAGTTTTTCCTTCAGTAAGATAACTTTCTCAACAAGGTTCCCCCCCTATTGATTCCCCTAAAATCTTCATCAGTCCAACCCTGATCGTCTCATAGAACGAAACCGGCACTGTACACAATTTCAACGTCACACACGAAGTCCACTCTGAACGAAATGGAAGGAGTGGTTGCGGTGATATGTGGCTCAATACATAATTTAGCAGTGGCGTCAACATCGTACAATAACTAAACTCTGCGGGTGCAGAACTAAGGCATACACACACACACGGGAACGTAGCTGCGGCATTTCTATTGGACTTTGGGTTCTTCACGCTATCCTTTTCTTCGTTTTCATTTTTATATTGCACACCAGGCACTCCGGATCCTCCCGTGCTGTTTTCAAACAGATAGATATTTCACTCACATAATTCTAATGCACCTTCACCTTCGACGGTGCACTGTGTATGTTTTTTCTAGTAATGGGCGATTTTGAAACGAATCTCAGAAGGTCCATTTTTTTTTCGGGGTCCCCGATCAGAAGAATTCTCTAGTAATTCATGATTAGGGCCTAAAAGCCAATTGTAAACAATGACTTTAAATGTCGACTGCACTCGAATTTCAAATCACTCTCGCGAATCGCGAGCAACATCTGTTAGAGGAATGTTTGCACTTCCGTATAGTGAAGTTGAAGGATCGTCTTTTAGTTCGTGAGGCCCTTATTAATTACTTGAAAATTACAAAATAATTACCAACCTTGTTATGCACAACTGATAATCATATAATTTTGTTAAATACGCTTCATCTAGAAAACAATGCAACACATTTATAACGCATTAAGATGTAATGGCCTGGGAGCTTCATTTTGCACAAAGTAACGATAAATTGTGACAAAACGAGTTATGATTTTGCTACATCGCAACGGAATTGCTACAAAGTTTGTTAAGTTTGTGTTATATCTTCACAGTTGGCTACATCTTTGCTACCTCTAGAGAATTTTTCGTTGGGATTTTTGTTATTTTAACTACATCCGTGATCTCAAATCTTTCATCGCTTGTCATTAAAACAGCGTAAATGAATAATATTACTTGAATTTTGTTGTTTCCTTCTTCTCGGGCCGTCGAATTGATTTCTATTTTTTTTTCCACTGAATTAATTTCAATAAATCCGGCTTTGTTAGAGTATTTGACACGACTTCTGGCCTAAAAGGAATTATTCGTTCATGAAGGTCAATTTATAATCACAATATTTCAATCCTGTTTTCAAATGAAACAATATTTCAATCATGTTTTCAAGTGATTTTTATCGTCTTTTTGCATTCTTCCAAAAATACATGATTGAAACAATATTTCAATCATGTTTTCAAGTGATTTTTATCGTCTTTTTGCATTCTTCCAAAAATAGTTCATTTCATCTGATGGAATATTGATATTCAGCGTTTCTTGTAACGTTTTTATCATAATATAATGCATTTAATATGCGCAAAATTAAGATTAAAATGAAAACTAAAATCACACTGGATGAGAGTTGTGTGAATTTTAGAAACTGATGCATAAGATGTTGTTGATATCAAACCATGCCCAATACTAGTTTCACCAAAGCGTTTTGGTTCACTCAGTTTCCTTATTTTTTTTCCCTTCCCGATGTTGCTTCTTAGAACAAACGACGGATGATTAGGTGGCATAGCAAACGGATAGAGCATGTTTGAAAACAAAACCAATAAAAACAAATGAAACTTCTGAGGATGAGACCGAGCAGGGTGTAAGATCGACGCGGTGCGATATGTCATCTGTTGTACAAAAGTTGGGCAGGTCTTGGCAGGCTCGAGGGTTCCATTGCTCGGTGACTGACTGCCAGAAGGAAATGAGATTTTTTTTTTTCGTTGATATTGTTGCGGTTGCTCGTCAGGAGAGAGATTGTTATGTTGCTTTCTTGGAATCTCAACAGGGGGGATTAGAGAGGGGGAGATTAGTTGGAGAGAGATAAGGATGAATTTTGGATTTTGGTAAATCGGTGAGGGGAAGTAAGTTCAACGGAAGTTCATATGCTACTTAAATGATTGATTTCCTTTTACGAGATATTCTTTAAATTAGTGGTGCGAATAGGGTGATTAAATCGATTGTTTAAATCAAGAGGAAACCACACTGCGAAAAGTTTTTTTTTCATCCAATCTTGCCAAAGAGAGAAAAAAAACGGTTACCTAGAGAGCTCCAAAGATACGTTCTACATTGTGGTGGATCGGCTCAAATGGTGTGTAAACAAGAAAAAGTATTAAAGTAAACAGGAAAGGAAGAACAAAGTGAAGATCGAACCACCAAAGGCGTGCTCGGATATGGTAGCTGTAAATTAAAGGCGACTTAAAACATTCACGATCTTTGATTATTTTTCAGTAGAATATAGAAATAGACCATGTACAGACGAACGGGTATAAATAAGAGGAAAATCGAAAGTTATCACAAGGAATTTTTGAATGACCTTGGCTTAAATATCATCATTGTTTAAAAAAAAAAAAAAAAAAAAAAAAAAAAAAAAAAAAAAAAAAAAAAAATAATAAAAAAAAAAAAAAAGAAAAAAAAAAGTGCCCCACAAAAACCCCCCCAGTAAAAACGTCGTAAATTAAAAAAAAAAAAAGAAAATCATTGTTTTACCCCTGGAAAAATACGTCTATTATGATTATTCCTAACAAACAGTTTATACACATTGATTGTTGTTTTTGTATTCTCCCAAGCGCGGAAGTAACGATCTTTGATGAAGTTTGTCAGAAGTAGATAATTTATCATCTCCATGCGAGGCGCTAGGAGTGGACGGTAATTTATTGCTAGAACGAAATAGACATGAAGAGAAAGTGTATTGATAGTTCCGTATAGGGTAACGGCAGGCTTTGAAAATTGAAAGATCAAGTTTGAAAACGTGCGGAGGGCATTATTGAACGGTAGTATCCGATCAGGCACATAACCCTTTACCATACTACCCCATGCAGGATAAGCAAGAGGAGGAAATCCCCTTGACTGGCAAAAGGTTATGCAACCGGTCGGGCTCTTATACTACCTATTGCTCTTTTTTTCTAGTTCTAGCGATTTGTCCCTCTCCCAATACTGCCTAACACGGGTGAGAATTTAAGGGGATTTCCTCCTCTTGCCTATCTTGCATGGGGTAGTATGGTAAAGGGTTATGTGCCTGATCGGATACTACCGTTCAATAATGCCCTCCGCTCGTTTTCAAACTTGATCTTTCAATTTTCAAAGCCTGCCGTTACCCTATACGGAACTATCAATACACTTTCTCTTCATGTCTATTTCGTTCTAGCAATAAATTACCGTCCACTCCTACTCCCCGGTTCCCCTCCCCCCCCCCCCCCCCTTTTTTTTTTTTCCCCCAAACTTTTTTTTCCCAAACCTTTTTGTTAGCAACCGTTAATGTTTGTTGGGTTTGGCGGATATTCTGCTCATTAATCAAAATATATTTCAGAATTAAATATTCTTTCTTGGCATATTAAGCATACTATTTATTAGAAATATCTTAGTGCCTGTTCTCAACTTAGAGGTGAAAATACACTTCTACAGTGGATAACTAAGAGCTTCTAAAACTTGCATCATTTTTTTCTAATGCCTTGGACAAATAATCGTTTAAATCAGACTAAGAATCTAACCCAACCACCAATGTTGTTTTGTAACTTTGCCTCCTTTACCTGTGCTAAGGGAGTACTAAGGGGGAACAGTATTCTGTATAAACATTCATTTTTTTTTTTTTAATTTGACACTCACGGATTCCTCACGGTTTTGTTCATAAATTTTAAGCAACCTGCATGGAACCCATGCCAGCGCACACGTTGCTTGCGAGTGAGCTTCAACAGGTTTCTGTTTGTCACATGGCCAACTGCTATTGGGCTGACTGACATTATGCCGATTGTCATTAGGCCGAACGCCATTATGCCTGATTCCACTATGCCGTATGAATCACTATTTCGAATTGATCACTAAGCTGACTGAGTGACTGATAATGAATTTAATTATTTTTGTTTGCTTGGATTTTTGTTTCGCTTTCTGTTCTAATTTTCGAGTTGAAAATAACTTTAAGGAGGCATGATAGTGAATTCTTAGTTTTGAAATTGGAAAGAAATATTTATTATGGAAAGAAGAAAAAAATACACACGACAATTCTTTGATTTGTTGTGCCAAAGTTACGAGGTAACCTAAGTTCATTCTTCAAATAGACATTTTAGTAAATTTAAAATTTTGAGATTCGGAAGAACTGTTCTCAATTAAAAAAAAAAAGGAAAAATCTCTCAAGGAAGTTCTTTTGTTTCATGTTCCAAAGATATAAAGCTGAATTCTCAAATCGCAAGTTTGTAAATTAAATAGAATCACTCTTGATTTAAGGAAGGAAAAAATCTCACGTAAGGCTTGTTCGTGACAAAATCTGGACAGCACTAAATACGTATATCTCTGGAAATACTTCATCAACGCGTGAAATGTTTCGCAGACTGATGAACGTACGTCTGTTCATTGTTTGAAATCAATGTTTGGTGATACTACAAGCTTTTAGAACGAAGATGGCGTCGGAAGAAGAGCAAGTGTGAAAAGCAATTGTGTGCGGTCGCAATGAAAATCCGGATCTGTCAGTAAGAAAACTTGCAAAAAAGCTTGGTTTTCCTGCAAGCACTGTCCATAACGTTTTTAAATCTTTCGATACACGTTTGACAACAGTCAGGAAGGAACCACCAGAAGGACGCGAAGGTAAAGCAAATATTGCAGAAGAGACCAGATCTTTTGGTACGTACTGTGTCTAGGAAAATAAAAATGTCTCCAACTTTCGTGCATCCTTCCAAACACCGGCAAAGTATGAAGTCGTTCAAGGTGAAAACTGTACCGAACCGTAATGATAAACAAAATGTAACGGCTAAAACCCGGGCTCGCAGGTTGTATCGCGAATATTTGACAAAGTTTTCCTGCGTGATAATAGACGATGAAAGTTATGTTCTGGAAGGCTTTAAGCAGCTTTCTGAAATGTCTTATTATACTGCCATGCAACGGAACGGCGTAGAGGAGCATTTCAGGACGAAGAAAAAGGCAAAGTTTCCTAAAAAATAGTTAGGTTGGCAGGCAGTATGCAGCTATGGTCGAGCAAGCCAAAGCTTCATCACTACCGGAACGGTAAACAAGGAAATATACCGCGAGGAATGCCTAAAGAAGCGATTGTTATCATTTCTACGCAGCCATGACGCTCCCTCGCTATTCTGACCTAATTTGGCATCTTGTCACTACGCCAAAGATGTTTTGGAATGGTATAAAGCGAATGGAGTCCATGTTGTACCGAAAAAGGCGAATCCACCTAACTGCCCGGAGTTGCGACCTTTCGAGCGGTATTGGACTCTCGTGAAGAGAGAACTCTCTCAATATAAATAACAAGCTACAACTATAGGACAATTTCGGAAATCTTGGACAAAAGTAGCTAAATCGGTTGCAGGGAAGTCTGCACAGACTCTAATGACTGCACAGATAAAAAGAAACATTGAAATTTCTGCGTTATCTAATGCACATAAAGGGAATGCTAGATTTGGCGGAAAATAATGGGATATTTCATGTAAATTTAAGCCAGATAACGCCTGAATCTAGCCTGTTGTATGAAAGATTGCAAACATTGTTGTACGGCGCATGAAATATTGCAAACAATTTCGTTGTTTACGCCTCCTTTGGCTTAGAATTAAACGAGGGGAAATTTTACGCGCCTGTTAAAAATAATTATTTTTTTCTGTGTGGAGTAAACTCAAAAGTTCACAGGTTTTTCATGCAGCCCAATTGAGTAACTGTTATTAGTTTTAAGACGACTAATAATGTACAGTTAAATGAATAAAAAATGCATCTTGGTTTGAACTAACAGCAAATTTGTTTTATTCCAAATTTAATGTGTCCAGATTTTGTCGTGAACAAGCCTTAATAGTTCTTAGCTTTAAATCCCAAAAAAAAATGTAGGAATACTAAGTTCTCACTTTGACTGTTAGCACATTACGAGATTTAACGATTCTTATGTCAAAAAAATGTTTAAGAAATATTAAATTTAGTCTTCCAAAATGTCGGCAGATTGCAAGTTTAACGTCAATATCCCAATTGTCAATGTTTCACCGTGGTGTTAATGCGGGTCACTTTGAAGACGAAATCGATGAAATAAAGCTAACTGTGGATGAGTCGCATTATCTACTATTACTAAATCCTTCGCATGTTTTGTTTCTTTGACAAGAAAGAATAATCAAACAATGTATTGCCTGTTTTGCAGCACCCAAGATGCCACTGATTTGCAGGAATCTGTAGGGGAAACCTAGCGGAAGGTATGAAGAAGAGCTGGAGAAAGTTTGTAGGAAAAAGAAAATGCTAAAAAATAGACTGTAGTTTTCAACAAATCGACAAATGTGGAAGAATTTTAAAAGGAAGGTCTTAGGATGTCAATAGTTCAATTCAAGGAACTAGATCACTGGCAGATTTCAATAAATTCCAATTAAAATCTTGACGCTGTTCAATGACTGAATTGACAAGATTAGTCGATGTTTTGAAAAATAAATCATCGAAATTATTTGGAGGAAGTACGTTCGATAAGATGAAAGGAGATCTGAAAGAAAGACTTGAAGGAAATTTATGGAAATCCTCGAGGAAGATTACAAAATGTTTCAGATGAACTCTACACGCTCAGCTGGCGAGAAATCAAGACTATCAGAGCTTAAAATGTCATAAGATCTAGTTTACAAATCCACAGAAGGATGTTCAAAAAAGACGAATAAAGGATGGAACGGTCAAAACTTGGTCGACTTAAAGATGACGTAGTTTTTTAATCGTGCATTTAAAGAACATGAAAACCCATAAATTGTTAGGTGTTTGCGTATGGAATGTTGATTTAATTTTGTTTTTGCCATTTTCTATTCAGTTGTCAAAATGGCGTCGAAGCAAGAAGAGCAGCGTATCAAAATTTTGCACGCGCATAAGCAAAACCACCTTATTTTGCCAAATCAACTGTGACGAATGATATAAAAGTGTTCGGAGAACGTCTAACGACTGTCAGGAAGTCGGGATCATAAGGAAACCGAAACCAGGAAGCCGCAGCGACAAGAAGAATAGTGGCCAGCATTTTCAAACACAATTCCAACCTTTCCATTAGAGATATCGGAAACAAATTGGGAAAGTCCCACACAACAGTGCAAAGCGCAAAGAAACGAGCCAGACTGTCAACAAATAAGGTTATAGTGACACCAAAAAGAGATGATAAGCAAAACACAACAGCCAAAGGAAAAGCGCGTAAGTTGTACACGAGTTTGTTGACCAAGTTTGATTTCGTCGTAATGGACGATCAAACATACGGCAAGGCTGATTTCAAGCAGCTCCCAGGTCAGTTTTATATGGCTACCGGTAGAGAAAAGGTTCAAGATAAGCAGCAAAAAATGTCAAAGTTCCCGAAAAAATACTTGGTTTGGCAGGCGATTTGCACCTGTGGGCTATAAAGCGAAAGTTTCGTGACAACTGGCACTTTCAACCAAAATATTTATGCAAAAGAATGCCGGCAAAAACGCTTTTTGCCTTTCTTGAAGAAACATAGTTGTTCCGTGCTGTTTTGGCCAGACCTCACTTCATGTCACTACGGAAAAAAGACTCAGAAATGGTATACCGTGTGTTTGCAGATCGTCCAAGGAGAAAAACCTTCAAAACTCGCTGGAACTGCGCCCAATTGAAAGATATTGAGCAATCGTAAAGAGAAACCTCAAGAGAACTCAAAAAACAGTTGGAAGTGAAAAACAGTTCAAGGCAAATTGGCGTTCGGAATCAGATAAGGAGGATATAACAGTGGTAAAAAACTTGATGGAAGGTGTGAAACGTAAAACCCGACAGTTCGCATTTGGAAAATCGGAAGCCTAATCAAATAACTTCCCTGTGTTTTGTAGACGATGAACTTCAAAAATAAATAAAGCTTGATCATTTATATAATAAACTAATCAGTATGCACTTAATCATGTTTGACCAATTTTTGACCGTTCCACCCTTTAATACGTTCTACTAGAAACAAAATCGAAAAAAACAAACACCAATCAACCAAAAATCCTTCAGCACAAGTATACCCAAGTAACAATTTTAGATTTATTCCAGCCGTATAACACTTCTCACGGCTTTGTTGATAAAACTACAATCAAAACTGTTTTGTCTACCAACACCTCCTTTATGCTTCTTTAAAGCCGAACTTTGTACAAAATGGCCCACTCTATAGACGGTTGTGAAAACAAGTTAATAAAACCTTTTTAAGAACATTAAGATTTTGAAAATATTCTTGTGAAAGATGTTATGATCACTTGAGAGCCATCATAAAACCTATTGGCAGCCATGAAAACCAGAATGCGGCCAAATGGCCACAGCTGTCAAACTTCACTGTGAAATCAAGGTTGTTTTTTGTTGGTCTGCTTTGTTCGGTTCTCTGCTCTTCTGATTAATTTAGCAGTAAAAAAAGTCTAGTGTTGCGGGAAATTTTGTTTGATAGCAAATTATCCAAAACAGATTGTGTTTTCTACAGCGTATTATGCTCCAAATTTTATGCGCATTTATTGTTGTGGTGAATATTGGCGCCATAAGAGCGGAATATTAATGCGCCTCGGAAATTATGCGAATTCACAACATCATATATCAAATTAAAAAAAATACATTCACTAAATTAATCATGAATTTCCTGAAAAGTGCTTGGAATTGGATGAGATTATCTAAAAGAATGCCGAAATAAGTCTCCGATCTACAGTTTATTTGCATAACATTGAAAATTTGATGCATTTATTTTTCCATATTTTTATTATTTCTTATCTTTCAATATGGCGATTGGAAAAAAATCACAGTTTTGCCATAGAGCCAATTTTTCTTCGCAATGACTATTATAAAACTATTTGGTCTTATGGTGACTTCCTTTAATGCCAATTTGCCGTTTAATGCATTTACTAGAGGCAAAATGGTTTTAAAATGCTTTTTCAACTGACCATAATAAGATGATATCAATGAATCCTAAAACGGCGTTTCAATACAGCATTTTACGAGTTCATAAAGTCGAAATAAAACCTTTGATAGGAGTAAAAGGAATTCGAGAAACAAGGTTTTAAGATCGTTGTAAACAAGCTGTGTAGGTTCTCATAAACCTGACTAAAATATGAAACCTATTGGCACCTCTTGGTGCCATAATAAAACCAAATTGATTTCAAATGGCTTTCATAACACTTTAATAAAACTTAATACAGCAGGATGGCGTTAGCAATGTTACATGGGTAGAGTCACATTCCATTCCATCGGCTAAATTTTATCATAGCGACTACATGGAAAACGCGCATAAATATTAGCTTCCGCTGCTGTTTGATCTGTTAGCTTTGGGAACAAACAAAAGAGCAACGT
Organism: Aedes koreicus; assembly: GCA_024533555.2. Classification (NCBI taxonomy): domain Eukaryota; kingdom Metazoa; phylum Arthropoda; class Insecta; order Diptera; family Culicidae; genus Aedes; species Aedes koreicus. Next base: position 279,047 of record JAHHFK020000961.1, on the reverse strand, counting down.
GAGAGCTAAAGAGACCATTTTGGTTCTTAGGTAATAGCTAAAGGAAAAAAGATAACGTATAAAGGAGTTGTTGCGACAGCTACGGAAAGTTTCGGACAATCTTATAGCCTGACTCGTATTGTACTGTTGCCTGAGTCAGGCTATAAGATTGTCCGAAACTTTCCGTAGCTGTCGCAACAAAACTTTTTAGATTTTTAGTCCTTATTGTTAGCTTGTCCACTGTCCAATAATTTTAATTAGGAATTTTATTTATTACAGACTAAGTTTTAATGATTCAGTGTTCTTTGTTTCTCGTTGAAAGTAAACTCGCTTGTGTTTGTCTAGGTAACTAATTTCAATACAATTCCATTGTGTCGCTTGACAGCTTGCTGCTTGTGGATCGGGTGACCCTATCGCACCGGGGTGCTGATTTCTCGTCGTTCGGTACCATGAAAATAAGGAAACAAAGGACACAGAAACTGCAGAAACGGCGGTTTTTTTTAGTATTATAAATCAACTTTAAAAATCCCAAAAAACTTGAATGTAATCAGTAACTCTTGAAATATGCAGCATAATAACATAGTGGCTTCAACTTAAAAGTATATATGTGTCTTTTGCATAAGCCTCATATTTATTATAAATCATTTTATTATAAGTCATAAATTAATTGAGCTGGAAATAAAATTCAACTAGTAAAACTAGTTAACTTAGATAAGCTTAAAAGACGTTTGCTTTTCTGAATGCAACTTTGTCTCATCATTGGTTTGTTGTTAGTAGAGAGCTTCGTAAAATTTATATTGCTTGGTTTTTTTGGCATGATAAAACATTTTGAGCTATATTCGCTATAGTTAACACATATTTTTATAAGATAAATAAGAATTAAACAATTTTGAAACACCTGAATGATATTCACATGTGATCGATCGCCGATTTTATTTCCAAACATTAGTAGTGGTGACCACTTTATCTCTCTAACGAGATTTTCAATAGTTCAACACTTTGATCCTTCGTATTATAGAGTTACTCGATTCAAAATGCAAACTAAAACCTGCCAATGCCTTTTTGTTTTTTCATTTATGTGCTTTGGCAGACTCAAATTTTTTCTTTAAGAAGAATAGGGAAAAAAATTGTATTTGCAATATCAATACTGATGCATGTAAATTTGCGTTTCAATCCACAAGAAACAGTAACTTGCAAGCAACATTACTTACAAAGGTCGTCTTTTGCATACAATATTTCCAATCAGGAATCTCGGACTATTACGAAATTAAAATGTAAACATGTATGTTGTGTGTCTTGAGACGCATAATATTGAATAGTTATCCACGCTAATTTTTCCAGCTTTGTATTAGGTGCGCAACTAAGTTCTCGCTGTTTTTTGGTGAAAAAGGAACTTTATTTTGAAAACAAAGGTTACAAACGAATTATTCAAAGTATTGCCCATCACTAGCTACGACTTTTTCCCATCTTTCTGGTAGAACGTGAATACCATTTCGATAGAACTGTTCGTCTTTTGATGCTATCCAAGAATCAAGCCATTTTGAGATGTCATCATATGAGTGGAATTGCTGACCAGTGAGACCATGTGCCATCGAACGGAACAAGTAATAATCGGACGGTGCAATATCAGGAGAATATGGCGGGTGGGGTAGGACTTCCCATTTGAGCGTTTCCAAGTAGGTTTTCACGGGTTTCGCAACGTGAGGTCGAGCGTTGTCATGCTGAAGAATCACTTTTTCGTGTCTATGCTCGTATTGTGGCCGCTTTTCGTGCAGTGCTCGGCTCAATCGCATCAATTGAGTTCGATACCGTTCCCCGGTAATGGTTTTGTTTGGTTTCAACAGCTCATAATAAATAACACCAACTTGGTCCCACCAAATACACAACATAATCTTCGCAGCGTGAATATTCGGCCTAGGCGACGATGTTGAAGCATGCCCGGGCAGTCCCCATGAATGTTTCCGTTTTGGGCTACTGTAATGAATCCATTTATCGTCACCCGTCACAATGCGATGTAGAAAACTCTTCCTTTTTTGCCGCTGGAGCAGTTGTTCACAGACGAAAAAACGACGCTCAACATCTCTTGGCTTCAAATCGTAAGGAACCCAGGTTCCTTGCTTTTGAATTATTCCCAACGCATGCAATCGCTTAGAAACGGCTTGGCGGGAAACTCCTAATCCTGAACCAAGCTCTTCTTGCGTTTGACACGGATCCTCATCGAGCAATGCCTCCAATTCAGAGTCTTCGAAGTTTTTTGGCCTTCCTTCACGCGGACGATCATCAACACTGAAATCACCGTTTTTGAAGCGACGAAACCAATCACGACACGTTGTTTCACTCAGAGCAGCATCACTGTAAACTTTTTGGAGCTCTCGATGTGCTTAAGCCGCCGTTTTCTTCGAATGAAAGAAGAAAATCAACACTTCCCGCAAATGACGGCACGAAATCAGACATCTTCAAATAACCAAAATATAAAACACTAAACCAAAATCACTGATTTGGCAAAGCGGTTTGTTTACCATATGTCTGAGCTTGGTTTATGACGCTTGAGATGTACAACATTCGACCAGCACTTACTACTGGCGCCATCTATTGCTAAACAGCGGGAAATTAGTTGCGCACATAATATATCTTCACGAGAACTCACACATAAAAAAAAAGAATCGACAATCCGGAATCTCATATATTTTAATTTTAAATTTTTTTAATCACAGAATAACCTACATCGTAGAGCGATTATCAACACAAAATACAAAATTTACAGTGTGTGTACCTAACCCCATTGGACGTCCTTCAGCATACCTCTGTAAAGCACACCGATGAGGGAGAATAATAATTGAGCAAAGTAATAACAGTGTAGAAAGTATTAAGAATCAGCGACAAGAAGTTAAAATAATAACAAAGACTTGGTATAGGATAGAAGTTAAATAGCAGTGATGTGATGCGCCTGCCAATGGAGCAAACCAAAACCAACCAACCAGCAACAACAACAACAACCACAACGGAAACGAGTGTTTTTCCTCAGCCTTAGTCACCGCACACCCAGTCAACTTTGTTCAGCCCAACGGTCGATGGAGTGGATGATGCGATCGTACCTTCCTAGACGTCATTCTGGTGATGAGTTCTGTAATTGAATTTCAGCAGTAGTAAGCTGGCAGACGCATGAAGCAAAAAAAGGCGGGGAATGACAGGCGCCAATATGCAAATTATGATTTGTTTCCGTTTGATTTCTTGGTAGTAATTCAATTACAGACTTTGATCTTCCACGCTGATCCTCTTGGGCACAGTTTAATGCAAGGAACGGGCAAGGGGATGGCTGTCAATCAAGGTTCGTCGGTTCGTTGGAGCGTTAAACTTTTAGCATTCAAATTTCACTCTGTTCTTCTCCAGTTTATTGAGGGAAGGAGAGAGAGAGAGAGAAGTTATTATCTCATTCTAATCGACGTGAGTCAGTTTGTAGCACCTTGGAAATAATGGCCATTGTTACGCTCTGCGGTTGGAAGCTACCATCCTTGCGATAATCTTTGTCATCATTGTTCCTAACCGAGCAAGCACCTTCATAATAAATCTCCATTAATTTCAATTGCAACACGCAATCAATTCCAATAATTCATCACAATTGATAATTTTAATTATAATTAATAATTAACTTATTAATCTTGCTGCAGTAACTCTCCCGGTTTGAATGCAGCTGGCCATGTGGAACGTCCCTCCCATCATCGTACGGTAAACGCATTCACACACGGGGGCCATCGTTTGTTTTCCATCTCTGGCTAATTTCAGCTTATCTATCATAAACTAGCGAATAAAACACTTGAACCCGTCATCCACGCCGTGTGCCTACCGGATGCATATGTCTTCTCTTTACATAGCGTTTGCAGCCGTAGACAGTTACGGCCGTTCATTATCGAAGCGCGAAACCACCATCAGAGCCTCGATCTAAAAAAAAAATAAGCGAAAAGTCAGGATAAAAGGTGGGCATTACCTGTCTTCCCCAGATAGGCCTTGGTGGATAGACTTGGTGTCTAACAATAAGCTAAGCAAATTTAACGGCTACCAGCGCCATCGCGACGAACGTTGCATCAGCTGGGGCGAAGGATCCAACGTCAGACAGCCAGGCGTGGTGGCAGAGAAGTTAGATATGGGGATACATTGCAAATGCACATACACACTCGCACACACAGTGGGAAATAGCTGTTATCGGGTTGTAATAAATTACCGGTAGATACTTCATTTGCTAAATTGAAAGTGTAGGTTACGCTGCTGGAACGTGCCTCCCTGTGAGATGCGATTGTGCCGCGTTCGAAGGAGTGAACGTTTTGCAACGCCGATGAATTATACGAACACCGGTGATAATTTGAAATCGGACCGTCGACGATGGGAGTCTCAGTGATCTGGTTTAGGTGCAAGGTTGTTTTTCTAAAGAAGAGTGCAACATTTGTTTGAATTTATTAACGGCAAAGGGTAAATGCACCCTTCTTTTTGGGGAAATGCTCCTTAAACTTTGGAAAAATGCTCCTTAGATGCGTTTGCCCGGCATAATGCAATCGGTTAGCGCTTGCCGGGTGTTTTGACGGGTCTTCAGTTTCTTCAAGATTGTATAGTTTTGACGGGTTTTAAGTTTCTGAATATGAGAGTCGTCAAAACGAAATTTAGACTCTTCAAAATGAAATTAAGACTCGTCAAAATAAAATTTAATTTTGCCGGCGTCGGTGGTGTAGTGGTAAGCGTGACTGCTACTTGGCACCCCGGTGGGTCTGGGTTCAATCCCAGTCGACGTCGGTGATTTTTCTGAGGCGAAAAATTCTGGTCACGTCTTCCTTCGGAAGGGAAGTAAAGCCGTTGGTCCCGGCTCATATTCATGAGTCGTTAGGTAGGGTCCAGGTTGTGGAGTCGCCTTCCTGGCGTCGGTGATTGTCACCATGTGAGGAAATAGGCCGACGTAAAATAAAGAAGACAAAAAAAAATGAAATTTAAACCCGTCAAAACTACCTCAAAGATTGCGGAGCGAGGTTCCGCTATACAATCTTGAAGAAACTTAAGACCAGTCAAAACAACCGGCAAGCGCTAACCAGAAGATAAATACCACCGATTGCATTATACCGGGCAAACGCATCTAAGGAGCATTTTTCCAAAGTTTCAGGAGCATTCCCCCAAAAAGAAGGGTGCATTTACCCTGCTGCCTTTATTAACGGTATGATGAAAGAAAAACGGTTTGAAAAAGTTTTCCGGGTAAATGTTTTAGTAACATAATTCGTTCTATCGAGATTTTAAAATATCCTTTAAGGTTATTTGTGAACAATAAATCCAAAAAGGAACTTAAATAGTGTAGCAAAGTTAACTGAATTGTTCGAATTCACAATTCTGTATTATTACGAATACTTAAGGTGAAGTGCTGCTCTATGTATTTTTTCTTATCTTTTATCTCACTCTTGCAAACTTACATCGCTATTTCAATTGTTAGTGAATGAACATTGATTCGAACTCCATCAGATTGCCCACAGCAAGTAAGCATGAAAACTGATGTGATAAAATATTCAAAATCTAGTACAGATTCTGAGTTATATAAATTTTATTTTTTTAGGTTATGGCTGCCGTCGAGAATGCTTAAGCGTAAGCCCTTTAAACTGGTCAAAATTTGTATCAGAGACGTATCAGGGATAAACACTCTCTTTTGTAAGAACAAAATTAGAGCTCAAATTTACTACTAACACATTTTTCATATTATTTATTACTTTCTAACGGGTGGCAGCTAAAATTTGAAATCTTTTCAAGGCCCCTACGCTCAACAACAAACGAGCTCAGAGAGAAATGAGAGAGTGTATGTGTTATCTCTCTCTCTCTCTCTCTCTCTCTCTCTCTCTCTCTCCCCTTTCTAATAGTATTTTTTGTTTTGTTTATGCTTGCTCAGTTTTGCTCAAAATGACGCCGAAATAAAATGCATTTCGCGAGCGCGTCGTACAGTTCAACGAACTGCACAAAAATCTCGGCAAAAAAAATAAACGGTACAACATTTTAAAAGCGAAAATGTTGCGGCTCGACTGTTTATCATATCCTAAGATCCTCAACAACTATTCGCATGTAAGGCAGTCGAAGACCAGCTAAAATTATGCACGCAAAAAGGCTTCGTTCTCTCTTTCGTGCCTTCAGCAACAAGGATTCACTGAGCCAACGGGATGCCGTAAAAACGTTCAACTGTTCTTATCAGTACATCTACCAAACACTGAAAAGAGTCGGAATAAAGTACCGCAAGAAGTCAAGATCCCCGGAATACAATGAGAAATGTTACTTTCCTTTTTCAAAGTCATACATTCACGGAAACGATCGATACTATTCCATGGATAGTTCTACTGCATCTCCGAACATAAAATATAAGAAAGTGATACTCTAAATTGCCATTTCCGAGATAGGTATTTCTTAGCCATGGTTCAAGCCCTCTGGTTTGGCTATTTATCAAGATGTGCACCAGAACGAATGTTCGAAGAAAATTTTGATCTCGTGTCTAGAAAACCATTATGCAGATAGACAATACGTGTTAAAGCCGGATAAAGCTTCATAGCATCACACCAACAAAAAAACACAATTGTTCCTGAATACCCATTCGATCCCATTTGTACCCAAAAACCACAACCCGACAAATCTGACTCAGTGTCGCCCAATCGAAGATTTCTCCGGGATTTTGAGCTCCTTGGTGTACAAAATAAATGAATAGCAGCAACGAATTGCAATTGTAAGAATCAAGAGATGCATTCGCAAACTTGACAAGAGGGTCGTACAACGCTCCTATTCAAGGTCAGTATCGTGAGCATGAGCATGAGCATGATTGACCGCCCGAGTTCACTTCTCCGTTATTTCCAGATCAGCTGTTATTACACAGAGAACCAACAGATGATGCTTGGGACTAGCATACATCCTCAGTGTGTGAAAACTGGTGATCCCAAACTAAGACAATACCGGCGCCGGCCTCGCCAGAATGCAGGTCAAGTAGGGAATGGGTAGAAATATGTTGACGTGATACTCACTTTGAAGGAATCCGAGAAATCCTCGGCACTTCCATGAGAAATCACTTGGATGTTGGATAAAATGGTTGGGTTTGCAGCAGGATCTGTTTTGGTAGACGGTGTGCTTAATTCAACTGACGAAAAAACCCACCATTTCCCCTTTTTTTCTACCAACCCTTAATTATTCAATTGCGCCACGGATTTAAACCAACAATATTTTATTTCTAATTTTTTTTAATTTTTTATTTTATTTGTCGTCAATCATTTCGTAGACCTTGTTACATTTTTGCTTAACATCTAAGAGTTTTTAATTAACTATTGTCTAGTTAGCCTAACAAAAAAAAACTTTTTAAGTGTATTTTTATTCATTGTGATATCAATCGTTTCGCTGTATGTGTTGAAACAGGACATCATTCTATTTAAAGGAGCATTTTTGGCATAGTTCGTTCTTTGATTGTTTATAAGAAATAAATTTCTATTTCTTAGAGAGCGAGTAGGAGCATAAAAATTTAAGTTTTCTAATATTTCTGGACTGTTTATTCGTTGCTCAATAACATCAGCTATGAAAGCAATCATTGCGAACTCTCTTCGTCTTTGAAGTCCTTCTAAATTAATCATCAAACATCGCGACTCATATGATGGTAATGGCAGACGTGTCCAACCTAATTTTCTTAGAGCAAACAACACAAACTGTCTCTGAACCGATTCTATACGGTTTACATATTTTCCTTGATATGGAGCCCAAACAACGCTACAGTATTCTAGTATGGGCCTCACATATGCCACATATAGTTTTTTTTTAATGTGTAAGGGTCGTTGAAATGCAAACTATATCTTTTAATAAACCCAAGCATGTTATTTGCTTTATAGATGATATTATTGTAGTGATCAGCAAAGGATAACTTAGAGTCAAGTATTACTCCTAGGTCTCTAATTTGATGACATCTTTCAATTACTATCTGACCTAGAGAAACTGTTTTTTGTGTTATGGAATGCTTTCTCGAAAACGATATAGAGGTGCATTTTTTAACGTTAAGTTCTAACAAGCATTTTTTACACCAGGTGTAAAAATTATTGATTTCGTGTTGAAAAATATCAAGATCATGTGGTTTTTGTATTTCCATAAACAGTTTCATGTCGTCTGCATATACTGAGACTTGAAGAACTTTCAAAAAAATTTCTACATCGTTAACAAATAAAACAAATAATAAGGGACCAAGATGTGAACCTTGTGGCACTCCAGATGTGACATTTACTATTTTAGAGAGATTGCCGTCAAGTCTTACTCTTTGCGTTCTTGTTGTCAAGTAGGACTCGATCCATTTCAGTAATCTTGGATTAAATCCTAACTTTGATAACTTAAAAAGCAGCAAAGGTATGTCTACTCTGTCAAAGGCTTTACTAAAATCGGTATATAATGCTTCTACATAATGACCTTTATCCATTACGTTTAACGAAAATGTTAAGAAGTTGATCAAGTTAGTAGATGTTGATCTCCCTTTTACAAAACCATGTTGCTTATTAGTAATCAATATTTTAGCTTGAGAGAAAATTTTGTCATTTATAATAGATTCAAATAGTTTAGGGATGCAAGATAGAATAGCAACCCCACGGTAATTTTTTATATCAGATTTTTTACCACTTTTGAAAATTGGGATTAAAAATGATTTCTTCCAAATGGCGGGAAGAATACTGGACTTCAGTGATAAATTAAAAAGCAAAAATAAAGGCTCAACTAATTCTTTTGAAAACGATTTGAGAAATATAGCAGGTAAACCATCTGGTCCAGCACCTTTTGAGGCATCCAATGTTTCAAGGGCACGTAAGATTTCTTTATCGGATAAACTAAAGACTGAAATATCTTTCATTGGTTCAGGGAGGTACGAAAAATATTGATGATCACGCTCATTATCATCGTGAGATGTATAGACGTCTTGAAAGAAATCAGCAAATAAGTCACATATTTCATTAGAAGTATTACCACTTTTGTCATCTAGATGCATTTTAGAAGGAAAGCTCTGAGATTTTCGTTTCTCTTTAACATGTTTGAAGAAGTATTTAGGATCCGATTTTATATTGTTTTCTATTTTTGTGTTGTGTTCTTTGTATGCTATTTTCATTTCAAGATTTAGCTGATCACATATGGTCAGGTAGATAGATAGGTTTTCATCACTTTTATTTCTTTTATATGCTTTATGTGCTTTCTGCTTCCTATTTTTAAGATTGATTACCTGTCTATTGAACCACACTGGTGCTTTGTTATTGATTTTCTTTCTTCGCTTTTTGGGGACTGTTTGTTCTAAAATATCGTACATTATTTCGTAGAATGCATCCACTGATTTTTCTATGCTACGATTACGCGTTAAAATTTGCCAGTCAACACAATTTAATTTATTTTTGATTACTGCAGTGTTTGCTTTGCTGAAATCATAAAATGATTCGGTAAAATTGTTATCCTTCGTTGGGTTTTCTTCGTGTATAAATACGGAGTACTCAACAGCAGTGTGAAATACTTCATTTTTCCAAAGGGGCGAATATGACTCGGATACGCAGAAATCGTCCGACATATTTGTGAATAACAAATCTAAGTAGCAGTTGTTTTTATTTTTCACGGTATTTACTTGATGTAGCCCTAATTCAGCACTTTTATCAAACAGAGTATGAAGCGTTTCGTTGTCCCCTACAATTGGTATCAAGAAAGATTCATTTTCGTCATCAACAATAAAATTGGCTGTTCTTTGGTTAAAATCTCCGTATATGTGAACATTTGCTTCAGAATCAAATTTCGAAACAATATCACCAGCAAAAAAATTTCATACGACTCTTTCCTCGCGTGTTCTGGGGGGAAATACACTGACGCAAAAATGTGAATTTGACCTCCAATGAGAAATCTTACCCATACATGGTCAAACTCCTTACACTTGTCTGATGAAATTTGTTCCGATTCATAGTTAACACTAACTGCTATTAAAACACCTCCACCGTATTTTTTTTAGGATAACAATTTATCGCGATCATCTCTTAAAACGTTAAACAGATTGCCAAAAACTTCTTCGTTATACATTCCATCATCCCAACTCGTCTCAGTTCCTACAATCACTATATAATTGCACGCAGCAACTTGTTTATAAATTTCGTTCACTTTAATTGCACTTTTCATTCTGTTAAAATTTTGACAATAAATTATTAATTCTTTGCTCTCATGTTTCTGAGGATCGGTTATTTGTGGCACTATATTACTCGAAAAACTAAAACTATTGGAATGAATTTCCTTTTCATCATACGCAACATTAATGTTAGTCGACAGATTAAAATTACTTAAACTATTTACCTCTCCTTGATTAAGAGAAGACGTCAAATTAAGCGTAGCATCTTCGGGTGCATCAATGTTGTTGTCCTCCAAGGGGTCCGTCCCCCCCCCCCCCCCGGCGCCCGCGTTCCAAAACACGGGCGCCCCCCACACCGCCCCGCAACACAAAAATTTGTTCCCCCCATAAGTTTTGTTTTTTAAAAAAATAAAAAAAAAAAAAAAAAAAAAAATGGAGGGACGAATAAAACAAACAAAAAGAAGTCCGCCGGGGGTCTCACAAATTTTGGGTGGTTAATATCGGCGGAATACAAGTATTTGTTACATTTTCGAGTGAGAGAACCGATTTAAACCAACACCATTGATGGTGCTGGGGCCACTGACACGTGCGGGTAATTGTTTTCAATGGAATAAAAAAAAAATACTTGTAGAGCGTTGAAATACCAGAATACAAAAAAAAATGATCATTGATAATTCATCAAACCCGGACTCGCACCGTAGAACAACAAAAAACCGGAACAATATACAAAGCGCTACGCCTGATAAAAATACCGACACCAAGTTGATACGACGCATATGGTAAACCCTGCATAGTTTTTCGGCCCATCATGTACACAAACTTGTTTATAAATTGCACACCTACAGACTCAAACTCAAATTGCTATTCTAAATCTTCACTACGAAACTTCACTGAAAAAAAAGGAAATTAACGAAAAAAAAAACATCAGCGAATGGTAAAAACGTCCGCTTGCGCCGGAGCTTACTTCGATCTCCACTCCTGTTCAAGGCCAGTATCAACTTATTACTAAGCGGAATTTGACAATTGATCTGTATGGAACGAAATGTCACCTTCACTTACAGAATAATCGAGCGGAATATATTTCCGAATGTAAAAGTGACAGCTCCCATTAGTTTGCGTAGAAACCTTACAAATGCCAATTTTATTTTTCGTTCTATTCAGGTGGATACTGCTGCAGAAATTTCTTTTCGATTCTTTACTTTTACGTTTCAGTAATCGAAATTTAACATGGAATTGAGATAGAAAAAGAAATTACTTTTGAACTCGATACCGACCTTCAAACATTAAACGGAAGCTTCGCCAAATCAATGACGTTTATATAAGGTCCGACACAAGAAGCTTGCATGTTTTAGTGATATGGTGAAAGTTGTAGTGATATTAGTGTCGCATGGTAATGTTTACACAGACAAAATTCTTGTAGTAAAAACTACCGTTTTACCCGACTATGCCTATCTTTAAAACTACCATGAAATTTCAGTCAAATTTACTACGTTTATGGTAAAACCTTCAACATTCGTGGTATATTTGACAAACCTCATATTAATATCAACCGCACCATGGTTGATCTAATCGCAGGCATGGTAAAATCAAACGCATTTATAGTCAGGTGAAAATTGTTGGTGTTTGCACTTAATTTAACCCTCGAAATGGTAGTTTCTACTGCGGTTTTTTTTTGCGTGTATGTATCGCATAGAAAATCATTGAAAGTTATCGAAGTGGTCACGTCAATCTTCTCGTTTATAGTCTGTTTCTCTAAAAAAAGTGATCAACATTTGGTTTTTTTTTTTTCAAATAATTTGTCCTCTTTTCGCTTGTGTTTGGGGAGTATTGGTTCGATGTGCAGTGAAAAAGTGTTCCGTAACAAGTTACGGCATTACGAAAGATAGCCTTCCAGTAAAATTGCACGTACTTCCGAAGGATGAAATTCGTTGAAGAAAGTGGTTGTTGTTTTGTGGTTCAAACAATCAGAAAAGCAATTAATCACTATTGATTTGTTCCAATCATTTTACAAACTGTGGTTTTAATTTTAATGATCCGAACATAAAACAACGCAACTTAAAACGAGATGGCAAGTTAATTCTTGTTGGTTTGTTGCTGTTTGAAATTTACGCCAGCCATTAACTTTGTGTTCGACGTTAGTCGAGAAATTTGTATGCCTGAAGCATTTTTGCACTACCTAGGTGAATTGTCCCAATTATTGCAACAGTCTAAAAAGCGATCCACACCTTTTTGTTCATTCTTACAATTGGAAGTACTACATAGAACATGGCGGAGTTCTACATGAAAAGAACGCATTTTTGCATGTTTGTATTACATTAGATTTGATTAGATTAGGCATGAAAAGAACGTATTTTTGCATTTCAAAACATCGCGAATCTTTCGGGGAAGGAAGGTTGAGCTATGAGAAGCTGATGGGTCAGTTTTCTTGAACGATAAACTCAAGAAACGTTTTGAATTAATTATTTCCATTTATTTCATACACGTTCTACAAGTGATATAGTAGTATAACGTTGCTCAGCAACGTATGTATGTATGTAAGAAGCCACCATCCTAGCGTGGGCCTTGCCCTGCATGCGGTTCCACTTAACAGAAAGATCATGCTTTGTTGCCGTTCTAAATTCAACATATTGCTGTATGAAGGGCCAAAAAGGGATGGGCAGACCAGTAAACAGAGACACTTACGCGAAACCTGCGGAAATAAGAGAATCTCCTTCCAGCAATATGATCCGATAAAACGAATAACAAAATACGCAATCCAGTTAAGCTTTCCACTAGATGGTTTGTTTGAGAAAGTCGCCTCAAATTCATTACAACTGTTGGAGTGGAATGTACCATTCATAAATGATAGACACATCCCCTCCCAGACTCCGGTTGGCCGTTCACTCCGTTGTCCAATTGCAACTTCAATGATGCCCTGATGCACCCTCCCTTCCCAGTATTTGAATGTTTAAAATCAGTGAAATATAATTAGCCCATGCAATATGTATCATTTATATAGAATATATAAGGAAATAAGTATATATCGACCAATCGCTTGCTCAGCAATGTTTACAAAAAAATCTTTTCTAACAGAAGCAAGCTGCCTGTTGGGCCGAACCTTATATTAACTCCAATGTCACTGAACGGCCGATTACGTTTTTTTCATTTCAATAAATCAGTCCTTCTTCAAGTATGTTTGTTTTTTTTTTCTGACAGGTTGAGAAAGAAATTCCAAAATTTAAGTTGCCAACCGTTAGTAATGGGTACTGAACCGACCATAAAATATTATTTAAACTACAAACTTTTTAATGATTAATGTTTAATGTTTTGGTTTCTTATTGTTGAAAATGCAACTGGATCATGTTCTTGAATCACGTAGGAATTGTCAATAAAATTGCAATAATTGTTTTTAATGAAAATATGATAGACAATTTGAAATTAATTTTACGTGCCATATATTCGTTTTAAAATTTAATAATAATTGCCACGAAAATATCACAGGATGTTCATCAACAGTTTTTTCTTAAAGAGATAATATATCTTACTAAATTCTGTGACTGTAGCTGGGATTGAAAACTCGACATTTCTAAACCATCGACTTAAATCAAACGGCTGTTTTAGATATGTCGACTTGTCAATCCCAGTTACATTTGCTCAAATTTGAGTGACACCAATTTTTACGAAAGCTAATAAAAAACGACTCAAAATTAAGTAAAACCTGTGGCCGTGTGGGTGAGTAACCAAAGGAAAGATCGGGTAACCAGACCGGGAGCAACTCATATGCTGACAGCGAAGAGGGGCTGCTTCCTTCGATGGGAGCAGGCTATCTGAGCGTCTGTTCTCCATGTTAGAAGCGGATGATCATCGTGCTCGAGCCAGCATGGGACTCTAATGAGTGCTGTGAACGATGGCCCTCCGGCGAGACAGGTGGTTGGTGCAGGCCTGAGTAATCATAAGTCCAGGAAAAACACAATGTTAGTATGGAGCGGAACAATCGGCATAGACCCAGGCAACAAAAACGGACGATTGGAAACTCAGAATAGTCTCTCAATTCTCTGGGGAATGGAATATCTATTTCTTGGAAAGTCCAACTTATTGAGGGTCTGCCAGTTTTACATTCTAGCGCTGCAGGAAGTTTGCTGGAAATTATCGACGGTACATACGTATAGCGATGGTTATACCATCTACCAAAGTTGCGACAATACACACGAGTTGGGTACAGCTTTTACCGTGATGGGCGAAATGCAAAAGCGCACGGTTGGGTGAATGTGCTAATTGAGGATCAAAGGCTGTTTCTTTAATGTCGGCATGCTCAACGTGCACAGTTTTCATCTAGGAAGTGTCGAAACCGATAAGGACGCTTTTAACGCGCAATTAGAACGAGAATATGATGTCAAAATCGGAGAGCTAAATGCTCATGCTGGTTTAATTGTGTCAAAATAGTTTTATCTTATGACATTTTTTCCTAAAAATCGAATGGAGGTCATTGCATGCACAACACATAGGCCTATTATAATGCAACTTTTTCCGAGTTATCGAATGGATCCACCGTACGATTCGGCGAATGAAGTAATTTCTGATTCTACCTTATTTTCTCGTGTAAATTGTGGACCTAAAAGTGAGTTCACTTTGACATGGGTCTCGTCGTCCATCAAAATACATGCATCCGGTCGATGCAAAACTCGTGAATATAATTTCCGGGCCCTTGTTTCGGCAGGTTGCTTCTGTCCTGAACTTTGTTTGGCGATTTTCTGCTTCTTGTAGGTCTTTCGGTTGTTCCGTTTCTTGATACGTTGAATCATTCCGACGGTGGTTCCCGCTTTATTGGCCAAATCACGTATCGACATTGATTTCTTCTTCCGAATTAGAGCTACCACTTTCTGATCCAGTTTAGAGTTAGAAGATCATAATTTTCGGCCTCTTCCTGGCAGTTCATCCAAAGAACAGTGTTCCCCAAACTTGGTGATGATGGATTTTACATTCACGTGATGAATTCCAAAGCACTTCGCCAATTGTCGTATAGCTACACCCTTTTCACGTAGCCTTAATTTTCACGTCTTTTTCAATAAGCGACATTTTTAAAACGAAGAATTTAAACCGTGCAACAAGTAATCAAACGGAAGATGGCAGTCAAACGCACAGCATGCTATGATGTACACATTAAAACCATAATCTTAACCCACAGGGAAGTTGCTATATTGTTCTTATTTCTATAATCACTTTATAACTCGCGCCACTGAACCATTTTTCAGTGCATTAAATTAATTAAATTTTAATTAATCCACCCCACTAGCAACGACGACAGTAACGGAAACAAAACCCCGTTAGCAGTTTTTTTCTTCCGCATATCTTCCAAAGTTGAAAGCCGTTTATGAAAGCCGAGACCAAATGGCGACGCCGCGCCTTCAGGTCGGTGACCGTCAAATTTCGCGCTCGCGCTTGATAAATGAAAAGTAAAAGCCATAAATTGACGCTCAATTTATCTCAGCCATGGGATCAGTTTTATAGTAATCGTCCAATCGCTCGAGAAAATGGGAAATATTTAGAAACGTTAATAGCCCTCTTAAGTTGTTAGCGTAGGTTCGAAAATCACAAACCAATAAAAATTAATCATTTCATCAAGGTCAACTGACTAACTGACCGACTGGCTGGCTGGCTGGCCGATGGCCGGGAGGCGGTCAGTCGGTCGACGAAGCGGTAAAGCGCCAGTGAAGAGAGGAGAATTGAAGAAATTGCTTTGACATCTGTTTCCATTCCACCGGTTGCAGAAACACAACTTAGCCGTTGTTGGACACTTTTTGCTTACTTTTAGCACTGCAGTCTCTACCCAGCGAGGCTCGTGCTGTTGCAATATAGTTCAAATTGGTTTTATCGACGCTCTAATGAAATTGCTAAACTATTAAAAGGTTGTTAAGTTTTATTGAACCTCGTTGGCTTCGTTTTTTTTCGGACGTTTTTTGTGCGTCTGAATCCTATAATTGTAGTGAAACATATTTGAATTACATAGCATTAAGTAAATCACTAAAAACCAATACATGTTGATTTGTTGATTTTCTTTAGCAATTTATCACTGTAAACACGAACGGCATACAGTTTAATTTTTTGCGTGCTAATAAATGCAAAATAACCTTACCGGGTGAACCCCCTAATTCGTCACACATGTGTAACAACGACGACCGGCGGACGCGGCACGCCACCCGACGCTTGCGGCTGCAGGAAGGTCTGTCAAATAACCATAAAAAAGAAGGCAAATATAGACGATAGACGATCGAGATTTTTATGATGTGCAGACAGGCTTGCATTCATCTGGCGAGAAAGGCTGGTGGCTTGCGAAGGGCATCCACTGCCAAAAGGAAGCATATTGGCGGGTAATTAGTTGCGGTAAATAACTTTCGACGAAAATAAATAAACGTTGAAAGGCGGCATATTTTTTTTGCAAATTGTTCTTTTTGTTACTCCAAAAAAAAGTACAATGACACGAGTAAAGCTAACCATCTGGAACTAATGGCAGGCAATATTTGTCTCATTTCACTTTCAATTAGCCGGTTTCCGCTGCATTGGGAGGGTGTTCTGCGAGAAGGAATCTAATTTTGTCGACAAGAAAGAATTAATGAGTGACGGAAATTGGTCGTACAATGATTTATGAAAAGGATATGGCATTTAAAAAAAATGTGACTGATCTGTTCGTGGCCAAAAAATTCAACTGAATGATGTAAACGTATCTGAAATTCATCAAAAAATACTTGAATTTCGTGACAGTCGCTACTCATCAAATTTTTATTTGACATCTTACCTTTGGTCTAATTTCGATAACTATAGCCGATTAGAAATCAATCTAGGGGAGGATGCAATACATCGCTACATGTCGATTCAAAGAGGAGAAGTTTGGTCAAAAAGTGCTGATATGGCAAGCAATATGTTCCTGCGGTATAAAGTCTACCATTATTTTCACTACCGTTACAATCAATGCGGATATCGATCTGATTGTCAGCAGAAGAGGTAGCTGCCATTATATCAGAAGCATGGTTCCCCTCCACTGTTTTGGCCGGATTTAGCGTCGGCGCATTACGCCATAACAACACTCAATTGGCTCACGGAGAAGGGAATAGATTTCGTTGAGAAAGACATCAATCCGCCAAATTTCCCTCAGGATCGGCCTATCGAACGCTATTGGGCGATTGTGAAGAGGGTCTTCTAAAAGACTGGTAAGGCAGCTGAGAATATGCTGGAGTTCAAAAAAAAAAAAAAATTGGGCTAAGGCATCCAAATAATGTGATGAAACACATCTCCGGAACTTGATGAAAAGTGTTCGATCAAAAATTCGCAAATTCGTGAAAGAATAATATTAATTTCATCCGGTATTCACAATGTTCGACACAGAAAAAAATAATCATAAAATTAACCTAAGTTTAATTTGAATATACATGTAAAAAGGAAGTGTGCTATCTAGTTTATGTAAACTTATAGTTAATAACATACATTTTAATGTTTTGAAATTGGAAATATCTTCTCAACATCATGGGATCCCATTAGTAAACAGCAGCTTCCGTCAAGACATACGTTGAAAGCTATTTATGATGTAAGCTTAGATGTTCGTTCAAACTTTATCACCATCAGAACGTGCACTGCACAGATACAAATACTAAGGTTTTTTTTTACACGGGGATACGTTCCAAAATATAAAGTAAATATAGTTGATCAATTCACATGCATAAACATTTTAAATTGCTTCGATTTTGTTGGCATCTGTTACGTTTTCATGCAATGGTCAACATACAGTTTTTAAAATTTTGAGTATTTACACCAAGAATTGTGATTTTTTTGAAAACTGCTATGTGATTACTTCTTGCCCAAAACGAAAAATGTGATTCGAATTAGGTCGATAAGTAGTTCCGTTCTGGAGTTATAGCCGAAAACAAACCGTGTAAAAAAAGGCCTTAAAGAATTTTAACAGACGCGTAAAATTTCCCTTCGTTGACTTGTAAGCCAAAGCAAACGCAAACAACGAAGTTGCTTGCAATCTTTCATACAACAGACCTGGTTCAGGCGTTATCTGGCTTAAATTTAAGAGAAATATCCCATGAACTCATGCCATTTGGCATTCCATTTATGTGCATTGGATAGCGCAGCAAATAACATGTTTCTTTCAAACTGTGTATGTATCCACCATTTATTTGAGTCATACTAAAATTTACATGACTTCGTCAGGCTAGTTCAACGTCAGCCATATTTGTTCTCGCGTCTTCCGAGTGCGGTCGTGATAAAAGGTAGTGAAAATGAACGAATAAGTGAATGCATTAACACAGTTTCTCCCGAGTTCGAAAGAATATTTGGCACCTATTCGAATCCACAGACGTGTAAAACTATTTGAATATTTATTCGTTGAGAGCGGGAAAAAAATGGTTCATGGCCGTTTTTCCGAAACACATTCGGTTCCGTGACGTTAAATACGAAGATCTGAAAGAAAACTTGCGGGGTGTGATTTTGAGAACGACAGTTTTGAACGCATAATTCGGCACGCCACGGTGCATATTGCCTCGGGACATATACGATAAATTGCTCTTTGCATTTTCCTACGAGGAAACCATCCATGACCACACAGATTTAAAGAAACATTTAGTTTTCTGCGTTATCTAACGCACTTAAAGGGAATGCTAGATTCATCAGAAATTAATGGGAAATTTCATGTTGATTTAAGCCAGATAACGCCTGAATTTAGTCTGTTGTATGAAAGATTGCAAACATTGTTGTATGGCGCATGAACGATTGCAAACAATGTCGTTGTTTACACCTCAGTTGACTTGAAATTAAACGAGGGGAAATTTTACGTGCCTGTTAAAATTCATTATTTTTCCCTGTGCAGCAACACTTTTCGCATTCACAAAATGTATGCACAGAGAAGGGGATCTTATCGATTCTAGAACCGTTGCCCAATATTAGCATCCGAATAAACGAATAAAATAATTTCTGCTGGAATTTTCATTGTGTCTTATTTTTACCAGCACAGAAAAAAATTATGAAATCTAACAATCACGTGAAATTTTACCTCGTTTGATTTTAAGCCAAAGCTAGCGTGAACAACGTTATTGTTTGCAATCGTTCATACAGCGTACAACATTATCTGCAATCTTCCATACAACGGACCTGATTCTAGCGTTATCTGGCTTAAATTTACATGAATAATCCCATTAATCTTTGCAAAATCTAGCATTCCCTATATGTGTATTAGATAACGCAGAGAATTAAATGTTTCTTGCTATCTGTGAGTGTATACGCAGTTTAACAATACCACAGACGGTTCTTTGGTGGAGTGGAATTCCGTTAGTTAATTGAAACAAACATTATAAAGGGTGTCCACGATGAAATTGCCACACTATGAAATTGCTCTAACTTTCTAACCGTTGGGTAGAATTTAGTTCATAGTGCATTATTTACATCCTGCAAGTTTTAAAGTCCCGTGATCAAAACTCGCGGAAATGGAGTCGAAAGAACAGCTCGTGCGTGATAAAATCTTGCGCATTCATCACGAGAACAAGGATCTCTCGCATCGTTCCATCGCTAAAACGTTGGGAATCGCGAATTCCACGGTGTCGCGAGTGATTAAGCGGTTCGAGGAACGGTTGACCACCGATCGGAAGCCCAGAAGTGAAGGAAAAAGTATTCCGTACAACACCAAAAATCACAACCGCGTAGTTGGGGCCTTCAACCGAAATCCGAACGCCTCCGTTCGGGATGTGGCTAAGAAGCTGCACCTAAGCCGAAGTTTTGTCCAGAAAGCCAAAACTAAGGCTGGGCTTCGAACGTTCAAGGTACAAAAGGCCCCTAATTGCGACGAGAAGCAGAACAAGTCCGCCAAAACCCGTGCCAGGAAGTTGTACCTCAACATGCTGACGATAGTTGAATGCTGCATCATGGACGACGAAACATATGTGAAGGCCGACTTCAAACAGATCCCCGGCAACCTGTTTTTCACGGCCAAGGATAAGTTCAGTGTTCCGGAGCATGTCCGCACTCAGAAGATGTCCAAATTTGCGAAGAAATTCCTGGTTTGGCAAGCCATCTGCACGTGCGAGAAGCGGAGTGCACCTTTCGTGACCCAGGACACGATGAACGGACAGGTGTACATAAAAGAGTGCCTCCAGAAGCGGCTGCTTCCTCTCCTGACGGCCCACAACGTCCCAACAATCTTCTGGCCGGATTTGGCCTCATGCCACTACTCCAAGGACGTGCTGAAGTGGTATGCGGACAATAAGGTCAATTTCGTGCCGAAAATGTTCAACCCTCCCAACACTCCGGAGCTCCGTCTCATCGAGAAGTACTGGGCGATTATGAAGCAGCACCTTCTTAAACGACCTAAGGTAGTGAAGACAGTCGAGGAACTGAAGAAAGTATGGGTTTACATGCAAAAAACGGTTGATTCACAGGTTGTGCAGAATCTTATGGCCGGGGTTAAGGCCAAGGTGCGGGCATTTGCGTATAGACTGTAAATAAAATACGAGTAAAATGGTAAAATGAAGTTTAATAGTTATTTCTCAATCCCTGAAAATTTGATGGCAATCGGATGAAAACTCGAATTTTGCGAATCAATTTTGTGTGTGGCAATTTCATCGTGGACACCCTTTAATCATTTATTGACAAATATATGAAAAAACCTTTTTTAAATTTTACGGACGTATAAACGGATAAGCAATAAAGGTACACGTGGCTTTGAATTCCTGTTCCAATCATGTATACGTTTTGCCCCTGAAAAGATAGTACGTGTAAAACCAGAACACCGTTTAAATTCGTGCAAATCATCACATTCCCTTCGTATGCATGATATGTCATTCAAATTTACTTGGATTTTTCAAACTGTGAAGCTCAATCCCGTACAACTAAGAATCATCAATTTGTTTGAATAATACATCATTTTTTTATATGATTTGAAAGAAAAATATGCGGATAACTTATTTCCGATACAGTCCTTAGTGCAAGGGCACTAAACGCGCACTCAACCGATACTCGATGACCCCGAGAGTGCGGCCGTAGCTACTTCAAATAATTCCGGATGACTATGCTTCCGAGCGAGCCAATGGGACCATACGTCGTCGTGATGTGGTTGTCGATTTTCTATGTTGAGATGATGCAACTGTTGTTGGAAAGTAGTGGTGATCTTTGCAGATGTAGTGCACTGAAAGAAAATCTGAATTTTCATTATGATGTAAGTATCAGAGCATGTTAAATTGTATTTTCTTCCACATGAAGCAGCAACTTGCATGGAATAGTTGAAATGAAGACGAGCTTTTGTATACAAGATTATCGGTAATGTATGGAAGTTCCCAAAACTTTACATGGAAACGGGATTGAGGATCCCAGCAAGCCGTGCTTTAACACTGACGTGTTTTGGTTTTGCTGCGTCGTTTTCGCGAAAAAAAAAATCAAACAATAATTCGCAATTTAACTTAAACTAACAGTGAAATTATAAAATTTCCGCATGTTTTGGGAAAGACATTGTTAATACAATCGATTCCCTTCCAATCGGAAGAGTTACATCAGTTTAGTTTTGGTTATTAGTGGCAGTATTGTGACATGCGGACAAAATTATTAAGTTTGAGTGTTTTTCCGCTTTGTCACGAGTGAATCGATGATTATTAGCAGTTTTGAAGTTCGATATAGAGTCGCCTTATAGCGGGGGTTTTGATTATTGGCAGAGTGTGGAGTGAAAAAAAAAGAAGACCAGTGCATGTAGAAACGGCCATTTGCTGGTTAGCAACGACCAACGAAAAAAATGCGCATGCGCGCGTGAAAGGCTGCTACATAATTTCAGATGCATTCACCACGTGGTGTACAGAGTTTTGTTATGCAGCTTGCATATCTGCAAATCTTTGCGCTTATTATGTCACGAGTGCACGAAATTAATTTCGAATCAACGTTGTTATTTTTACGAATGAACAAGCTAGTGTCATTAAGGAGGCGGCCATGGGTCAGATCTATCTGATGGTTGCTATGTAACAATAAT
The DNA here is from genome assembly GCA_024533555.2 of Aedes koreicus. Classification (NCBI taxonomy): domain Eukaryota; kingdom Metazoa; phylum Arthropoda; class Insecta; order Diptera; family Culicidae; genus Aedes; species Aedes koreicus. Next base: position 256,983 of record JAHHFK020000961.1, on the reverse strand, counting down.
CTTATTTTTTAAATAATAAATACGCCTGGTTTGGAAATTTAACATTTCCAAATCTGGATGTGTGTTGCCGTGCCCTTATCCAAATGATATCGGTAATGTTTACATGCGGGGCTTATTGTATGTGAAAGTCACCTCGGAATGAGCGTGACTCTCCAGACATTATGAAATGGGTTGCTGGATCTGCAGTAGAGCCACAGACAAACAGACGTAACACTAAGAACAAATGGCCTTACAATACATCGTCCTAAATTTAAATTTAGATACGTTAAAACACTAGCGCTCTCTGACAGCCGCTCTGCCCATTTCAGTATCAACCTTGTTTGATTGTCTTGCATGCCGCAGCAGCTGCCAACGAGCGCGCTCATGAAACACACGCACACTACTTCAGGCTCGCTTGACTGTCAATCGTTTGTTTTGAAGCAAGCGAAGCAGGTTCGTTGAAAAGACAAAATTAGTGGACGCTTGCTCCTCCGTTACATCCTCAGTAAATTCACGATTGAACAGACTGGCAAGGAACTCGATGTCGTGGAATTCAATTTCCGTTTAGTGGGATGGAAATCTCAGGAATAATGTGCTTGGGCCCCCCCCCCAAAAAATCCCAACACAAAAAAAAAAAAATTTTTTTTTTTTTCCCCCCCCCCCCCTCCACAAAATTTATAACTCTCCTAAAAGGCGGGGCAAGTTTTTTTTTTTCCCCCCCCTTTTTTTTTCCCCCCCCCAAACCCCCCCCACCCCCCCCCCCCCCAATCCCCCCCCCCCCCCTTCTTCTTCCAAATAAAATTTTATTTTATATAGAAAATCCCAACAAATTTCATACCTTCCCCCCCCACGGGGAAAAAAAAAAAAAACATTTTCCGCATTTTTTACCTTCCGGATTAGAGCAAAATATAAAATTTACAATTGCGTCCCATCCCAAGTAACATTTTAAGTTTTATGAATTCCTACCAGGGTGTTATAAAACGACATCCATAAAACTCTGGTCAAGGCATATTTGTCTTGATTTCTTCCCCCAAAACCTCATGAAGACTAAAATTTGGCTAGTTGGCCCACCCTGGCAGAGGTTCTGAAGGGTATATTTTAGAGGCAGTTCTAGATTGGATCAAAATAAAAAGATTTAATAATGACCGAATTAAAAACCGTTTGAAAACCAAATGTAAACTACAATAAAAGCAATTTGACATGTATAAAAACCTGTTTCGTGCTACTTCCACTAGACGCTTGCCAAAACCACTCATTTCGTATTCAGTTTTATTCATATTATAATCGTATTCATAAATTTCCTTTAGTCTCAACAAATTCATTTCGACAAAAAACACTTCTGATTGGAGAAATCATTTACCCCATCAGTATTTTCAAAGTGAAATATTTATCTCAGTTATATTGATTTATCATAATTTATCACTAGTCTCAAATTTCAAGTGCAAAATAAAATTCATTGTGTAAAGTGCTTGAAAAGCGCTGAAAAACTAAGTGCGCCTTCGAAATACGCTGTACTTTCTAATTATTTTTTTATTTAAAAAAAAGGTTTAATTCTTCGTTGAAGTTTAGCTTTTTGCTCAATCACTCTTATTTAACCCTTTTTTTATTCCACATAAACTGTTGCCTAACAATAAACCGTGTAAATCGAAATGTATCATGATATATGGAAATTATAAACCTGCCATGAGGATTGGAATTAAAATGGCAGCGGCATTTACATTGATTTTTCATAAGTCATTATTGAAAATGCTGTTTTGTTGTTATGAAAGCATCTATAAATAAAGTATGTTTTGATATGGCATTTATGAACTTTATTTTGAGGCTTAACTGTTTCTTTGCAAAGCTATTTTGCTACATGCAAGACCGTTTAGCTGTCAAACAGCTTTTATGGTAATCAGGCTGCTGCCAGAAAAGAGTTTGACAGTTCAAGCTACATCAAAACTTAGTACGCAGGATGACAATTTCTGACAACTAAACGATGCGAAACATGCCTCACGATTATTCCATCTTGATCATCATCTGGACTTGTAACGAAATTGATGAATGATAAAATCATCATGGTCCGTAACTGACTTTTCCGAAAGAACAGCTTCTCCGACAACTTTGAATTCAAATGATCCAACGGCTCCAAGCGGCTATGCTGGCGGTGGAACGGTGCGCACGGTCATTGTCAACTGACTAATGTTGTTGTTTTTTCATGGAACTTAGTTGATGGATAGTTGGCAAATCACTATTCAGCATGCTAAAGAAGTTTTGCTTAATTATTCGCATAAACGTGCTGCTTGTTTTCACTTTTTTGAGTTTGTTGCTATGCGAATCCATCTTAGTTTGATTTTATTATGACAACAATGATAGAGCAGCTTATCATACTCTTTATTTAGTTCAAAATGCTACAATATATGCTGCATTCTATAACATATTTTATCCTGACTCTGTTAAACAAATATGAACGAGCTTTATTATTGACTTACTGAACGGTTTTATGAGGGAATAGATTTCCTCGTCAACTATTTTTAAAGCTAGACTGTTTTGGACTTCACCTTTCTGCTAGAAAAGGTTATAGAAACAGGCAAAAGTAATACAATTAACTTTACATCTTTCGCATAAATGAAAGCCGCTTTTAAACAAAATAGCATGTGTATTGCAGTAATAGAGCCTTAATAAATTAGAATAAAAACTAAAAGGCAGTACGATTGTTACTTGGGATGTGTTGACGAAAAAAAAAGAAACAAAACATTTCCGAACACACTCACACTTGCAAGCGATGCTAGTGCAAGGTAATCACTCAGCAGGTAAATGTCATAAATGTTGATGCGAGCGCTGTGAGTGGTGGCTTGGCCAACTATTTGTATTCAAATTAATCGTTTTTTCAGGTGGACGATGGGCATCAATTAGAGTGTTACGTCTGCTTGTCTGTGGTAGAGCTATCACTGTCTAGCTCTCGGATTAAAGCTGCTTCCAAGGGTCACTTGGATAACTTTGTTGAAGACAGTAACTTTCTAAATGGCCAGGATCTCGAGACATTCCATGTTGGAACCAAATAAATGCAAAAATTTTGCTTTCCATTTGGTTCCCCCACCGAGCAAATCCCCAACCCCCGAGCCAACAAATTTTTCGCCCCAATTTGATTTTTTAAACCGCCCCTTTTGGAATCTGAACCGTTTTATATTAAGGGCTTATGCTGAAGCGTTCTTGGCGGCAGCCATTACCTCAACATTTAGAATTGATATAACTCAGAATCTGTACTAGATATTGAAAATTTAATCACATCAGTTTGTATGCTTAGTTGCTGTGAGCAATCTGATAGAGTTCGATTCGATGTGCATTCATTAACAATCGAGATTTATCAATTTTAAATAGCGAGGTAAGTTTGCGAGAGAGAGATAAAATATAGGAAAAAATACACGGAGCAGCGATTCACCTTAAGGGGGTCCTCTACTCTCGACGCCCGAAATAGTGAGGTTTTTTTCGAGTTTCAAATTTTAATTTTAAAGACCAAAAAAAAAAATTGATTTTCGTGGAACCTCAATGCACACTGGGCCAGGAGACGAAATTAGCAAGACAAAACCTCTAGCGCTTTGAGCATGCATTTTATCAAGATGATTGCTTCAGCATTGTTGCTCAGTTTTATCTGCGCCACAATTTGGTAATAAAAATTAGTTCCAATTTTCACCGCAAGGGCGGCGCTGCGATACTAACTTTTTTATTTCGCCTTCTAGCGGTTTGATGTCTTCGGCAAAGTTGTAGAGCATAAAATAATAAGAAAGTTTGCCGAAGACATCAAAGTTCTATGTCTACAAATAACAAAGTTACGATTAGTTTTGTAAAATTTAACTGAAATTTGCGTTTTTTCTACTAATTTTCATATTTTCGTCAAATATATTATTTTTGGTACCGTTTATGTGTTGAACCTTATCATTCGCGTATGTTTTGGAAGAGTTCGTATAGTTTTGGGACATAACAAGCGAAATATTAGCCAAAACTTTGAAAAATATCATGAATTTCAAAATTAATTTTCTCAAAAAATTGCAAGTTGTTGCAAAAAATTACTCATGTTTCAGAAAGTACCATATGTGACCTTTCAATTCTGAAATTATGCCCGATACATATTTTGATATATTTGAGATATCTGGATTAATTATAATTAATATTTTTGATCTAGCAACTATTTTTTATTTTATATTTACTATTATTTCAACAGGTTTTGTACGGATTCTGGAAATTGATTTTTATCGGTTTGAGGAAACTGTTTTGTGAGTGTCATCACGGGGTCAGAGGTTAGCAAAAGTCTTCTAAATACATCTTCGATGTTCGCCAGGCGACTGAATTGTCGAGAATGGTGCTCCCGAAATTTTCTGATCGAAATTTTCTGACCACCAAATTTATTTCCAAACTTTTCTCCGGAGACTCGTTGAAATATATTCGCAAAGGAACCAGGCAAATCAAAAAAATATGCGAGTCATTACATGATATAACATCATCGCCAACTTCTTCAAAAAATGTCATTTTATACCGTGAGTGGTTGCTTGAACCATCCAATCCCCATTTTAAAATAACACATAAATTTCCCTGTTCATGAATGTACGGTTCAATATATTTATTCAGTGTCATGAAGAGACGCTCTACCGTATGGTCAACAAGATTTTGAAGAGGAACTTCGCGCATGATGGCCGAATGGAAATATCTGAAATACGTTCAAACATGCAAACTTTTAAAACTTTATTGTAAAGGTTATTATCATTTGCGTGCCCAATATAGTTTGCAAATAAACTTTGATACAGCTCACATTCCGCCATGAAACAGCTTCCAATCAATTGGGAATTGTTCCAATTTTTAAATTTTTTGGTTTTATTAAAAATAATTTCGAAACTTTTGAGGAAATATTTTTTTTTTTTCAATTGGAGAGTTAAAGTAATTTTGAAATAATTTAGAATTATTAAAAAAGCGACTCAAAACCACCACAAAATCCAAAACTTGAAAGAATTATCGATCTATTGGAAGCTGTTTAGACAAGAACATAATTAAATGAATTTGTGCTTACCACGTGGATAACAAGTACTTTTATTATCGCGGATGTCATTGTATGCTGGATAAATGTCATATCCTTTTTTTAGCGTCATGTTCCTTATGTTTTGGTACTGTTGTTTTGTTAGATCGTTTTCACATAAAAACCTCAATGCATCGTCGACTGTAAAACGTTTCATCTCTGGTTCAACAGATAGAGCAAGTTTTTTGAAACGGGAAGCTTTCTCAGGAAATGCAAATAGGTGCTCGACAACCCAAGCAACGGAACGATATCCATCAGTCCTTAATGCCGTTACCGTGGCTGAAACCAATTCTGCTGTGGTGTGTTTTTCTCGCAAATCTTTGGTTTTACGGAGCCTGGTCCTAGGGGTTTCTGCACCAAAAGATATTTTCTTCCTTCCACCAACATTTTTCTTCGGAATATTATTCAAAATTTTAAAGTTTGAATCCAGCCATTTTGAATGTTTCAGGAAAAACAAACTCTTTATGCGGTGGCACTTTGCGTATCGTGATTCAATATTTGATAGTAGCAAACGTAGTGAGTTTTGAACGGAATCAGAAAACATTTTATTATCAGGACATGTTATTTTCTTCTTCACATACGATGCCACATCACCAAGTGGAAGATTCTGTAGGAATAATTCTACTATTTCTCGTACGCGAATACTGCACGCTAATAATAAAATTACTTGAATGAATTCCTACTGGATTAATTAAAATAACCTACCTTGAGCCATAGTGATCTGTAGAAGGCACCAACCACAAACTAGAAGTAATCTGCCGAAAGAACCAAAAGGGTAAACCAGCGCTTCCAAACGGTTGATAACTACACAATTATTATGACATTTGACGTTTGAGATTTGAAGTTTTGAGGCGTATTCAAATGTAATGGGGAAAGTCGTGGTTGCTTTGATATTTCATCAACATCCGTGCACTCATGGACATAGAAAAAATTACTGTGAGGCACGTTTTCAATATTCTCGTGGAAATGAGTGAGGCAACACCAAAACACGGCTAACAGTAATATCAAAAAGGCAATAGAATTATGGCAGCGTGCACAGGCTCATGCTTCAACATTTGCTTCGATGATGACCCCTTGGTTTTGACAGTGAAGTAAACAAGTATGTGTGTCAGCGATCAATCGTATTCGTCGACACACGAATACAAGTGCAGAGGAATACTTATTTTCAATTGACTTTTATAGCACACTATCTTTTACAGATTAAAAATAAAGATATTCGAGGTGAAAAAATAATTCCATTTGACATGTTGACATGAAAACATATCAGATTTTGTACAATGGAATGCATATGTATGTATACGCAAAAAGCAATCAATTATAGCATTGAGTTCGGGCTAAAATCATCAAAAGTTTAAAATACGATATCTCAAATATATCAAAATATGTATCGGGCATAATTTCAGAATTGAAAGGTCACATATGGTACTTTCTGAAACATGAGTAATTTTTTGCAACAACTTGCAATTTTTTGAGAAAATTAATTTTGAAATTCATGATATTTTTCAAAGTTTTGGCTAATATTTCGCTTGTTATGTCCCAAAACTATGCGAACATTTCCAAAACATACGCAAATTATAAGGTTCAACACATAAATGGTACCAAAAATAACATATTTGACGAAAATATGAAAATTAGTAGAAAAAACGTAAATTTCAGTTAAATTTTACAAAACTAATCGTAACTTTGTTATTTGTAGACATAGAACTTTGATGTCTTCGGCAAACTTTCTTATTATTTTATGCTCTACAACTTTGCCGAAGACATCAAACCGCTAGAAGGCGAAATAAAAAAGTTAGTATCGCAGCGCCGCCCTTGCGGTGAAAATTGGAACTAATTTTTATTACCAAATTGTGGCGCAGATAAAACTGAGCAACAATGCTGAAGCAATCATCTTGATAAAATGCATGCTCAAAGCGCTAGAGGTTTTGTCTTGCTAATTTCGTCTCCTGGCCCACTGTGCAATGTTACCCCCTTAAAAATTATTTCCATTGGGTAGTCTTTAATAAAAAATAGATATTTTTCAAAATCATACTTTTTTTTTCTTTATTTTACGTCGGCCTATTTCCTCACATGGTGACAATCACCGACGCCAGGAAGACGACTCCACCACCTGGACCCTACCTAACGACTCATGAATATGAGCCGGTACCAACGGCTTTACTTCCCTTCCGAAGGACGACGTGGCCAGAATTTTTCGCCTCAGAAAAACCACCGACGTCGACTGGGATTGAACCCAGACCCACTGGGGTGCCAAGTAGCAGTCACGCTTACCACTACACCACCGGCGCCGGCAAAATCATACTTCCGTTGGCTATGTTTTCCTGTGATAGATTCTTTTTATTTTGCAAATTGTAAAATGGGTGCAACAATTCGTCATTTTTTTAAAATTTTTACTTAATTTTTTAACACATTAGAGACTATAAAGATGCAACAAAACAAATTTTCGCAAATTTTTCTCGGATAAACATACCGTTTACATGTTTACTAAATAATTTAAAATAAAAAATAGTGGAATCGGACCAATACTTTTATGCAAATTCTTACTGGGCAGCTAAAAAAACAACACTGCTCTCGGAAAAACGCATTTGAAGATGAATTATGGAGTATAACTTGACGGGTGACGGGTATATTTTGGATCCCAGAAACAGACCAATGAATGCAATTTTCGCAAACTCATTTAAGTGACGTATTTTCAGATATATATAAATTGAAATTAAAGAAAAAAGTAGAGAGTAGAGGACCCTCTTAAGAGCATCTTCATATTATTCAACCACTATTGAAAAATTATGGAATATTCGGACTGATATGCATGTCATCCTTATCTGTCTCAAGAGGAATCCACGCCATTCTGCCATGCTATTATAGGTTACCTGCTCAAGACACGTACTGCATTTTATATTATATTTTGTAGCGGTAATTTCAAGTCATGCTACCGATATTGAGTTCTTTTATATATAATTGAACACATTTCTTAGATTCTTGTTTTAAGATCACTTCTAAATAGCAGTAAAATTCATTCTAGTCTGTATCACAAAGACGTAAGATGTTGCAAGGACTAAAATGTATTCTTTTCATAATTCAGGTCAGATAATCATTTGGCAGATCTAAATTCGTGGCACCATTCAACGCAACAAACCCACTCCAGGCAAACATCATTAAATGTTAGTAATTATAATTAAATCACCAAGTCTGACAACTGATATTTCCAGCTCTGTCCACAGACATAAATGGCAATCAGTTCCATTGTAAAACGCAGCAGATTTTTTAACTTATGATTTCAAAGATAGACTACTTTCATGTTCGATTCCACGAAAAAAGAGCAATCAAACTTAAAACTAAGCACAGACTAACGTACATAATTCTCTGATTAAAATTGTCCTAACTTCATCGTCAAGCGTAGTTTTCAAGTTCAGTAGCACTCTCTATTTCTCACACTCTCAAGCATTGATTTGCAAGTAGAAAATCCCTCGGTCATATGATTTTTCCACTAGTTGTTTTTCCTTGATCTATCAACTGGTTGGCTTAAAAAACAGAAGCAAGCCAATGATGTTAGATCTGCGCAGTTCCATAAATGTATAATTGTGGTTTAATTAACTCTCATCGTTGTAGAAATGTGCTTTCTTTCTTGAGTGTCACTTGCATTTGCGACCAACGTTGTTCATAATTTTTCCCTTCAAATCAGTACCGATTTTATAATCATTCGTGACTAATATGTACACAAAAACAAACAAACATAATAGGGTATGTGTCCCTTGACTCGGCCTAATATGCAACAATCGATTAAATTTTTTATTATAACTCATAGAGTATTTGAGCTGGAAGCGATATTGAACTAGTTATACACTTGCTTAGGTATGTTTAATAGGCCATTTGGTAGTATGTATCACGAAAAGTTACACAAATAATTTTATAAAAACTGAAACTTTCGAGGGATATGGATGTAATGTCGGGCTATAAGCACCAAATTGGGTCTATTCATGGATGCAAGTTCGTCCCATCCGACAGATTTGTTATTAAACGCAAACTTCGTATGGTTTTTTTTCTGATTTTCTGATTCAATGCGTTTACAGCTGTATTCGCCCTACCCAACAAACAATTTCATAAATCAAACTATACTAAAACTGCTAAGAAACACTTAATTGATTTTCGCATATGATTGAGCGACCATTTGATAATCAAAACATTATAATTCACTCTACACATATTTTGTTCCTTTAGTTTGTGTTAAGATGAGCCATATGAAAAACTTTCAACCGAAACTCAGACATTTTTATTGTAAATTCTACCGATAACAACATTTGGACTACGCTTTCCATACAACAGGCCTTAGTTGGGAACGTGGAAAAAATATGTTCCTAACATTGGGTCTAAAGTTTTCTTGTTAAATCATTTTTATTTTACCTATGTGACCTGTTAGTTTATAACGTGTGACTATTTTCTGTACATCTTGGCTGTGTTTATAGGTTCAATTTCTGCAAATTTAGATCATTCGAAGATCGTGTAGATGATCTGTTCAGCTTAACCAGTAATGTCATGTTGTCGAAAAAGTTGAGGAAATCGAAAATTACGCGGAAGTGAACAACTATTAATTGATCAATAATGTCTCAATTGCTTTGAAATCCTGATCCTGACATCCTGATAGGAACATAATTTTGATGATTATCGCCAAATTAATGACATTTTTCGTACATAGGCCGAATTAAGGAGCTAGGCTGAAGTTACATCCCGTAACCCTATAAGTTGATTAATATTGTCTCAATTGCTTCGGATTACATCGGTCATCTTAATAGCAACATGATTTTGTTGATTATCGATAAATTAATGACATATTTGGTACATAGGCCGAATGAAGGTGGTAGGCTAACATTACCGTTACTCTATGTTTCGGTCAATATCATTCGTGTTGATGTATTCAGCTCCAATTTGTTTGGTTAAATTCCTTATTAAAGAAGATTTTTCTGCCAATTATGAGTACATTTTAAATCGGTGATTAGCTCATTAACGGATGGCAACTAAAATTTTGGAATTTGTTGAAGAAAAAAGTAATTAGTGAACATATCAAAATGGCCCGTAATCGACTGTTGGCGAAGCTTCCGTTTGATGTCGGAACAGGAGCGCTGTACGGCATCGTGTCAACTTTGCGAATGCTTCTCTTGATTCTACCAATCATCTATTTGCAATTCGTGGCTCTCCACTTATTTTCGTACATAAAGTAGCTCAAAACCCCGAAGAAATCTGTGGTTGGCCGACGCTGAGGCAGATTTGTCGGTTGTTGTTTTTGGGTACAAATGGAATCAAATGGGTATTCAGGAATGATTGTGTTTTTTTTTTGGCGTAACGCGATGACGCTTTATCCGGGCAAAATACGTATTTTCGATCTGCATGATGTTTTTGTAGAAACGGGATCAAAATGTCATTCAAACATCCTATATGGTACGCATCTTGATTGATAGCCAAACCAGGGGGCTTAAATCATGGCTTATAAATACCTCTCTCGGAAATGGCAATGAGCAATATCTCTTTCTGTTCAAACTTATGTCTAAACTTATTCTTCTAAACTTTATTTAAATTTTATGTTCGGAGATTCAGTAGAACTATGCATGGAATAGTGTTGCTCATTTCCAGTAATGTACGTCTTCGAAAGAGGGAAGCCACTTTCGTCGTCCAAAACAAAATATTTTCCTGAATATTTTGTTTATCACCTAGTGGTATTGGGACTTAAACATCAAAATCTGTTGCTCAGTGTATTTCGGGGCTCTTGTCTTCTCTCGACACTCTATTCCGGCTCTCCTCAATGTTTTGCAGATGTACTGGTGAGAACAGCTGAACTTTTTTTTTGCGACATTTCGTTGGTCCAGTGAATTCTTGCTGTTGAAGACACGAGAAAAAGAACAAAGTCCTATTGCGTCCATAGTTTTGACTGGTTTTCCACTACCTTTGTTGCGAGTTTTTGTTGAGGATCTAAGAATATGGTAAATAGTCGAAGCCTTAACATTTTAACTTTAAAAATGTTGTACCGTATACTTTTTGCAGTGAGTTTGCTCAGGAAATGCTTCTTGTTTCGATGATATTTCGAGCAAAACAGAGCAAGCATTAACAGAATGAGAAATTCAAGCAGAAAGAGAAGAGAGAGAGAGAGAAGGGGAGACAGAGAGAGGAGGGGGGGGGGGGGGGAAAGAGAGAAAGCTAACACGTACACACTCTCATTTCTCTCTCAGCTTGTTTGTTGTTGAGCAAGGGGCTTCGAAAAATTCCTATCTTTTTAACTACATGGTCCTATTGATTAGTGTCCGAAATTAACAAGTCCTTTAGTTCAAGTTTGGTCAACCAACCACTGAATTTTCAATACATAACTTTCGTGCACAATATTATAGAATATTCAGAATTACCTATTTCGAGCAATTTGGATGAAATTTTCAACTTGTTTTAAATTTACTACTGGTATGTTTCTTCAGTAGGGTGGGTCACTTTCATCATTGTTATCTACCACCACCTGAAAGAACAAACTGGAAATAATGGACATCGCAGTTTCATTCCGAAAATTGCTGCCACAAAGAATTCTGAGACTTTCCCAAATAAAATATTTTTTTGAATTGTTTGTTAGAGCGTGCCATGAAGGAAGATTTGAGTTTTATGTATACCTACACAGGAGCATTCAAGCCCGCAGATCTTTATCGCACCCAAGTGCACCCCGAGGCTTTGCTGTCGAACGATTCAGTAGTTCCTATCCTTACCTGTAATGAGAGAGATAAACAAAAAAAAGGAAAAATGTTAAAAATGTTATATAATTATGTTTACCGAATGCAACTTTATAGAACCGCATCACGTGAGACGGTACATATAACAGGCGCAAGATCATAAAGCTTTATCACGGCCGTGGTTTGAAGCGCTAATTAATCTGACAAGGGCTGTGTAATTTAGTGCACACGAAGCAAGCGAAGTCCTTTATTTTCGCGCGTTCACATCTCTCATGGGACCACCGACGAATTTTTTTCCCACTTTTGGAAAGGTCGCCTGACCGCGACGGCGGCGCGAAAAAGGTGCTAGCTGCTTCCGTTAACGGGTTAGTACTGATTTTAAGGTGGTGCTAATCAATTATTCGGTAGCAATGCTGCAGAACAACCGACAGGGATTTGCAAGTGTGTATAAGCTCGCTTCTGAGACGACGATGAGAGTAAAAGTCGTCGGCCCTTCTATGGTCTGTTTCGCCAGATATCTTTTATTCAATAAATTAACCGTTGATGAATATTTATTTTGACATTTAATGCTGCGCTTTCTTGTCTTCGTACGGTACAGTTTAAATCATTAATTAGCAAACCAAAAAGGCCGATTTGGGGGTTTCCTGCCCACGTTAATGGTGCCATTTTGATGAATTTTTGGAGGTTGAAAACCTTGGTGGTAGCATTCGATGTAGTGAGTATTAAATCCGACTTCGACACTGTAGCTGACGATGGCGATAATTTAATCAGTGAAACTGTTAATTTGCTCCAACCAGCGATGGACCAGTTCGAGGGAAAAAAAGGTGATCATTGATGAGCTACATGAACTTACACTTCATCTGTAGTGTCGTTTTTTTTCGTGTCTGAGCCGGCCGGAATCGAAAGAGAAAACCCTCCATCAATGGAAAAAATGGACTTTCGTTTGAACTAGTTCTCGTGTTTTTATTTTTGTTTTGTTAAGCGGACTGCCCACTGACTGATTGCCCCGAGGTTGAACCTTGAAAAGCAGTTGTAGGCCATGGAGGCCGAGCATCACATCGTAAACGACAATAACAAGGACAGATAACGATCTACAAGTGGCTGGATGGCTACTTACTCTAGATCATTCGGGGATCAATCGATCGATCGGGAAGACGTCTTCATCGGGTTGACGGTGAAAAAGCAATTAACAGATCAAGGCGATCGGACACTGATAAGGTTTCTCCATATAGGGTGTGTCCCACTCTCAAGGTGACGGTCAATTCGACCGAGTGACGTTAAAAGGGGCTGTGGTGAGGCTATTTGATCTGTTTCCACCACAGAAAGGAGTTCATTAGCGATGGTGGGATTGAACAAGTGAATCAGGTGTTAATGGAAACCGAGAGGAAATCTTCACTACTACTGTGCTAGGGCCTGCATTTGATCAGCTGGCCAGCTTGGTTGTACGGGTTCGATGGTAGTATTGGCAGGCGTGGCTATGAGGTCGGAATCGTGCCGTTGCGGGCTACCATTTGTGTACGATTGGGACGGACCTCATCAGTGTTCATATACTTAGGGCTATTAAAATTTAATAGCCACTTATCGTTCGCGTCAATGGACGAATAAATATGTATGGGTAGTGTACTGTGGACAAGTTTTGGCTCCGTCCGGTGTTTATTTTTCTCATCATCTGTTGAATCGCGTATCTACTTCGAGTAGTTCAGTACTCAATGGGCTCGTGACTCATGTGGAAATGACAGGCTGGTCATCTGGAGTAATGGCAATTCGAGATGAGTTCAAATACTGCAGTCTGTCATGACTTGTGGTTTTTATGAGTTTGAAGATCTATTGAGAGCATTGAAAAAAGACGATTGATTATGACACTAAATTACTAACTCTACATTGATAACACGAGAGGATGTACCGATCAGTTCGGCGATGGTACTTCTGCTTCTTTGCAAATATCGATTTTAGTCAGCGCATCTTGTTATATAAGATTAACGTCTAAATTATTGTTCATTGTTCAACGCTTTTTTACAAGATTCTCCTACCACCTGGAAGTGAAGCCAGCTGTACATCGTCAATCAAAGTAACCCTATTGTTTACAGTCAATCTTTGACAGCGCTATCAGTTGTTTTGTAGTAGCCATGACTAGATCAGTAAAAAAAACCTCCGTTCGATTGTGTATTCTTACTAACACCTGCACACATAGGGCGCAGAGATCCGTCACCGAGGTGCAGTTCGTGTTGATAGGATACAGCATATCCGACATCTACATGATCGCCCTGCTGGACGAAAGAAAGTGCGTCGAGTTGAAGCTTGGTTTTGATCGTCTGACGGTTTTGTGCGACCGGAAAGTCAAGCAAAAGCTGGAGCGCAAAACGGAGGGGAAGGTGGTGAAATCTTTCCATACCGTGCGCTGAAAGGTTGGTGGAACTGAACAAACCTTCAAAAAATACCTCCAGTCCATAGACAATGTCATGCAGAAGCATAGGTCCAGGCCGGCGGTTTTTGAGCAGCAGGCCACCAACAAGAAGCAGCGGTGGCTGATAACAATGATCAGGAAGAATTTCCCGGCGAAGCGCATTATGGTGAATCTCCCACACCAGGTTTCCGACGAAGGTTATTCTGTGACTGCCTCTCAGCTAGAAAGGGATGTCGAAGTCGATTGTTCTTTTCTTCAGTACTCGCTGTAAATGGGAGGATTTACAGTACCAAATACCAATCGAAAGTGTCAGTCTTTATCTGAAAGCACCATGCGGGATAGGATGTCTTTTCCCAGAGGCAGCCAATCGAGAAAAAAGCACAACTACAATCCAACACCATGCTGAAAGTGGCTTTAAGTTGATAGCAATTCCATAGAAAAAAGTTATACAATCTCTCAGAATTTTGTAATATTTGGTAAGATCGTTCCTTATTGTTTCTTGACAATTAGAACCGTATTTTTGTTTACTTCATCATGAAACTGGTCTTTTCCAACTAAAATGGTCTTAACTTTTTTTAAAGCGTTTTTTGACTCATTCTCTTGTTTTTTTTTTTTTTCAAAAGGACGGGAAAGCAGAAAAAAAACCGATTTTGCATGCTATGAATCACACTCCAGGCTTGCATTTAAATTATCATTGCCATATTGCTTACGAAGAGTGAACAACCCAAAGATCGTTTGTTTTATATTGCAAATAGATCAGATAGACCTCTTAAGGCTTATGTGACCCTTCGATTAGTTGCCACTTTTTTTGCAGAGCTGTTTATTACGCCAAAAGTATCAAATCATGCAGTATATTCACATAGATAACGGTTATAATTCTTTGGCGTAGCATTTTTTCTTTTTGTTATTTTTTTTTTTCTTCCAAAATAATCAACACACGCAACCAATGAGAAGTAATGTTATCTTTTTTATCTATAGAGTATGGGAGAAAGGGATTGTGAAAGATGAACCGAGTAGATGAATAAATTAAAATCAATATAATGCGCAAAATAACAGGTGAGTTCATATCAGTGTAAAATTTCATCCTTATTATATCCATCGATTACTATCCAATAACATCAGGAGAAGGGGAAGGGTATCACATATGCTACTCATTTTTTTCACTGCCACGTCGTAGAACGTTTATATAAAGGCACTAACTTCAGGTGTGATACTGGTGGGTTAGGCCGCAATTTACTCTTAGCCTTCTTACTTTCAAACTCAGGGAAACGACTAAAAGTATACTTTTCATTTCGTGACAACTTATGTTATTGTTCATCCATTTGTTTTATGGAATGAATAACCAAAATACCTTGTTTGCTCATGGTATAATAACTGAATTTAATTGCACTATTTTCGAAAGGGGTGGATGTTTTCATTAGGGTAATTATCTGACTGTTCGAAATAAAGCACATAGTCACAGAAAAGTGTTACTAAAGACTGACGATGACAAACATGTATATTAGAGATAGGACGCGGCCCGCTTGGGAAACATCATTTGAAGCAGTAGAATAAACCTTGTGATTTATATCACTAGTAATGATTGGTGAGTCATATACATTATCATGGGGTCAAGGTTTTCGTATTACCTCCTTGTTTGCAAAGTTCAAACACGGCCCTTCAACCCGGCCGCGCTTTAATTCAAAGTTTGGGAGTGGTGGGAATGCAAGGCGATGAGATTGAGTAGGAACATGTATCCTCCAAACCAAACAATAAAAATAAACCCACTGGATAAGAAATAGAAACGTTTTTTTTACTAGGTTTCAGATTATTTCGTTTTTCAAATATATTCAAATTTGAGATGGCTACTAGGTCCCAAGCTGAAGAATGGGCTAGAATGTAGGGTTGAAACATTTAGCCTTTCTTTTTTATTTTGCTTTTGGTTTGATTTGGGTGATTAGAATTAGAGGTTCTGAGGTTCTTAGTTTAGTTAGGTTACAGGACAGTGATAAGATATTTTTTTGTCAAAGAAACGAAAAGTCTCGTTGTGAGAATATCACCAATAATCTCACATACACCCTGCATGCCACCAAAAAAACCTTAAACCTTCTTTCTCTTTTGTTTTATGCTACTAACTCTCTACATGCGGTTTTGCAACTGTCATGAACGCAAGTGGTTGTGAAATTCAAGCACCTGATCAGACATCCCAGCACGTGGTCAAGGTAGTCGAGAACGGCTGTGAAATGGATCGATTCAAGTGCGAAGGACCTCAATTTCAATTTCAAGACAAAGTACCTGTGGAGCATCCTCGAAAAAATCAAAGACATCTCACAAAGAGAAGTATCATTATTCCTTGTTAAGTATATATCAAATCAAAACTGTAAGATCAAAATGTTATATTACAGTCACTACTAATTTCAAGTCAACAAATTAACCATTTTAACCCCCCCCAACCCAAAAAAAAACAACAAACCCTCCCCCCCCCCCAAACCCCCCCCCTTTAAAAAATTAAACCCAAGTCCCCCACCATTTTTCCCAAAGGGGACGGTCGGGGCGGAAAACAAACATCGACGCGCGGTTTGATTCGCCTTGGTCCAGGACGTGCATCATGTTGAAAAATTCGCGTCGTTCACTGGATACATAGAAGATTCCCTTTTAAGTTTGATTCGGCTTGTTGTGGAACCGGCAATTACCTCCTTCGATATAGTGGGTGGCTCCTCAACACTCGACCGGTACGATTGGATACCAAATTACCAATTTACCAGCACCGTTGTCATTCGGGGAATAATCCTTCTTGGGCAAATTTAAAACACTCGCGGACAAATTAAAACTCTATATTTATAAAACTCACAAAAAAACTACACAACACTACATTTATTTTTGGCTTACATACTAACAATTTGATCTTATAAATTAAACACGTATAAAAATTCTTGGCCGTACGAGGGCCACTACGCGCGCCTGTGTTTCAGTTGGACGACCGAAAAACAACTAACTCCTCGAAACGAAACTGGTCATCAGAAGCCCAATTATCACGAACGCCGAAGATTAAAACGAACAACGACTCCCTAGAATTGGACATCGCTCCTGATAAAACTCCACTTATCTCGCACAAACATATCCACCACTGCAGTTCTAAGTGGACGTGCTCTCATACGTTCTCCCGGGTGCCGTTCAGAGCTCTCACGAATAACGCATTTGCCTGCCGGAGATATCGATAGACTCGGATGATTGTACTTTCTGTTCGCACTCCAATTCTGTAAAATCTATCGCTATAGATGACCTGCTGTCTGATTGTTTGCTGGACCGCAGACAATCGATTGCTTTGCAATCCAATGATCAGCAGCAGATGTAGGCTCGTAGTTTAGTGCACCAGGGTTGTAGCTTCGGGCAAGCGGCGATACTGTTCCACAACATCCTCACCCACCCAGAAATAGCTGCCATTTCTGAAATAAAATAAAATATCCTCTTCGACGGGAAAGGGAATGGGAAGGTTGAGCTCGAATCATAAATTTCATTAGCTGGTTGTTGAATTCAGAAATGGTAGGATACACAATTTTTCTACAGGGCGTTTGAGGATTCCGGACGCTGTTTTCAAAGTAACCACCCTTACAATCCCGTCGCTACCAGGATGAATAGCAGTGATTCGGCCTAGCTTCCATTTCATTGGAGGTTGGTTATCCTCCCGAATAATAACTAGCCCACCAACATCGATCTTAATCGGTGGTTTCCATCGCTTATTTCTTCCCTGAAGCTGGCACAAGTATTCACGTCGCCATCTCTTCCAAAAATCTAGGAGCAGCTTCTGCATCAATTGGAAGCGATCCAGGCGGTTAAGTTTGACATCTTCCAAATTGGGATCCGGTAAGCTTTGCAGACTAGAACCGATTAAAAAATGAGACGGTGTTAATGGCTCCAGATCGTTGGGATCGTCAGACATGGGCGTCAACGGTCTTGAATTTAAACAACCCTCAATCTGAACTAGCAACGTGGAAAAATCCTCTGGCGATAACGGCGTTTCTCCTACTACTTTAACCAAGTGAAATTTGGCGGACCGCACCGCGGCCTCCCATAGGCCTCCAAAGTGAGGAGCACTCGGTGGGTTAAAATGCCATCGTGTCCCTTGCTCCGAGCAGTGTCTCGCCACACCTTCCTGATGTTCTTTCATCCTGAGTAGATCGTCCAATTCCTTCAGCTTATTTCGCGCTCCTACGAAGTTTGTGCCATTATCGGAGTACAAATTTTCGCATTTTCCTCTTCTGGCCGAGAATCGTCGTAGGGCTTGAATGAACCTGTCAGTAGTCAGGTCCGACACAAGTTCGAGGTGCACCGCCTTGGTACACAGGCAAATGAATACAGCGACATACATTTTTACCGCTGGGCGCCGGGGTGCTGGCCGGACAAAAAAAGGCCCACAATAATCTACGCCGGTCTGGGAAAACGGTCGAGATACGGTAACACGTGGTGCTGGCAGTTCTCCCATAAACTGCTCGATCGATGATGGTTTTGCCCGGAAGCATTTCATGCATTGGTGCACTACGTTTCGAACCACGCTCCTTCCTCCCAGAGGCCAGAAACGCAATCGAACAGTTGCCAACAGTAACTGCGGCCCAGCGTGTAGTAGTTTCTCGTGGAAGTGACGTAAAATCAGCCTTGTAAGCTGATGGCGTGCTGGTAGGACCATAGGGTGCTTCGTATCCTCTGCCTCTTTTGAATGCGCTAGTCGTCCTCCGACTCTAATCACCTGATCCTTTGATATAAACGGGTTGAACCAACGTAGTGGTGATCTTCTCGAAACCGAGTCTCCCTTGGATAATGTCTTCCATTCCTCTACGAAGCATTCCTGCTGAACTCTCCGAACCAAGTTGACTTCTGCCTCCTTCAACTCCGCTGTTGTGAGGAACTTCGGTGGATTCCGCTGTTCGCGAGGTGTACGCAACAAGTTCAAGTACCGCAACCAGTAGGCCGTTTGTCTAACGACCTCGATGTATGATGAGGAACGTCCTAGGTACCACTCGTTGAACTCCTCGGCTGGGGAACTAGTGTATGCGACGGCCGTACGTCTCTTCTCCTTCTCTGCTTCGGTTGCGCTCAATGACTCCGGTGGCTCTGGCCAACCACCAGGTTCCTCCTCTAACCATCGCGGCCCACACCACCAGAAACGATTGTGGACAATGTCCTCTGGCATGATGCCTCTCGAAATAAGATCGGCAGGATTTTCTATCCCTGCAACGTGTCTCCACTGTTCTGGACTCGTGAGCGTCTGGATTCTCGACACTCGGTTGGCAACGTACGTATTCCAGGTTGTCGGTAAGGCCTTGATCCAACGCAAGACACAGGTAGAGTCTGTCCAAAAATACACCTGCGTGGATATTTTTAAGGAATCCATAATCTTTATGAACAGTTCCGCCGATAAAACAGCGCCACACAGTTCCAAACGCGGAATGGTTTGGCATTTCAAGGGCGCCACCCGTGATTTTGACGACAAAAGGCATACCTTTATTCTTCCTGCTGCATCTACACTCCTTACGTAAATGCAACATCCATACGCCTTCTCGGAAGCATCTGAGAAGCAGTGAATCTCCTTGGATACGGCAGCGGGGACGATGACATAGCGATCAATCCTGACTTCGTTCAACAGGGGAAGCTGGCAAAGTAACATCCTCCAAACCTCACCCACCGTCGAAGGTATTGGCTGGTCCCAGTCCAGCGCCCGATCGCCTTCGTCTCGATGTCTCCACAGCAATTGCATCACAATCTTTGCAGTTGTGATTGCTGCTCCAAGCAGTCCTAAGGGGTCGAATAGCGTAGCTATAACCGAGAGTACCTCCCTTTTGCTGAACTGCTGATTCGGTCGCGCTGACGGACTGTTGAAGTTGAACCTCAGTTGATCGCTCTTCGGCATCCAGATGAGCCCGAGGGTTTTTATGGACGGATCCGGGTCTAGGTTGATTCCGTCCGCCGTTCGAATTGCTAAACTGTCTTCAGGAAGTCCTTCCAAGACCTTTGGACTGTTGGATGCCCACTTCCTCAGTTTGAAACCACCTCTTTCCGTAATTTCGCTGAGCTGTTTTCGCAATTCGCAGGCTTCTCTCACCGTGTCCGCTCCCGTGATAACATCATCCATATAAGTGTCTTCGCTCGCCGCACGTGATCCGAGGGGGTATGCTGTTTCTTCATCCATCGCTAGCTGTTTAAGGGTCCTTGTAGCCAAATACGGCGCCGGTTTGGTACCGTACGTAACGGTCTTGAGCTCATATATACTGATGTCGCTCTGAAGATTTGAGCGCCACAAGATACACTGTAGATGCCTATCCTCCGGGTGTACCCAAATTTGCCGGAACATCTTCTCGGCGTCAGAAACAAGCATTATTTGTTTGGTACGGCTTCGCATGATAATCGACCTAAGATCATCCTGTATTACCGGTCCAGTCAGTAACACGTCGTTCAACGATACGCCGGATGACGTTGCGCAGGAGGCATCAAACACCACCCTGACCTTGGTAGTAGCGCTGTCCTCTTTGAAAACGGGATGATGGGGCAAGAAGCATCGCCGTTTTGTTGTTAAGGCCGTCCCTTCAACCTTTTCCATGTGTCCCATCGACTCGTATTCTTCCATGAAGTCGTGGTAACTTTTGTGAAGGTTGGCATTCCTTGCCAGCCGTCGCTCCGTACCTTGGAGACGCCGGATCGCAATGTCCTTGGATTCACCTAACCTTTGAATAGCGCCTTCTTCCTTCGGAAGTGTAACCGTATACCTGCCATCGGGATTTCGTTGGACTGTATTCCGGAATAGGTCCTCACATCGTGTTTCCTCCTGTGATAGTACCTTGACCAAACCAACCTCTTCGCTAGACCAGAACCGGGCAACTAGAGATTCCAGTTTCTCTGTTGCGGAAGCGTTGCAGGTAATGTGCAGATCCTGATTAGAATTGGATAAACCTCCACACACCACCCATCCGAAAACCGATTCGTTCAGCGTCGGCAATTGGTTGCCTAGGTTGATCCTTTGACCGGTTTCGAAGAAATCGAAAAATGATTCGATACCGAGTACCAAGTCCACCTTGCTCGACTCGAAGAAAGCGGGATCTGCCAGTTTGATCCCTGGGGGAATTGACCAACCATCCGTGCGTATTGTAGCTGTTGGCAGATTCACCGTCACGTTGGGAAGAACGAGAAAGTTCATTGCTTGCGAGAAAGGAGAAACTCGCGATCGCACCACCGCTTGTATTTTGGTTTTGACCTTGGTTCCTGCTTGACCAATTCCACGTACCGAGATTTCCACCCTTTCTCGTTGAGTCTTCATCCGTTGACTCAGTCGCTCCGTGATGAAGTTGCTCTCTGAGCCCGAATCCAAGAGAGCGCGAGCAGGAAACCGCCCACCATGGTCATCTTCCACGACGACGACCGCAGTTGCCAGCAAAACTTGCGAAGAATATTGTTGAGCCGTACCAGAAACCGATATGTCGGTAGCCGCCATGTTGACTACCTGAGAGGAACCCGAGCCAGAAGCCTCGTTGACTCCGAAGGACTCCTTTGGAATTGAAGGATGGTTGCCCCTAGCAACCGCTGCAACCTTTGCAGAACTATCCTTCCCTGACCTGAAACACACCAAAGTGTGGTGACGACCCTTACAATTCTTGCAATTGAACTTGGACTGGCACTCCTTGGACAAATGACCCACTCTGAAACAATTCCTGCAGAGGAAGTGCGTTTTCAGCAGCGCATCTCTGTCAGACACCGACATCCGTTGGAACACGTTACATTGATGGAGGTAGTGGTTCTCCTTACATGCCACACATCGTGCTCCTGACGACGACTGCATCGTGCTGTAGCTGGCCTTCCCTGTTAGCAGTTTCTGCCTCTGGTATTGTGGCTGCGACGGTTGAGCACCCCTGGACTCAGCAGCCTTCGTTGGAAGCGACTCGAGAACACGAATCCTTCGCTGCAGAAACTCCGACAGATCCTTCAAAATATCCTGCTCCTTTGTGGATGAAAACTCCTCCCAACCTCGGCGGGTCACTGGGTCCAAACGATTGGTCAGAAGATTAACTAGCAGGAGATCCTTGTACTCCGCCGGCTCGACAACCTGGTCTAATGTTTGTACAATTCTTTCGAACCCCTCCACAAGAACGTGTAAATCCGAAACCGACTCCTTAGAAAGCGAAGGAAGACTAAAGAGCGACTGAACCTGCCTTTTCTTGAGCTGCTTACTATTATTGTAGCGCTTAGTAAGCGCGTCCCACGCGATCTTATAATTAGCCTGCGTTATCTTTAATGGATCAATTAAAGCCTTTGGTTCCCCCTGAAGACACCCCTTTAAATAATGAAATTTTTCCACCTCCGGTAGATCAGTCCGCCAGTGGATCAGGGATGTGAACAAATCACGGAAACTAATCCACTCGTCGATGTCGCCGTTGAATGACTGCAGCTTGATCTGCGGTAGCCGCACATGGTCGAGGGCACCATGCAACATCGAGTCGTTGGCATGCGTTGACTGGTCCAGCTCCGGTGGACCCTGTAGCTCCTTCGCCTTGTCCTTGAGGGATGACTTCGAACGGTAGTATTGATCGCTGTAGACAAGACGATCCTTGTTGAAGGTCTCATCATCCTCGTCGTAGTCGTCGTGGCATTTGATTTCAACTAATGTTTCGCCGTACCTCTCCCAGAGTTCTTCAATCCTTTCTAGGCGCATGTTGACATCAGTCGCGGTGGTGGCCTCATCGTAGCGTTGAGCGAACTTCCATATATCGTCCAGGTCGGTTTGAATTTCCCCCAGCTTGACGATCAAAGCTTTCAACGCTGTTAGCTTACGGGGCGCCATGGTGATTGGAGTTGCTCGTACAGGTAAGGGGAAGAAAGACGATTGGTGTAGTGATCCACGTGATTCCAAGCTTCGGCAGGCATATACTGTGTATATTTACCTCACACAGTGCAATGCGTCATCAATCCACATAAACCCAAGCAGGAACACTGAATCTCCAATTGTTGATCGATAGAACCAATCGTCTAACACACAACCCAAAAAAAAGTAGACCAAAGGGGGGGGGGGGAACTAATGTAGTATCCAACAAGCCTGGCCACGGCGGACCATATACTATAGTAAGTTACCTTTGAAAACAAATTGCTGAGCCCAAACGTTTCTGCAATTCGTAGCTCAAGTAATGTCACACGATGATGGTTATTATAAATGCTCAACGTCAATGTTTAGGCAGGAAATCGAAGAGGAAAAAAAACAGGGTGTAATATCCAAATGTGATGCTTCGGCAGGGCATATACTGTGTTGACTCACCTGAGCAACTAACAGCGGTGCTAATCCCTGAGCAGAGCAAAATTCCAAATCCAACACCAAATATCGAAAAATGGCACCAAGTGCACTCAGAAAGTCATCAAAAATGGTTCGTCGAAGAGGATTCAATTTATTAAAATGTGTATTTACTGTCGTCCTGCTTCGGTGACATATACATTCTAAGACTCACCTGGACAGGTAACTGTTGGTGCGACCTCTTCTGTTCACTTGTCGTCTCATGTGGCTGAAGTGGGTGGGTGGGTTGTTTCGCTAGCGGTAGATCCAATCATTCCAAAAGATCCAAACGAAAACGGATGAGCTGTAGCAATTCCGATTGCTGTTCCAACGCTTGGAACCCACTGGATATCCTTTCCAAAAAGAGAGGTTGCTCCGAAGTGCAAGAGGGAAAAACACGTCGAAAAATGGCGTTAGAATCCAGAAATCTTCACTTCGGCCGAACATATACTGAACTTATGAAATTTACCTGGACGATAAACCATCGCACTGGTTCAGTGTTTCGGCAATCCCATAGATGACAAAACCTTGATGCACAGCTCCGGCGAAACCTTGAACCAGTCTAACACAGATGGATTCCTGTTGTCCTGAATATCGTTCGAATGCGTTCCAAAGTCAGCAATATATCACCGAGCAGCTCACATACAGGTTCACATGCAGATTTTGATATAAACTCCGGTTAGTAATAGGTTTTTTGTCCTCGCTTCGGCAGGACATATAGTTTGTTCCAACTCACCAACACAAAAATTCCATTCGATGGATGTCCTAACCAAGCCAATGTAGTTGGGATAATGCGCAAAGCTCCAACAATATCCTGTTGTGTAGCATCAAAGGACCAACACAATTGTCCGCGAGTGTGATGGCGGGGTGGTAATTGTGCGCCCTGTGAATGGCGATCGCCTCCTTTATGCCTTCTTTGATAATGGCGCGAATCCAAGCGCAGTATTGTTCCAAGCGATGCAAGTAGATTTCCAAGGTCCAAAATTCCTTCCGTGGTCCAACCGCATCCGGTTCGAAGGACCAAAAATGTTGTGGAACCGGCAATTACCTCCTTCGATATAGTGGGTGGCTCCTCAACACTCGACCGGTACGATTGGATACCAAATTACCAATTTACCAGCACCGTTGTCATTCGGGGAATAATCCTTCTTGGGCAAATTTAAAACACTCGCGGACAAATTAAAACTCTATATTTATAAAACTCACAAAAAAACTACACAACACTACATTTATTTTTGGCTTACATACTAACAATTTGATCTTATAAATTAAACACGTATAAAAATTCTTGGCCGTACGAGGGCCACTACGCGCGCCTGTGTTTCAGTTGGACGACCGAAAAACAACTAACTCCTCGAAACGAAACTGGTCATCAGAAGCCCAATTATCACGAACGCCGAAGATTAAAACGAACAACGACTCCCTAGAATTGGACATCGCTCCTGATAAAACTCCACTTATCTCGCACAAACATATCCACCACTGCAGTTCTAAGTGGACGTGCTCTCATACGTTCTCCCGGGTGCCGTTCAGAGCTCTCACGAATAACGCATTTGCCTGCCGGAGATATCGATAGACTCGGATGATTGTACTTTCTGTTCGCACTCCAATTCTGTAAAATCTATCGCTATAGATGACCTGCTGTCTGATTGTTTGCTGGACCGCAGACAATCGATTGCTTTGCAATCCAATGATCAGCAGCAGATGTAGGCTCGTAGTTTAGTGCACCAGGGTTGTAGCTTCGGGCAAGCGGCGAT
Organism: Aedes koreicus; assembly: GCA_024533555.2. Lineage (NCBI taxonomy): Eukaryota > Metazoa > Arthropoda > Insecta > Diptera > Culicidae > Aedes > Aedes koreicus. The sequence goes on along the minus strand of JAHHFK020000961.1, from coordinate 231,815 downwards.
ACTGTTCCACAACACGGCTTAAATTCGGTCTGCTAAGTCCATAAAATATACAGCAATTGCAAAGGCTAATTTGATTCCTTTGGGGGAGAACCCGGAAAAAAAAAAATATTAAATAAAAAAAAAATTTTTGACCCCTTTTTAAAAAAAAACCCCCCCCCCGCCGGGGTCTCTCCCGCCGCGGAGGTTTTCTATTTCCTCGAAAAAATTATCTCCCCAACACTCCATGGCGGCCACCCGCCCTCAAAAAAAAAAAATTTATCAAACCAAGGTAAACCAAATACCGCGTTTTAGCCCAAACCGGCCGCCAAACGACCCCTGCCAATATTGTAAGCCTGCCAAACGACGGGTTTATCCTCGGTCCAGTGCAGTTCGTGCCCGGTCTGGAGGAGTTTTTTCCGTTTCGGATCGTGCTCCGAAGTAAGCCAGCAGCTTTTTTTGACTACTAGAACCACCCTAATAGAAAAATCACCTAAATAACCTAGCAGTTTCAACAACTGCTCCGTTAGTTAATCTTAACTCGAAAGTTTTCCTAGATCTAGCAAACTCTAAGTTTTGATTGATTAGAGGCACCCCTTAACCATGCACGATTGAGCCCAAAATATGCACAGGGTCACATTTTGGGGCAATATAACGTTTGCGCAATATTGGTTTTTGAAATTCTATTGAGAAGCTTTTTCAACAACTGAAAAGTCTAAAACTGAAAAAAACTGAAAAGTTATATGGAGCATGTGTTCTGGCTCTATGGTTCTTATGAAAATACGAGGTCACGTTCTTTTATCGTCATCTTTGTTTGGGTCCCTTTTCATTGTTCGATTCCTGAAAATGAGAAAGAGGACTCGCTTGCAAGGGTGGGCGCTATGGAAGGCGATATTTATGACCGACAAATCGCCTTCAACGAATTTTTCTATATTTTTCGTCAGATATCACTCGTTAGCTGGCAGTATAAATGAAGTAAAGGAGATTTGGGGCGATGGCAACGTTCTATCATCCCAAAAGTGTCGAAGAAATCTTGGTTGATGTCTCGCTTTATGTCCAATCCTTATTCTTTGAACGCTCATTAATACCGAGTTGGGCTGAGTGACAACGACACAATCTCTGTGAATGTGGACAAGGTTACCAGGACGCAGATCACGTTATTTGGTTTTGTGCTGAGCATCGTGGAGTCAGATCTGAGCTTTATGATTCCCTTCGGGCTCAAGGTAGACAACTCAATGTACCGATTCGAGACATTTTGGCTGCACTCGATCTGGAGTTAATGAAACTTATTCACGTGTTTTTAACTAACATTAATTATAGATTGTAGTTTGATTAACTTACTTGTGTTTAGGTTAAATTTTTGAGGAATGTGTGCGTCAGTGTGTGATTGTGGTTATGTGTGTGAGAGTGAGTGATTTTTTCAAAAATGGAAAACGTTCAATTAAAAATTGTAATTTGAAATTCTAGATGTAAGAAAACCATTGTTCCATATGCTTTGTTCAAAATTTCCACCGCAATTTTCCCATCCATAAAATTATAATTCCTATTAATCTCGAGACGGCCGCGAGAAATCGATTCTACTCCATTAACCTTAGTTCTAAGATAACTGATGTATATAAACAAGAAAACTTAGATCTTTAAAGTTGATTCGATTGAGCTTGTACAAATAAATGAATTCATATAACAAAAAATCAATACATTGCTATGTAAACTAGACGGTTTGGACTCAGATGCATTGTAAATCATATAATTTGTATAACTTGTAACATCCCAAGTAACAATTTTAGTTCCAGTCGTATAGCACTGCTAAAGCTTTGTTGATAAAACTACATTCAAAACTGTTTTGTGTACCAAGCCAAACATACACAACAAAATGGCTCACTCCATAGAAAGTTGTGAAAACAAGCTAATCAAAGCTTTATAAGACCATAAAGATTTTGGAAATGTTCTATTGAACGATGTTATGACCACTTGAGAACCTTCATAAAACCTATTGGCTGCCATGAAAAACCAACATACGGCCAAATGGCCACAGCTGTTTAACTTCACTGTGATATGGTTGGTTTTTGTTGTTCGGCTTTTGTTGTTCGATTCTCTGCTCTTCTGATTCACTGTTGCGGAAAATTTAGTTTGATAGCAAAATATTCAAAACAAATTTAGTTTTTTTTCAGCGTATCATGCTCCAAATCATGTGCGCATTTAATTTTATGGTGAATATTGGCACAATAAAATTCGTAAATTTATGCGCCTCGGAAATGATGGGAGTTTACAACAACAAAAACGAAATTAAAACAAATATATTCGACCAATTAGTCATGAATTTCCTTAAAATTGATAGAATTCAATAAGGTTCTCTTAAAAAAATGCCAAAACTGGTCTTCGATCTACAATTCATTTGCTTCACATTTAAAATTTGGTGCATTTATTTTTCCACATTGCAAAAATTTCTTACATTTCGATATGGCGGTTGGAGTCAATCATAATTTTGCCAAAAAGCCAATTGATCTTCAAAATGACTACTTTAAAACTATTTGGTCATTTGATGAAGTTTGTCATTTGGTCATGTTTTTTGCCGTTTTAAAACAACATTGAAGCTAACATAAGTTTTTATTTGCTTTTTACAGATGGCGTTTCGTTTGGACCACCTGCCGGAAACAAGAACAATCAATGATTCCAACATTAAAATCGGCAAACATACTTTTGCATATAAAAAGTAGTAAGCGATCCATAAAAAATGAAAATCATGCCATGAAAAACGCGTTCTTGGCCCATAAAGCTCTGGTGAATATCCATAAAAGCTCTGGTAAATAGCAATGATCCATTACATTCATCAATGTGATTCAAACCTTACATCAACTTTAGCAGAAAAATGTCAAAAATCTACCGTTATATATCTAGGGTATGATCGATACAATTGTACGGAATATTCAGAAACATATTGCTAATGACCCATAAAAGGTTCAATAACTTTTCTTAAACTTGTAAAATTGATCCGTAAAATGTAACCTTTGTGCAATAAAATATATTCACATGTTCCAGCAAATATTCGAAATGTTCCATAAATAAATCCATAACACGATGAATAATGAACCATAAGCTTATAAAAAAAATCCTTAGTAAATCAGCTTTGCCCGCTCAATCATATAAGAATGGTCCATAAAAATCCAGGTTTAGGGATTATTTTTCAAAAATCCACATAGATTGTTTAGTTGATCCCTAATTGCGTTAGTGACATGCTTTTTATATTAGGTATCCGGATAAAATATTGCTGCCAAAGAAGGATTGATGAGCTTTTGCGGAATCGTATTGAAGATTGAAGAACTAAGGCGGCAGAAAGTGGTCGATGTTTCCGACATCCGAAGTGTTGACATAGCGTAGATAAGATTTCAGAAAAATGACTGATTCAAACATTTGCCCGGTAAGGTCTGTATCCACATTAATCCGGACACCTTCAAATCATTGTAACTTTTGAAATATTGCACGTAGGAATGAAAAATTTCATTGTGGTATAGCTGAGAGTCTATGATGAAAAAGACTATGATTGATGTTTACATTTCATGTTTAGTATTCAAGATGGCGACGAAAGAAAAACAAGTGCGCAAGCGAATTTTGAACGGGCGTACGGCAAATCCTGACTTGTCAATACGGGACCTTGCAAAATCTTTGGATTTGCCTAAATCCACTGTTCACGATGTGCTCAAATCATTTTCGGAACGTTTGCCGGTGGAGAGAAAACAAAGAAGTGACAAAAACATTGGACGCGCTGATCCTGTCATGGACCGAAAGGTGAAAAGGATATTAACGAAAAACCCAAATCACTCCATTCGAACGGTGGCTCGTAAAATAGGGATGTCGCCTGGTCCAAAAATCAAAACATCGTTTGGGACTTAAGTCGTATAAAGTAAAAACAGTTCCAAATCGCAACGACAAACATAACTTGGCAGCAAAATCAAGGGCTCGACGTTTCAAGCAGCTTCCAGGGCTGGCTTTTTAATCTGCTATGGCCAGAAATGCTACAGCTGAGCATTTCAGATCGAAGAAGGCATCGAAATTTTCCAAAAAATACCTTGTGTGACAAGCAATTTGCACGTGTGGCAAAAAGAGTAAATCTTTCGTCACTACAGGCACAATCAACAAGGAGATCTCTCTGAAAGAGTGTCTGCAGAAGCGATTGCTACCCTTCATCAAAAGTCACAAAGAAAAACCTTTGTTCTGGCCCGATTTGGCATCATGCCACTATGCTACAACTGTGATGGAGTGGTACCAAGTAAATCAAGTGAACATTGTACCAAAAACCTCAAACCAGCCAAATTGACAAGAGCTACGACCAATCGAGAGATATTGGGCTCTGATGAAGCGGAAGCTTTCTGGAAAGAAGCAAGGAATCAAAGACTTGATGTCACTTCCAGCAAATTTGGACAAAGACGGCTTCTACGATTTCTGATGAGTCGGTACAAACTCTAATGGACGGAGTTAAGCGCAAATTTCGAAAATGTTATGCAAATACCGAATAGCTATGTTTTGTCTTCACGAATTGTTAAAACACATCCCATGAATCTGAAATAAACAACTACGACGAAAATATAATGCGAAATTTATGTTCTTGTGTTGTTTATTATGTTGTTTATGTGTTTATTCATGTTTTGAGGTGTCCGGATTATTGCGGATACAGACCTTATAAGGAAAATAGAGGATGTTTTTTGTAATAAGGTCCTAAAGGAATGTGAGATCAACAATAGTCAGACCTATAATGTTAAGTGCACAAAGTTGATTTGTTATGAATCCTTATTTGAAGATTATGGTTCGTCATTCAAACTGTTATAGATCTTTCGTAATATATTTATAGAACATTTATGGATAATCAATAATTTATGGACGATATGCACATATGTTAGTGCACAAAGGTTACAATTTTGCAAGTTTAAGGAAAGTTATTGAACCTTTTATGGATCATTTACAATATGTTTATGGGTAATCCGAACAATTTTATCGCTCACACCCTTGATATGTAACGGTTAATTTTTGACATTTTATTGCCAAAATAAATAAAAATTATGGATCCAATTGAACAATTTTATGGATCATTTCAATTTTTTGTGGATTTTCACCGGAGTCTTATGGGTCTAGAATGCCTTTTTTATGGAACTTTTTTTTAATTTTTCAGAGATCATTTCTTCAATGTTAAAGGTGCAAACTTAGGGCTGCCATTGAAAACTAGGAAGTATGTTGATGTAGCTGTTTTCATAATATTCTAAAACATTGTTTTAATTTTTTAATAGGGGGAAAACACTCTGACATATTCAAACTTCAGAGACCCACTCTGACATATTCAAACATAACAAGACAAATTTCCGTAATTTCTGGACACGCATGTTTGCATCATTTTCAGCTGCTTGCCAATAAGCATAACTTTCCAATTTTGGTTTGACAGACTTGTTGAAAAACAGAAACACCAAGGGAAACTCTTTCTGACATCCCGAAACACGATGAATACAAGCAGAGCATGCCAGAGCGACTAACTTCCTGTTTTGTAACGATTCAAAATACTGCATTGGTCAAACACTGCGAGAAAGCAAGAAATCTTTTTGAATAAAAATATGTTAACTGACTGATCAATGACTGATCATCGCATAAAAAGTGTCACCAAAAAATTGTCTTGTCTATGTTGGCGATTTATTTCATGTTCGTTTCTTCTCTTGGAAATTCAATCAATAATACATTTGATCAGAGGTTGCATCTTCACACCACAATATAATTCTCTAACACTACCAAAGTGACTTATCACCGAAAATATTCTGAAACCATCAACCAAGCAGTACCATAAGACATGTTTTTATGCAGTTCAATTTAGACAAGAACAAGCCAGATTAAAGGTAAATAGGTGAATACGGAAAAATACTTAGCTGATCGATGCGTGAAGCAACGGATTATCATCCGGGATGTGACATTGTTACTCTTGAAGGCAGTAGTCATAAACCACAAATGTAACTCGGATTTATCTAAAAGTATAATGCACTTTTCAATCCTTTTTCCACTAGATACTTCCGGAGGCTTGTATACCAACTCGTACGCAGCCGTGCAAAATAGCAAAAAAAAAAAAAATTCATAAATAACAGCAAGAGATCGTCTTGTAAGACATCGATTTACACTTTGTAACAAAAGAACTGATTTTCTTCATTAAAAAGTATCGATTTTCATATTTCTGAAGAGCTAAAAAAAATGCCACAGAGAAATTAAGCTTCTGAAAATCTTTACTTAAGTTCTGTTTTGCATAAATTCTCTCTCAGTTGAGTTATGTGATTATTCATGGGGAAGAATTGGCAAATAAGGCTTGCGTGAAGAGCAAATATTACTTCTGATACACATAGTGCTGCAAAATACAGCAAGTATCAACAATTTTACTTAAAACATGACATCACGGTTACATAAAACCAGACAATTTAATCACTCGTGGTTCCGAGCGTTTTCGAACTTTGGTCCAGATGGTTCAGTTTTGTAGGCCCAGCCCCATATAACATATTTCCATAAGACGTACAGATCATAAACATTCGTGTATTATTCAAGTCCAATATTAAACGGTATTTCCTTGCCAAATACTCGCACCTATAATATAAACTTTTCTCTTTGTACTTTGCATATTAAAACATATTTTCCTTATTGTACGCAGTCGCAGATTAAAGTTACTTGTTCGTTTGTTCATTTAATAATATTTTATTTTTCATGATTTTCTATTGCAACTTTGCTTCTTTAAAAGGATACTTAATCCACCAGAAGCACCAGAAGCATTTTGTTAGTATTAGTCTCTCATTGGTTGTAGATTGTAAATCAATACATCAATACATCAAAACATACTACCAGGAGGCTCAATAAAGAGTCTTTTGGTTTGGAGGAGAATGGAGGGCCCCTCAAAAACAAAAAAAAAACCTAAATACATAAAATAAGCCTCAGAATAATTTCGAACTAACAATTGCTGAGATTCTGAATTTCTTTAAGCTATTTTTTAAACTAACACTTAGCGCAAAATCTTGGCAAGATCTCCAACATGACCGCTCATAGTCCAAACACTCATGAAAGAAAACCAGGAAATCAGATCTCATTACGTAAATCTTGTACGACGTGTCCACACTAACAACAATATAAGTATCTCAGGTATGTCACTTGACTCAAAAAAGACGATAAAACAGAAGGATCCAATCATTTCCCAGTACCTCAACAGGCACACCAATCTCATGTTACCTAACATTGTTGAAAGAAAGTGAAATTAGATTTATTTACCCGCAGAACTAGTTCATAGACTTCGTGTGAGCGTAAATCAATGCATGTTGTCTGGCATTATTTCGATCTGAAGCTGTTTACATGCTCGTTGACACGTGTGTGCTGTAAGAAAATGTGTATCTTTTGCCATCTACCGAGCCCTCCTTTCATTTTGTTGTTGTTCAACTTGTCACTTGGTGAGAGTGTCGCATTGTTGCGTCGATTGGAAATCAACAAAATTTCACCGAACCACCTTATTGATTCCAGCAGTCATTGTTCGAAGATTTTGCAAAGCTTTTGCAATTTTTGAAGAAGTGGCTGCCAAACAGGAATGAACGAGCTCTGACTTCAAACATAAACCACTCAAGATTTCAATCTACATATGATTACTTTATAGCCATGGCTCGGATGATCAATCGCCACTCAAATGCCGCATTGCGAAAACAAATAAATCCCTCAGATGTTCACTTTCTACGCAGGAATCTATTGAATTGTAACCTTTGTGTTGCGTTCGAGCCCCACATATGGATGCACGCCGTCGGTGAGCTGCAGTACTCAGCGCATTATTGTCCTCCTCCTGAGGCAACAGCAGCAGCAGCAGCAGCCGGGCGAAACTTCGGATCTTATCCGAAAATCATAATGTATGTAAGCCACAACCACCACCGCCGTCATCGCCGCAGGAGCAGTGTGCCTAGTCAAAAGGTTCCGCGTGCCGAAACCAGTTTGCCCGTGTGTGAAAAATCAGCATAAATTTCCTACCAGCCTTCGTTATCGGATGGATTCGGTTTGCTCGGCGGCTCGATGAGGTGAAATTATACGTTAATTTATACCAACATTGACAATGAATTCTTCGCTCGTCAGCAGCAATCGATCGACGGGTTTCATTAAATTCCGAATGCGCAAATCCTCACGGAAAATGCGTACTTGTGTTTGCATAAACGACCATTTCGTGGATTGTTGCGGCATACCACGTCAACGGCATTGGGTCAGTCGCGGAAGGCAGGCGGATACCTTCCGCCTGAGCAGGCAAACGAATGAAGCAGAACTACCGTGCTACACCGAGATAAACTTATTTCTTCGATTGAAATGCATAATTTACCAAGTGAAAAGGAATCGAATCGTGTGTTCGAGTAGGGACTGAAATGGGGGAGTTTAAGAAAGGGTGAGAATCGAGGAAGTCAGGAAGCACTCTAGAAAATCTGGAAGTCTATTATAGTGTTGCATTTGGACTCAATATAATATGACTTTTCATAATACATTATTACAAAACGGTAGTAGGCTCTGCTATGCTGTTTACGTGTTTGTTCACTTGCTGCGTGATTTGTTGGAAGGAAATTTAAATTTCGAGATGAACTGGGAAATTTAAATACAGAATAACACATGGTTATGTAAATTATTCATTTCATGAATGAGAATACCAAAGTTGCGAGCGAACGTTTCTCATGTTTCAATTTGTGAAGACTATGGAAGAAATTTATAAGGAATTCATTTAAGTATCCAATATGACGACATTTGTTTTACATGGCTATTTCAGAACCCAAATCAACAAGAAAATGTTAAAAAACTACACCTGGGCAGTTTTCATACAAAAATCTATATTTTTTTGCACTTTTAACATCTCACAGCTTATTACGGCTCTGCAAGAACTACTGCTTAAAAAATTACATTTTTATGTTTATTTCTCCTTTTTGATCCTATTATTAATTAAATTTGTTATATTCCATTTATTGCATATTTTGTGTATTTTATTTTATTTCAAGAACTTAATTGAATTCCTTGATATTATTTATATAATAAATGATACAAAACAAATATTCAGTTATTTTCCGTTTTTGGTAACACGATTTTAGATTTTAGTGAACCGTGCCAAAAATGGAAACCTTTCTTATAATTATTATTTTCAGTTGGCTACTTCAAAATTATCATGATAATTTAATAATATGATTTCATAAGGTTTCAACAAACTCAAACATATTTAACGTACAGCAATACATATCTGAATTATGCAAACAAAAACACAACATATCTCCATTTTTCAAATACACACTACCAAAATGTCATGTAAATTTCTGTCCCCTGAGACCGACACATGCAAGGGTCCTTTATCACGTAAGAATAAGTTCAAAGAGACGACAAAATAAATTCTATCAAACACATCTTTCGTCGATTTGCGTATTTGTCAGTTTCAAGAGACATAATTTTACACGAAATCTGTCTTTGCGTTCCCCGACTTTTTACAAACATGAATTACGTCTCGTGTAAAATTCATAATTTCTAAGTGTGTACTTCGCCTAAGCAATGCTTCTAATATATATTTTTTCTGCTCACTTGATAGTGGTAATTAAACAATTAACTGCATAGTGACAGAGTTGAACCCTCGTCATCTTAGTTTTCAAAGATATCCCCAATTAGCAATTGAATATATACAAAGGCCAAAATATTCGCATCGAAGTACTTCATCTGGACAATTCAAAGGTTCGAAAATATTGGTGTTTCAAAATTTTCTACCCACTAGACTGAAAAAATATCGTTTTTTCTTGGTTATAAAAGCACCAATTACCATATGCGTGATAATGTTTGGACCATATAGCAATGTCAAAATTCAACAAATTCCCCAAAATTGCAGTTTAGATTTTTTTGTAAATTTATTCAATAGGGGGATATTTCTGTAAGTGTTAAACTATGTTAATCATCGATCGAATTTCCACTTGCTGCTTTTACGGTCCCCTCATGCTTCCGGAATGCACGGCAGGTCCTAAAAAATGTAGCCTTGATCTATTTCTCTCCAAGTACGGGTCAATGTTTGCCTGAGGTTTGCTGTACTCGGGCAACGTTTAGAACAGGCCTTGGCCCTCATGACCATACAGAGGAAACCAGCTGATTAAGATCGGGGCTGGATGCCGACCACATATCCTTCGCCAAAAACGGTAGATGTTCATGCAACCACTTCTGAGGTGTGGCACGGAGCCCCATCTTGTTGAAATACAACATTTGGCGTCGCGCCGTACTGCTCTTTGATCCATGGAAGAACATAAAGGGTGTTTCGATCAAAATGTGGTCGACTTAAACTTGACGCATTTCCTTTCATCGTGCATTAAAAAAATTGCACACCCCTCATTTTGAAGATGTGTGCGTGTAGCATCATGCCTCTATTTTGATTTTGAGATTAGCACTTCAGTTATCAAAATGTCGTCGAAGGAAGAGAAGCAACGCATCCAAATTTTGCACGTGCATGGTGAAAATCCAAACTACTCTCACGCCAAGTTGGCGAAATTATTGAATGTGGCTAAATAAACTGTGACCAACGTATTAAAAGTGTTCGGTGAACGTTTGTCGACAGCCAGAAAAGCTGGATTGGGGGGAAATCGAAAGCTGGAGGCCACAGCGACGACAAAAAGAGTTGCCCGCTGTTTCGAGCGGAACCCCAACCTCTCCGTCCGAGATGTCGCAAAGAAGCTGGGAGTGGCGCCTTCAACCGTGGATAGAGCTAAAAAACGAGCAGGACTGTCGACTTACAAGAAAGTGGTGACTCCAAATCGCGACGATAAACAAAACACGTCGTCCAAATCACAATCACGAAAGTTGTACACGACGATGCTGACGAAGTTTGATTGCGTGGTACAGGACGATGAAACCGGAACCGTCAACCAGGAAATTTATCTGAGCGAGTGCCTACAACAATGTCTACTGCCTGGATTTAGCATCCTTCCATTACGGAAAAAAAGAGCAATGGAGTGGTATGCTGCCAACAACGTTCAAGTGGTGCCCAAGGACAAGAACCCTCCCAACACGCCAAAGCTCCGCAAAATCGAACAATATTAGGCCATCGTTAAGCGGAACTTGAAGAAGACTCAAAAAGCTGTTGTGAGCGAGAAACAGTTCAAGGCAAACTGGCGTTCTGTGGCGAATAAAGTGCACAAGAAGACTGTACAAAATCTTATGGCAGGTGTTAAACGAAAGACCCGGCAATTCGCATTCGGTAAAAAGGAAGCTTAGCTGAATATTTCTTCTGTATTCTGTATTAACTGAACTTGTTAACGAAAAATAATTTGACTTATTAATAAAAACTTTGATCGACTCACACACATTATTACTGTTTGACTAAATTTTGATCGGAACACCCTTCACTTACTTAAAATACTGAAGTAGACCTACGTGTTTACTTTGTTGCCTTCTGAAACGAACACCGGGTTCATTTTTTTTTGTCATCGCAAGTCACCTATCCAAACACCATAACGCTAGCAGGATGCTTGGTCAGATACACGTTTTCATGCCTTCGAAACCCGAGCTAACTTCGGACGATTTGTGGCCACCTTCGCGGATAGTTTTGCTTTCATTTCTCGATCTGAGACCCTTTTCGTGCATGCAAAGAAAACCAAGGCATTGTATGCGCAGGGGAAACAAGAAGCTTATTTGTACGATGGTGCAAACAATATCACGCATACGGTTGGTAAATGACTGGACAATGCGTACCATTGGTACTTTGCTTACATGCAGGTATAAAATAGATCCTACTGCGATCCTTAGCCTCTTGTCCAGTAACTCCTATCCCTACCTCCCCGTGGTGCCTACTGGGGTATGAGTAACCATAGGAAAGATCGAGTAATCAACCCCGGTGGGCCCTTGGTCATATGCTGACAGGGAAGGGGGGCTGCCCTCTTCAAAGGGCGCAGTCTATCTGAGCGTCTGTTCTCCATGTTAGGGGCGGCTCAAAACAGCGTCTGTTCTCCATGTTAGGAGCGGCTGATCATCGTCCTCGTGCCAGCGTGGGACTCTAAACAGTGCTGTGCACGATAGTCCTCCGGCGAGACAGGGGGTTGGGGAAGGCCTAATAAGCCGCCCTTAAAAAATCAATGTTACAAGTAATACAGAAGTCCTACAAGACATTAATTAGACCGGTAGTTCTCTACGGCCACGAAACATGGACATTGCTAGTGGAGGACCAACGCGCCCTTGGAGTCTTTGAACGGAAGGTGCTGCGTACGATATATGGTTGTGTGCAGATGGAAGACGGAACGTGGAGGTGGTGAATGAACCACGAATTGCACCAGTTGCTGGGAGAACCTCCCATCGTACACATCGCAAAAATCGGTCGACTACGATGGGCTGGGCATGTTGTAAGAATGTCGGACGACAGCCCTGTGAAAATGGTTCTCGAAAACGAACCGACAGGTACAAGAAAAAGAGGCGTGCAACGAGCAAGGTGGATCGATCAAGTAGAAGGCGACCTGCGGACCCTCCGCAGACAGCGAGGCTGGCGAGGTACAGCCATGGACCGATTACAATGGAAACAACTTCTGTGTACAGCAGAGGCCACACCGGCCTTAGTCTGATTGGTAAGGTAAGGTAACGGTACAAGCATGTTCCAGAAGTAGGTCGACGATAGCGTCACTTACGATACGTAAACCAAGACGCCTAAAGACATTGACTGTGCAATCTCTTTTGGGCCTGTCAGTACAAAGTGTCATCAGTCAACCAGAAGAGCTATTTCATGAATCTTGACAGGCCAACTGAATACACAATTAGAATTCAAAATACCATCAGTTGACAGTACTAACTTACTGGTCTACCTAATTTAAAGACATTAAAGACATTAAAAATATTCTAGTCATCTGCCTCATTCAAGCCTCAGAAAAAAGCTTTTTGATAATGCATGCTTAAAAAATGGACTTCTTTTAAATGACGATGGAATAAAAAAAAAAACTACAAACGATATCTCTATGGATCAAATTTTCCATTGAAACACCGTTTATTAACACTTCTGACTTTTATAGTACAAACATGATTCGACTCCCTGTTGGGTGGCATTACCGCAGTTGACCGATACCTTAGCCATGGCCGAAGAGAAGACGGATGCCAGCACGTTATTCAGACCTTTCGTAGCCTTATTGGAGTAGATCCTCCGTTTGAGATTCGGCAAAACATCTTATATTGGTTGCAGCCGAGAGAAGTTCGGAGGGTTGGTGATCTTCGATATAACGTTTATCTTCAGCCGGTCCATCTTTATTAGTCATATCTTAGCATAATGGGCCATGATAAAAATACAACATTCATACTTCTTGATGAAGGTGACATCTTACGGCAGACACTTTGACTCCCCGTTCACAGCATGAAAGAACAGCGGCTTAGACATTTGCTGCTCGCTGATCGTCAGCCAAAGAAAGCACTTCTTCGGGAACATGCTGAGATATATTTGACATCAACGCGTACCTTAAAGGTGGGGAAAGTAAAGTTTCCGGTACCCTGCCAGCTGTTGCCACACAACGTCGAGTAGTCTCGTCATCCATTATGTTCACGAAGTCACGCTTCTCCGGCAAAATGTTTTTCACCATCATCTTCAGCCGCTCTTTTTGGGTGATTGTCGCTTCCACATAACCATTTCGATCTTACCGGGGAAATTCTTCTTCATTTGCTGGTTTCACCAACATCTCGGCCCAAGGCGAGGAAAGATGAGGCCACCGTACCCTCAGTAATTTTACTTTGTTTCTGCTGCACTTTACGGTCACGCAGCACTTTCGGTGACCGGAACTAAGCTTTCGTTCGACGCTCTCACATTTCTCCAGAAGGGAGAGGATGTTATAAATGCCAGATCGGAGATATTCGTCGAAAGTGAAGCGCCTGACGATGTCCAACTTCTTCGCTCCGGGTGGAGCTGACAGTACGACCAAACCATTAAGCAAAGTTGCTTGAAGATGGGACAAATGTATGTTCAAAGGTTATGTAAACCAAAAGTTTGTTCTTTTAGGATAAACTTGACAATTTTGTTTTATGTTTTATGAAAACCACTAGAAATCAATTTTATTTTATTGTGGCACCGAGAAGTGCCAATAGGTTAAATATTTTAGTCAGGGTTTTGAGAACCTACACAGTTCATTTACAACGATCTTAAAACCTTGCTATCTTAAATTCCTTCCACTCCTATCAAAGGTTTTTTTTCGACTTTATGAACTCGTAAAATGCTGTTTTGAAATGCCGTCTTAGGACTCATTCATCTTATCTTATTAAGGTGTGGCCCAGTTAGTTTTGGAACATTGACTATTGCGCATATTTCGGATAAACATTAACAAAAAAGTATTCTGTTTTAACTAAAATGTTCGACTTCATGTGAGCTTTAGAGGGAAAATACAAAAGAAATAAGTCATCTCGATTTCGAAGAAATTTGCGGACTTCTCCCGGAATACGTTTCATCAACCGGCGCACATTATTCTCTTCTCATCCATCGTTTTGGCAATATATGGCACAGGCACGGTATGACTTGAAGCCTTCCCGGAGACGAATCCGTTGCACGGTACTGTGTGCGACGCGAAACTTTTTGGCCAAATCGCAATCTGAGATTAGAGATAGTTTTAAAGTAGTCATTGCGAAGATAAATTGTCTTTTTGGCAAACCTGTGATATTGAAATAATAAAAAAAAATTGAAATGCGGAAAAATAAATGCAACAAATTTTAAATGTAATGCAAATGAACTGTAGATCGGAGACCCATTTCGGCATCAGTCTAGAGAACCTTATTGAACACCATTAATTTTCAGGAAATTGAAGATTAATCTATCGAACATATTTGTTTCAATTTTGCTTTTGTTGTGTTCGCATGCTTTCCGAGACGTAGTAATTTTCGGCTCTTATCGTGCCAATATTCATCATAAAACTAAATGCGCATATGGTTTGGAGCATGATACGCTTTAAAAAACTAAATTTGTTTCTGATATTTTCTATCATAACAAATTTCCCGTAACACTATAACTTTTTCTAAGATAGTATTTACTGCCAAATGAATCAGAAGATTCATTTGGCAGATTATGGAACAAAGCAGAACAACAAAAACCAACCACGATAGCACAGTGAAGTTTGACAGCTGTGGATATTTGGTCGTATGCTGGTTTTCATGGCAGCCAATAGGTTTTATGAAGGTTATCATGTGATCATAACATCTTTCACTAGAACATTTTCAAAATCTTTATGGTCTAATTAAGGTTTGATTAACCTGTTTTTACAACCGTCTATAGAGTGGGCCACTTTGTACAAATTTCGGCTTTAAAGAAACATAGAGGAGGTGTTGGTAGACAAAACAGTTTTGAATGTAGTTTTATTAACAAAGCCGGGAGAATTGCTATACAGCTATAATAAAACTAAATTTTTTACTTAGGTTTGTTTCTCTATCTGATGAGAATGAGAAGTACTTATTTAGATATTTGAAAAATGACCACACTAGTCACCACCATTCGCCAAAAGATAGATCTTTTCTTGTAGACAAACTTTTTCAAAGGTATCAAATTTCTATCGCAAATCGATCATTGTCGAGAAATTTTGGGGTTTTCGAAAGTGAACTGATGAATTTCTGATCTGATTTCGGTTCTGATAACCCCAGCAGAGATTTTTGTTTGGCAGTTAGGTCAGTTCTCATAATTTTGGACATAACGTGATCAATCCAGATGTTGCTGAAATTTAGGCTCAAAGGTTAAAGGTTAGGTTAGGTTAAATTTTTCACAGCTGATCGTAACATGGAGAACAAATGTAAAATTGGCGAGGGGAAAAAAAAACAACACATTAATTTGCTCCGAAAATTTCTATTTTTACATGAGGTGGTATAGTGCATTAGTTGATGAGTGTCAGATTTAAAACCGATGATGGCTCATATATAAAAAAATCCTCATGTCTTCATTTATTTCAAACAACGCTCACTCAAAAAAAAACTGCCTTTTTTTAACCATGCAGTTGTCTCAAGATAAGATTTAAAATTTGCCCAAATTGGAGTCTATCTCCATAACATCTAACTTGGCACTATTGGACTTTGGAAAGGTAGTAGATAATTGCAACGATGTGGTCCAATCTTCTTCTTAAAAATCATCCAAAACCTTCTCTCGGACAGGACATTCAGAATCTATTTCAATTATATCTCGTCTGATGCCTTCAATATTATCGCGTTTGCTGCCCAAAGAAAGTATTCTTGGGCCCATTTTATTCTATCTGCTCAGCAGTACGTAGTACGTAGTATTCGTAGATTCTTCTTCTTCTCTATGCTGTATTAACCTGGCTTTTAGCCTCTTGGGCCTTGCCACGCGATGGAGATGACTTGGACCCTATATATCGAACCCATAAAAAAACGATCCGGGACCAACGGTTTTACTTGCCTTCCGAAAGAAGACGTTATCAGAGATTTTTCGTCTCAGTAAATCCCAACGGAGCCAATTGGAATTGATACAAGACATACTGAAGAGAACAAAAGCTTACACATCGTCAACAATGGAAGTGTCATCGCATCTTCGAACTTAAACTTAAAAATTTAAGAATCACAAATCGGAGTTTTAAAAAAAAAAAAAACCAAAACATTCACATTCCATTCTTTCCCTCCGTGCAGCGCGCTTCCCCCGTAAAAGAATCAAAAACGCACACGTATTAGATTCTGTTGACCTGTCTGCGCGTGGATCGCTTCAACGGCGTGGATAATTTCTTGCAACATCAACCCTTGGTCGAGGGAACGTGAGAGACCTGTTGCCTTCTGCTGCTGCTGCTGACGATGATGGACAAATGCAGTTTTTGCCCGGACGGTCGGTGTTGCAGTTTTCTGACCGCAAAGCAAACCGACGCGGTTAACCACCAAACGACCGGCACACAATTGTCTTGTCGTTGACTGACGACGACGATCGAGACGTCGCGTCGGCCGCTCTTGGCTTTTTTTTCTACCTTCATCGGCATGCACCTTCAACGAGGTGCACAAAATTGATTGGCTTTTCATTTGTTGGTCGATTGTATGAAAATTTGATTTGATCCGGGAGTTTATTAACCACCGACAGAAAGGAAACCAGAATTTGCCGCTAATGCCACGGAAATGGAGGGGGAGGGGGACGTGTTCATTCGCGACTGGCGGTAGCGAAGGATGAGGGTGGCTCAGCGGTGATTTAAAGAGTGACGAAATGTTGATTGTGCGGTGATTGAATTTATCGTCTGTTTGTTTTGCCGGAGTCTTGTTTCTTTTTTGAGACTAAATGGATTCATTAGCGAACGTGGGCTCACTCGGTTGAGTCAGTCCTCCAATGGGTGATTTGATCTGTGTAAAATCAATTGATGAGTTCAAAATAATGTTAATTGTGTGAAAATTGCAGAAATGTTAGTTATATATTTTTTAAAGATTTTTTGCATTTTTTTAACGATTATGTGCATCAAGTTCATCATGGGTGAACGTTTGAAACTGTGAAGATCCAAAAATTATTTAATATCCATACAATAAACGCAGTGACATACTTTGAGGATGCAAGATGAAATGATAAAGAAAAATAAAACGAGAAAAACATGTAACTGATGTTGAAAAGAGAGAAGGCGATGGTAAATTAGAGAAACTGAAGGCGCCGCATTTCTCATACATTCCGGTCAATATGGCCCTAAACGCACCTTTGAAACACGATACCTTTTGAAAATAAGACCATTTGGGTCTGAAATTTCATGACTTTTCTTGTTGCAAGTAGACGTTTATTATAAGGTATAATTGTAATGTTACCTGCGTTTTTGAAGGGCTCCACAAAAATTGAAGTTACAAATAATGCATTCGAGTCAAATTGACCCAAATTTAATCCAACATATCATTTTACGTATACATTTTCACGATACATTTCCAAATAAGAGTCGTCTGGAAAGCCAGGTCAGCGTGAAGCTTCTTCAATGCCGTCTTCACAGTTTTAACAGCATTCTCAGAGGCACCATTAGAGCATGGACTGTATCGCGTGGTTCATAAGTGTTTAAAACCTCTCAATATACAAACAATTCGAAACTCGTCGGACGTTAACGCTCTTTCGTTATCGAACACCAGTGTGATAGCAGATCCAAATCATGATATGTACTCGCATATCATCTCAATAGTCTCCTTAGACATCTATGTACGTACCGGGTTGGCTTCAATCCATTTGATTTAACTGTTTATCAGCTCAACCCAAGCGGAACAAATCAGTTGCAGCAACTTGATTGTGGCTCAATTGAGTCACAAAGAAGTCATCTCAACCAATTCGTAACAAGTATGCTACAAGAGAAGGAAGTCATATCCTTGACAAAAAAAAGGTCCTCGTGAATTCTGTCTCCTGTTTAAGACGTCAGGCGTCACGGTGAAACAGGATCGCTTCGTACTGGTCGTTGCTGAATACACAGTTCACATTTTCTTCCAAAGTATTCAATGTCCTTATCCAAGCAGAGCCACCAGAAATACGATCTTGCCAAGCTTTTCATTTTCACAATTTTCAAGTGTACCTGGTAAAGTTTGTCCAGCAGCATCTTCCTCAGCTTAGTAGGGACAACGAGCCCCAGAGTTTTTATTCATCTTGTTTCGGATAGAATACCTTCAAATCTTCTTCCTGAGCTGTTCATGGCCACGTGATTTGGACGTACTCGACATCTGGACTCATTACCTTATCTCTTTTGCTTCTGACAACAATTTGCTTCCTCTCTACTAGAGAACCTGTTTCAATCTCCATAAAATTCAAGAAACTTACGCCATCTTCATCATAATCATCATCTTCACATTGCGTCGGAAATCTTGGCAGAAAATCTGCAGGAACATTGTGTGCACCGTCATAGTCACAGTTTACCAGAAAAACAGCCCATCGTTGTAATCGTTCTGCTGACATCGTCAGAATTTCTTTTAAACTGAACAAACCAGTCAACGGCTTTTGGTCCGTCATAAGTTCAAAATGTCGACCAATTTTGGTGCCATAGTAGATTGCAAATGCTTCACGGTCAATAACAGAATATCTATCTCCATGTTTCTTGAAGATCTGGGACGTAAGCGAAATCGGACGTTCGGTTTTATACATGAGTTATAATAACTCCAATACCTTCGTTTGATGCATCACAATACAGGCGAACAGGAAGACTGGGGTCGTATTGGTCCAATCTTCAGAGAGTAACTTCTTCGCTCCTTCAAATGCTTTCTCCTGCTTTTCGGTTCATGAAAACTTCACGCCATATTTCAATAACTCGTACAAGGGTTTCAAATACTGGGCGAGATCTGAACATATCTTGGCAAAATAGCTTGTTTTACATTCGCACGTACATTCTTGACATCAGCTGGTTCCTGCACATCCAAAATGGATCGAACTTTTTCTGGATCCTTATGTAAGCTATCTTCATCGATCGCATATCCAAGATACGAATCCAGAGTCCTTGAGACGAATCGATACTTGCTCCAAATTCTCCAAAAGCTTCTCCACCGTTGCTTAGCTTAGCTTGACTGGCTGCACGTATCAATGGTTGCTACTCCGTGATTGATCAGAATCAGTGAAATTGCACAATGAATCAACTAAATGGGGCTGGGAGTAACTGAACATTCTCACTGTACACGTTTCACTGACTCAATTTTTTTAATAATCAATAATGGCGCCAGCCACGTTCTTGCCATCAAGTGGGAATAGGGAAGAAAAGTTGGTGTGACCTTCGCTGTTTAGGAACCGTGTTTACCTCTGCATCCCCACAAAGGTCACAGAAAGGAGGTTTTTTTTAAATGTAAATAGGGTAGGGCTCGATAGATCAGGATTCACCTTGATAAGTGATGTGATCATATATATTATTCATAATAAAATTAAATTATATTTGATTTTCAAAATAAAATGATTAAGGGACCAAATTGAAAAAAATAACCTGCCTCACTCCAAGTTATTGAAAGCACTTACCATCTCTTAATTGTCCGTAAAACCTTTGCGGGGTTCGATTGGTTAGCGCTCTGCTCCCTTCAAGGCATCCGGGTGATCTAAACAATTTCTTCCACTCCTACATACTTCTCGCCTTCTCGCCTAATTCCTTGTCCGATTGCAATAAGTCCAAATCACGAGGTTGAGATTCCAAGAATGTTGCATCTGTTTTGGACTAGGCTGACGATCAATGCTAAATTACCCTTGCTGACCCCCCCATCAGAAACACTAACTCCGACAGTTGCTGTCTACGAGGAGGTGGAACTGTTAATTCTTGTTGCATCTGTGGACATTGGTGACTTTGTATTCTTTGTCACAACTACATCATTGAAAGTTCCACAAGTAGAAACACTTTCACTCTAATTTTCGGTTGGACTTGACAGTAACTGGAATTTTCATTAAAGGCAGTTTCACTGCCCGTTGAAACTTCATTACCGCCAACACCAAATGTGACATGAGCTGCTTACCGTTACAAAATAACACTTATTAACTTAATTAACTTATATTTCGCAGCTCCTTGTTGAATGTTTTGGAACTTAAATTTTATTTCGCGGAAAAAATGAAAGAGCAAAATTGAAAAACGTCAATTCAGGAGCCCGGCCTACTTCGATCTCCGCTCCAATTGCTTCTCCACCGTTGCACCAGAAACTATTACATCATCGAGGTACATAACGGTACTCTGGCAGCCTTGCAAAACGCTGTCCATCGTACCTTGAAATACCGAACTGGCTGGCTTTGTACCAAACGTTAGACGATCAATCCAGTACCCGCCACGATGAGTAACCCGCCAGCAGTTTCTTCATGTCATCATCCACTTCTAGCAGGTAATAGGGCTCTCCATGAAGTGCAGCAACAATATCTTCAATAACGGTAAACGGGCGATAATCTTCGATCAAAAACTTGTTACAGTAACACGGTTATCGGCAACCAAACGTAGAGTGTCTTCCTTGAGGACAGGGACTAACGGAATTTACCATTCTGCTGCAGATGAAGAGGCTTTTGAAATAATACCGGAACATTCTAAACGACACAATTTCGCTTTAACTTTTTCCTTGAATGCCAACGGTGGCTTGCAAATTTAGAAACACCATCTTGTCTTTCAGGGCCAGGTAAATATTATTGTGTTTGAAACGACCTAGTTCTCCTTCGCTGCTCCTAGCTGCTTCTTCAACAGAGGACCTAACAGCTCTTACCGTCTTCTTCATTGTTTGAGACAAAGCAGAAATCAATCTTCAAACTCCAATTCTAATCGATTGACGCCCAAAAAGAGGTTGACGGGTCCCTTCAAAATCGAAAACATCTTCCAACGACTTGTGTTCATTATACTTCTCATTTATAATTTGACATCCCGAACCATTGTATCACACGAACTTTTGTCTGGTATCAGTATACAACGAAATATCTAGCAACAGTTGAAGACTCGTATCGTTTGAAGACTT
Source organism: Aedes koreicus (assembly GCA_024533555.2). Taxonomy (NCBI): domain Eukaryota; kingdom Metazoa; phylum Arthropoda; class Insecta; order Diptera; family Culicidae; genus Aedes; species Aedes koreicus. The sequence continues at coordinate 210,476 of JAHHFK020000961.1, read as the reverse complement.
CTTATCCTTTGTTGGACACATCTTCGCCAAATGACCCTAATAATCGCTGTTCCGGCAGATGTAACTCATAAACTAGCATTTTTTGAAAACATGATCGCCTTCGCTTCACTCTGCCTTTGCGTTTCGACGAGTAGGGAAAGAACTCATATTATTAACTGATCGCTTGAAGCAAGAATTTGCGTTGTTGATCATGCCTAACAACTTCCGAGAGAAACATAATGGCTGACTATGTAGCAGTTCCTGATGTATTGCTTATGATATGCTGCAAATTTTGATATGTTGCACGAATAGGATCTGTAGAAATCATAATTTGGCCACTTCTACGGGGCATCTGGAACCTGTCCTTCTTTGTCTTCAGATGTCTAAAAATGGATCTCTATCTAATTAATTATCCTATTGTACACTCAAATCCTTACACCATCCAGAAAACTGTCAAACACTCTAATTTACTTATTTACAACATGTTCAGTCACCACCCGGAAGAGAAGTAGCGGCCGTCCAACGAAGATAATAAGAAGACGCTCGCTGCATAACACGTTCAAAAATAAGGATTCGATAAGATAACGGGCGGTAGCCAGAAAGTTCTTTCGACCAAAGTCATACATCTGCAAGTCAGGGAATTGCGTGTAGAGAGAAGATTATAAGAGTTCATTGCCAATCAAATCCAAACCGGGAGATTCCAATGCCGCTGGATGAGCCGGAAGTTTGGCTGAAAGTCTTTCATTTTGGATGACGAGAGTAACATCTTTCCTGTATCAGATACCTAAATATAATAAAATAAAAATTAACTATAATCTTACATAGGGTATGTGTCCCATAACTCAGCCTAAGCCCATGCTAAGGTCGATTAAAATTTTTGCTGTAACTCTTTAAATATAGCGATTGAGATACAAACGACATTCAACTGGCTACATGCTGCTTAATAATTTTTAATAGGATATTCGTCATTAAGCACCACGAAATTGTTGAGAAAGTCCTTTTTTTTTGGCAGAAACATTCTAGGGATATGGATTTAATGTCGGTGTATAGGCTCCATGTTGGGTCTACTCATAGATGCAATTTTCGTCCAATTTTCTAAGATTATTTTTTGAACATTTCATTGTTAGCAATATTCCCTTTACTGAACTCAAAATTTACAAATCAAATTTGAGGAAAAAAACTTTTTTAAAAGACTGAAATGGTTTTTGCTTGTATTTTATCGACTGCACACCATTTACATAATTATAAATTACATAATACAGATTTGTTTGTTTTGAAACGAATTTAGATATTCTTTCCGGAAAATGTACAGCCACATTCTCATGAACCACCATTGTATATTTGCCAATGCCAATATTAAACTATCTGATGCATATAATAAGCCATGCCCAACAAACATCAATGCTGAATAACTGTTTGTTCAAACAAATTTGGAGAAGTTGTTCAGCATTTTCTTCAAGAAAGCTGAATAACTTCTCCAAATTTTTTTGAACAAGCGGTTATTCGACACTGATGTTGGTTGGGTAGTTAAGAACACATAATATAATTAATACCTAAAATCAGGCCTACGGTTTTCTGGCAAAATCACAATTTATTTTTCCGTATGAAAACTTAATTTGGAACTTTTGCCTTTTTTGTGCAGATGTGTATTACAATAGATGTCGATCAAATTTAGTCATATTCAGGACATTTTATGATCGTGCAGAAAATCTGTTAGATTAACTTACGATATCTTGACGGCGATAAAGTTAGCTTAATCGTTAATTTCGATCAATTACATCACAATAAAGTGACGACAAAGTTCTCAATTGCTTAAGAACACGGTTATTGCCATGTTGTCATCGTTTATTTGTCGATTATCGCTGAATTAATGACATATATGGTACATAGGCCGAATGAAGGGGCTAGACTAACATCCCCTAACCATCTTTCAACTCACATGCGAGAAACAAAAATGATGTCCACTCTGCTCTTTGTGTGTTTTTTTTTCTCTGCGTAGTTGGCAGCGACGACCGAGGAATAGCGAAGATTGAAGCAAAAATCATCGCAGCAATCGTTCTGCCCACGGCTTACATAATCAAAGCTAGCTCGATGGAGTGTAAACATTTTGTGAACTGACGTCATCAGAATCGTCAGCATAAACAGTGCAGCAGTTGTCAATTTGTTGGCTACTTTCATGTGATTGCCTCAGTTTTTGGCGCTTCGAATGAGCTTTGAAAATTTAAAATGGTGAGATGTTCTGTGTCCGGTTGTAAAAATTTCGGAAACGACACGGTTGGGCCGAAAAAGTTCTTTCTTTTTCGACAACGAAACATTATGTGAATTGTGGGTGAGAGTGTGCGGAGTGTGATCTGAAAACCAGGCAAAATTTGTTCTGACTACTTTTTAGAGGCTGACTACAGACTGAATGGAGCAAACGCATGCTGAAAGGAGGTGCATTTCCAAGCCAATTTTTACTCATAAACGACAGTTGTGCGTTGGAGAAAAATAAAATCGCCGAAACAAAACGGAAGGGAATTGTTTAGGGTGCTGTTTCTGAGTACGATCGGTAAGATAATTTTTTATGTTTGCATCTTTCCCCGTTATCAAAATAAAATCGTCCTAGAAATTTCGCACCAAACCGTCATACACAGGATGCAGTTGTTCAAACCGATGTTCATACTGAGTAAGATACTGTGAATTGAAGTATATAGTACGTAGCTTGAATATCACTTTTATAGAACTAACCTGAAGCTTACGGAATTTCGAAAAGAAAGTGCTATTCTGAGAAGGGATCTTCGACTGGAACGAAAAAATAACCTAAGATACGTGACGCAGTTGAAGAAAAGCAGATAGTTATATCTAGGTGTAAGCCTTCTCGAAGGGTCAGTTGCGAAAGCAACGAAACCCACTGAAAAGGGTAAGGTGGAGCACTGAAGATATATTAGCTACCATATCTCTTTATTCTGCTGGATCGAAAGCCTATCGTCTCCTGCGTTCTAGGAGACTTCCTGTACCAGCTATGTCCACACTTCGTAAATGGTCCGGAAAAGTAAATTTAACGAGAGGAATTTTGATGCCGGTACTGAAAGTTTTAAAAACAACTGCCTACAATGATAAAGAGCGAGTTTATGTTTTATCTTTTGATGAAATGGTAGTACGGTTGGTATATGAGTACCACCGACGTAGTGATAAGGTATTAAAACAATCTAACTACGTCCAGCGATGATTCGTGGTCTGTACAAGAATTGGGAGCAGATTATTTATTACGACTTCGACAGCGCAATGACAGCAACGATTATCAAACATCTTATTGGAACATTGAACAACATCAATTTTACAGTTGTTGCAATGTTTTGTGATATGGGGCCAACCATCATGGGATTGTGGAGGGAGTTGACTATAGCTTGTGAGAAGCCGTATTTTCATACTGAAGGTGGTCTTAAAGTATTTGTTTTTGCTGATACACCCCATCTCACATTGTTTGGATACCGGTTTTGTGCTGGATGGTCAGTTTATTAATTCGAGGCAAATTTCAAGAACACGATTCAAAAATGAAATAACCACCATCCATTTAGATATCAAAGATGCTGGACAGGATAAGGCGAAGTATGCTGTGCAGCTTTTTTCGAACACTGTGGCCCAAACTTTTAAAAGAGGAACTATTAAAAGAGAAGTGAGTCAAACTTATCAACAATTGGTTCGAATTGTTCAACTCCTCGGCTGCAGTAAGAGGCTACAGAGAGCGGATGGCAGGATGTGGCCATACCAACGAAACTCATATAGCCATCATTGAAAGCACTTCCAAAACAGAGTTCCCAAAAAAGAAATTCTCATGAACAACGCGTCAATTGTACAGCTTGCTAAAGCATTGGAAGCAACATACGGTAACCACTATATTCTGACGAGAAGACTGCAGCAGGATGACTTAAAGCGTTTCTTCGGCGCTATACGTTCCAGGGCGGCCTACACAATCACCCAACAGCATTGGAATTCATGTAACGGTTGAGAATGTGCATCTTAGGTAACTTTTTACCCTTCTTACACCAAAAGATTAAGATCGCTTGAAAACTCGACTTTTTATCCGAGGCCCAGAGGACCGAGTGTTATATACCATTCGACTCAGCTCGACGAACTGAGCACATTTCTGTGTGTACGTATGTGTGTATGTGTGTGTGTATGTGTGTGTGTGTGTGTGTATGTGTGTGCGTTGCAAATAATGTCAGATCGGTTTCTCAGCCGTTTGTGAACCGATTTCAGTTCTACGGACGGCAAATGAAAGCTACAAATTCCCATAGAACGCTATTGATTTTTTTCATTCGGACATTTCGTTACGAAGATATGAACGAAACAGTACTTGACGGCCTATTATAATAGTAATCAAACAGTTTAGTCTCCGATTACATACTGAGCTATTTGTGAACCGATTTTAGTTTTGTTAGTACCAAAGTGGTCCGGTTTTGAACTGCAACGAGTATATTCGAAAATTACACAAAGTCTCCATTTACTATAACTACACAATTTTGAACGAACATGTACTTATTATGCATCTTGAATCCATATCGATAATCAAAATTGACGCTTAGGGTTGTCTAATAATTCATTCTATGCACTGATTATGGAATATTAAATATTATGTAATTTCCCCTTTTATATAACTAGCATAAACAGGTCGTCAAAGACTATTAATGGAAAAATTTTAATCACATCGATGAACAATACGTTCAGGCTTGACAAAGAGTTCATTTTGTAAACTGAATATATTACATATTGAATATTCCTGGTACTTCCTGGAATTTCTGATGAAAATGTGTATCCAGTACCATATTGGCCACATTTGAGTTCATAATTCTGGTCAAGTGTAAGAAGGGTTCAGTCTCACCATCGGTGGATTAATTCGGGTTTTTAATATATAATGTCTTTAGATTATAGCCTTCCAAAAGTGACGTTTGTTCAATATCTATTCTAAATTATTCTTGATTTTTTTTTCTGGCCGTTCCGTTTGCACACAACAAATTAAGGAAGGTCTCATATGCACCATTGAACGATTTACAAGGGGTACACTTTCGCAAAATGCGTCTGAGGCAAAATGCCTCAGAGCTGCTCGTAGTGGCAATAGACTAGTTTTGGATTGGCGGCTGGTGGTGCACTGGCGAGCAACAATTGGCCAAGTAGCTGATGGCTCAGAAGGTTGTTGCTAGCAAGCCGTTGGCTAGGCACCGTTGCTAGGCAGCCATTGATTATTCAGTCGGTTGACCTAGCCAGTGATGAATTGGCAGCTGGTGGTGGTAATTGCCCTGCCTTGCGCTGGCAAGCAACTAGAAAGGTAGCTGATGACTCAGCTGGCTGTTGCTGGCAAGCGGCAGGCTAGGTACCCATTTATTTATGTAATGTTTATAATAAATGAATTATATAAATATAATTTATAATTGAATTATGTTATGCTATGCAGTCGGTTGACCAAGCCCGTGGAGCATTCATAGTCAGCCGGATGGTACGTGGAGAGAAATATCCAGTTGGCAGCCATCTTTATATATGAGGTAACGTTGAATGTCTATAAAGGCAGAACGCTCTTCTTTCGGAGTAGAACCATCGTTTGAAGAAGCACCACGGTCTCCAAATCCCGACGATAACCAGTTAATGATGTATTTCAAACAAAAGGCCTTTTTCAGGGCTACTTTTTCTGATTTTGAAAGAGTTTTATACTGGATTATTATAAAAATTTGATTATGGTATGAGCATGACGCCTATCTATTTTGTAAATCCTAGCTGATCTTGAATTTTGATCAACGTAATCAACGAAGAGAAAAACATTACCGGTAAAATTAGAAGTTGTGTTTTCAAAACCTCTAATTGGAAATTGATTTCTATCACACGTGGTCTTTAGGAAGTATAAAACTGAAATTGCACATCACTAGAACCGTTCTGTACCTTTGGCGGTATTTGAACATGATCAAACGCGCACTCTTTTGCCAATGAGGATGTGTGGCAAAAGATAGTGTGCTTACTTCGAAATACTGCTTAACAAAAGCCCTACGATTAATTTTAAACTACTTCTTTTCAATTTCACAGCCTGCCGAACGGTATCGGACCTATCGATACTTTCTCTTCACATCTTTGGTTCTAGCAGAAGAAACTGTCCACTGATCCCATGATGATGGGATGATATTTCCAATTTCAAAACACTATAATATAATTCATTATTAAAATTATATTCGCTAATAGATCCTCAACTATCTTTCATGCCATAATGAAAGAGGCCCTCTCAACCATCAAATACAACCGTATCGTCATATAAACCTAACAGCCCTTTTCAGGACCGCCAAATACTTTCCAAAGAGTGAACGAAAGAATTTTCTCACATAATAACTTCCTAATGCTAGTTTAACGTTCCATAAGGACCATTTGCGAGAGATTTTACCCTAAACTACGTTTATCGGCAAGGATAGGGGTCAGATGAAAACATGTAAAAAATAGCGGCCGTCACGAAGAATTCACAAATTTTGAATGCTCATAATTGTATCATTTCTCGATAGGTTTTCTTCAAATCAGTGGGAAATTTTCACGACTGTTCGCGACTAAATTTTTTTAAAAAAAATATATAAATATTTTTTTTTTATCCCCCACACCCCCCCCCCCCCACCACCAAAAAAAAAAAAAAAATATCCCCCGCCCGGCCAACACAACCCAACAATCACCCCCCCCCACAAAACCCCCCCCCCCTCATACCAAAAAAAAACCCAACCAACCCCCCCCCCCAACGGCCTTCCGGAAATGATTTCTAAAGAGCAAATCATAGAATTTCCTGACATACTGACTTACTTATATGTGCCGCTCCAACGTGTTGATAAACACTGATACGATTGACCAATCGTATCACAATTGATCAATCTGACATTCAATATGTCAACACTATGCTCAGGGGCTAACTGAGCGTACGCAATAATTAACTGTTATACGGAATCTTGTATACAATGTTATGATACAAGTACAGAAGCTTTTATAGCACAAAGCTAGTTGAAAAGCTTGCGAGAAAACAATTGTATAGCGTCTACCTATACAACCATGGAGCATGGCCAGTGCAACCAGATTTGATAGTTAGAACTTTAGTTAAATCGTATTATCGATACATCAATGTGTAGTCTTTAAATCACCTTGGACAATTAATTTCAATAAAGTGATCAGTAGAAAACCTATAAACGCAGTTTTCATTAATATAGTGGCTAACTATATAGAAAGATCGTTGTAAGTCAATACAACGTCCCATTTGAGTTATACATAACCACACTGATTTTTGGCAAGACTTTGACAGATAATCGCTTGTTCCAATCGATCAATGTCGGCTCGTTGTAAATACAGGTTTTTTAAAAATAATAATATGCATTGCACATTGCTACAAAGTCCTACGTCATCTTTTCGTACAACCCCATAGGGCTGTCTCTTGAAGTTTTTCATTACCATTTCTTTTGCAAAAGCGCTAGTAAAACTTTATAAATATAAACGGTCTGTTTTGTAATGCAAAATTTTAAACTCCCTGGGCAAATGGTTGTTACATAACCATAATAGTATTGAAGAAACCTGGCATTGAAAGCCCTTAACTAATATCTATGGAAGTGCATTTAGAACACTAAGCAGAAATTTAAAGCCAACTGAATTAGCAATAAGCTTTAAAAGTTCAGAAGAAGATACTTCCGATTGATAAGACTAAAGAGCTTTTGTCGTTGATATAGAAACGATTGATCAACAAATAAAAAATAACCTCAGGGTAGTATGAGCAAATATTCAAAGTGAGATTTTGAACTTGTGAATTAATATATATCTAAAGTAAACCATGAAAAAAAAATGACAGAATGAACTGATCCAAATTTTTGCTGCATTCCGCACTGATTCGTAATAAAATCCTTATAGACCTCAGCCTTCTACTTAACAAAACGTTTCCCCATTTCGATCGTACAACATGACCATGGATTGTCCCAAAAACGCTACAGCGACTGAACGCGATCAACTGATAATGGCCACTGATTTGAATAGCAAACAAAAGATTACACCATTCAAGCCGGGTGGTATCAATGTAAATCGAACCGAAATTATGTTAGTTGTGAATCATGATTTTGGTGATTTTTCATCATCATCGCCAGCCCCAGTAGGCTGCGGCATCTTTCTCAATTCTGGAAAACATCAAACGGTGACAGCATGTTTTCATAATTCAGTTTAATCCTAAATGACGCGCCGATGTCTTGTTTCTTGTCATATCTTCTAATCTTCGAAAACTACCGCTGCCTGATATGCAAATCTGTACGCTTTCGGCGCAATCACAAACGACGACAATCTCCTACGAAAAATCCGACGTCAGAAAGTGCCGGTGAGAAACACGTGTTTCGCGCCCGAAATGATTGACGCCCAACACAATGTTTTGAATGTTCACACCATCTCCGTCAGATTTCCCACCATAAACTAATTTCCTATTTTAGCAATCGGGCGACAAACGGTTGTGTGCCTTTCGAACTCCCTGCACTACACCGACCGTTGCATTGGAGCACATAATTTATCGCCACGTCTTGTCAAAACATGACCAGACATTCAAATACATTTGTACAACACACTTCATCAGCTAGCAGTGTAGTATTAATCCTGGGTGAAAGAGCTCTTCTCCGTTGGGGAATTACTTTTTTCCGTCCTCGCGGGTAATGGTGCATCTAATGTCGTCTCATGATGAGCTTCCCTTTCTTCATTTATGGTGGTTGGGGAAGAGGGACGTTGGTGTGTAAGGCTTTCGCACGCGAGCAAATGGACGAACGACGGGCGTCCACAGCCGGAGCCAAGCGATAAGGTGCTGGTGCTGGTGGGACATCCACACGGTTTTGCTAATTTTATTAGCCTAATCGTGTGCTGTCCAAATGGTCTGTGGGAAGCATCTCCAGCTGCTACCGCTGCTACTTACAAGTGGCTTGGTAGCCGTGGAGCAGTCAAAGCAACGACGGACGGATGTGGGATGGCCACTGAAACCGGGCGCTGCTGATGCGTGAGCCAACATCCATGATGATCGACCACGTAATGTTTGCGGAGGCTCGGATCGGAGACATGCACATTACATCGTGTTTATGAGCATGTTTAGGTGGTCATTTCATGGTGATTCCGGGAGTTGTGTTGAATTCAATTAGGATGCCGGTTGCATGGTTTTTGATAGTTAATGTGCTTTATTGACTGTTTATGATAATGTTAATGGTTTGTTGGTAAACAAAGCATTTAATCCGGATAGAATTTACGACCATGATATGCGTGAACATTGGAATTTTTTTTTTTTAGTTTAGTCATCAGAAGGGTTCAAAGTTATTCGCGAGTAGTATATGGAATATCATTCTCAAATCGTCGCCTTCCAAAGAAATTAAATTGACGTACACGGCCGCTTTATTTTACTCGTTTTGTACTCAATTTCGTGAAACTCGGCTAAAAGTGTGATGTCTACGTTTATATCTTTATAATCTGTCAAATTTCAAAACAAGATGGCATTGAAATAAGTACAGATCCTCCAAAATAAATAAGAAAATAAGTGCGCCGTCGTGGAAAATTTGACTGCGTGCCTCAGATGGATTGAAAAAAAAACCTGAAATCATATCATTCGACTGTGTCCTAGTTGGTGAAGTTACTTAAAGAAACCCAGACAACTCAGCTGCGGTCAATTAGCGGTAAAAACCGAAGCCAACTGATCCGTCGGGTTTGTCGAAAAAACTAAAAAACGTGCCGCCCACCACATCTACAAGGTCAAGAAGGCACCAAACTTGAACGACATACAAAACGTTGCCGCATCACGGTTGGCCGTTCTCGAACAGGTAAGAAAGAAGATTTTCTTTTCCAGAAGAAGTTCGACAAATTCGCAAAAAAAGTTCTCGGTTTGACAGCCCATGGTAGGTGTGGAGAGATGAGCCAGCCATGCATCACGATGGATACCATGAATGGACAATTCTACCAAGACGAGTGCTTCCGGAATTGCCTGCAGCCCGGAGGAGGAGAAACGCGTTTTTGGCCGGATTTGGTATCCTGCAACTACAAAACTACAAAACTGTTTTTGTACAAATAAAACTTCAACCAGACTGAATATGATGAAGGTTTAACTTTGTTAAACACCTGGCTTTGAAGAAACAGTGGGTAAAAGCATCAAATAAAGTCAGCCCCACTATTGCTCAAAACCTTATGAGTGTTGTCAAGGGTCAAGTGCGGGCGTTCGGACATGATGATGATGATGATGATGATGATGATGATGATGATGATGAAGGTCCCACCACAAATCCCCACAAAGGTTTGAGCTGGACGATTTATGTTTAAGATAATTTAACATTGAACAACAAATCAATCAGATTTACTAAAAAAAACAAAGCCGATCTGATTACATTTACAGCTCAGAGAACAGACATCCAAGTAAAATTCAAAAAGTGTGTAAGAAATTTAACTGCCATTTCATAATCATTGCAACTGGCAATGCCGTGGCGGCACCGGAATTGCCACCGTTTGACGTCACCAACCAAATGTCAAAATTTGCATCTACAAAACATTATTTATCGGAAAAGACATGGGCCGCAAGAGCGAGTTCTGTTGGTGTACAAACATGCAATATATTACCCGGAGAAAATTCTTTTACAGTTTTTCCGAGGATGCAGATTTGTGAGTACACCCCTACTTAATAGTCCTGAAAAATCATTTTAAATGCAGCCGCTGGGTGTATTGCAGCGAGTTGCCCGAACTGCAGCTGTCCATGCTGTTCAAGCTTTCGCGGAAAAGAAATTATGTCCGACCACTTCGCTCCTGAAGCCTGCGGGTAAAGTACAGTCAATCATGCTGGTATTCATAAAAATTGAATCAGTCTCTATATAGACTTTTGTCAGGCAGGTCTCTATATAGACTTTTGTCAGGCAGAATTCACCACGACAGTGGTAATAGAAGCAGCAATCGAAGCAACGACCCTCTGAGGGGTATTTAGGTGCGAAGTGTAATACTGTACTGCAATAAGATCTGCCAGAAATAAAGTTCATTGAAAATGATTCTGATTTCTGGGAATGGCTGGAAACAACCTCAAATTTGCGTGTGAGACATGAGCGCCACGCTGACAAATCCACCGTTTTTACTGAGCCTGCAAAATGTTTTGGGGAAGGAAATGGGTATATATGCGATTAGCATGTGATTTTTTTTCTGTTTTCAAGAACCTTTTCTTTTCAGAGAATCAATTACATTATGTAATGTGCACATCACGATTCACCCCTCCACGAATTCCAATGGGAATGTTTTATCCAGTTTTGTTGCAAATGCATACCAGTTTTGTTCAACTGATGAATGCGCAGTATAAACTCCCATCAACACATCTAAAGGTTAGACCCAAGGTACATCCTCAATTTACTATGGAATCGTTAGTGTAAGGCAAGATTCATCTTTCAATTATTACTCTCAGTTGAAACCGGCATTAAAATATATTAAAAAGCTACAGCAAACTTAAAAGAACTCAAGCGTCAGTTGTGTAGAGATTTTGAGAAACATCGATTCTCAGTTCACAGATTTTCCAGCGTTCAACCGTCGACACAATAACAGCACAATAGCAACGCTGCGTCCTCAGTTTCCAGTCCAGTTCTTCTGTGCTCCAGCGCATTAACGAATCTTACTCATTTCGGGTATTGTTCAAAATGTCAAACAAGTGGATGAATATATACCCAATATATAAATAAATTATACCTCATTTTTTCAAGAAGACTGTTTCTATCAAACCAGAATAAAGTAGGATCAATTTCCACGATAGTCCGCTATTTTTCTCCGAAAAGGGATTTGTTTTTTGCTTAACAAATGAGGAACATAAAATACATATAAACATATTATAAAACTTTCAGTCAGCTTTACTGAAATATCAGTAAGATTCGTTGGTCGTGCGTGAAGCTATAAAGGTGCGTGAAATAAATAAACATCGTCACCGTGATCAATCTGCAAGTGGCAACAGCTCGAGAGATGGCAATAGTGTTTTAACGTATTTTAATTTGAATCCTTACACAATTTGATCTTAAATCACGTGCTGGGAGGTATATTTGAAAATTTCATAGGTCTTCTATGAACTGCCAATCTAGTTCGCTTATTTGAAAGGCTGAACCCCGTAAGCTTTACGGAGCCAATGTATCATTATTTTAGATAACATGAATGATTTAATACTACGTCTAGTATGCTCGCAGTTTATCCGAGGGTATATTGGTAATCATTTTTTGAAGATCGGTTGTATAAAGGGAAATGGAAATGGAATTAGAAAGCCTCATCAAAAAGTTGTTGCCAGCATTAGAACGTTGTGCGATGTGGTCAGGGTTTTTTTTTTGTGTTCGGCCGATTGTGGTGACCATTGGGTAACGATGAGACTTCTGCAGATACCGGAACAAAACAAAGAAGAAAAAAAAAACAGACTAAACTCTTATACTCGACAATTGGAGAAACAAAAAGTCGGCTGAATAAAGCAAAGATCGCGAGAACCCAACGAACCCCTAATTGGAACATAAGGCAGTCTTTATTTGGCCTCTAGGATAATATAGGGCTCACGTTACATTTGGTGCAATAATATCGCTATTATTTTGAAATATTTTCTCGCCAAGTATTCTCTTGCTACTAAACCAACGAATCAGAGTTTTTATTAGCTGCAACTTCCAAGAAATATGGCAAGGATAGGCCGGATGTTGCATAGAATATTCAAAACAGTATATGAAAAGACGCTCTCTTTAAACTTTTTAAACAGATGGCAACTGCCAAAAAATATGAGTTAGCCATCTGAGGCAAGGAATAAAGCAAAACTTGTTCGCTGGAATCAGGTCTGTTGTATGGAAGATTGCAAACATTGTTGTTTGCTGTATGAATGATTGCAAACACTTACGTTGTTTACACTTTCTTTGGCTTGAAATTAAACGAGGGGAAATTTTACGCATTTGTTAAAATTCATTATATAATTATGTGTACTGTTTTTATTAATAGGTCTGAATCGACTCCCAATCATTATAAAAATTACTTCGTCTTTCCAAAAACAAAAAAAAAACACTACCATCACACATTGTGAGTGAAGCTCTCTTGCTAACAACAGCAAATCTGAAAACAAAAACAATTGGCTGATTCACCTTATTCGACCGTTATCGCCTGTCGACCGATTGAACGCGGCCGTAGTAGGCTCTCCTTTCGTCATGCGTGAGCATCGGTGCTCAGAGAATGATTTGCTATATTTTTTGTTTTCCCTTTCCCTTCTGCGATTCTTCTCTCACATGAAGATGGTTCCGACGTATTCGACAGCACTTCGACTCACAGATGATTCACATTGGCAACAAAGCAAACGAATCACTCAAAATCGATGCGATCGGAACGAAGCAATCGAAGCGATACGGAACATGTGTACAGTTGCAAATAAGCACAGCAATTTAATGTAGGTCCTTCTAGATTGCAGTTCTAGTTATTCTATTGAGTGTTTCTCGCATTTAAAATAAAGTTCAGATTATAGTGTGCTTAGCTACGAACATCTGGAAATAATGGCTATTTTTTCTAGGGTTATTTGAAGAGACTGCATCCTGTTGCCTCTAGCAAAGTAATTCGATAAATAGATAAAAATCTTCTGGACAAATCATACCCATAGAAGTGCACTAGCTGGCACCGTGAAAGTGATCACTTCATGATATACTCTTAGCACTTTGAAGTCAAATATACTATATTAACAATATAAGTCACTTTTTTTTTCCACATATACATGTTAGGCGACCCGTGTAGCGCTGCCAACAGAACCATCGGGTGATAAAAATGGCAATGAAAATATATTTTACCTTTCAATTTGTTTTATTCATTCTACCGTGTATCCACGGTGAAATTAATATACTCTTTTTATGAGTATTGTTAGCTCACACAGAGAAAAGTTTGATAGTCAATGTTACCATTATTGGGGATTATGATGACTAGGGCAGGATAATGATTTTCAACCGACTGTAATCATGGTCAAAATGACCAATCAAAATAGTTGACATTTACTATAATGTCAGAATAGTCCCTGTAACCATGATTATGGTCCATAATGTGATGATGGAAAATGTCTCCGACCTTTTTCATGGTAATTAAAAAAATTATATGCAATTTGATTAACCATGCAACCATGATTAAATTGTCGGACAACCATAGAACTTTTCTCAGAGCTCTTTTGAAAATAACGCAGATACTTCAAAATGTGCTTTTTTACTCCTTGAATAGAATTACTTTTCTCCACTTCAATGAAGCAATGACAGGAATCAAGAATTGTTTTGTCTAAACTGTATTATTTTTAAAAACAAATACATGTAACCTTATTTTTTAATCAATATGATAATTGCGTTACGCATTTTTAAAAACTTCGGCGCCAATATTACCAACAAATTTTATGCATTTTAAACTTTCTTTGACAGTAATATTTACTCATTATGACTCCTGTCACCAGGTTGACAAGTATGATTTAAATTAGTGCCAAGGAATCAATTTTGCTTCGAACCATGAAAAACAAGCTACAAAAGAGCAGGTTGATATGTGTTTGTCCTATCCATTTGCCAACAATAAAATGTTGCGAGTGTATTTGTTGCCAACTAAGATCAAAAAAATATTTTGGTTTATTTTTTCAGTGTGTGAATTGAGGATCATTTTCAGGCCAAAATTGTATCTAATCGGATCAAAGTATCTCTGCATCGTTATATTTGAAAATCATTCTATGGTAATCAAAAATAATAATTGCAAGTCGTAAGTCTCGCTTTTTTCCAACAGACGATCTTTTCCCTATCCTGTTCAAGTTGCAGCAAACCATAGTTGCGTGTTGCTTTTGTCATGACATTCGCAACTGGAAACAAGTCGGAGTTGCGGTGAGTTTGGAAATCGTTTCCTTAGTTCAACAATTTGTGATTCATTCCAATTTGTCTGTTGAGTACTTTTGGAATATTACGCTGAGTATAAGAAAAACTGGATAGCTTAGATTGAGCGTGTGCATTTATTAGTTGCAACGTTTCTCACTTATGGCGCCACAAGCGTAAAAAAAGGGTCGCCTGAAAAATGTGAAATGACTTATATTGTTAATATACTATATTTGCTAGAGTATTTATCATCGTGGAAAATCCAGGCCAGTCCAACAGGTGGATTGAGAATCGAAAATTCGACCGTGTCCTGTATAACAAAACCGTTATAGGAGACCCAGTTGATCCAGCGGCGAGCTGGTAGCGGAAGAAAAGTAAAGACGACCGACTCCGGAACGCAAGGAAGGTGAAGGATTACTTCAAGCGCAACCTGAACTTTTCGATTCGGGACGTGACCAAGAAGGTCAATTCTTCCGTCTGGTTCATCTAGCAGACAATGAAGCGGCCTGGACCTCATGTCTTCGAGGTAAGGAGGGTGCCTAACCGAACCGATAAAAATAATACGGTGGACAAATCACGCGCCAGGAAGCTGAACCACAAATGGTTGGTGCAGCCGAATTGCATCGCAATAGACGACGTGGTGTACAATAAAGCGGACGTAAAGCAGACCTCCGGCTGGGATTCTCCGTAAGAAGAAGGTCGACAAATGTGCCTTAGTGTACAAGGTACAACAAAGTACTTGGAGTTGCAGGTGATCGGTGGGCCATCAATGGCCAAATTTATAAAGAAGAATACCTCCAGGAGTGCTTGCTGCCCTTTCTCCGGTCCCACAAAGGTGACACTCTGTTTTGGCCAGATTGGGCATCGTGCCTTTACACGAAACCGGGGATGGAGTAGTACTAAGCCAACGATGTTGTTTTTGGGCCGAAGTAGGTAAATCCGCCTAACTCGCTAGAATTCACCCAATAGAAAAATTCTGGGCGATTATGAAGGGCAAGCTCCAGAAAACAGGGAAGGTCCTTAAAAACGACAAGGATTTAGCCTCCTGGGATGAAGAAAGAGTGGATAAAAGTGTGTAAGGAAGACGGCGCAAGTGTTGCACAGGATTTGATGCGTAGCGTTAAGTCGAAGGTGGGGTATTAGCCTAGGAGAGGAGGTTGAATAATCCAATTTTACAAAAGTATAGCTAATAAGTGTTTTTTTTTTATTCCCTGAGAGTTTAAAAATATCTGATTTAAAATGAGTTTTTGTTGATCTTTATTTGGATAGTTTTTTCAAGAACTATCTTCAGAAATATAAATTTGATATGCGGTTTGTGCATAGTAGGACGGAAATCAGTTCGAAAAACCAATTCTTACGATGCTTTTGGATTCACCAGAGAGCCACCAGGTTTCTCAAGCACATGGCCAAAGTCTTCCTATGGGGACTTATGTTATTATATCCTCAAATGAATAGCTAGAGGTCCCTCGTGATTAAACCATTTTAACGATCGTTTTGAATCATCCTGGGCCATGGTGGTCCAATATTGGATTGCAGGTGCAAATGTATTCAAAGGATGTATTTATTATTCCATTTAAAAAAAACTAGAAGGGACTACTAGAACTACTTTTCAAATATTTAACCATTTGATTGATCCAACCAATCCTAAGGCCTGTACTCGAAAAAAATGCACCATTTTTATCCGTGTGTAACTTTTTTGCCCGTGGGTAAAAATCGATGAAAATAACTAGTTTGGAGTGACTTGTTTACATGTAACAATCGGTTCAGTGGTTATTGAGATTTCATCGAAATAAGAAGAAAATCGCCGGAGACTTTTGCGTGCCGTCATAAGAAAATCCGACTGCGACCATGAGATGGATCGGAAGACAACGGGGAATCACAGCTATATTAATGAGAATATTCCGGCAGACACTGCCGAGAAAATGGCTACTAAGCGCGGGGTTGAAGCGCTGGCCAACGGAATTAAAAAAACCTGATACAAAATTAATCTTGATATCAGGAACTTTTGAAAAAATTAGTGATGCAGTTCAAAAACTGCAAGAAAACGACAACCAGGAGCCGTCAACGTCCCGACCACAAATTTTTCATGTGACAGGACACCACAATGGTTATAGAGGTCGTAGCCGCGGTTTCAGCGGCCAAGGAAACCGACCTCGGGGTAGAAATTCCTTTCATAATGGCCGCTACAACGAAAACAACAATTTTTCCAACAATTTCAGAACCGGTGCTAACAACAATTGGCGTGGGGGAAACAACTATCAGCACCAACCACGCTACCAAGGACCACCTGGCTGTCAATTTTTCAACAACAGCCAGGGAAGCTCCCAGGTCCCCCAACTACAACCACAAATTGGGGGAATAGCAAACAGCCAGCAAACGCAGCAACAAATCCCTCGCCAGCAATTAGCACAAATACTAAATACATCGCCAGTGAAACGTTTTTTCTCAATTAACCCATCATGTAGTAATTTGTAGTCCTGAAATTAGATTTTCTTGAAACAGGATACCTTACTGGTGAATTCTGGAGCAGAAATATCTATTTTCAAGGCCAGAAAAAAACCACAACTTTTATTAATACTAATGACCAATGCTACATTTCTGGAAATAACGACCATTCAGTATCTACTTTAGGTACTGCTACTTCAAATATTTTACTACCAAATCAAGGAAAACTTCAACATAAATTTCATTTAGTTGATGGTCAATAACCGATTCCCACCTACCCTGTGAAGGCCCGGAAGGTGTTGGATTATTTCAAGTGTAATCGGAACCTTTCGATTCGCGACGTGGCTCTGAAGGCAAAGTGTTCCGCCTGGTTCGTTCAGCAAACCATGAAACGAGCTGGGCTTCGTCTATTCAAGGTCGGCAAGGCACAGAACCGGCGTGATCAACAAAACACGGTGGCCAAATCCCGCGCAAGGAAGCTGTATCGAGAGTGGTTAACGAAACCGATGTGTGTGGTTATGGCTGACGAATCCTACATCAAGGCAGATACCGGAGCTGAAGTTTTACGTTGCCAAATCACGGTTTGATGTTTCGGAATGTTTAAGGAAGAAGAAAGTGGACAAATTCGCCAAAAAATACTTGCTCTAGCAGGCCATATGCCAATGCGGTAAACTGAGTAAATCACAACGGGTACCATCAACAGCAAAATTTACCGCACCGAGTGCCTCCAGAAGCGTCTGTTGCCCTTCCTGCGTTCCCACAGAGGCGAGACATTATTTTGCCCGGACCTGGCATCATGCTATTACGCGCGATCAACGTTGGATTGTTACAGAGACAATAACGTTGTTTTTGTACCAAAAACCGCCAACCCCCCAAATTCACCAAAGATTCGTCCGGTGAAAAGATTTTGGGCCATAATGAAGGCCAAAGCTCGAAAATCGTCCAAGGTGTTTGAGAACGAGCTGGAATTGAAGAAAGAATGGATGAAAGTGACCAAAAAGGTCGGCTCCACCATTGCACAAAATGTAATGAGGGGTCTTAAGGGAAAGGTGCGGGCTTTCAGCGATGGACAGGACACTGAATAAAGTAGTTATGCTGAAACATAATCGATATGTATTTGTTCATTCCTTGCAAGTTTCAAGAAAATCCGACTTAAAATTTTTTTTTGGCGAACACTTTTGTCTGGTGCTTTTTTTTCGAGTATAGGCCTTAATCTGCAGAAGCAGCAGTTGAGTTTATGGTGCATAGGGTAACGGGATGTAATGTTAGCCTATCACCTTCATGCGGCCTATGTACCAAGTATGTCATTAATTTAGCGATAATCAACAAAATCATGTTGCTATTAGGATGACCGATGTCATCCGAAGCAATTGAGACAATATTAATCAACTTATAGTTGTTCACTTCCGCATAATTTTCGATTTCTTGAACTTTTGGGGCATCATGATTTCACTGGTTAAGTTGAACAGATGATCTACACGCTCTTCAAGTGATCAAAATTTGGCTTAATTGAATCGATAAATCGAGTAGTGCAGTTTGGTTGTACAGAAAATAGTTGCACGCTACAAACTAACTGTTCACATAACTAAAATAACAATGACTTTACCAGAAAATCGTAGACCCAATGTTGGGGATATATTTTTTTGTATGTTCCCAACTATGGTCTGTTGTACCAATAACGTAGTAAAAAGGTTGTTATTGGTAAAATTTGAAGTGGAAATGCATGAGTTTGCAGTTGTTTATATTCAAGTGGCTCATCAAAACACAAACCGAAGGAACAAAATTATTGTATAGTGAATTATAATGTTTTCATTTTTGAATGGCTGATAAATCATATATGAACATTACTTAAGTGTTTCGAAGCAGTTTTATTTTAGTTTGTTTAATGAAATTTTATGTTAAGTAAAGCGAATACATCTGTCAATGCCATAATTCATATAATTAGAAACAAAAAAAAACCGTACAAAGACTGCATTTAGTAATAAATCCATCGAATGGGACGAAGTTGCATCCATGAATAGACCCAATTTGGAGCTAATAGACCGACATTAAATCCATATCCCTCGAAAGTTTCTGACTTCATAAAAAGAGTTGTGTAACTTTTCGTGATACATACTACCAAATGTCTTATCAAACTTATCTTAGCAAGTGTATAACTAGTTGAATCTCGCTTACAGCTTCAAAACTTAATGAGTTATGATAAAAAATGTAATCGATGCTTGCATAATAGGCTGAGTCAAGGGTCACATACCCTACATTCATTGTTCGCTTTGCAATTTGAAATCTAAAATGAGCTTTTGTATTGATGCCGCTATTTTCTGACAAATTTAATAAACTATTACGTTCAAGGTTATCTCGGAGTGTCAGTTGGTAACCCTCATGGCCAATTGTGATCACAATTGCAAATTTTTTCAAATTCTGCTTTTAGAATTAATTCAGAAACAATAACGCAAAGGCATTCAAGTGACACCCAGCATTAAGATCGTGATTTATCTACTGATCCATTTTCCAAGTAACAGAGCACAGAAAAATCATCATGAGAAGTAACTCGTCACAAATTTTAATTCTTGTCAATTTATAATAGAATCCAGATACATGGAAGGAGGTGTTTCTCAGGATTTATTTGTCAAAAGAAAATTGTTATTTAGACAGAATGTTTTTATTGAACTTTCCTAACAAAAAATTACTCTAGCGGTTCCGGACGGTTCCAATCCTAGTGTCTTTGGATTCCATTAATCGACCCAAACACCCTCCAATTCAGTTGTCGATACAAAGTTCCAGCAAAACGTTTGCTTTGAACATTCCTGACCACTCTTTTGCGATCACCAAATCGCGTGAGAATATTTCTTTTTGTAGAAACGGCAACCACTGGTTAAAAATTTCAACTCCGATCAAATAAAGTGTCCTGCTTCTAAGTGAAGCAAGCCTTATCAGATTGCCGGTGTTTTTAAAATTCCTACATTTTTATAAATTTAGTGTGGGAGTTTGTTTTCAATCAGTAATTGTCCTTTTTATGACCATGAGACTACCGGCTGTGGTCAAATAACCAAGATTCATTGATGAAAGTTTTAATAGCTCCACCCAGCTCGAATACTCCGCACCGAACGCATCAAACCGATGAAAACTGACCTAAGAGAAACCTAAATTATAATTTAAACCGCATGGGATAAGATTAAACCATCAGCGTCGAGGCCATCAGCACCGTCGTCGCCGTCAGTCGGTTTTGAAGTGAGCGTCGAACCATCCCAGCTACCAACTATCTAAGAAACGATGAGCGGTTGCCATTACAGCACCGTCTTGGATGGTGGCGTGGTAGGTAGCCCTAATCAAAACAGATTAGAGAGGCATAATTGCATTAATTTGTTCTTAATTTTATGTTTTAGTGTTTCCACATTGGCATACGGATTTCAGGTTTTCCTGTACCTACAAAAGAAATCCGACGCGAAAAGGGAAAACAGGTTAATACCATCTCTGTGCAATGTGATGATGAGGATGAGGATTTAAGGCCCCTTTGATTCGTAATCGATTTTTCTCACGTGCTCATTGCGGAATCTTACGTCCTATTTTTAACTTCATTTGTTCGGAGATAAACTCTGCAAGCAAAAGGAGGGTACTTCTAATTGCCAGTATCAGGCAACTTTCGATTCAGGTTTGCAAATATCGAGAAGTTTAACAAATTGAAAGTAACCTTTCAGCCAGCAGCTCATTACCTGCATGGGGCCAACACTAGCACGAAATCAAAGCTCAAGCTCAACGCATTCGATCGGGGTGGGTAGAGTTGCATGGGACTTTCCCACCCGGGAAAGATCGTGATCGTGTCAATTTTTCCAAAGCCAAGAGAGGTGCGTTCAACCACCCTCAACTTCTCCATCTTCAAGCACACATGGATGCCGGCTACCTGGTTGGGTGATCGCGATCGATTTAAGCTTTTTAATAAGCCCTGAGGATAATTGTCAATAAATAATTAAAATCCACGCGTGCTACCTCAGCGCCGACCTGCAGCAGCAACGGCAAGATGAGTCACGTTGCGAGAGAAGGCTTAGCCGTGGCGGTTCGTAGTTACGTTGGAGAACGTGTGGCTGACATTATTGTGGCACTTGAAAGTACCAACTGGCGAAAAGGCATCAGCGAAATGGTAACTCCCTATCGGCTGAGGGTAGCTAGGTGAGCTGTCATCGAACGATTACCGTTGGAGTTGTGTTGCGCTTGGTGCTAACTGGAGAGGTAGCGAATGGCTGATCTTCTCAGAGCCAGTTTTATGTTAGGCGTTTGATCATTTTGCGGAAGCCCATTTTTGAAGCATACGGGTTTGAACAGAATGTTGATCTCTGAAATATTTGTTGCTTTGTTGTTCAGTATGTAAAACAAAAATTACTGAGTTTTGGGTACTGTTTGGAATTCTTTGGACATCATTTGTCAAGGTGATGTTAAATGTGTTCGATTGATCCGGAATCCAATTCAAGAATGGATAGATTTGTTTCACTCCTGAAAACTGTTCCAAAAAATGTAATATTCAACTAAACCACCAAGTATTCTACCGGAGGCATCGTGCATGGAGAGATTGCGTCGAATGGGTTGAAGATGCCTCCTGTTTTCATAAATCAGGTATAAAAGTGAACACTGTATGAAGTTTGTGAAGTCTATATGGACATTTTGAAGAATCAAGTGCTTCCGTGGATTCAAGTAAACTTCGTGAACACGAGAATCTTGCTTGCCAACGTGATGGAGATGTTGAAGCGAAGGCCTGTAGATTCTCTCACCCTAGTGTCGATTCTTTGAAAGCTTCCATCACCAAGGCGTGGGTTCAAATGTCAGGGGACTATGTTATGAAGATGCGCTCTTGAGCTCGCGATCTCCTGGAGAGAGTAATGGAGAAAGAAGGTGGATGTATAGAGTGACTATTTCTGAATTTGTTAAAATGATGCTAGAATGAGAAAAAAAGGTTTTCAATCATAAAAAACAGAGACAATTTTTTTTATCAATTATTTTGGTTTGGTGAGAAAAAAAACATTAAAAACGTAAAAATGTGAATTGAAATTTCCGGATTTGGCGAACAAGTTTATATCAATTTGTTCAAGTATATAAATAACGTTACATTGTTTTGAAGCTCAGTGACTACAAAATACAGAAAAAATATTTAATTTCCCGATTTTTCACATCTGAACGGTTGAGCAGAACAATTCACACCTTTCAATAAATTTTGTAACGCTGTTGATGCTGAACGTCGATTTGCTTTGAACTTTGTCTTATTTCCTATAGAGGTTCCGCTTAACGATTGCACAATATTTCTCAATTGGAAGCAGGTCCGGCGAATTTGGAAGGTTTTCGTCCTGCCATGCGGAGTCTGGCCAAAAGTAGTGACAAGCATTTAGATATTTTATAATATGAGTGTCTGGGTTGACAGTGCTAGTTGACACGAAAGTTTCACAGGTAAAAATCAACTGCAAAATTAAGTTGTTTCTTTGGAGTTCAGTTGCATGGAAGAATGCAAACAAAATTGTTGTTTACGCTTGCTTTGATTTGAAAATGAACTTGGAGAAATATATAGTGTTTATTTAAATAGAAGTCTAACATTTGAAAGAGGCTTTTAAGTTTTCAGACACATATAACATCAAGAAAATAAATAAAATTTTATAAAAAAATACAGTTCAAAAAAAGTTTTGTTATTTTTTTATTAAATCAAAAAATAAGTTCGATTTCTGATTTACCAATTAATTCAATATAATTTTATTTGTTTTTTAGATTTTCTGAAACATACAGATGTTTTTAAGGATTATAATGATTTTGGCAAGATATGCTTCTTATGGATTTTTGAAACTTTAAGTTTTTGTATAAAAAACCGGGTTGTAGTAAGGTTATGAGGTTATGCTCAGTAAAAATGCTCTGAACAACAATTATGTAAGTGCAACCGTGGTCGAGATGTTTTGAAAACAAATTCGCCAAAGTTGCAAATTTTATTTTGTATCTGTAAGAATAAGCTCTCCAAAATAAATATGATAGTTCAGACATCTCTCACTTTACCATTTTAACGTAATGTTAACTTTACCATTTTACCAATATGTGAAATAAACACAGAAAATATTATCATGAAAGTTTTTCATTACATCGCAAATAAAAATTTTCTTTTGAATTGTTTATCCCAATGTACACGCAGAAAAAATACCTTGCATAGCAAATATATTCCAGGTGGATCCAAACATAACCTAAGTTTAATCTGGCCCCAAACATAAACTTGCTTTATTTCAAACATATTCTACGTTTAAAAACAAGTGACATCGGTGTTTGAAATAAAAATCATGTTATGCTCTTCTCTTAGCTCAGTCGATAAAGGCGCAGCTACAAAGCAACACCACGCTGGAGGTGGCTGGGTTCGATTCCCGGCCTGGTCTAGAAATGTTTCGTTGAGGACATTTTTTGCGACTCCCTGGGCACTTGCCACACAATCGTACTAATGCAAACATGGTACCTGGCATCGAAAGCTCTCAATTAATTACTGTGGAAGTGCATTTAAAACACTAAGTTGAGAGCAAGCAACAGGCAAGAACTGTAAGTAATTTGCTTAAAGAGAAAAAAGTTTAATGTTTAAAAATCTATCTAAAGAATCTGTCTGTCTTTCTGTCTGTCTGTCTGAACCTTATAGACTCGGACATACTGAACCGATCGGCGTGGAAATTTGTATAGAGGGGTTTTTGGGACCGGGAAAGGTTCTTATGATGGTTTGAGACCCCTCCCTGCTCTGAAAAGGGAGGCTCTCATACAAATGAAACACAAAGTTTCTGCATAACTCGACAACTGATCAAGTAAATGAAACCAAATTTGGCAAGTAAAGGTTCTTGAAGTCAAAAATGTTTCTAAGGTAACTCGAGAACCCTCCGCCCTCTGTAGAAGGGGGGGGCTCTAATACAGATGAAACACAAATTTCTGCATAACTCGAAAACTAATCAAGTAAATGGAACCACATTTGGCAGTGGAGATTTTCTGGAGGCAAGAAATGTTTCTATGATGGCTTGAGACCCCTCCCCTCTCTTAGAAAGGAGGGCTCACATACAAATGAAACACAAATTTTTGAATAACTCGAGAACTTAATAAAGTTAATGGAACCAAATTTTGCATGTGGAGGTTTTCGAAGGCAAGAAATGTTTCTATTGTGATTTGAGACTCCTCCGCTCACTGAAAGAGGGGTCTCTCATACAAATGAAACACGAATTTCTGCATAACTCGAGAACAAATCAAGCGGGCTGCAAAATGGTGAGTCGACAATGGGCAGGGAGCGTGCGTCCCCGCAATATAGCCCTGGTCCTCACAAGTTCCTACCTCATGCTTCCACGGGCCAAGAGATGACAAAGACCGCCAGCTAAGGGTTGCATACTTAGCTGGTAGTGCAGCCTGGGCACTGTTGTCCTTCTGACTTCAGCTAGATTGAGGAGGTGCGTGCCGAGCGTCTGTGTCCACCAAGGAGGTGCGGTCTGTCCTGGCATCGGCAGCGCGACCCGGTAAGGTAGTATGCTGAAATCTTACCCTGCCACGAAAAATGGAAGTAATCTTAATACTGTCCGACGGTGCTAATTTCAGATAATAATAATTTCAGTGCTAATTTCAGGTATAATTATTTAAGATTATTTTTTCCCTCGTGGCAATGATAATGCAAGTCCGTTTACAATTGTAGCAGGACCACAATCTGCAGACATAACAAATATAATGGTTATTATAATTTTATATTATCACAAAACCTTCACAATATTTTTAATGCTATTTTCAGTTTCGCATTTATGCATCGTTGTGAGTCTAAGCCAACCTAACTCACGCTATGTATATGAAAAGATACGATGGTTTTTAATGCAACTTTCATTATCATAAGACAATTAAAAATACAAAACCTAATATTGATCCTACATCTTCTATTAGACAGGCATAAAGAATCATTTATCGGCCCAGTGAGAAACAAAAGTTAACTGATAAATCAAATTTCCTCTTGTTTTTATTTTTATTTCAGATTTATTAAGCTTCCGTTTTTAGGCAATAATCATATTCATAGGGAATTTATTTCGCCTTAATGTTTGCTTACATTCTTTTAGCAAAACGGCTGACAGGAGATCAACTATGTTTCATTATATCACATTGGAAATTTCCGTTATTTCAGAGTTTAAAGCAACTAACACCGCTGCCGAAGAGGCAAATGGCTGCATTTTATAATTATAAATACATTATTTAGTATTTTATTGCAACATCGTATTATTTTATATTATTAAAAAGATATTGAAATTATTATTTAAAATAATAATAATAATAATAATTAAATTTTATCTGCTTCAAGGGTACAAGGAAGTTTGTTCCAGATAGTATAGCTATTTTTTGTCATTGTAGCTCAAGGTTATTTTCTATTAAATTAGATCATTGGATATTATTAAAATTAATAAATGCTTTTAACCCATATTTTATAAATACGTAAATATTTTTTATTATTCAGTATAAACTTAAATGCCATAATGCATGTTTATACTTCATTTAATTACGAAATGGTTTGGCAAAAAAGGTTTCACATTCCGGAGTTACATTCAACTACCAATGATTGAGCTGTAATGAGGCACCAAGCAGCATATAATTTTCATATGTCTATCATTGTTTCAGTTTTTTCATCATATTATATTATTTACAACCAGGTAGACCAGGGAAGGTAAGATTATTATTATAAAGAAAAATACTCTACATTATTATATGAACATCACTATATTATACATCAAATAAAAAGGGTTGGGAAGGGACCATCAGAGCACCGGATTGAAGCGATTTGGATAGGGAGAGTGGAATTGCCAACTCCCTGTCATTAACAATTCGTGAATTGATGGCAAGCTCTTCTACCCACTCATTGGGAAGTCCTCACGTTTGATGGCTTGTTCGACATTAGGTTGTAGGACTCTAGCATTGGAAGGAGATTCTCATTATCCCGCGGATTACGGGTAAGTGTCTCTGCTTACGTTTTTGGCCCTTCAGACAGTGTTAAATTGAATACAGGCAGATGTCGAACTTGATCAAATCATTCGTAGACGACGATCCACTGTCTTATGGCTGTGCCTGCAACGATGAGTGGTATCTTTTACATACATACATACATACAACTCGAGAACAAATGAAGCAAATGGAACCAGATTTTACATGTGGAGGTTTTCGAAGGAAATAAATGTTTCTGAGGTGGTTTGAGACCCCTCCGCCTT
Source organism: Aedes koreicus (assembly GCA_024533555.2). NCBI lineage: Eukaryota > Metazoa > Arthropoda > Insecta > Diptera > Culicidae > Aedes > Aedes koreicus. The sequence goes on along the minus strand of JAHHFK020000961.1, from coordinate 184,006 downwards.
CTGGAAGGGGAGACTCCAATACAAAAGAATCATTATTTTTAGCATAACTCGAGATCCAATGAAGCAAATGAAACCAAATTTGGCATGTTGAGATTTTTTGAGGCAAAAAATGAAAAAGGCTGCAAAATGGTGAGTAGACAACTGGGATGGAGCGTACGTCCCCGCAACATAGCACTGGTCCTCACAAGTTCCTACCTCATGCTTCCACGGGTCAAGAGATGACAAAGACCGCCAGCTAAGGGTTGCGTACTTAGCTGGTAGTGCAGCCTGGGCACTGTTGTCCTTCTGACTTCAGCTAGATTGAGGAGGTGCGTTCCGAGCGTCTGTCCACCAAGGAGGTGCAGCTCAAACAGCTCCTGGCATCCAGCGGTTGAGTAATAAACGCTGTATCGCGTCAGCTATACCTTAGGAAGCAGTTCCACCAACGCGATGTAGGAAGGTGGCATGCTGAAATCTTACCCTACCACAAAAAATGGAAGTATTCTTTATACGGTGTATAATTTCAGATCATCTATGGAATTCCCAAGTGTTGTTTAATAATTTTAATTTTTTTGTTTCCTTCGTGGCAATGATAATGCAAGTACGTCTACAATTGCAGCTGGACATCAGTCTACAGACATGCAGACAGTACAAATATAATTGTTACTATCATTTTATATTATAACATCCCTTCACAATATTTTTAAAGCTATTTTCAGGTTCGCATTTATGCATCGTCGTAAGTTTTAGCCGACCTAACCCACGATATGTATTTGAAAAGATAGGATGGTTTTTGACGTTTTTGTTTAGAAAGGATCATACGACAAATTCTACTAAATAAAATTTCAAGAAAAGTTTAATAATTCAAAAACTAAAATTGTTTATGATCTCTCATTTTCTATTGCACAGATATAAAGAATTATTTATGGGCCCAGTAGAAAGCAAGAGTTATCGGAGAATTCAAATTTCATTTTTTCTCTCTGTTTGTTTTTTCTTTTTTGTGGATTTATTAAGCTTCCGTTTTTGGGCAGTAATCATAATCATATGAAAGTTATTTCGGCTAATTGTTTGCTTAAATTTTCTTTGCTATTCTGCTTGGCTGCCCGTGGTCAACTTTCTTTCATTATATCACTTTGGAAATTTTCGCCATTTCAGAGTTTCAATCATCTAACATCACAGCAGAAAAGACAAATAGGTGCATTTAATTTTTATGTGTATACTATTACAACATCGTATTGTTTTCATCATATCATCATTATATATATTAGTATATCATATTGAAAATATTTACTAAAAGATTAATAATAATAATTAAATTTCATTTGCTTCAAGTTTACAAGGAAATTGATTCCAGATAGTATGTACAGATATTTTATTTCATTGTATGTAAAGGTGTTTTTCTATGAATTTAAATCATTGAATATTATTAAAATTAATAAATGCTCTTCAATTCTGCTGATTATGTATATCTATATGTCATGAATAAATACATATTTTTTTGATTCATGTATAATTAAATGGTTTATATTTTATTTAGTTGCAATAAGACCTTCACATTCCAGAGTTATATTCATCTGCCACTGATTGAGCTGTAAAGATGCACCAAGCTGCATATGATTATCATATGCCTATTATTACAATTTTAACTATTTCATCATATTATTTTATTTATAACCATATTTAAATTACAGGATGACGAATTCCAACCATGGCATATTTTAATTAAATATTATAGTATATTTCATTGCTCTATTACATACTACATTTATTGCATATTATGACATATTATGTACATTATATATAATAAATACTGGGTTGGGAAGGAGCATCAGGGTATCATTCAAGCTGAAATTGGACGATGGTTTGATTGACTGCCTGAGTCTAGGAGGGAACGAGCATTATCATTTTCTTTATCCTACCGATTCGATTGTGATGCTGCGAATTCTACTCCAACAGTTTCAGTGAGAGTGACGCGCCCTTCTTAACAAGCCATCCTGTAGAAAGCTTAATAAGTATTGCGAATTGGGTTATTCGAATTGTTGGATCGTATCGTTGGAAGGAGATTCTTAATTTCCCGTGGATTTCGCGTGAGTGTCTCTGCTTACGGGTCCACCCCTCCGTTTTTGGCCCTTCATACAGCGATATTGTGAATTCAGATCGGTGGCTCAATTTGATCTTGCTATTAAGTGGAGCTGCATCCAAGCCAAGGGCATGAAGGGATGGTGGCTACCATACATACATACATACATACAAACCAAACAAAAAAACACAGGCAGGGGGGGGGGGGTGGGTTGCCCCCCCCAACAACCCCACAACAAACACACACCAAAAACAACAAAAAAAAACAAAAAAATAAACACAATAAAAAAAAAACAAACTTCCATACAAACATATTATATAGATGAACCCCCCCAAAAAAAAAACAAACAAAACAAAAAAAAAAAAACCACAAAAAAATAAATATATTTTTTTTTTCTTACCGCACGCACCCACCGCGCTTAAAGAAAAAAAAAAAATAAAAAATACAAAAAAAAAAAATTTTATCTGAATAATATTTGGATTTTACTAGTTGCGTTCTAAATTTATTTTATTAATTCTATGAAAATGTGTTCTTAATTCTTGATTTGGCTTGAATGCTTACCGGTTCCAGGTTCAAGGGGTTTGCTACCCGATGATTGTATTGTTAAAATTAACATGCCTTGAATTTGATTCAAAAATTGTTACTTTCGTTCGAAACGTGCTTTCTAATTATTTCAAATAATGCTTATGTTTCGAGTTGAACATCGATATTTTCAATTTAAATGGACGAAATTTGTATCCGTGTAGGATTTTTATTTAAAATAAAATCTGGGATATCTTGAACACATGAGTTTTTAGAGAATGGAATTTTTTTGCATAAATGTTTTTGCAACTTAATGTTGTTGTATCACAAGACGGATTAAAGTCATAGAATGGAATTTTTCAGGTTGTATTTACCAAAACTGTCACATGTTGCAATTTGTTCAGTTAAACGGTTGTTGATATGTTTTGAAAATCAATTCGTTAAAGTTGCAAAAAATAATCCATTTTTATAAGTTAGTCTTCTCCGTTTGTAACAATACGCTTTCCAAAATGAACATACAATTTTAAACATCTTCTTTTTTTACCAATTTACGATTACATGAACCGGTTTACGAATAGGCTGTTCCAGAAAGTATAAGCACACTTTCAAAATAACAAAAAAGTCATGTTTTTTTAGTTTTAATAATTTTATTTGGCAAATCATATCTGTATTTGTGTTTTATATGATATTTTACTCTCGTTTAATCAAAATATTTAATTACAACCAAGAATCCCATTTTTTCCTCGAACATGACTCATTAGCTTCTGCAAAATGGTACTTTCCACCATTTTGACCACTTTTGGCCAATTTTTTTTAAATTTTTGGATGTCGTCCGCTGGTTTTATGAATTTTCGAAGCTTTGCTTTGGTTAAAGTCCAAAAAGTCTCGATTGGCCGTGCCTCCGGGCAGTTCGGCCGGTTCATTTCTTTCGGCACGAAACATACATTGACTTTTGTACCATTCTAAAGTGTCCTTTGCGTAATGACATGACGCCAAATCAGGCCAAAACACTACTTGACCTTCGTGCTGCCTGGTAATCGGTAATAATCGCTTCTGGAGACATTCCTTAACGTATTTCTGAGTGTTTATCGTCTCCGTTGTGATGTACGGACTAGATGTTTTACCACACTCGCATATTGCCTGCCAAACCATAACCTTCTGACCGAATTTTTCGGTAAAAATTGCCTTCTCCGTTTTGGGGATGTCTTTGTCTTCACTTACAGTATAGAATTGTGGTCCGGGAAGCGTTTTGTAATCTAGTTTCACATACGTTTCATCGTCCATTATTATACACCCAGAGTTTCTACACAATAACGAATCGTAAAGTTGGCGGGCCCACGGACGTGGCCTGTTTTTGGGTTCCTTTTGGGTTTTTTCTGCTTCCGGTATGTTTTTAGCCCAAGTTTTCTTTGGCACGCATGACGTTACTCGACGAGGTCCCTAGTTTTTTTCGCAACATCCCGAACGGAAGTCGCTGGTTTTCGCTTGTAGGCATCCCTGATCTTTTTATCGATATCCGGACTAACAGGACCGGATTTCCGACCACTCTTCGGCGCATCTTCAAACGTTCACTGTTTTCTATATTTTCGAATCGCAGATCGTACCGCTCCGACGCTTACACCCTCTTCCTTGGCCAATTTTCTCAAGGAGAGTCCGCTCACAGTGCACCATTTGTACTGGTGTGTGATTTGTACTGGTGTGTGCATCTGACTCTGTGGCGCAATAAAAAAAAGGTGTGTCCCTCAGCAACCACTGGACCGATTTTTTTTCTTACAGCAAACTGTTTTTTGAATTGTTCTACCGATGCCATTTATATCTCATTGATGTATTCCGGTGAACATGAGTCGTTAGTCTACAGTTCAGCTTAATTCTGTGACATCAGATAATGTATATAGATTCAATAAAAATATGAATTATTGGTATAAGGACCGAATTGAACGTGCCAATGCATATTCCAGATAATCTAAGGGAATTGCCCAGTTTTTAGGACTAAAGGGTGTACCGTTCAAAATCCACACACACTCAAATTGCTCTAACTTTTGATCCGTTGGGTACAATTTATTGAAATTTTGCGTTTAATGTTTACATTCTGTGTGTTGATTTCATCTGGTGACTAACTAACAGTGCGTGCGCGAAAATGTTTTGCACGAGTAGTTTGAGAATATGTATCGATCGCATTGTGCCATCGGAAAAAAAAAGTTGGGATCTGGTATCATGAAACCGTTTGAAAAACGTCTGATGTTGATCGGAAGCAAAGATCCGAAAAAAAAGCCGTCAGGTCAACGAAAACGATCACAAACGCGTGGTTGGGGCCTTTAAACGGAAACCGAACGCCTCGAGCTGGACTACGTACGTTTAAGGTTCAGAAGTCCTTAAACCGCGACGAAAAACAAAATACGGTTGCAATAAGCCGTGCCCGTAAGTTGTACAATCAGAAGTTAATGAAACCACACTGCTGCGTAATGGATGACGAGACATATGTGAAGGCGGACTTTAACCAGATTCCAGGAAACCTGTATGTGACTGCCAAAGATAAGTGTGATGTTCTCAAGAACCTCCGGACACAGAAGATGTCGGAGTTCACCAAGAAGTTCTTAATTTTGCAAGCGATTTGTATTTCCGGAAAGCGGAGTATACTTTATTTAACCGAAGGAACCATGCATGGACAGGCGTATTTGGAAGAGTGTCTCTAAAAGCAGCTTCTCCCTCTCCTGAAGGCTCACGACGGTTCAACGATCTTCTAGACGGATTTCCCAAGCAACAATTTCAATTTTAAGGTACACTTGAAGAAGTTCTCAAGACTCATTTGATAAAACCACGCATAAAACTAGATATTCTACATAACATCGATAAAACAGCCATAAAACCCTCATAAGTTCAAAACAGCCCATACTACAGGAGGTTCTCAAGACTATTTCCCAAGATTCGCTTAAAACTTGATAGTTTTATCGGTACACACTTGTAATGACATGCAGGACATGCTTAAAACTATGATAAAACTACCACAAGTTTTGGTAGTTTTATGATTTTCCTCTTTAAGGACACTTCCAGTCCGTCACAAATATATTTCGAAGATTCCATTTTTGGATTCGTTCTGCTGAATGGGGACTTTTCTAAGAGAAAAAAAAACATCGATATATTATGATGTTTCTTTTCCAAAGTGGATACGTCTGTCGATTAATTGCAAAATTGACCATAAATGCATGAGTTTTTTGCCAGCAATTGATACATTTTTCATGCGACATTCAGTTTATTGGTGTTTTATAACATAAAAGTTCGAAAATTTCAAAGCGCCACGGAATCATTGCTAGACCATTGATTTATTTGAAAAATAAAAAAATACTTGACAATTCAACAATAAGGTGACAAGGTTGATAAGTTGTTAGATCTTGAATAAATTGTGTCTACAATCCATTTTAAGTTTCAAAATGTATTTTAAACAGCAGAAATTGTTCGTAGCATTGGAGAAACGAGAGTTTTGTAGCAAATATATGAAAATGGCTACCATTCGGAGGGAATCCAGAATAGCCACGCTCGCCATTTTTTCAATGGTTTTATCTAAAACTACCATAAAACGCATATAAAACTAATATTTCTTGCACAAGACTAACAAGATTTTTTTAGGAGCGCCATAAGTTCATCTTTACTTGTTCTATTCTTGAAAAAGAGGAGTAACGCTTGAATAAAACTTGTTTGAATTGCTCAAGGTAAACAAGTCTTTCGTAAGATAGCCATAAAATCATTGTGGAGAAGGCACATCATAAACAAAGAAAATGTGAAAGTTCAAATCAAAAGTGCCTATGCATAATTGTTGTTCATCATTACAGCTTATGATTTATTGTTTATAATCACCAGCGTAAGGCAATTAAAACATTAAAAAAACTCTAACTTGAATATGTTAACAATGGATTTGGGTAGAAGAACAGATAATAATATTGCGCCGATGGCTGAAACATCAGTTGAGCGAAAGATGATTTTTCTCTTGATCTGTACGCTGAATCTAGCGTTGGAAGAAGTGCACTGTGTAGTGGATCACTGAGCGATTCCAGCGCACTACTTCCGACTTTGGATTAAACGTGCGGATCATGGAAAAAATCGATTTTCGCTCAGATGATATACTAATTTTTACTTGCAACGAGTATAAATATTGTGTAGCCTATTGGGAACTGAAATGCACGACTCGGGAGAACTCAACATTAACATAACATTTGACAATCGTAGTGCACATTAAACCTTACGTCAAAAGTACTGCGCTGTATTTCCACGGTGGTGCGCCATATAACGCACTACCTGAGACGTTAGGTTTAACTTGCATAACTGGCATAAAATCAAATATCATGAGTTATGCATTTCGGTTTTCAACTGGCGACACATTGCACCATTTTATTTTATTCGTTTTACGCATAATCCATAGACCCTTTTGATAAGTTAGTCTCAGTAGGCTGCGAATCCAATGGAATGGTCAAAAAAAAATTGTGATGTCGATTTCATGCCGAAAGATCTGAACGGGGGGTTCGTGTTTGGGGGAAACACTCCGGAACTGCGCACAATAGAAAAATACTGGGCCATTATTAAGGAGAACCTTCTAAAACGCCGTAAAGTGATGAGAAATGAAGAAGAAATGAAGAAAGCCTGGGTTAATATACAAAAAACTGTCGATTCTGAGGTCGTGCAGAACCTTATGGCTAGGTTCGCGGAATCCTATGTAAAGGCGAAATAAATTAAATGAATGATAACAAAACTAATTTTACTTACTCTAATTGTTATGTGTGTATTCTCCGTGCGTGGAGTAATGATTATGATGTGGTGAGGAGCGAACATCTACTTTTACATCATAATTTCACTTGTTTTTCTTTACTCCCTGAAAATTTGGTGATGCGGAATTTGTGTGCGTGGATTTTAAACGGTACACCCTTCAAATGCAGCACCAGAGCGTCTGTTCTCCAGGTTAGGAGCGGCTCAAAACAGCGGACCCAGCAGAACGAGGAGCGTTATAAACGGAAGCGAAAGCAGCAGACCCGCCTATTCCAGGAAAAGAAACGCCGCCTGGAAGAAGCTGAGTGCGAGGCGATGGAGTAGCTGTACCGTTCCCAAGAAACGCGGAAGTTCTATCAGAAGCTCAACACGTCCCGAAAAGGCTTTGTGCCGCGAGCCGAAATTTGTACGGATAAAGATGGGGGCATTCTGACAGACGGCCGTGAGGTGATCGAAAGGTGGAAGCAGCACTACGACGAACATCTGAATGGCGCAGAGGACGCGGGCGTTGAAGTCCAAGTGGGTGGAAGAAATGACTACGTCAGCACAGCAGAGGATGGGAACGATCCAGCTCCCACGCTGAGGGAAGTTAAGGATACTATCCAACAGCTCAAGAATAACAAAGCAGCTGGCAAAGATGGCATCGGAGCTGAACACATCAAGATGGGCTCGGAGAGGCTGGCCATCCATCTGCATCGGCTGATAGTCCGAATCTGGGAAACAGAACAGCTACCGCCCACAAAAACCAGCTAGTGTGAGACCACCCAGCCATCACAGTCCTAAACGCTCCTACAAAGTGCTATCCCAGGTCATCTTCCGCCGGCTTTCACCAAAAGTAAATGAGTTCGTGGGAAGTTATCAGGCTGGTTTCATCGACGGGCGCTCGACGACGGACCAGATCTTTACTGTACGGCAAATCCTCCAAAAATGCCGCGAATACCAGGTCCCGACGCATCATCTGTTCATCGATTTCAAGGCGGCGTACGACAGTATCGACCGCATAGAGCTATGGAAGATTATGGACGAGAACGGCTTTCCCGGGAAGTTCACTAGACTGATTAAAGCTACGATGGACGGTGTGCGAAACTGCGTGAAGATTTCGGGCGAACATTTCAGCTCGTTTGAATCACGCCGGGGACTACGCCAAGGTGATGGACTTTCGTGCCTGTTGTTCAACATTGCGCTAGAAGGTGTCATGCGAAGAGCCGGGCTCAACAGCCGGGGTACGATTTTCACTCGATTCGGTCAGTTCGTTTGTTTTGCGGATGACATGAACATTGTCGGCAGAAGATTTGAAACGGTGGCAGAAATGTACACTCGCCTAAAACGCGAAGCTGCGAAAGTCGGACTGGAGGTGAATGTGTCGAAAACAAAGTACATGCTAGCAGGAGGTACCGAGCGCGACAGGGACCGCCTAGGCAGTAGTGTTACGATAGACGGGGATACATTCGAGGTGGTGGAAGAATTCATCTACCTTGGATCCTTGCTTACGGCTGACAACGACAACAGCCGTGAAATCCGAAGACGCATCATCAGTGGAAGTCGTGCCTACTACGGGCTCCAGAAGAACTTGCGGTCAAGAAAGATTCACCCCCGCACTAAATGTACCATGTACAAAACGCTGATAAGACCGGTTGTTCTCTACGGGCACGAGACGTGGACGATGCTCCAGGAGGACCTGCAAGCACTTGGTGTTTTCGAACGCCGGGTGCTTAGGGCCATCTTTGGCGGCGTACAGGAGGATGGAGTGTGGCGGCGAAGATGGAACCACGAGCTCGCTGAACTCTACGGCGAACCCAGCATTCAGAAGGTCGCGAAGGCTGGAAGGATACGGTGGACAGGGCATGTTGCGAGAATGCCGGACAACAACCCTGCAAAAATGGTGTTCGCCTCGAATCCGGCCGGTACAAGAAGGCGTGGGGCACAGCGAGTACGTTGGGCGGACCAGGTGCAACAGGATCTGGCGAGTGTGGGTCGTCAACGAGGTTGGAGAGAGGCAGCCATAGACCTAGTATATTGGCGAAATGTTGTAGATGAAGTCATATCGTAAATACGATGTATAGCTATTTAAATAAAAAATAATAACCCTTCAAATGCAGAAGTTGAGGTTAATTCTGTGACGTCAGATATTGTATAAAAATAAGAATAAATTATTTTTTTTATTAAAGAGGCTTTAAATGTTTAAGAATTCATTCACCTCTATGAAATATGATTACCATATTGATTTCTAGGACCAAATTGACCGTGTCCTTGCATATTGCAGATAACTCAAGCGAAGTGCCCAATTTTTAACTAGAACCAGAACTCGTCAAGCGACATATCAAATAAAAATTTAAAACCAGGTATAATGATGGTTGTATCAAGTGTCCAGGATAACATTGGACTCATCCGGCTTTGTGGTGGGTACCCCCGGAGAAGTGGTCAGTTCTTGATTTGGTTCAAAAACCCATCGTGCGACACCAGAAATTACATAATTACTGAAAAACAATGTGATGGGTTGTCAACTCGAGTATTCAAGCTAACGATGGACGCATCGAAACCTGTTTCGGATTCCCCGGGAAGTGTGGACAGTTTCGAGTTTGGGCTAAAACCTGTCGTGTGCCACATAAAATGACATAAGAATTGAATATTTTTGGTCAAATCAAGAGCCTAGGACCACATTGGTCGTATATAGCAAGTTTAAGGATTCACCGTAACGCGATGCATTGTAGCACGATAAAAAAAACAGAATTAAGTCTTATTGTAAGTTTTTTTTTCCTTTTTTTTATTTCATATTTGTCTATATGTTCCTTTGACATAAGAACCCAATTGACAAATGATTATCGATCCTTTATCTATTCGAAGTTTTGTCTCCTTTCGACCCTTTTTCCTCCTTCTCATCATTCGACCTTTTGTCACCCTTCTCATCATTCGACATTTTGTCTTTTCACTATTGGTTCTAAAACCTTAAAATCTATAGTACAATTGGGTCGCGAATATAGAGACAAAACAAGTGGGTTTTGTTTCCCATATTTTAGGTACAATGTCTCTACTTTACCAATCTTTCTAAAACCAAAAGAAACGTTAAGCTTATTCTAATAAGAAAAACGAGGTCACCTAAAATATAAATGAGATTGTCATGCAAAAAGCGGCAGTGTTGTTGTATATGGAAATCCAATAAGCAGCTTTGGGATCTCCATGTCTACTATTGGAGCCTTAATTTTAAAGGTGATTACTTTTTCTCTTGTTCAGGAACATTGCAACCAAAATTTGTTAAAATGTTCGATCTTCCCTGAGTTTTAAATTTTCTTTGACTCTATGTGCGCACTCACTGAGGCCAAGGCGGCGAAAATCGAATCGTGTTGTGACTGTCAAACTTCCGTGTCGTGTAGGCTCTCTTTGAAATTTCTCACTCCTTCGATGTCCCGTTTAACGCTGTTGATGTTTTTTTTTAAGGTACTCCAACATCTACCACCGACTGTGAGATAACATTTTGCTATTCACAACACACACTTCACCTGTCATCGTCCATTACTAATTTTGTTGCGGTGGCGTACGCGCACCAGGTCAATTCTTATTAGTCGTTCCAATCGAACATTGCAGGTTGGTGCACAAAATTTGCATCGGTTGATTAATTTTAGCAATAGTTTACCTTCGACAGCCAATTGCATAATTAACTACCCAATGCCGAGGGCCGGTGGAGAGTGTGAATGCTAGTCTGCCAGATCTTTTGAGCTTCATGCGCCAGGAGGAAAGTGATCGGATTTAGCAACCATCGAAGTGTGCTGTGGGTTTTTAATTATTGGTTATGGCTAAGTGGGTTCCTCGGCACATACAAACCAGTGCGTAGCACAGTTAATTGGTTTTTCACTCCCGACTGTCGGCGTTAACTCCCAGAGACACCGGTACACCTTTTGAACTCACCTGGAAAATGGAAGGGAAGAAAAAGAGATATGAATTAGTTAATTGGTTTTCAATTGAATAGGACTTATTTGCTAGCAGTGATAAGGTGGTGAAATGTATTTTAATCTAGTGTTTGAAATGAACAAATAGAAACTTGCATCTACAATAAGTTTGTTTGTTTGTCACAATAGAAACAATGATAGAAAATGCGTTACTTTTAAGGGTGCTTCCTTAGCACAGTCGGTAAAGGCGCAGTCTGGGTTCGATTCCCAAGGTGGTTGAGGAATATTTCGTAAAGTAAAATTTTATGGACTACCTGGAAATATCATACGACTATACTTGCCATACAATCATAGTTATATATACATGGCGCTGGGAAAGCTCTCAATTAATAACTGTGGAAGATCACTCCGAACACTAGTTTATGACGCAGACAATAAGCTAATTGAGATATGTAATAAGTTTGAAATGCTAAAAGAGAAGAAGAGCTACTTTCAAGGGTCACTTTCCAGAATGATATTTCATAATGAAATGCTGAAATTTACCATAACCGGCTTTCTTTGAAAACGAGTCAGTCTATTAGATTAAAACATTTCATATTTTCCATCCCAAACTACGTCGTGATCCGGTAAGCAATGCAATAGGGACTAAAAAAGCATCTGTGCACAAACCTCGCCTCGTTAACCACAAGAAGTAAAGATAGTTCCCAAAGGGGCTTCCGACGAATCCTATTCCGGACCCTCTATGGCGTAGGTGCCCTGCAATAAAGCTAAAACCGAGAGCAAACGAGAGTGAAAACGCATCTCGTGTCTCACCTACCCCTCAACCGCCTTCCGTCACTCGGATGTTGCAACATGCTCATGTGTTCGAGCAGCACGATTTGCTAGACGGCTTCTCCTTCGACTGAATTCCTCGAATGAAATTGAAAACACGGAATAAAAGAAGCAGTAGGGAAAAAATGTAGATCTTGATGTTCGTCACTCCCGGGTTGGGGTCCTCTACCTGGCCCTGACTCTGTGGTCTCGATCGTCGAGGGAGGAGATTTCGCTCCGAATACGTGAACAAGTACATAAAAGACGCAACGCTGCGAAGACATGGAGGCCCGGCTGTCTTCAGGGGATTGTTTGAGACTGCTTTGGCGCAAAACGCACAGATCGCATTGCCTATAGGCAGGAAGGTAGAGTTGAGACAGTTTTGTTCAAACCTCAAAGGGACGAATGGGCGGAGGAAGAAAAAAAAGTCTAAGCACAAAACTGATTAACAATATCATACACGATCTTCGCACCATCATGATTGTCGTTGTTGTTCGAACGAGCGGGAGGATGAAGTGTGCGACTCCGGCCAACATAGCTTTCTTTCTTCCGTCCTTCCTCTCTTCGATGGTGCACATTTGAGGTGCCTTGGTAGAGTCGAGGCTGCAGGCTGTTTTTACGTTTTCTTTTGTTTTATCTAAACTTTCTTTGTAGTATTTATTGAGGCACATGTTCCATCGGTTAAATGCGAGGTCGAAACATATCAAAACAGCTTAGCCTCTCCTATTTGGTGTTCGATCAGATGACCGAACCTTTTTTTTGTTGTTTTTTGAGTTGGTTTCAGCGTTCATACTTTTGGTGCGATATGTTCTGTTAGGTGGGCATTCTGCAATCAAATTTACAGAACAACACGACTTCATTTCCAATAGGAGTTTTTCGACTGCATTTCACAAAGAAACTAGAAAACGGATAGATTTTCTGGAATAAATGCTGGAAGCTACGCACTACATGTGTAGCATAAGAAAACATAACAGCTTTCCAAATCATGATCGTTTGAATAACTATAGGTGACTGACACACTTGCCATGCACACTTAGAAATTATGAATTTTACACGAGACGTAATTCATGTTTGTAAAAAGTCGGGGAACGTAAAATAAGATTTCGTGTAAAATTATGTCTCCTCAAACTGACAAATACGCAATTCGACAAAAGATGTGTTTGATTAAATTTATTTTCTCATCTCTTTCAACTCATTCTTATGTGCTAAAGGACGCTTGCATGTGTCTGTCTCAGGAGACAGAAATTTACATGACATTTTGGTAGTGTGTGGATTAATGGAAATTACTCATCTCCAAAAAAGGCTCCAAAAAACGATGTACACCCTGTACAAGAAAGTGATACATTCATTTGTGATCCCCTCGGTACAATTTACTCCACTATCGGTGAACCCCTTGTGTTCGTTTTGAAACAGTTGTCAGTTCATTCGAAAACAACAAACTAAATTTGTGTTCTTTAATTTTCGAAAACAAAATTGGATTCATGTAGAGAACAAATTCGAATCTTCCATCTAGAAGGATTCACAAACATGGAAATCAGACGGAAGCTGTCGCATTTAAAATTGAGCAGACTGTTTGTGTATAGGACCATTCAAGGATACTGGCATTGTTGTTCCTAAGGCGAAACCCGGTAAGAAACGCAGTGTATCATTTCTACGCTGCCAACACATCGTACACACCCAACTCCGAACTTGACATGTTTTGCAATACGTTTAAAAAACATTTATAAAACATACAATTATAAATCATTCTAAAAAGATGTTTTGTGTGTTACTTGGGATGCCCCATGAAGGATTTGACTGAAAACACGTTGGCACGTTTAACAAAAGTTTTGGAAAGGTCCTATCTACATAATTTAGAATATTAGGGATTTATGGATGAAAGCACATACAGTTGGGCGTGATGAACCAGCCTCAGGCTGAAAGTCACGTCAATACAAAATAACCAAGTAACACCACTTGTCATATTTTTGTTAATAATACACGTTTAAGACCAAGCTCATGTTTTTTTTTCTAACGTGAATAACTTAATTTCATACACGCATATAACTGAAAAAGCGCAATAAATGTGGCATTTTTGAACATCTTTTAGGTCATACCAGATGTTTTGTAGAACATCCACAAGACAAATATTATGTTCTATGGATGCTTCCAACAGCATGCTTATAACATAATTATATGTTTTGTCAAAACAAGCACGATATGAACAAAGTAAAAAAAAATATAAACAAGATTTTTTAATGGCGAAACGATATCGTAGCTTAAGGTATTTTACGCGTTAAAGATGATTGTTTATAACTTTTTCAAGTAGGAAATTAAAAGTGCTTTACGAATGGACGTTGTATCAAAATTGTATATGCGACTCAAGGTTAGCAGTGCAACTTTCCGTTTTACCTTCCCTAATTTCATGCAGCATCGATTGGATTAAAAAACGTAAAAGGTACCCCGAATAAATTATTGAATTTTAGTGAGATTTCTTTAAGGAATTCACAAAAACCAACATGGCGATTTTACAAGTCTACAGTCCTACAGTACAAGTCTACAGTACGGGTAAAAACATTAGTAACACATTTGATTTTCAAATGTTCGTTTTTTCTTTTCTGCGTTTTTTTGTTGTGAAATTGAACCGAGTAATGTCAGTATGAATGAAAATACAAATACAATTTTTCTATTATGTTGTGCGTAGCTACATCTCAAAAGACTCCCCCACAAATTAAGCGTAACAATTTATAAAAAATACTAAACAATCTACCAAACTGTTGCTTTATTTTACATTTGAATAAACCCCTATGCCAAATTTGGCTTCTATTTGAATCAGTGTGTGGCATTACAATCTTACATTTAGGTAGTGTTTTTTTTTATTCCAGTATTTCAAATAAACATATTTTCAGCCGTCACTGTATTGGATTCACAATCTATTCTGAACAATTTCACTATTGCATGAGGATGTTAAGAACATGTTTAAAATTCATCTTGAACGCAACCTATCAACATATTTACAAACATCAGGCATACACGCAATTTCCAAACAATCCAAAATGAAGTACGTTTGACTCAAATTGAGTATGGATACTCAAAAGTGAGTAAAGATAGTTCGTAGTGGTAAGATGACAAACAGTCACCGATGTTTTCAAGAAGTAAAATTTAAGTTGATCGAACAAAAATAGAACAAAAATGTGTTCGCTGTTCTGGTAGCACGTTTGAACCGAATATGTATGGAAAAACATCCTCAAAACTTTTTCAAGACCAGACATGTTTGGTATTTCATCCTCACGACTTTTTTACAACAAACTTCTTATATTCTTGTCAAAGAAGATGTTTCTGGTGTTACTTGGGCAACAACTACCACAACATTCGAGTTAACATGAGTCTTATGAAAGTTCTTCGATGACCTGCCGGAAGGCCTAACGACAGTTGGCCTGACCATAATTCATGTTCTTCAGCTCTTTTGCAACCTTGGCGATAAGCTGCTCCCGCATGATGGCCACGAAATTATTGCAAATAATCCGTTTGAGTTTCACCCCAAAATTTTCATTCGGTCGCAGCTGGGGGACGTTGAGAGGGTTGTTGGTCTTCGTTTAAACGGTACAACGTTTATTTTTAGCCGGTCCAGTCTCCTCCAGCGATCTCTTGGCATAATGGGCCGAGGCTAGATCCACCCGAAAGACTACTTTCTCCATCGAATGGTACTCCTTGATGATAGCGGCAACTTCCGACAGGCATTTCGTACTGTATATCTCCCAGTTCACCGCAATCTCTGAAGGAAGAACAGTGACTTGGACATTCCTTTCTCGCCGATGGTCAAACACAGAAGGACCTTCTTCGGGGACTTAGTGAGGAAGATATGTTAAATTTTGACGTCAACGCTTGCCTGTTTGTTGGAAAAAGGTGAAGTACCCGGTCTCTAACCAGTCATTGCAGTCCAGTGTCTCGTCTTGTTAGTAGGTTTTGTCATCCATTATGACCACGACATCACACTTTACTGGAAGGATGTTTTACTCACGTTTACAATATGCGTTGCGAAAACTCGGTTGTTTCATTTTGAACCGAACAGACTACCGAGCGTTCAGCAGATAAAAAATAGGTTGAAATTCAACCGAGTTTGGTATTATTTTCTTAGTGTGTACGAATCGCTTCCAAGAGTTCGAATTTCGAACATACCTTCTGAGAGAGTGGATATTCAAGAGTTCGGTACACGAAAACCGAGAAAACTCGGTCAACTGAACCGAGCATTCACTGATTATTCTTAAACGTTAAACACTTTTTTTCGGGTCAATCAGCTCGATTGGACAGGTGTATTTGGAAGTGTGTCCTGTATGTTTAGTATAAGTTTTTTGTGTGTTTGTGTTTTTATTTCTCTTTCTTAAAGATACTGTAGTCAAAAAAACAAACAAAGCAAAAGTTGTATAGTTATAGGTTTTTAGACAATTCAGAATTTAAAATTAATGTGTTATGTAAACCATACTTCATATTCCCGCCCATCTTCCCATCCGTTAAATTTTTATTCCTATTAACCTCAAGACGGCAACGAGTAATCGGTTCTACCTCCCAAATTTTAGTTTTAATAGAATGATGTATATAAATATGAAAACTTGGCTCTCTTAAGTTGATTCGATTGAGCCTGTACAAATAAATGATTTATAAAAAAAAATTCTCGTCGATTAACGTTAAACACTTTGGTATGTTTCTGGGATGTTCTAGGTCATCCAAAATGTCCTTGATATCAGAACTTAGGATCTACAGTAGCAACTATAGCTTTTTGGACTAAACAAAGTTACGCTACGGGTCCTCCCTTAGCTCAGTCGGTAAAGGCGCGGCTACATAGCAACACCATGCTGGGGTTTGATTCCCAGTCTGGTCTAGGAATTTTTCGTTTTAGAAATTTTTTCAACTCCCTGGGCATAGGGTTTGATTGTACTTGCCACACAATCATACTAAAACAAAAATGATACCTGGCATCGAAAGCTCTTAATTAATCACTGTGGAAGTGCATTTAGAACACTAAGTTGAGAGCAAGCAATAAGCTAATTGCGAAAGTGAAACGCATAGAAAGAACAAAGTTACGCTACGTATTCAATCATATTCAGTGAATATTTTTGAATGTGAGAAAAACTATTATGAGATAAACTGGGATGAGCTAGGTCATTCAAACCGTTTTTCAGTTTGGAAAATAAGATCTACAGTTGTAACAGTAGTTTTTTCGACTGTATAATGTGTCGATATGTACTCAAACAAATTCAATGAACCTTCTGGAAGGTCAAAAGTCATTATTTTATAACTTTGTGATCCTCTAGGTAATGATTTCCGGAACTTAACACGATTAAAACTTAAAATCTGCAGCTGTTAATGTAGCTATCTGGACTATAAAAAGTAACAATATAAATTTGACTAAATTAAGTGAGTCTTCTGGAAGGTCAACAGATATAATGAGATATCTTGGGATGTCCTAGGTCACCAGAATCTACAGTCGTAATAGTAGCTTTATAACCTATGAATGGTGACGATATGCACTCAAACACATTCCGTGATTCTTTCAGAAGGTCATAATTATTATAATCAGTCATTACCAGATTATCTTGGGATGTCCAAGTTCTCAAAAACTGACCTCGAGTTCAGAGCTTAACAAAAGTAACCGTAGCCTTTTGGGCTATATAAAGCTACGATAAATATTCAAACATATTCAATGAATATTCTAAAACTTCCACATACATCAAAAAATAACCTTGTTAGTTTCAGGTCATCCAAATTGTCCTTCAAAATGTTAGGTCTACAATTGTAACAGTAGCTTAATGGGCTATACACAGATTATCTCATAGTGTCTGTGCGTCTTCCAGGACATTCATTGAATATGATTGAATTCAAATCGTAACTTTGCATAGCGGATAAAGCTATTTACTGTTTCAACTGTAGATCTTAAGTTCTGAACTCCATGACAGTTTGGACGACCTAGCACATCTCAAAACAATATTTCCAACTTTTTTCAATCATTTACATGTTATTGAGCATCAAATCAATCAGAGTTCACCAAATAGCTTGTAAAATAACTTTTAGAAAAATTAAGACCTTAAAGGGTTAGATCACACAATAATTCAACAAAGAGTTAACTGGTGTCCAAACTGGGAATCCAGGACCTACCGGTCATATTGGGACATGTTATTGGAGCCCCCGGAATCCAGTTTCTGAATTGAACCATAACTTCAAGTATGAGGTGATCATATTAATCATATCATATTATATAATTGTGTACAAGATTGTTATTAACGCTTCCGAAGATGTTTCGGTTAGCCCAAGTGACGTGGCCAGTTTTAGACCGAATCCAAAATCGTTTCATGAGACATCTTAAACCACATGAAGATTCAACAACCCCAGCAGCACATGAAACATCTTTTCAAAAAAGAAAATTATAAACATGTTGCAAACATATTTCTCAACAGGTGCACATAACATATGCCGTAGCATCAAAGTTCGATTCATGTTTCATAAAATACTATAAATTTCAATAACGTTGCCAAGTAGTAGCAGTTGGTATGAGCACCAACATATAAGAGCACGTGTTAGAAAAGGAGAAGCCTGTTAGTTACAAAAAATATTGCACTTGAGTGAATTTAATCTTGATGTAGCCTGATATTGAAATGCAACATCGAAGAGCAGAAACAGTTGGTTTCGATTAAGTATTTTGGAACTTCGTGATTTTGAAAATTGTTTTGCAACCAACTTGAACAAATTGTTGATATAATGAAGATTTTATTGTTTTGCACCCATATTGCACCCAACTACTATGAACTTTCAAAAATACGTTCCAATAATGTTCAAATGTCAAGCGAATTGCGTTATGTCCTGATGTGACATATATGTTGCAATGTTACAGATTATAAAAACACGTTTCGCCATACGCTTAAATATTACTGCAAAAAGTGGTTTGATTTTTAAAGCTATTTACAATGGCTTTTTTTTAATTTGGAGAGGAAGATAAAAAGCAGTGGAGAAAAGTAAATCGAAACGGAAATTTCTTTAAACAAAAAATGCAAATGCTTGAAGCTGTTGGCCCCCCGTTTGCCAAAAAACATAGAAGCTTACACACTCAGAAAAATTTACAGTATTCGGTAATTTTTTACCAAACTTTCAACAGTTGAACGAACAGTAATCCGATTTACCGGATTTTGGTGAAATTTTACAGTATTCCGGTAAAAACATTACCGGAACTTGTCAAATTATACCGAAATCTGTTAAATCAGATTACTGAACGTTCAGCTGTTGAAAGTTCGGTAAAAAATTACCGAATACTGTAAAATTTTCTAAGTGTGTAGAAGCAACGGTGAATCAGGTGCTAGCTTTTGAGAAGGGTATTCAACATGAGGAGAAAGGTAACCCAGAGATCGGTGGACAACATTATAGCGACGAGGACAACAGTGATGACGGCAGCAGCGATAAACGACGATTTTACACCCAAAGAAACAGATCCTGCTGATTTGTGCGACGAATTGCGATCATGGGCTTTAATCTTTCAAATTGAACATGCCGCGATAAATTCACTGTTGGGAATTTTGAAAACGCATGTTCCTGACAATGCGTTACCTAAAGACGCAAGGATTTTAGTCAAAACGCCTTGTTCTACCGAGATTGCAGAAGATGACCGTTTGGTAGGCAAATATTGGCTCTATGGCTTCAAACGGATTCTTTCGGAAGCTTACACGACCAACGAGCGTAACTAAATTCACCAGTATGACGAAGCTGTGAATATTCAACGCTTTTTGTGACAAGAATTCATTAAGTTCACTATACGTTACAAATATGTTACTTATTGACCAATCATTTCAATGTTTTATTGATGTATATGAAACAACAAATGTTTGTCCAAAATTGTATTGCAAATATGTTTTTGAAACGTTGTCAAGATATCGCATAGGTGGAAAATAAGTTGCTAACGCAAATAAGTAACGTAAAAAATGCATACCGACAACTTATATGAAACTGTTAGAAAACTGTAACGTTATTGCATCGTCCATTTTTATATCTGTGCAACAGTTGAATTATTTGGATTTAAAGAGATTTGAGCGAACAATGCCGGCCAAATGTGTTATGCATATGATTTTCTGAAAAAAAAAAAATTCCGAATAATCTTTTGGTTTCCCTTGGAAAAACTTCGAAAATGTTTACTCGTCCCTAAGTTGCTATTTTTTTTTATTAGAAGTAAAAATTGAATCAAACATACTTTTTGTCCCAGTTTTGATTATCGTGATCATGACCCAAGTAACATTGCTAAGACCATCCTGCTTTATTAAGTTTTATTAAAGTTTTATGAAAGCCACTTGAAATCAATTTGTTTTTATTATGGCACCAAGAGGTGCCAATAGGCTCCATATTTTAGTCAGGTTTATGAGAACCTACACAACTTGTTTACAAAAATCTTAAAACCTTGTTTCTCAAATTCTTTTTACTCCTATCAAAGGTTTTATTCGACTTTATGAACTCGTAAAATGCTGTTTTGAAATGCCGCTTTAGGACTCATTGATTTTATCTTATTATGGTCAGTTGAAAAAGCATTATAAAACCATTTTACTTCCAGTAAATGCATTAAACGGCAAATTGGCATTGGAGGAAGTTGATGAAATAGTTTTATAATAGTCATTGCGAAGAAAAATTGGTTTTATGGCAAAACTGTGCTTTTTTTCAATCGCCATATTGAAATATAAGAAATAATTAAAATGTGAAAAAATAAATGCATCAAATTTTCAATGGCATGCAAATAAACTGTAGATCGGAGACTAACTTTGGCACTCTTTTAGATAATCTCACCCAATTCCAAGCACTTTCCCGGAAATTCATGATTAATTTATCGAATATGTTGCTGTAAATTCGCATAATTTCCGAGGCGCATTAATTTTCGGCTCTTATCGTGCCAATATTCACCATAAAAATCAATGCGCATATAATTTGGAGCAAAATACGCTGCAGAAAACACAATTTGTTTTGGATATTTTGCTATCAAACAAAATTTCCCGCAACACTAGACCTTTTTTTACTGCTAAATGAGTCAGAAGAGCAGAGAATCAAACAAAGCAGAACAACAAAAACCAACCTCGATTTTACATTGAAGTCTGACAGCTGTGGCCATCTGGCCACATTCTGGTTTTAATGGCAGCCAATAGGTTTTATGAAGGTTTTCAAGTGGTCATAACATCTTTCAGTAGAACAATTTCAAAATCTTTATGTTCTCATAAAGGTTTTATTAACGTTTTCACTACCGTCTATAGAGTGGGCCATTTTGTACAAATTTCGGCTTTAAAGAAGCATAGAGGGGTGCTGATACAAAACAGTTTTGAATGTAGTTTTATCAACAAAGCCGGGAGGAGTGCTATAATAAAACTAAAATTGTTACTTTGGAAAAGTTCGTTTGGTAACTCGGCAATCTAATTTGCGAAATTTCGTTATTGACTCAAACTCAGTACATATATTATAACTTTTCAAGTGGGTTGTTAAATTGTGAAAAACGAGCAGGTTTTTATACATCATCTGAAAGAGCTTAGTTTTCTTAACACAACCTCATTTTTATCGATCGATGAAAATTTCGCGCTAACATGGTGACTGTGAGCGAACCTTTTCGAGACTTTGTACGGCTGCGAGCTGTCACTTGATGAATTTTGCGAAATGTTCAATCCTGATTTAAAAATCGAAATGAAAACTTATGGAACCAATAAAAATACCAAGTGTCGTAGGAATCAAAACTCTTGTCAACATGCCAAAGAGGAGGACAATATCAACGTATCTAAATATATCGTCAAATATTTCTAAATATCAACGTAAATATGTAAGTATTTTCTAGAATTAAGAGCTTCTAGAACTGAACAATGTTTGTTCTATTGATACTTTTGATTCTCCAGTTACGAGAAGAAAATGATATTATCAAAAAGTATTTGGATATATTCAGCATAGTTGTCCACCTCATTCAAATCAGCATGTTTTTCAAAATTAAACAACCCAATGCAAGGTTTTTTTGAAGTCAGATAAAATTTGATCTACTCCGATTCCTCTAAATTTAAAATTATCGACACTGACTGCGATTCGGCCTTCAGAGCAAGTACAGGGTGCGGCAGAAAATAATGCGAAAATGAAAACTTGAGTATTGGGTGGATTCGTGTAGCTAGTGACTAATTTCTGTCGAAAGTGTATTTGTTTATGTTTACTTTCAAGTGCTGCATCCAAACATTCTATTTGTTTTATTGCAAATTCGTCAAAATGCTCGCGAAAGAAGTGATCACCAGTTTGTTGCTCGCCCAGAAGAAGCCGAAAGAGATTGCCAAGGTGATAGGGTGCCATTTGGCAACAGTTTACCGCATAAAAAAGTCCCTGCAGGGAGGTGCTAAGCAGCGGGAGCCGGGAAGCGGACGTCCGCGCTTTGCACGCACGCCGAACGTGATCAAATCGGTCCGCGCAAAAATTGCTTGCAACCCGGTGCGTTCCATAAGAAAACTTGCAAAGGAAGCCCTTCGCGTCTTCGCCCTTCTGGTATTTCTTGATGAACGACGCAACTTCCGGCAGGCATTTCGTCCGGAGCGAAAGAAGAGCAGCTTTGACATCCCCTTCTCGCTGATTGTCAGCCACAGCAGCACCTTCTTGGGAAACTTGGTGTGTGAAATGAACTTCACCTCGGAGCTCACTTCCTTCGTGGGGAAGTAAAATACGAAGTGCCCTGCCAGTCGTTGCCATCCAGGGTGAGATAGGTCTCGTCGTCCATCACCACTGCCATGTCGCGATTCGCCGGGAAAATCGAGTTGACCATCTTATTCAGCCGCTGCCACTGCATCATTGCCTGCAGCTCTGAAACCAGTGGACGCGACTTCCGCTTCCTGACATGTATGTTCATGTTTGCCAGGTACTTTTTTACTATTTGGTCGGTTGAACCGACCTCCCGGCCAATCGCACGCAGCGATGCAGCCACTTTTCCCACGGTCTTCCTCTTCAGCATCCTTTGGAGCTTTTTATCGCTCAGGGTCGTCGGCCATCTGGAACCGGGCTTTCTTTCGGTGCTCTGATTGTTACCTAATAGTGCCAAGATGTTGTAGATGCCGGAACGGGCGTATCATTCGTCCACAAAGTGCCGCACGATGTCCGTTTTCGACGCGGCGGGGTGCCGTTCTTTGAGCGCGCACACTTCTGAACGGAGTTGCTTCACTGTTTTTGCCATAACGGTTAGAAGTCGACTGATAGAGCTGTCAAATTTAGGCTGCTGACTCATGGGTTACTATGATTGATGCTGCATGGGTAGTTTTGTCATTGCGGGTGAAGGTAAACCCATGAAAAATCGGCAATTTTTGTCCATTCACCTCAAACAATTTGCAATCATGTGATTTCCTGGCTTCCTCGTCATAATTCCATCAGATGATTTGTTTCATCGAACCATAACACACGCTTCCAGACATCAGTTGTCCAAGTTGCATGTTCCTTCTAAGCTCAGCTCAGTCGAAGTTTCACATTCTTTTTTGACTGGCATGGTTTGGTAACAGGAACATGTCATGCAAAACCCAACTCTTTATTTATGTTCCGAACATTTTGTATGTTCGGAACATTTATTTATGTTCCGAACATACAAAAAGTCAAATTCTGAATAACACAAACTTATTTTACTTTAATCAGGCTTGTTTTACCCTTACTTGCTTTACTCTAACATAGTTCTTGATTTAATTGATAGATAAATTTCTACCACTTCATAATCAATTTCGAAAAAAAAATCGCGGGGATAAAAAAAATTAGGTTGTCCGAATTGTACCAAGGTTGATCCAAATCAGACCTTTTGTAGACTTCTACTCGAAAGCGGAAACTTGCTCAAAGAAAAAAAATGTTTAATTGATCTGGATCTCAGAAAGACAGTGTTTTTGCAAATCGGTAGACGTGCTGCAATTCTGTAGCTCATAAACCCTTCCTAGGTCGAATTGGACCATCTTCCCCTTAAGTATCGTCTGCCCATAAAGCGTATCTTTATACTGTGCATTCTTCTACTCAAAAAAAATAATCAAATTGATGAAAAGAAGAGTGACCCTTTAAAACGGATTATTGCACCACACGATACACTTCCCCACCATCCCACACCATTCGATCAGACAAAGTCATTTTCGGAAAACAACTCGTGCATCTACGTAACGTACGGAATCCATGCAGCCAGACAGACACAGGTGCGTGTTGGATTTTATCGGAATGCACTTTTCTCAGCGTCCGACACTTGCACTTATCGGTCGACCTCTCTCGAACTCAATCCCGCACGCATGCGGCATCATCTCACTATCAAAGCCAAATTCCCTTTTCTGGTAAACATGACGGGTTGCGTGAGGTGTCAGCCAGGTTGCAATATCTGAGTTTAAGCAGAAGGAGCATGCTGTGCATTTTATAGTTAAATGAGAACGGCTTTTTTTGCTTACTTTTGCATTAATGTCGAGGTCAGGATATCAATGATGATTTATTTCATCGCCTCGCCGGGCCCCGACTGGGTCAGATTGGAGGTGCAGTCCATTCGCCGGCACTCCAATTCATCGTTATCTGCCCTACCAGCAGCTCCAGTGTGCTTGGAAGGGACGAAAAAGGCGCAAAAATCAAGTATTGCATAACAGTGCTGAGGACCTAGAAAGGGAACCCGCAATCGGTGTCAATCGCAGCGGTTTTGCCGTGTCCGTGACACTGATTAATTGAATGCTAATTCTGGCGATCCAATATGCAGCGTCGAATTGACGCCAATGTTAGTCGGTTTCCGGCAAGCAAGTGGTTCGCCGTCCGTCCACGGGTCGATGTCAATCTGGTGATGGAAATCGATCGATGGAAAGGAAAATTGACAGCCAACGCGAACAAGTCACACTCGGTTCGGTTCGACGATGTTGGACATGAACCAGCAGAAAATCGCTATTTGCAATGAGACGGTATCAAAGAATTCAAACATGATCTTTGGTCTCGGTTTGTTCAGTTTACGTAAATCCACTACAATTTGCCATGTAACAGTCATGAGTTTTAATCAAATATTTACAGTCCCAGTGATCCGTGCTACCTACAATCATCTGCTATCAACTGCCACAATTTTGAATTTAAACAAAAGTGGTATTTAAGTTTTGGTTCAACCCCTAAGCGTCCATAAATCAATAGAGATGCAGTATGCACGTCGCTGCACTGACTGCCATTATTGCCGGAATCCACAATGCAGCGAATGTATTTTCCCTTTAAGTCTGTCCCAGACGAAAAAAAAATACTCACGGGTTAAATTACCCCATATCATGCACCGTGTTCTGTAGTCTCCAACATCGCGGCCCTTTTGTTGAATGACCTAAGAAATTATTTATACCGGTTTAATAACAGACTTTTTTAATTACACTTAATCGTAATTTATGGACAGTTGCAACGCAGTGAATCTCCTTTACTCACCGTGGATTGCAGTGTAAATAAAACGGAGTCCAGCAGAAAACAGCAAAGCAAGAGTGACAATTACTTATGAATTGGTTTTCGGACCGAGCATTGAACGAGCCATTTAATTCGATTAAATCAATACCCGGTTTTTTTTTTTATATTAAATACACTTGTTTCATGTCGAGCAAAAGTTGCCCCATTAATATCGCTGTCACTGACCGATCTCGGCTGCTTTGGGGTGAAAACCTGTTGCATAATTTCCCGCGATGTAACTTTTTATCGCAAACTTGGAATCGCGAGGCCGAGCTCACAGAGGGTCCAGGTGGTAAAGTGACCTACTCGATCTTCGAGTGCCATACAATTGGCAACACTTTTTGCTCACACTACGAAAGCCGCGCAAATCAGCTGATTACGTGCCAATTCCGTCCGAGGAATCCTAGCAACCGTTGATTTCCGTATCCATAACTAAGTCGACAGCGACGACTAAGGCCAAATGAGACGGTCAGGAGACACAGCCGCTTTTTTGCCTGCTTCACATTCATATTTCATCCATTGAATACATCTGGATGAGACGAGCTATGAATGAATGGCGAGGAGAGAGAAAAAATCTCCAACCTGGCAGATTGAGATAAGCCGACCAAGAGATGAGAGCGTAACGTCCGTGGTCTTCTAGTTGGTCGATCGTCTAGAAGCGGCTTAATCCGACTAGGATGGCAACGGAAGAGTTCATTAATAATTATTCAATCGATTGCCGATTGGAATATTTCCATCGTGAGCATTGAGAACTCGTTTATTAACACGTTCTGCAGGGACGCGAGATGTGAAAAAGGCATGGCAGTTGAAATGAACGATTGACAAAACTAAAGGTTCGTGAAAATCCTGGCTATGATAAATGATCTACCATGCGCCGGGTGCGATAGTAGAGCCGTGACTGAGGTCTGAGGACTGAAAAATAGATAGAATTAATTCAACAATTCTAGAGACTTTAACCATTAGGGCGAATCTAACATTGAGAGGCTCTCTTTGATTACTTTCTCTTTCATTCATATTCAAATCACCTTTGCGTTTTTCATTCTATTATTTGCAGTGTATGCTAGCCAGCACCGCTGCGTTTCGATCTGTACTACAGAATCCCTCGAAAGTTTTATAATGACGCTGTATTTAATGAAAGAGAACGAGACAGGAGAGAATCTCTCATTGTTAGATTTGCCCAATTGAAAAAAGTTTCTAGAATTGTGTGACCTGGTCTTACTTCAATTTCACTTTCTTCCTTGAATTCTATCACTGGTTCACTTTTCACACAGTTTCTTCCTAACATTTTATCACTGAACACTTCGTCCGAGAGCATGGCCAGACTTTAACATATACTGTGTTAGTTTTATCACAAACTACCTGTTTCCCAAGTAGCACAACTTGTTTCAATACAGCAATATTCATTTTGTTGTAACAAAATGAGGAGTTATTTTCCTCGCTCATTTACGTAAAGCAAAAATAAAATTAAAAAAATCTGGTCACGTCTTCCTTCGGAAGAGAAGTAAAGCCGTTGGTCCCGGCTCATATTCATGAGTCGTTAGGTAGGGTCCAGGTGGTGGAGTCGTCTTCCTGGCGTCGGTGATTGTCACCATGTGAGGAAATTGGCCGACGTAAAATAAAAGTAAAAAAAAAGAGATAATTTATCTTAATGAAGACGATAAGGATCATTTTCACTTTAACAAGGGCTGTTAGTTCCACACAAAAACAAAAAAATTCATGGTATTGGCGAAAAAATGTTCACTTTTGTTTAGTTCAAATATTAACCACCGCAAACTACACAAACACAACTTTCACACTACTTTTTCATAATTACCCCCGATTCAAACTGCCTCAATTGCGGAGGTAGACATGGCAGCCAGAAAAGTATGGCAACCGTCAACTTGTAAAGATACAGGGTGCAGCAGAAAAAAATGCGATTTTTTTTTTTATTTCTTTCAAATCCCATTTTCAACTAATTCAAGCAATGATATCAAAATTTTCGAGTGCAGTTATCTTTATAAAGTCCTTTAAACAAATTTATTCAATATGTCCTCCATTTTTAATAATAACATCATTGAGCCGACGCCGGAAGCCACGGACGTAGTCCTCCGACATTGACTGCCATGTGCGTGTTATGGTTGACTTCAGGGTTTTCACACTAGGGTGTGATGTTTTGCAGGCTCGTGCTTCAACATTTGCCCAAATTGAATAATCCAACGGATTAAGATCTGGACTGCTAGGGGGCCACAAATCCTTCGGCCAAAACTTCATGTTATCGTTCAACCATTGTTGGGTTCGATTGGACGTATGACACGGCGCTCCATCCTGCTGTAGGACATCGTTTTGGTCCTCGGAGAAGTTGGCCTTCACCCAGGGAAGCACTTGGTGCTTTGAAATACCGATATACACTTCGGTATTGATTTTAACTCCAGCATCAATGAAAACAGGCGGCATTTTCAAACTGTTGGACGCCATAAGCCAAACATCATGACACCAGCCGGTCTTTAGAATACGATGAGTGCGGTAGCACTTTGAAACCCAATTCGACCATTTTTGCGGCTGTTTTTACTGACTTGTGACACGGTGCATTGTCTTGGTGAAAGAGAATCTTTTTCTTCTTCAAATGAGGCCTTTTCTGGGCGATTTAGGCCTTCAAACGATTTAACAAACCATGTTACATCTTCGAATAAGAGTTGTAGAAGGTATGAAGCTTAACCACTATGTTCTGTTTTAGGACGAGCTATGTTATGGGACCCAATGTCTTGAAACGGCTGTGGAATATTGGATTTTATCGAAAAAATAATGACAAAGGAGGTTTACTTGGATATTATTGAACGCAACCTCTACGCCAGGGCCAGACATTGAAGATGCCATTTCATCTTCCAACAAGACGGAGATCCCAAGCATACCGCAAAACTAGTGTCACAATGGCTTGAAATAAAAAAAAAATAAAACCAAGGTCTTCGATTGAGTTCCGTAGTCCCCTTAACCCCCATCAAACATCTACGGGTCATTCTCAAGAAAAAGTTTTGGTATGACGACACCGAAATTATTCAAAGTTCTACCAGATGTCACAGACGTAGCCAGGGGGGGGGGGGGGCAGGATTGGGCCGCTGACCGCCCCCCTTAAGTTTTGATTTTATTTTTAAAATTTTATTATTTGTTTCAATATTTTGTTATTTATTTTTTATCTCTAGCAGGTTGCAAGGTTACTTGTTGCAATATAGTTGATGTTACTCCAATACTACTCAATTAAGTCACAATCAAGTCACTGTAACCAAATATGACGATTTTATGTCGCTTGGGATGTTTGTCAGATTGCTCCTTTGCCTAAATGAAAAAAGCCAAATTACGCGAAGTTGCCTCGATTTTGTAACAAGTTGTAGCAAAAAAGCGTAAAAAATGGACATCCATGAGAAAATAGTTATAATTATATAATAGTTTTTAAATAGTAACGGCTAACAATTTTATTACAATCTCTTTCCTTTAACCAAGAACTCAACCTATCTAGCCTAATGTATCTAAAAATCCCAAGCAGCACACAACAATCAAAAATGGTTTCAGCAGCTCTATTGTGACTTAATTGAGTCACAGATCAGTCACCTTTACTGGGTTGAAACAAGTGTGCTACTAGGAAAATATATCTTAATCTGTAATGTTAGCTATTAGATAAGCATTGATTGATTTTTTTCCCCGCTAGCTGAAAGTTGAAGAAGCTATGCTCAATTAAATTTTCAGTTCTTGGTTAATCAAAAAACTGAATATTCAAACCAATGCTATAACTTTCAGAAGCCAAATAATACTAGATTAAGAAACACAGTTGATAGTTAGAAAGAGTATCAACGAAAAATATTTATTTGAACTATTCATGATATGGGTCAAACCGATCAATGTTACCCCGCTTACCCCGATTTAGGGTACTGTAGTTTCGTAATATTGAGAATATATTTTGATCATATCTTACAGTTTGATTCAGCGTGTGAGAAAGCAGAACAGCAAGTCAGCTAATCAGAGACAGAAGTTGCAGTTGTCTAAGGATAGGAATTCAAAGAATTTATCCCTTTTTATGAGCATGAGCAGGATAATGAGCATGATTGACCACCCGAAGTTGTTATTCCATTACTGCCAGCTAAGCTGTTATTACACAGAAGATCAACAGATGATGCAAACATGCTCAATGTGTAAAACTGGTGATCCCAAACTATGGCAATACCGGCGCCGGCTTTGCCCGAATGCAGGTCAAATAAGGAAAGGGTTTGGAATACGTTAACGTTCATTTGGACGTTTTAATGGAAGCCGAGACCACCGCCGCACTTCCACGAGAAATCACTGGGATGTTGGATAGCAAGATTTAGTGGTTTCACTTTTTTAAAAAACACTATTTAAAAAAACTTTTTGAGCGTATTAGTAGAACTATTGTGATGATTTAGTGGTAGCAGGGTTCATTTTGGTAAACGATAAGCTGGATTCACGCTTCGTTTAGTAAAATATTTAAATAATGGTACCAATTTCTGATTTGAACCGAATTATACCAACAGTAAGGATGCTATTGGGGCCACATACAAAGTGTAATGGTGGTTTTTCATTGAAAAAAAAAACAAGGTGATTTTTTAAAATGCTAGAAATCCGATTTGATCCGAGTTAAACCAATAATAAAAATGCCATTGGAGCCACTCACAAAGTGTGATGGTGGTTTTCCGTTAGAAAGGTTAATTTTATTAACGCTTGAGAGACGCTTTGTTGTTTTCTTACTGTGCTCACTCGATCACTCGTTTCACCGAATTATAGATAACCGAAACAATACGAAACGTGCCATGCTCGATAGGAAAATAGTGCGTAATAAAGCATCGACACAACCTTTCACAGCCGATGCTCGAACCAAACTCTTTTTTCGTAACTTTCAATTTTTACTACTGTATCCTACAATCTATTACACTACTGTAACTAATAACTGTTTCAATCAAGTTGAAGTGTCTAATGAACAATCTATGCTAATCCATTAAAAATTGCAATTGAGGGATTTCGTAAAAATAAGAATTCGTAGATGCAATTCGTGCCTTCTGGTAACTTTATGTTTCTATTGATATCCATGCTCATTGGAGAGACTTGGTCTTATGCAAAATGATTTCATTATCTCCAGTCCGCTCAACCAATCGCAATGTTTTGTGATATAGTGGACGGATTATTATAATTTGAGATTACTCAATGCAGATGTCTTCCAAATTTGGCAGATCGACAAGCAATCGGTAGAGAGCTTAGAGGAAGACCGGAAGAATAAGCGATGGTTCTGTGCGTGTTTATAAACAGAAGAACCTGCATAACAAAACGAATCACCGGGTAGAATACATTCATAAGCACTCGGTTACTTTTTTGCATCGCAAAAGCATAAAACAAGAATAATGGAAATTCCTCAATCAAATTCATACCACTTCAAGTCAAGAACACTCGTATGAACTAAGAAGAAAGCTACTATCAATGTCGATGTTCATTACTTCTCATTCCTAACTTGATTTCGAAAAAGTTGCTCTGCTGGTGAATTTAGTGCACAATGTGGGAATTGCGCAAGGGTTTTTTTTTTAAATATTAGCAGTTTCAAGCAGTTATTTGATTTATTTTATCTAGAAGTACCATAAATGGACATTCAAATGTTTTTTAAAAGTATAATATAATATTTTCCAGCATGTTATTAAAAGAAACAAGCGAACAAAACAAAACGAATGCTTTTTCATGCAACTGAAATAGGCACGAAAAGCAAAATATGCAAAATGGTGGTTTTTCTCGAATTTGAACAACAATTTTAATGTAACTCCATTATACACCCTTTTGGTTTCATACTTCTTAGATACACATGATTGCTACATACACCGTGTTTCGACAAAACGTGTTTCACTTGTATCATATCAGATAAATCGGTTCAAATTTCAAAACGCAGATGCACCAGTGTATATAAACTATTTTTAAAATATTGAGGAGTAACTGTTGGAACGCATATGAATTTCTTTTCGTCATTGATGAATTAAATTTCCTAAATTATTTACTAACTACTCGTGTATTAAGAATGCAAGTAGCAACAATTCAGCACAAAAAACACAGCTTGCTTACATTTGCGACTTACGTCGTTTTAAAAGGTTTTGTTTGATGCTCCTGTTTAGAAAATATCAGATAAAATAATTCTATTAAAGGTAAGCTAAGGGGACACAAACCATAAGCTATAAACCATCAAAACTCAAAATGTATGTTTGTTATAGCTAATCACTTATTATTTGAATAATCATTAAAAAAATATAATTTTTTGAAACGGTGTGAACACGGTGAGTAAAAAACTGTGTTTCTGCGGTTGATTTGGGTGAGAGGGTCGCAGATGAAAAGTACATTTTCAATAAAAACTGCAAACAAATTCGGTGGTTATCCTATACAAAAATTCAACATGACTATAAAATGAATATATCGCGACATTACAGTACCCGTTAAATGTTTGCCATTTAATGTGGTTTGATTTAAAAACATTGGTAACATGAAAATTACCCTACTCTAATGGTTTTTTTTAAGAGAAAGAGAGAGAGAGAGAGAGAGAGAGAGAGAAAGAGAGAGAGAACTACATCGTCTCCAACCAGTGGTTGCACATACTGAACAATTAACATTAACGGACACTTAACGGACAATACAACGCACGATGCCGAAGGATCATCGATCAGAAGTAATTGCGTTTTTCACTGGAAATAATGTGCATGACATTTGATATCAAGATACTCTATGGACCTTATTACGGATCGCACTTCCCTCGTCAAACCTATAATAAAGACATGTGATTCGCATTTAATTTGCACGGGGGTTTCTCACCGTGATTCGTTTTGCAGATGGAAGAAGCAACTTGGAGGAGGCGATTGAATCGCGAGTTGCATCAGATGCTGCACATCGCAAAAATCGGTCGACTACGGTGGGTTGGGTATGTCGTAAGATTGTTGGACGACAGCCCAGTTAAAATTGCTGGCAAAATGCAGTCATGGACCGAATACAATGGAGACAACTTCTGTGTACAGCAGAGGCCACGTCTGCCTTAGTCTGATTGATAAGTAAAGTAAGTGTGAAACATGTCGAAAGGGTTGAGTGGCAACATTGGAGGTTAGAACTGCCTGCAGCGCTGCTTCTGGTTGGATTTTCAATTCCTGGCACGTGATTCCACTTTTCATTCGAAGGGACTTTGAACATGCTAGTAGACCGTGAACGATTAGCTTACCTTCTCCATAGTAATTTCCATGTGAATTTCAAAAGGCATCAAACGTGTTCAAATGAAGGCTTTTCAGCATGCGATTTAGAATCCTCTATGCTTAAGCTGTGCTTAAACAGGGGAGTCAAAAATACAAACGTAGCTTTGGTGGGTAACACCTCGTATTATATGAGACCAGAATGTATTGGTTTGGAAAAATTCAAACAAATCGGTTCACAACCAAAAAATACGAAAATGCCAAAGGAGACGCTAATGTAATTTTGTTTTTACATCGAAAGAGTAATTTTTCATGTGCTCCTTTAATGAAGGCATACGCTGGATCCCTTTGATCGCTCCAAGCTGCGCTACATAAGAATGCGTACACCGGCATCGGAACTGCTCTGGTGCTGTTGGTTGCATAATCCGGCGAAAGTCAATAGACCTAAGTAGAGTGTGCACGGGTTAAAAATGGAGCCCCATCAATTTGTTCGTAAGCAGCGCTGCTGGTTTGTGGCGAGCGATCATGAATGGGCCTTCTCCATTGAATGGGGTTGTGATTTTGGTAAATCGAACTCCCTAACGAGAAATTCATCGCTGCCTGCCTGCCCATAGTCTGGGCGACTGAAGAGTTAATTAAGTTTCCGCTGATTAGGTCCGCTAGGTGGTCCACGATTGTCCTGGGCGCGGTCGGATACTTCCGAATCTTTTGACACCTTTCCTCATCAAACAGACAGCCAGTTGTCGATGGGAGATCACTGTTTAAACTGACCGCCAGCTGTGCTGATGCTGAAAAGCCTCTAGCCAGTTGCGTCAGCACGGTCTGCTGTGTGCTGTCCAATTTAGGTGATTATTCAATCGGCAGCAATAAGGATAATGGTTATTGTAAAAACGGTCATACAGCACCGTGGGTCGCCGACATGAAAACAAGCACCATCAATCGAACTCGAAGCCTAAGTGAGTTTACGTCGGCGATGATCGATGATTATTTTGTAAATTTCTTGTTCCTTCTCAGCATGGCTTTCACTTGATTCGTCGTGGCACGTGCTTTTCGGCTATTTGCTAGATGGGATTTGAAGAGTAAACATAAACGTATGTAGATTTATGCGTGTGTGTGGCCTTTGGACGATGTCCGACTGACAGGCAAGTTCGAAGACCGTAAATGATTACGTTGTTCAAAACGACCATCGCCGTGACGAATCCTCCGATCTTGGACAGGTGCTTGTAAATAGTACCAACCTGCCTGCGGTGACTCTTGTTGTTGCTCAGTCATAACTTTTATGATCCCAAATTGGCTATCAACGTCAGGCGCAGAAATGTATGATCGGTGCAAATATCTCATTTTTTTTGCCTATCTCGGCATGAAACTTTATGATTTGTTTGTTTCAAACAACCAGTAAACCTAACCAACGACCGATCCTAAATACCTATGCTCTCGCGGGGTTAGTGATCCGGTTTGGGGTTTTTCACTGCACGAGGAGTTTCTCGATTGAAAATGCACATGTTTGATAAGGTTAACAAGCGTCACGGAGCAGGCCTTGGTTTGTAGGTTGGTTGCCAAAAGTGACTGGGAAATATAGGAGATTGTGTAATTCTGAATGGGAAATGGTTCAACTTGAATGTAAAAAATCGTTTATCAGGTTTGCACATGTGTTCAAGTGATCAAGGTTTGTATTGGCCTTTTAAAAAGTATGCGAGTGTTTCCAGGCGAAATGACCTGGAAATGTGGAAAATTATTTTCGATATTTTTTTATTTGAATGAAACTTTGCATACGCGTTTGGCTTAGGAAATTGAGGATTTTCCGCGCTATCATAGATTTTTGTGACTCAAGAGTCAGTTTTAAAAAGGGCGTAAGCATTTTGAATTGCACTTCAATTAATAATTTGTAGCTCGAAAACCTTTGGTTGTACAAAAAAAACTGTCTAAGAACAAGTTGTGACCCTATGTGTGAAGGTTGTTAATAAAATATCCACAGAAAATATTTTTTTTGATTTTTTTTATTTTTTGACTGTAAAAGTTTGAAGCTATCTCGTAAATTTTAGCGATGATTTTAGGATGGAGAAATGTAAGAAAAAAAAGTTTTAGAGCATCAACTTCTGGTGCATTTCTCAAAATTTTAATATTTGCGAGAATAAACGTATTGTGATTATATAATCTGATTTTTGAAGCATTTAAAAAAAATTAAGCTCCCGATGATGACCTGCGTAAGAGCATCCGTTCTCGTGATATTTGCGATGTAATTTTATCATACTCGAATAATTTTCGAAAATACGACCTTTTCATAAGTTTTTTTTTCACTTCAGATCTCTCCACCCTGAAGTTTTCTCCAAAACTGACGTTAGTAAAGTATACAATACCCGAATAACACCACATAGTCATAATAAGTTTCAGTAACTTGTTTACGACTAAAATAAGTCGTATATAAGTTGTCACAACTTATTTTCAGCCAGCGTGCTACTAGGGTAAGAAGCAAAATAGGCATATGTTAAACGAAAATTTTAAAAATACTGTTCGAACCATTTGACCCCATATCTTATGAACCGTTCATTCAATTATCTTCCTGTCAAAGAGGGAGCTGTAGGAAACTTAACAAACATATCGAAAAACGTTTTGTGATTACTGGAGAAATGCGAATAATTTATGAAAAGGTCGTATTTTCGAATATTATTCGAATATGATTAAATTAAATCGGAAATATATCGAGAACGAATGCTCCTACGAAGATCATTACCAAAGGTTAAAAATGATTTTTTTTTTTTTTTCAAAAATCAGATCATATCATCAGAATACGTTTTTTCTTGAAAATATTAAAATTTTGAGAAATACACCATAAGTAACGTTCTGAAAACTATTCTTTTGACATTTCTTTATCCTGAAATTTTTATTCAAATTTGAGTAATAACTTCAAGTCCTCACAGCCAAAAAATAAAATAAATTATAAAATCGTTTTTTGAGATGTTTTAATTTTAATGTTTATTTTTGATTTTTTTTCCGTAAAACATTTTTTTTCCTAAGTGAATATTTTTTCACAATTTTCACATATAGGACCACAACTTGTTCTTAAAAAGTTTTTTTTACAACCAAAGGCTTTCGAGCTACACATTATTAATTGAAGTGCTGTTCAAAATGCTTACGCCCTTTTTAAAACTGACTCTTGAGTGCAAAAATTTTTTGCAACAGTTGAAAAAACGTTCTCTCTTGGTTAACCCATGTGTACAAATTTTCAATAAAATCGGAGACACTCGAAATTGGTCGGTAAGTCATTTCGACAAGAAACGCTCATGCTAAATAGCCATTTGAAAAAATTATAACATTATGTTAATTTGTTTGCGAGATGTAATTTAGTTTTCAATTTCACAAACCAATTCGGAAAGCACTTTATTAGTCTTGTACATTTTTATCCCAACAATCCTCTTACAATCGTAAATAATAAACTATATTTTTTACAAAGTTTGGATCACTTTGAAGAGCATCTTTTTCAAATAGCGACAGTTTTTTCGTTTTGTATTGTCTTAATTTATCTGAATGCAAAATAAGAAGACATAAACGATTGATCCATTCCCTAAATCTCAAATATATTGGAACGAAATTACAAATACGACCATTCATGGCAAATCAGCTTACAGCGGGTCTCCAACATACATTGTTGCTACGAATGATCATTCACACAACGCCTATATTTTCGTTTCAAACTATGGACTCTGCATTCAAATCATAAGTCACACTTTTTCTTAGTACCATTTTCTCAACCCAAACAACAACAACATCAACAACAACAGCGCAGACAAAAGACCGTTTTTTCTGCACACGCAAAACCAGTGTATATAATTTCACGGTTTAATCACACACTGTAAATCAGCGCCTTATGGCCACATCGCGGCGTCTCCCGCTAAAACTGACGTAATTCGGCGTGCGCAGAACTATTTGAAGTTTTGCGACCCCCTCGTCCAGCACAGGGACTCGCATAATAGTGGCCGGCGCTGGTCAGTGGTTGATTCTGCAGCTTCACCAAGTTAACTGTTAACTTTTCGCTCGCGGTCAGTCGTAAGTAGCTTGGTGTTCGGAAGATGAAAACTATGGGCATATCATAAATTTAACTACAAATGGATGCGAGCACGTAAGCAGCTTTAACCAGTGAAGGTAATAAAAAGCAGAGTGTGGCATATCTGGTACCACTATAGCAGTAATACTTTCTTGCTCTTTCTCTTTTTTGAGCAGCAGAAGAAGCCTATCTCTGCAAGCGGCTAGTTGTCCGAGACGAAGATCTACTGTCCCTGATTAGAAGTCACGCCCAGCTGTAATTAAAGCATTTAGCGTTAACTTGGAGCCACCATCAGCGCCGAAGGGCTATTCGCGAGCCGAGACTCGTTCAAGACACCAGCGAACTATTCTGCAAGGAAGATTACAGTTCGATGATAGAGTTTCGTTCAAACGAGTTACTCTATCGCACGAAGGTGTTGTTTCTTTGTTTTCCCACCGACCGACCGATCGATAAGTTTGTCGTCATTTGTGACAATTGCCATCTTTGTTCGCCCATTTGAGCTTCTCAGAAAGCCCGGTGTGGGGGGACAGTAGATTTTAATACAATGATTGCTTCATCACAGCCGGCTACTTAACCAATATGACTCATAAACCATCAACTGCTCACATTGTCCCCGAAGGTACCATGCTAAGACGGGTCGAATCAACCACCAAGAATCCGACACCGAAAGGTCCCGCCTTATTGCGCTACACTTAATTATTGACATTTATGCCATAAAAAGACCCAAACTCCAAGTGGAGGAAAAAAAACAATCGATTTATGCACACGCCGCGCGTATTTATATGCGCTTAATTGATGCTGAAAAGTGTGACTCACAAAGGGCCTGCCCCTCGTCGTCGTCAAACAAATGCCTACCGAGTTTAGAGTTTATGATCGTTTGAACTCCTGCATTAGGCGCGATCAGTGCCCCAATCAACGTCGGCGCACACTAAAGCTATACACACAATAATTGGGCAGTGTTAATAAATTTTCAACCGATCACGATTGCAATAGCCGATTGAACTGCTACCGCGCTCCCAAACGTTGCCCGCCATAAAGGACATAGAAGTTCAATTTCGGAAATAATTGCCCGGTACCGAGAGTGGCACGTCACAAATAGTGCACCGATAGTAGGTGCGCTTGTTAACAAGTCGATTTGCAAGTGCGGTTGGTCTCGTGACAGCAGAACCTAGAAAACCAAGTTGGCTGAGGTCTGACTAATGTGCGATAATTTGATAATTACATATTTAGCGTCAGGCTGCGGTGTGGAAAGTTCACAGCAGGTCCCGGTTGTAGGGTTAGGAGGTTTTTATGCGGTATTTTAACGAACTGTGAACGTTGCTTGAACACGGGACAAATTACTATTAGAGAATTATATCTTTAACTATACTCTTAGAAATAATATTGTAAATTTAAGTCAATTTGGATGCACATAATAGGAGTGGTCCGTTAGACAGAAATTTGCGTTTATTCTTAAATTTACAATACCATAAAATATCAAATTGATAACTTACATGACATGACGTAAAAATAAGTTGAAGAACACAAAATGGCATTTGCCAAATGCTGCTACTGTAAATGCAAATTAAAATGCTTCTTGATGTCAGTATTGATCGCAAGGATCTAGCTCAAATTGCCGTAAGTAAAATTCAAGATGCGACAATTAAATTTGATAAAGAACAAAGGACTTCATTGTCATGGATTGTCGTGGTAAAAATAAACTCTTTTTTATCCTGTAGGATTCATTTTGTTCCTTTTTCTCCAGATGTTTGTGAACTTATGAAATAAAATAATTAAAAACCCGCACGTTGACCTGCGTAGAAAAATAGTTGCAACAATTTTCGGATAAATGAATTTTATAATCATTGACTCTGTGTGTTACACTGCGTACGGTTACGAATCACCGAAAAAAAAAATTGGAAAACATTCCTTTTCTTTTCCTTATACCCCAAATTTTCCTTTCAAGACTTTGCCTGTAATTATCGAGCATTACATTTTACATTATGGAGTTTGATTTGTTATGCATTTTATGCAGCAAGAAGTTATTGTTTTGTATTCTATCACGGAAGAGAGCAAATTTACACTTGTGACCTGTAGTGAGGCGTGGAACCAACTGCGATAAAAATTTGTCAGATGTTATTATAACACCATAGAAAACGATCATGTAAATTTAAGGCTTTCAATTCCCAGTATTAAGTCTAGGGGCTACTTTCAACGCTTTACGGATTTAGATTTGAGATTACCAAATATATTCTAGAGGCTTTTGTAAATGTAGCATTTGGAACGTGATTTTGTTATTATATTGGGTTTCAAAATAAGGTATGATTATACCACAGATAAAAAGAAACATTGCATTTTCTGCGTGATCTAATGCGCATAAGGGAATGCAAGATTATGCAGAAAATAAAAGGACAAACATTGTTGTATGACGCATGAAAGATTGCAGACAATTTCGTTGTTTACGTTTCCTTTGGCTTGGAATTAAACGAGGGGAAATTTTTCGCTCCTGTTAAAATTCATTACGTTTTTCTGTGACATCAAATAAAGTTTATAATCCATTTAAATTTATGTTTAGGTTCTAACGTATTTCCGGGCAACAAGGACTATATCACTCGTAATATTCATTATTTTTAAGAGTGTAGGTTTTATATAAAGATCTTTACAAGTGTAAATTAGTTCAAAGTTTGCGATCAAAACTGACATCAAGAAGCATTTTAATTTGCATTTACAATATAAGTAGCATTTGGCAAATGTCATTTTCGGTGCCTCAACTTATTTTTACGTCATGTCATGTAAAATGTCATTTCGATGTTTTATGGTCTTGAAAATTTAAGAACAGACGCAAATTTCTGTCTAACGGACCGCTCCTATTATTTGCATCCAAATTGAATTAAATTCACAAGATTATTTATAAGAGTGTACACCCTTAGTATAAAAAAATCATGTTAATTTAAGTGTTCTTGGATGCAGATAAAAAGAGTGGCCTGTTACAATTTTGCGTCTGTTCTTAAATTTACAAGACTATGAAAAATCGAAATGACAACTAACATGACATGACGTAAAAATAAGTTGAGGCACCGAAAATGACATTTGCCAAATGTTACTATTTTAAATGCAAATTTAAATGTTTCTGGATGCAACTTTTGATCTCAAGGATCTAGTTCAAATAACCGTCAGAGAAATTCGCGATGCGGTTATAAAATTTAATAAATAAAATCCTAAACTAAATCCTAAATCTCATGGATTGTCATTTTAAATGTTAGTTCAATCTTATCCTGTATACACTTCGAAATTATGAATTTTACACGAGATGTAATTCATGTATGTAAAAAGTCGGGGAACGTAAAAAAAGATTTCGTGTAAAATTATGTCTCCTGAAACTGAAACATACGCAATTCGACGAAAAATGTGTTTGATTGAATTTATTTTCTCATCTCTTCCACCTCATTCTTTTGTGCTAAAGGATATTGCATGTGTCGGTCTAAGGGGACAGAAACATACATGACATTTTGGTAGTGTGTAGGGTTCATTTTGTTCCTTCATTTCCTTGAGGATACTAGAAGTTGTCGCGATGTTCAGATTCATGAATATTATAAGCAAATGAACAATGTGTATTACGCTGCGTAACCGCGTATCACTGAAAAAAAATACTTGGATAACATTCATTTTCTCTTTCTTATACCCCAGATTTTCCTTTGAACACTGCAGCTTTAATTTTCGAGCATTACATTTTTTGTTACGAAGTTCGAATTGTTATACATTTTATGTATCATGAAGTAATCGTTTTATAATCTACCACGGAAGAGAGCGAATTTGAACTTGTGTCCTGTGGTGACGCGTGGAACCGACTGCGTCAAAAATAGGTCGGGTATTATTTTAACAACCAGAAAATTATTTTAACACCAAGTAAATTTAAAGCTTTTATATCCTAATGTTCAGTCAAGTGGCAAATTTCCAACGCTTTCTGAATTTAAATTTAAGCTAACAAAATATATTCTATTGTAAATGTACCTTTTGGAACGTTACTTTGTGTGTTACAGTATTTATTATTTTGGGTTTCAAATCATGGCTTAACATCACATCAAATGACGCATACAATTGAGTTAAATTTATGGTTGTGTCTCAAACTTTTTACGGGCAACAAGAACAACATTACTCGTAAGGGAACGTCCATTAATTACGTCACGCAAAAAGTGACTTTTTATACCCCCCCCCCCCCTTGTCACGTTTTTTGTATGGACCTTCAAAATTTTTTGTATGTATTGTCTCGTTTTCCCAACCCCCCCCCCCCCTCTCCATTTACTGCGTGACATAATTAATGGACCTTCCCTAATATTCATTGTTTCTTAGAGTGCAGGTATAATATAAGTTAAAATATTGAATTATTAGTAAATATCTTTAATTTCTTAAAATTATGAAGTAAATATTCAACCATTTTGATCCTTTTATTACTAACACGAAGAGTTTAAACATTAACACAAATGCCGGTATCTTCGGACAATCAAAAATGTGTGAAGTAAATCAGGGAGATTGGAATTGACAAAATTATTCAATATAGGCTCATAAATGCTGCTGTGAGGATGACAAGTTCCAAGAGAAAACTGATCCGATAAATATTCTGATGATTGACCTATATAAGTTATATCAGTTAACAAAATTTTGAGCTAATTTTGTCATATTCCGCAATCAAACGTTCATGCCAAACATCATCGAATGCTCTTTCCGTTTTGTTTTAGAACAGCAGCTTCAAAAAACAGTCATCACATTTACACTATGATCAAAAAATACCGGAAATTTGCAAATTAAACTAAATTTTCTAAATTATCTTGCTATTTTATTTTGTCTCCTTCAAAATAGCACCCATTTGAAGCGATGCACATGGGCCAACGCTTGACGCAGTCATCCATGCACTTTTCATAGACTGTTGGAGGAATGGCCAGCAGCTTCTTCGTCACAGCACAAGTAACATTACCGAAACCATCTAGTTTTATTAAGTTTTGTTTTAAGTTTTATGAAAGCCACTAGAAATCAATATTGTTTTATGAATAGACAGCTCAGGGCTCTATAATAAAGCAAAAAAAAAAAAAAAAAAATTTTTATTATGGCAGCAAGAGGCCAAACTGTGATTTTTTTTCAATCGCCTTATTGAAATATAAGAACAAAAATTAAATGCGGAAAAATATATGCACCATATTTTCGATGTGATGCTACTGAACTGTAGATCGGAGACCTATAGACTGTTCCAGAAAGTATAAGCACACTTTCAAAATAACAAAAAAGTCATGTTTTTTTTTTAGTTTTTATCATTTTATTTGGCAAATCATATTTGTATATGTGTTTCATATGATATTTTACTCTCGTTTAATCAAAATATATAATCATAGCCAAGACTCCAAACTTTTCCTCGAACATGACCCATTAGCTTCCACACAGTGGTACCTCTCACCATTTTGACCACTTTTGGCCAATCTTTTTTAAATTTTCCATCATCCGAATCCGTCATCCGCTGGTTTTATGAATTTTCGAAGCTTTGATTTGGTTAAAGCCCAAAAAGTCACGATTGGCCGTGCCTCCGGGCAGGTCGGCGGATTCATGTCATTCGGCACGAAATATACATTTTGACTTCTGTACCATTCTAAAGTGTCCTTTGCGTAATGACATGACGCCAAGTCAGGCCAAAACACTACTTGACCTTCGTGCTGCCTGATCATCGGCAATAATCGCTTCTGGAGACATTCCTTAACGTATTTCTGAGTGTTCATCGTCTCCGTTGTGATGTACGGACTAGATGTTTTACCACACTCGCATATTGCCTGCCAAACCATAAACTTTTTACCGAATTTTTCGGTAAAAATTGCCTTCTCCGTTTCGGGGATGTCTTTGTCTTCGCTTACAGTATAGAATTGTGGTCCGGGAAGCGTTTTGTAATTTAGTTTCACGTACGTTTCATCGTCCATTATTATACACCCAGAATTTCTACACAATAACGAATCGTAGAGTTTGCAGGGCCGTGGTTTCGCGGACGCAGCCTGTTTTGGG
This sequence comes from Aedes koreicus, assembly GCA_024533555.2. Taxonomy (NCBI): domain Eukaryota; kingdom Metazoa; phylum Arthropoda; class Insecta; order Diptera; family Culicidae; genus Aedes; species Aedes koreicus. The sequence goes on along the minus strand of JAHHFK020000961.1, from coordinate 141,319 downwards.
TTCCTTTTGGGTTTTTTCTGCTTCCGGTCTGTTTTTAGCCCAAGTCTTTCTTTGGCACACATGACGTTACTCTACGAGGTCCCTAGTTTTTTCGCAACATCCCAAACGGAAGTCGCTGGTTTTCGCTTGTAGGCATCCCTGGTCTTTTTATCGATATCCGAACTAACAGAACCGGATTTCCGATCACTTTTCGGCGCATCTTCAAACGTACACTGTTTTCTATATTTTCGAATCGCAGATCGTACCGCTCCGACGCTTACACCCTCTTCCTTGGCCAATTTTCTCAAGGAGAGTCCGCTCACAGTGCACCATTTGTGCACGATACTTTTTCGTTGTTCCGGAGTAAGACCGCGCATTTTGATAGGTAACACAAAACTGAGCACTTTTTTGATGCTATGTCATTCAGAAATGTGCAAACAAAAGGACGCAGCCAAAACATGTTGAAATATTTCATTATATTCAAATTGAGCGATAAAATAAGGTGTGCTTATACCTTCTGGAACAGTCTATATTCGGGCAATTTTTTAGATAACCTTATTAAGTGTATCAATTTGCAGGAAATGCATGTTTAATTTACCAAATAAATTTGTTTTTGTTCTTGTAAACTCGCATCATTCCAAAACGCATTAACTTTGGGCTCTTATCGTGCCAATATTCACCATAAAATTAAATGCGCATTTGATTTGAAGCATGATACGCGGTAAAAAAAACTCATTTCGTTTTGGATATTTTGCTATCAAACAAAAATTCCCGCAACACTAGAACTATTTTCTGAGATATCATTTACTGCTAAATGAATCAGAAAAGCAGAGGATAGATCAAAGCAGAACAACAAAACCAAACACGATATCACAGTGGAGTTTGATAGCTGTGGCTTTTTGGCCGTATGCTGGATTTCATGGCATCAAGTAGGTTTTATGAAGGTTCTCAAGTGGTCATGAGATCGTTCACTAGAACATTTTCAAAATCTTTATGGTCTTATAAAGGTTTTATTAACTTGTTTTCACAATCGTCTATAGAGTGGGCCACTTTGTACAAGCTTCGGCTTTTAAGAAGCATTGAGGAGGTGGTCGACAATACAGTTTCGAATGTAGTTTTATTAACAAAGCCGGGAGAAGTGCTATACGGGTGGAATAAAACTAAAATTGTTACTTGGGATTTCTTCTAAATGAACTCGAACCTCTTTACCCGATGCGGCGTTTTGAATTTGAAGAAATGGAAAAAGTCGCACAGGTACATCTGGTAAACACGGGACCTGCTGAATCCTTTCAAGTCTCGGAATGCATGTCCTCAACAACCTTCCTTCGTAGGTTTTTATGCACGAGATTCAGCTCTTTCTAAACAATGTCCAAAATATCAAATGCAATGTGCTGAACGGTTCCATATGAGATGTTGAGATCACAGCCATCTCTTTAAGGCTAACATGACGATTTTATTAATAACTGACACGTTTTTGTCGGTATTTGATGGTGAAGGAACGAGTGGCCTTCGACCAATTCACGATCACTTTTGAACTTTTAATACCATTCGTATGCTCTGGTTCTCACATAAGCAGTTTTTTCAAAGGCTTTCTGAAATATTATCAACGATTTTGCACAAGAAACTTCAAAGAGTTTCAAACAAACTCTTTGCTCAATTATTCATGGTAAAAAAATACTAATGCTTCGATCACGCTCAAATTTCTGACAGATGCCAGATTAAGATTTACCCCCAACGCAAGACAGGACACAACACCTTTTGCTCTTACAAAGCGTAAAAAGGGTTTTTAATTTACCTATTTAGTCGACTGATCTTGGGATAGATGTTACCCATCTACAGGACGTTGTTCGACAGTCGGACAACGTCCTGTAGATGGGCAAAATTTAGACCAAAACCCCTCTTTACGTTTTGTAAGAACCATTATTGTTGTGTCTTGTCTCGCGTCGCGTGAAGTTGTTATGTTAGCATAAGCTACCAAAATATATATATAGTTAAGATGTACCAACATAGGAAAAACAAACGGATCAGTCAAGGGTGATTCATTTAAATTACAATGTTCCGGTACTTTTTGATCATAATGTAGAAAAACAATACAATTCGATATAATTCTATCTGTTTAAACAGACATTTTTTAACCAGATCGTTTAGTTGTACGGCTCAATCGCGTTAGCTTAACGGAGCCATCGGCAATGTTTGTGGGTTACCCACAAATAAAACTATTTCTTAAACAAACTAGGGTTCTTCTTCTTTCTTGGGGGCGATTTTATGACACATTCTTCTTGTTCTTTTGCTATTCTAGCCGTCTCTTTTTGTTTACTGATCCCCGTTTACATGAATGCGGCGAACTTTAACAACGCACGATCGCGGGTATCCAACTCCTTCGGTACAGCGTTACTGACTACGGTATCCACCGGCATCATGACAGATTCCCCCATTTTATCTTCCAGCAGCTCTAGCGTTTTCAATTCGCTCTCACCTTCAGCTTTTGATCCTACGTTGCCTGTGCCTCCGGTTGCTGCAGATCCGTACATTTTCTTCAATTTACCGCTCTGTTCCTTTTCTTGCCGACGCACTTTCGGCTGACTCGGAACATTCCGCTTGGGACAAGAAGCCATTAGGTGTCCCACTTCTTTGCAGATGAAGCATTTGTCTTTATTGTCTTCGCAGTACATGATTCCCTTCCGATTGGCGAAGTGCAGCGATGACGGGATTTCCTGCTTCACGTCCATGTACGCCAGTGTAGGCGCGAATGCCCAGCTCAGTCGGAAACTTTTCCCGCACGATGCGTTTCACGTGTCCATATTTTGACAATACCGTAACGATCTCCTGGTCAGGAACCTCCGGTGGGAGATCGTATATTCGCACATAGCAGATGTGATCCTGGGTGTACTTTAACCTTTTTTCCATTCCCATAATGGAATACCAGCTCGACAGAGATGGCGGTCAGTGCGTGCAACATCGATCGCTCAGACTTGAACTTGACGAGAAGGGACTTTTCATTTGCTATCCTATATGCAGATTCAATTTCATCAAGCTCCGCATCCACGCCTTTGACGAAATTTGCCACTTCACCTCACGTTGGTTTATCCGCTCCATTGTCGAAGGTACACTATTTTTCAACGCACATTGCTGTTGAAAAATAGTGTACCTTCGACAATGGAGCAATTATGGAGCAATCTAGTATTCGCTGACAGCACGCTGCTAGAGTTTTGTTGACGATTGAAATTCTGCATTGGCTAAAACATATGCAAATTTCTGATTTCATATGCTCTTCAGTGCCTAAATGTTAATAATTTCACAGAAAAGTTTCATTTTACAAAACAAGAGTGTTACTATATATTTCAGTGATAACAAAGTAAGAGTTGCGCTAAATAACTGTTAGAACTGAAAAAAAATATCTGATCGTTATATTTGTGACATCAAGTGCTAAATGGCTCGAGACAGTCATAGAATGAAGCTTTAAAAGAAAATAATCGAAGATTACGTGGGCGGAATGTCACAAAAGACATAAGTGACAAATACAACTTCAAAAAATCGTCCATATAAAGATTTCGTTCCAAGTTTCGCTCAACCCGAAAATTTCACGCGGATCACCGAGGAGGAAGACCACGTTCCACGACGTCAAGAGACGACTCGACTGCAAAACAGCATCCAGAAAGATCCCTTCAACTCGTCTTTTAAGATCCAAAAGGAATTACAGCTGCCTGTGTCGGGCCGGACAATCAGGTGACGTGCCGTTGCCACCGGATCCTTTTCCCGGCGTCCTACGAAGAAGCCTCCAATATCGATGAAAAACAAAAGAAACAGCACCTGTTGGCTTGATCACACATAACCTGGAGTGTGCAGAAGTAGTGATCGATACTGTTCAGTTATGAGTCGAAGTTCAACATCATTGGAAGCGACGGAATGTGCCCTGTGAGCTGACCGATCGGAAAACTCTTGGATTCACGATAATGCCAGGCAGTGCTGAGCTCCATCACGGTACTGATAGCCTTTATATTGATCAGTGAGATATTCTCTGTCCAAAGCGACTCAGAACGCTCTCACTATCAAACTTCTCACCAGCATGAAACAACATCCGTGAGATAATTTTATCTCACTTATCTCAATCATTTTTTAATCGCTAACAATTGTCACGTGATACGATCATATCATCAAGAAATAATTGATGGTCATTGCTATTGACCATCATTTCACCTCTCTAGCTAGCGAACGGTCATGATGGTCATCATTTGTACTAAATAGTGGATTAATATAATGGAGTAATAGCTTTCACCGTCAGAACCGACAGATGTCACCCGTCAATGATGGATAAAACAGTTATTTTCACACCGGTCGAATGTTCAGTTATGTAAAAAGAGAGATTGTTTTGACAGCACTTTTCTCATGAGCATTTAAGAAACATTAAGCTCGGTACACAATGATACATGCCGTAAAAAAAATTTAATACACTGTGAAATACAAAACTCACTGGAAGTTGTTTGTTTTGAATGCATACAGTACCCGCCAAAGGAAAAAACCCACAATATAGTTTTGCGCATTTTGTTATATTTTGGGTTAAAAGTTTGTCCTAGTTATAGTGTTAGTGTCATCAACTTCGTTACAACATAGTTATATAAAATACATTCAAATCGGTACATGTTTCGTAGCTTTGATGAAAGTCGGTGTGACAAAAGAAAAAGCCCACCCTAGATAATTCTAGTTTTGTATAATATAACATCGATACAACCCTCAGAATATCTTGTTTTGACATTTCAATGATCCTGTAACACCGTTAAGTGACGTTTATAACATTTTATAACCGTTTTAATTGGTTGTGAGATATGACGCGTGAATCAGGTGATTTTTGTTACAAAAAGGATGAGAGGCGTTTCACTGCAGATCCGGAAATTACTTGTAGTGGATTGCGAAAAACACATATCACAACGAGTGATCGCGAAAAAGTTTGGGAGCAGTCGAGGAGCGGTCGCGCGACATATAAGAAACAACAAACTTTTGGATCGGTGGTTGATAAACCAGGTTAAGGCCTAGCACGGAAGGCTGACCAACGAACCGATGCTAGAATAATCGAAATGAAAAAACATCCAAAGGTTACGATTCGTTCCATCCAAGAAAAGCTGGAGCTACCGATATCTGATCGAACTATATGGCGTCAAATAGCAGCACATGGATTGAAAAGCAGATACACAGAGATAAAGCATCTGTGCTTCGCTCGGGAACATAAGCCTCAAAAATTTTGGAGACGAGTGCTTTGGACGACGAACCGGAAGCGGCGTGATCGGGTTTGGCGAAAGGATGGAGAAAGTCTTCATCAAGGTCATTTGCAAGGGACTGTAAAACACGGCGGTGGAAACGTGATGGTGTAGGGATGTTTTTCTTTTGCTGGTGTTGGAAACTTGGTTCGCGTCAATGGAATTATGACAGTAGACATATACAAAGTCATTTTGAACCAAAACCTCGAGGAGTTTTTATTGAGGGTCGGGTTGGAAAACAACTTTATTTTCCAACAAGATAATGACCCAGAGCATACAGCAAAAAAGAAAAAAGCTTTTTTTCGTCCCAATCGCATAAAACCATTGGAATGGCCACCCTCCCAAAATTCCCCAACAATGAACAAATCATTAACATTAGGACTACTATTTCGAAGCACTTCAGAATGCTTGGCTTTAAGTGGCGAACCAGCCCAGGAGGCTGAAAGCCACTATAATAAAGAATTAAAAAAAAAAAAAAAAAAATGCTTGGCTTTCAATAGACCCACAGCATTTACAAAACTTAGCTGATAGTATGACAACACGTCTTCAGGAAGTTCTCAAGGCCAAAAGAGGTCACATTTATTACTTAAGTTATTGTTTTCTTCTTTATGCTATCGTTTTGAATTTATTTTTGTGCGTGGACTTTTTCTTATATCATACCTATTACTGATTAAAATGCAATAAACATGTGATATGTAACGTCATAATAAAAAAAGTTATTTGATTGACCACAAAATATCAATACCAAACCATCATTATTTATTTCAGTTTTTTACATCCCAATAATACTGTTAATTTTTCATGTTGTAACAAAATGTTATCTGAACACCATAGTGGGCATTTTCCTTTGCCGGTCGAATGTGAACTTTGCAACTTTAAATATGTTAGCGTTTGCATTTGTATGTAAACTATTGATGTAAATAAAATTAATGCTTGAAGAAAAAAATGTTTTCAGCATGTACTGAGCTTAAAATAGTTTTGGCAGAAAATATTCTCAGATCTCACTTGCAAAACAGTTCCATTAGTGAGTGAGTTAATTCAAGCTCTCTTCCTATCACATTCTCTGACTGTCATTGAGAGTTTTGTTACAAAAGGTAGAGTGGCCCTATGTTGTTAGTGTTTCATCCTCATCAGTGAGCTGTGATTATTATGAGAAATTGATGATCGTAGTATAATAACCGTTATGAAAATGTACAACACTGCAGTGTAGTGTTTGGACATGGCTGATGCAGTTCCTCCCGGTTCTTGGCTCTCTGAACGAAAGACTTCGACAGATTCAACTTTTTGGCCACAACCCTGACCGACGCATTGGGATTCCGTTAAAACGCTTTCACGAAACGTTTGTGATCCTGATCACTAATAGAACATCCAATCTGACCGAATTTCTCCTTCCGTTCAATGCTCAGAGTTTCGAGGTAACGTTTAATCACACAACTCACCGTTGACTGCACGATTCCGAGTTGTTTTCCGATGTCCCGATGAGAGATTTTCCAGGTGTTGCGCAAAATCAATTCGCGATGTTGCTTTTCGAGTGACGCAATTTTTTTCCAATATTCGAAAAACTGACAGCGATAAAATTACAAAAAAAAACACTCTAAACTACTTCTACCCAAATTTTCAAGAGAAAATACTCAATGGGTAATTTCTACAGAGTTTTTCCCGTTATACAATTTGATGTGGGACAAGCTTTATTATGGATCGTTTCTTGTACAATGGCATTTTCAAAGATGTTATGCTATTGTATGGATATTTCAACAAGATAACGACCTCAAACACACCGTTAAAGTCGTCAAACAGTGGTTTAAGGTTAACAGTGTAATAGTTATGGAATGGTTACTGTAGTCTCCGGATCTCAACTCGATCGTCTACCTTTGAGAGATCGTAAATCGAAGAATCAACCGAGAAAATGTATACAATAGGGATGAAATGCTAATCCACTCCATGGTGCAAGGCTGTAGTTAATCGACAAAAATGGATTCGCAACAAAATATTGAAAGCCGAGGACTCTGGAGGTCAATGAACGAAGTTGCATTAGTTTTGCTCTGGACGATAATTTTTTGTTTTGTTCATTTGATAATGTTATCGTTGTTTATGAATAAATTCTGTTTTATTTGAATTATGTATATTTGAATCACGTGTGTGCTTTTTTACTTCTGTTGATTTACCCCAAATTTTCACAGTATAATTTTATGATCGTCTTTGGTTGGTTGCATATGTTTTGACCACTGTATGTACCATATTTCATTGGATAGTGCGTGGTAGCACCAACGTGTGATTGGAGTTTCGATTCACAGGACTCGCATCCCATACATCAAGTTCCCAGAGTCGGTAGAGTCTTGTGAGCTGATCTGAGGGATTCTGAGCCCTCTGAGCAATATCTGTTCTAATACTTTCTACATTGTTTACTGAGCTTAGCTAGATCAGTGTTCCACCAATGTGTTCCTCTAGTGTTTTTGACTGCTTGCATAGAAAAAGTTTCTTCGTTATCTTCTTCTACGTAGGACTCATATGGGCTGAGTTATTTTATTTTAATTCCGTTTCGCCTGCTTGTCTTTTAAGAAAAGGCAAATACGCATATTTTGCCTACTACTTTGGTCGAATGATACATTTTATATTCTTTATGACTAGTGACAAAACAACAAACGGTTTTGTTTGTTTACAAATTCAGCAAATCAATTGAAAAAAGACAAAAATCTTTAAAAATGACTGAATAATTTGTAGTTTTTATCCATATTGAAATATGAATAAGACTCAATTTTTTTTATTATGTCAGTCAGGTGAGCATTTCTGCTTCATGATGGTCCCAAAAACTTATTTTTTTACAAAAAATTGAATTTTCATAAAATCACATTTTTTTAATAACCTAGTCAATTTTATCAATCAAATACTCAACCAAAAGTTTATTTAAAATGCATTTTTTTACATGGGTAAAAATACACCTCAATTGCAATTTTTTTTGAAACAGGGATTATTTTGTTTTTCATGGTTTTCATGGTTCCATTGGTATCCTTAAAAAGTCCATGCCTAGTTTGGTATAATTCTGCAAAACCAAATATGCACGTACCATTTGAGGCCGTACTGCAATCACAGAACGCGTTGAATAGTTGGATATAATTCTTCAACACCAGGTAATGTTGGGAATCGAACCCAGCCACCTCGAGCATGGTGTTGCTTTCTAGCCGCGCCTTTAACCGACTGAGCTAAGAAAGGGACCAGAGAGCCAGAACACATGCTCCATATAAATTTAAAAAAAAAATGTGTGGACAAAGAACCACAATTGGGCTGGGGGTCTAAACATCCCAAATATGAGAACAGGTGGAAGCCGTTCTCACCCATGTTTTCATTATAAATTTCACAAATCAGGTGTTTTTGTATATAATTTTTTTAAATAAGTAAATTTTAAATCCTTTAATATGCGTTTTTGATTGATAAGATCGGCTCAGTGGTTCAAAAGTTTTTCGGACTAGCCTGACATAGAAATGCTCACCCTTATGACAAAATAAAAAATACGGCTCTAATATTTTTCAATAAGGATCAAAACAACATTTTTTTTTATAATATTCTGAAAGATCGGAGAGATTGTAAAGGGCGATACGGTCAAAATTTGGTCAATATCAACTGGACGTATTTCTTTCAATTTTGCATTTAAAAAACCTGAACACCCCTCATTTTGAAGGTGTGTGTGTGTAGAATGTTGCTCCTATTTTGATTTTGGAATTCACTCTTCAGTTGTCAAAATGCCGTCCAAGCAAGAAGAGCAGCGTATCAAAATTTTGCTCGCGCATCGCGAAAATCCGAGCTACTCGCACGCAAAGTTGGCAAAATCGCTAAAAGTTGCCAAATCAACCGTTACAAATGTAATTAAAGTGTTTGGGGAACGTTTGTCGACAGCCAGGAAGTCTGGATCGGGGGGAAATCGAAAACCGGAAGCCGCTGAGACGACAAAGAGAGTTGCCGGTAGTTTCAAGCGAAACCCTAACCTATCTCTCCGAGATGCCGCAAATAAGCTGGGTGTATCGTCTACAACCGTGCATCGAGCTAAAAAACGAGCCGGACTATCGACTTACAAGAAGGTAGTGACTCCAAATCGCGATGATAAACAAAATACGACGGCCAAAGCGCGATCCCGGAGGCTGTACACGACGATGCTGACGAAGTTTGACTGCGTGGTAATGGACGACGAAACCTACGTCAAAGCCGACTACAAGCAGCTTCCGGGACAGGAGTTTTATACGGCAAAAGGAAGGGGAAAGGTAGCAGATATTTTCAAGCACACGAAACTGTCAAAGTTCGCAAAGAAATATCTGGTTTGGCAAGCCATCTGTACCTGTGACTTGAAAAGCAGCATTTTCATAGCTTCCGGGACTGTCAACTAAGAAATTTACGTGAAAGAGTGTTTGAATAAACGTCTGCTGCCTTTCCTGAAAAAACACGGTTGTTCCGTACTGTTTTGGCCGGATTTGGCATCTTGCCATTACGGTAAAAAGGCCATGGATTGGTACGCCGCCAACAACGTGCAGGTGGTTCCCAAGGACAAGAACCCTCCCAACACGCCAGAGCTCCGCCCAATTGAGAAATACTGGGCTATTGTCAAGCGGAACCTAAAGAAGACCAAAAAAACTGCTAAGGACGAGCAGCAGTTCAAGGCAAACTGGATTTCTGCGGCGAAGAAGGTGGACAAGGTGGCTGTACAAAATCTGATGGAGGGGTCAAGCGTAAGGCCCGGCAATTCGGATTTGGAAAAGCGGAAGCCTAACTGAATATTTTTCCTGAATTTTATACTAATTGAACTTGAAAAAGAAATTTCATTTGATTTTTTAAATAAACGATTTCACCGATTTACACGCGTTTTCCCTTGACCAAATTTTGACCGTATCACCCTTTATATCTCTTACCACTGGATTTGCTGAATTAAAACATGATGAACAACTAAAAGCCAAATTTTAATGCATATGGTTTGTAAAAACATGAGGAATTCATCGAGACATGAATTTATCATTTGAAATTAGTTATTGTTAATAATCATAACTCTAAAGATCCTTATAAAGTCGAGTTTGCTACAGAAACTAAGTCCCTAAATGGTTAAAGTATATATTCAATATATATACAGTATAAGTACTAATAAAGGAAGAAATCCGTAATATTAAGTTATTTTACTGTAACATCTCGATCAGATCCATCTAAATCTAAGATCTCCCGCGCCCAACATGAAGTGAGCTATTTTTTTTTTCTGGACATCTGGTTGTGTTTAAATATGGAACACTTTAATCGTATCTAATTGGAGGAATACATTAAAGAAGGATTCTGAATCAAGAGGCCGAGAGAAATATCACAATTTGGAGATCCGTTCACTGTATAGTTTCGTGAGTAGCTCTAGTGTATCATTTATATCTCGAGCGACAAGGAAGTAATGTTAGTTTCAAACCACAGAGTAGTAACATGTTACAAGGTTACACTGACAGTTTTTTGTCGATAACCATCTGGATTACAATTTGAAACAAAATAAATAAATTTGAACATTCTAACAAACTTGATAAACTAGAACATGTAGATAAATCTACAAAGTAAAACTGTTCGATGATTCCCAAAATGTAGTGTGTTATTCTCGAGATGCACTCAAATTTTGAAATTGAGGAATTGTTTTTAAAATTATCTATTTATACCGAAATGCTGATAACTATGATTGAATATCTCTCACGCCAAAGTCACAATTTCAAATCTCCGGAGAAATTACAAATAAAAAAATCAAACAAAAAAATAACAAACAAATTCCCGGTACTTTTTGACCATAGCTTAAATTCAGAGTTGATTCGTAGTTCAATGCTCATGGCAAATCCAACTGCTCTTCCTCATAAACTGGGTTCGAAAACCCATGCTATTCAAGGTTATCTTTTTAAAACGTTTGCTTATTAAAGAAAGCAAACCTATAGCCGGAATCTAAAACAATCGGCTGGAAGTACATCAGCTTTAAAAATTGTTGTTTTGTTTTTTGTTTTTTTCATTTATCTCCAGGATTTTATGAGCCACATGAAAAAATCAGTCAACAAATTACCAAATAAGACAGTGGAGTTTTTTGTTGAGCATTCATAAAATTCCATCAGCGCATGGAACAATTAAATTTAGGAAGCAGTGATAATATGAGTTGATCTGAAGATCAAATTCACCTTAATAATGGTTAATAATAAAAAAAATGTACTATAAATTTATTAATTTGTATAGTTGCATCGACAAACTGGGATTATTTAAGATTCACCTTACTACATTATAAAAAGAAACTTGAGATCTTCGAGAATTCAACGTACCAGATGTTCCCCGAGTATAGACCCTGGTCGACCCATAAACGACCGGAATTTGATCAGGAATGCGACAGGCATAACCGGCGCAAAAATGTGAAGTTCCCTATCATCGCAATCTACATCGCACGGACTCGACTCAACTTGCGCTCGCTTCTATATGACACCCCCAGGGCGCCCAGGCAGAGCATGTCCGAGGTCCGGTCGTTAGTCGGTCAACGACTCGGTCGACAAGTAAGCAGACAAACGATTGATTGTGGTCACCGGCGAAGGCACTTGGCGCTCATCTCACTTCCGACAACGACGACGATGAAAGCGAAAATAGTAATCAGTGATTCCGAAACAAGTTTCGCTTTTCAGTATCGCTCAGCTGGGATCAGCTCCTCCAGACGTATTAACGTCGGCGCTAGCGCTGAAACCAGGCACATGCCTCAATCGCAGATCGATGTAGAATTTTAACATTAACCTAGAAATGACGAGGCAAAAACCCGCTTCGGAGTCACCTCGTTGGTTGATGATTTGAGAGATTTGATGAGATAATTTTTTCAAGGCATCCCTTCAACAATTGTGAATCATAAAAAAAAACCTCTTCTAAATGCAACGGCTGGGTTTATTGAGAAATCCAAGCCATGTAATAAGACAGCTGACTGTCTAGTCTGTTTCTAAGTCGGAAAAGGTCGCACATGTTCAAGAACCAACACGTGAATGGAGCAAAGGTACGAACATGACCATTCGATTAATGAAGTACTGATTTGCATGTCGTTTGGTCACACAACAATCGAGCTTTCAATGAGCTCCACATGCAACGCCGTCGTCGTCGTCTTATTGAAACTGAATGTTGATTTTTGCCTCTGTTATTTTCAATACCGAGTAGATTACTATCTAACGAACCGCACCGGTGGTGTGTGCCCCGAATGAATGGGAATAGGAAGAGATAACCATTTTCTCACATCTCACACACAAGCCACTTTCGATGTTGCGAATTTGCCAAGAAACAGCTGATCACCAACGTGTTTTTCCAACCTCCGGAGACAAATGTTCCCCTCGTTAATCATTTGCATTTGGATCTTTGAGTGGACTGGGCGAAGCATGTGAACGAGTTGTGGAAAAGGGAGAAGTGTGTTTGCTGTGGATTCAAGTGGCGTCTATTCCCCGAGGAATTATCGGTTAACCTAGATGGGATCGATGATGGGTGCGAGATGATGATCAGTGGAGAGGAAATTAGACTGCAGATGCATCATGTTTGCGATGAAAGTGATATGAGAGTGTGCCACATTTGTACAGAAATGACTTGCAGTTTCAAACATGACAGTTTACGCAATTCTGCTAAGATTATTGCACTCTGCATATAGTGAATTTGTTCGCACTTATAAATTATTGCTTTCACATGAAACGGGATTCGTCTTTGACAGAATTCAAGGCACATAAACAAAAAATAATTTTAAGTTATGTTTTCCGGAACCGAATCAAACGCAACTCGACAATAAGTAGGTTAAATTGAGTCGATTCCCTCATTTCTTTCAACGAAAGAAACAAGTAAAAAACGACCTCGAGAACGCATGCATGAATCCGTCTCAGGGCACCTAAATTTACTAGAGTTTTTGCTGGTGTGCCGAGAGGGAGTAGAAATTAGAAATTAGTAATCACTACTTTTTCTATGCATACTACTTTCTGTTTCTTTATTGGATATTCTAACCACATAAATTTGTAAAACAACACAATTGAGAGTCAATTTAAATCGAAAATAAACAAGTATACTGTTGTGTTTATCGAAAACATAGTAATTCGAAATTCTTGATTTGAAAACCTTTCTTTTTGAACACTGCCTTGTGACATTACATACGCGTTTCCAATAGATGGTCTTATTTAACATTCTGCATTTTAACATATTTAATGATTCATGTGTTAAGTTGTGAAAACGATATTTTTAAATTATCAAATTCCACCTTCGTATTACAGGGTGGCAAAGGTTGTAAGTCAGTGTTTTTTGTTTAGTTTTAGTGTATTTTTTGTACAATTTTCTTCACTGATGTATGCATATTTTTCGTTGTATGTTTAAGCATCTGGCATTTGATGGAAATAATTTAGAAGAAAAAAATTTTTTCTTGTCACCATGAGGCATTTTGGAGTAGACAATAATTTTGCTAGAACAAAGATGTAAGAGAAAGTGGCACAACTTCGTTCTAGCCAAATTACTGTCGACTCGAAAAAGCCTCATGTTGATAAGAAAATATTTTTTTCCTTTTAAACATCATCATAGTTCGTTACTCCGCGGAAGGAGAACACAAAATATAACAATTAAAGGATGTAATTTAGTTTGAAAGATAGTTTCAGTTACGCTATAAAGACTATGAACACAAAATGAGGGCTTGTAATAGAATGTTAGACTGTGTGAGATCTTTAGACACATCGGTATCAACCAGAGATTAATCCTGCGCGCCATAAAAAGATACCTCATCCAACGGTTGGGTTCAAAATTATGATAAAGTGCGGTATGAAGCGAATTTACCGGAATCTGACAGATCTGACAATCTGAATAGTTCCCATACCTCGATCCAGAATATCATCACCCATGATTTAAAACTCAAAACGCATAAAAACAGTAAATTCACGAATTAACAGAAAAACAAAACAAGGCATGAGTGATTGAGGAGTTGTTGCACACGGCGGGACAATTTGACTCAATTTTGAATAGTTTTTGTCTCACTTTCGTCAAAAGTGGAGTCACCCATATATGAGTAAATGTGACTAAGATTGACAACTCGACTTATCTGAAACATCGATCTGATTTAACTCGGTGTCTTAGATATGTCGACTTGTCAATTCCAGTCACATTTACTCATATTTGAATGACTCCACTTTTGACAAAAGTGAGTCAAAAACGATTCAAAATTGAGTTAAATTTTCCCGCCGTGCAGCGGCACGCAGATTCTAATATTCTCTTCTACGATGAAAACATGTTTCTGTCAAAAGTTACTCACAACCAGCAGAATGATAGAGTATATGCAGCGAAGCATGCGGATGTTCACAAAGACAGGTTGGCTGTCCAGTGGTTCCTAAATGTGTCGAGAGTAATGGATCTTCAGAAGCTGTCAAGCTACTTTACATCGATGCAGGAGTAAAAAACAACACTAATTACTACATCGAACATGTTTTGAATAATTTTGTTACTCCATGCTTTGAAATTGATCCCAGACGGAAATTACAGTTTTCAGCAGGATTCTCCTCCTTCTCATCAACCGAATGTCGCCAAAATTTGCCACATTTGTTATCATCACGAAAATGACCTAACACATCGCCAGATCTTAATTATTTAATTTTTTGGGCATGGGGATACATGCTCAAAAAATTTGAAAGCACAAAACGTCACACCTTTGAATCTTTATAGAAAATTTTTATTTATATTTGGGATAATATGCCTCAAGAAACGTTACGCCAGTTACGAACCATTTAAAAAACGTTTACGTCTGGGTATTTAAGAAAAAGGTGGGAATTTTGCACTCAAAATGAAATTTCTTTAAATTAAATGTAATTTTAAAGGAAACGAAGCGTTTGTTGATTTCAAGCCACTCGTTGTGGTTTAACGAACATTTATTTTACTGACAAGCAACCGTTGCCACCCTGTAATGTGTATCATCCTCACCGCAATAATCAGTCGACTACGATGAGCTGGGCACGTCGTAAGGATGTTGGATGCCAACATTGGCTCTCCTAAACGAACCGACTACTACAAAAAGAAAAGGCACGCATCGGGATTGGGCTGAAAAATGGTGAGTCAATAACCTGGAAGGAGCGACCAACAAAGCTCACGGTCCTCACAAATTCCTTCCTCACGCTTCCACGGGTCTACCGATGACAAACGACCGCCAGCTAAGAACTGCTTAGCTTATCTGATAGCGCAGCCTGGGCACGTTGTCCTTCTGACATCGGCTTAGTGAGGGGGTGCAAATTGAGCGTCTGTTCACCATTGACACAAACAGCGTCTGTTTTGGCCTCCAACGGCTGAATAATAAATGCGCTTCCCCGGAACATATACCTTAGATGGCATCCACAATACGGGCACAATTTGCCAATGAGGCGAACCGCGCCAAACTTGAGATCCTAGGACTGATTGAAGTCCGTTTGCCAAACTTTGGAGAACACAGCATGCCATTGGGACAATTTCTGCTATACTCTGGCCTACGCTCCCCGGCCTCGGGGAATGGAAAAAGCCCAGACACACTCTGTGCGTATGAAGTGGAAGCCTATCAATGAAAGGATAATTATTGCCAAATTCAAAACACTACCATAGTTCAATTTTACGCGCCAACTGATGCTGCTGGTCTCCAAGACCAAGTGCCAGCCAGCTCTATGCCGTTGTACACAGATAAAAAGAAACATTGAATTTTCGGCGTTATCTAATGCACACAAAGGGAATGCTAGATTTGGCAGAAAATAATGGGATGTTTCATGTAAATTTAAGCCAGATAGCGCCTGAATCTAGCTTGTTGTATGAAAGACTGCAAACATTCTTGTATTGTGCATGAAAGATTGCAAACAATTTTGTTGTTAAACGAAGGGAAATTTTACGCGCCTGTTAATATTCATTATTTTTGTCTGTGTAGATAAATGATTTTCGACTATAGCTTGGTAGTGCTAAGATGATTTCATTGGCTTTCAGTCTTTATGCATAATGAAAACAGATGATTTTCAATTTTCCGACGTTTTCGCCTACTTCTAGGGATTATAGATTTCTGTTTTTTGTTTTTATTGGACATAATATGACAAAAACAGAATTCTATAATCCTAAGAACAAGGCGAAATTCAATACGCCGAAACGTCGGAAAATAGAAAATCATCTGTTTTCATTATTCGTAAATGCTAAAAGCCAAAGAAACCATCTTAGTTGCATATAAAATTCCAAAGGGGGATATCAAGATCTGCAGGGGCGACTTCAATGCAAAGATCGGATCCAACAACTCGAATTATGGGCGAATCATGGGACGCCATGGTCTCGGAGAAATGAGCGACAACGGAGAGCTGGTCGCAGAGTTCTATAGTAACACCGACTTGTTGATCGGGTGTTCGCTCTTCCCCCAACGATCAGTGCACAAGGTCACGTGGGTTTCTGTGATGGCTCTACCGCAAATCAAATCGACCACATCTGCGTCAGTGAAAAATGGAAACGGAGCCTTCTTGATGAGCGGAATAAACGTAGTGCCGATATCGCTTCTGATCATTATCTTCTTATCGACAGAGTATGTCTGCGCATTGCGGGGCTTCGGCGACAAGAGGAGAAAGTTGGACGACGGTCCATCACACGCCGACTGGAAGATGCCACGATGAAAAAGTCCTTCGTTAAAGAACTGGAGACTCGTGCTGCAGATATTCCGGAAGGTAGCAGCGTAGAAGACCAATGGACTGCCTTCAAGAACGCTTTCATCGCCACCAGCGAGAATGATCTAGGAGAGCTGCGCACCCCGAGAAAACAATGGATCACAGACGAAACCTGGATGAAGATAGAGGAGCGAAGAGAAGCCAAAGCCACGATAGAGCGATGCAACACCAGATGAGCCAAAGTTTTAGCCCGCCAACGATACTCGGATCTAGAAAAGAAAAGTGAAGCGCTCATGCCAACGGGACAAGCGAGCGTGGGTGGACTCTCTGGCCGACGAAGGCGAGAAAGCCGCAACAACCGGGGACATTTGTCTCCTCTACGATATCTCACGACACCTACGCGGGACAAAGATGAATGCGACGATGCCTGTGAAAGACCCGAAAGACCTGTAAAAGACAGCTTAAACGCTGGTTCGAACACATTGAACAACTTTTGCAAGTGCTAGCCAGGCTACCAACACCTCGGCATGATCCACCAAGGGTTTGACGTATCACGCGCGTAAATATCAAAGCCCCATGATTGCAAGAGATTAAAATAGCCATCCCAAACATGAAATCGAATAGAGCCCCAGGGGTCGATCACATATCAGCCGAGATGCTCAAAGCTGAGCCCGTGATATCCGTTCACCTGTTGTATAATTTATTTCACAAATTCTGGGACACCGCAACTTTTCCGGCCAACTGGATCCCAAGTAAAGGGTGTCCACGATGAAATTGCCACACTATGAAATTGCTCTAACTTTTTAACCGTTGGGTAAAATTTAATGAATTTGGGTGGATTTAGTTCATAGTGCATTATTTACATCCTGCAAGTTTTTAAGTCCTGTGATCAAAACTCGCGGAAATGGAGTCGAAAGAACAGCTCGTGCGTGATAAAATCTTGCGCATTCATCACGAGAACAAGGATCTCTCGCATCGTTCTATCGCTAAAACGTTGGGAATCGCGAATTCCACGGTGTCGCGATTGATTAAGTGGTTCGAGGAACGGTTGACCACCGATCGGAAGCCCAGAAGTGAAGGAAAAAGTATTCCGTACAACACCAAAAATCACAACCGCGTAGTTGGGGCCTTCAACCGAAATCCGAACGCCTCCGTTCGGGATGTGGCTAAGAAGCTGCACCTAAGCCGAAGTTTTGTCCAGAAGGCCAAAACTAAGGCTGGGCTTCGAACGTTCAAGGTACAAAAGGCCCCTAATCGCGACGAGAAGCAGAACAAGTCCGCCAAAACCCGTGCCAGGAAGTTGTACCTCAACATGCTGACGAAAGTTGAATGCTGCATCATGGACGACGAAACATATGTGAAGGCCGACTTCAAACAGATCCCCGGCAACCTGTTTTTCACGGCCAAGGATAAGTTCAGCGTTCCGGAGCATGTCCGCACTCAGAAGATGTCCAAATTTGCGAAGAAATTCCTGGTTTGGCAAGCCATCTGCACGTGCGGGAAGCGGAGTGCACCTTTCGTGACCCAGGACACGATGAACGGACAGGTGTACATAAAAGAGTGCCTCCAAAAGCGGCTGCTTCCTCTCGTGGAGGCCCACAACAATCTTCTGGCCGGATTTGGCCTCATGCCACTACTCCAAGGACGTGCTGAAGTGGTATGCGGACAATAAGGTCAATTTCGTGCCGAAAATGTTCAACCCTCCCAACACTCGGAGCTCCGCCCCATCGAGAAGTACTGGGCGATTATGAAGCAGCACCTTCTTAAACGACCTAAGGTAGTGAAGACAGTCGAGGAACTGAAGAAAGTATGGGTTTACATGCAAAAAACGGTTAATTCACAGGTTGTGCAGAATCTTATGGCCGGGGTTAAGGCCAAGGTGCGGGCATTTGCGTATGGACTGTAAATAAAATACGAGTAAAATGGTAAAATGAAGTTTAATAGTTATTTCTCAATCCCTGAAAATTTGATGGCAATCGGATGAAAACTCGAATTTTGCGAATCAATTTTGTGTGTGGCAATTTCATCGTGGACACCCTTTATCGTCGTAAAGGCTCCCAAAAAGGGTGACCTAACTGTTTGCGATAACTGTTGTGGCATTCTGTTGCTGCGTACCGTTCTCAAAATTCTATGTAAAGTGATCATAATGCGGATCCAGGAGGAGAAAATCGATGCGACTCTCCGGCGGAAGCAGGCTGGATTCCGTGCTGGAAGATCCTGTGTGGACCATATTGCAATGATCCGTAGCATTCTGGAGCAGGTAAATGAATTCCACGAGTCCATTTATGTGGTGTTCATTGACTACGGAAAAAGTTTTTGACTAACGCAATCACGAGAATAAATGGAGCGCCCTAAGACGCAAGGGAATCTCTGAGAAAATCGTCAGCCTCATCGAAGTTTAGTACGAGGCCTTTTCCTGTAGAGTGTTGCACAACGGAGTCCGGGTCGTAGCTGGGGTGAGGCAAGGATGTATACTATCACCACTACTGTTTCTCATCGTAATCAAGAGATACTGGTAGGAGCGATTGACCGTGAACAAAACTGCGGTTGCTGTGGCAGCCTATTACAATGGCGCACCTAAATGACTTCGAGGTGGCTGATGATGTTGCACTACTAGCCTAACGGCGCTCTGATATGCAGAGTCTGCTCGACGACCTTGCCAACTATCAACGCCAACAAGACCAAATCGTTGGATGTGAACACGGCGACCCCCTCTAGCTTTACGGCAGCCGGGCAAACAGTGGAGAATGTTGAAAGGTTCCAACATATTGGCAGCCAAATGGCCTCAGACGGCGGTACCAAGGTGCAAAGATCAAGAAAGCAAGGGTTACTTTTGTGAGTTTAGGGACCATGTGGAAAAACAGGTAGATCAGTGAACGTACCAAAAATTCAAATATGCAACTTCAACGTTAAATCTGTGCTGCTATGCGCTAGTGAAAAGTGGTGTGTATCAGTGAAGAACACTCAACAGCTGCAGGTGTTCATCAACAGATACCTGCAGTATACCATTTGGGCTTGGTAGCCTCACAATTGGATCTCCAATCCTGACCTCCATAGTCGGTGTCACCAAAAGCCGACAGCAAAAGCTGAAATTCGGGAACGGAAGTGGGGCTGGTTCGGCCACACCATACGAAGGGGCGGAAACGGAATCTGCAAACAAGCGATAGACTGGAATTCAGCAGGACATCGCAGGACAGCAGACCCAGAGGCTTAGCATAAAGAAATAGAAGTAGACGTAGAAAATTTGGCCTGGCAGGTTAGGTTAAGGCATAGCGGGCAATCGCCCAGGTTGATTTTTCAAGTCGGCCCTTTGCACCACCTGGGGTCTGCATGACCCTTAAGTAAGTAAGTATACGTCGGGATTCTTCGAGCTTATTGTTAATCACAACTAGCTGATTGTCTGCTCTCTACTTAGTGTTCTATGCACTTTGCTATTGTATGATTCTATGCGAAGTACAGTCATACTTTCCAAAATGGTGTTACTTTGTAGCTGCGCCTTCAACCACTGTACTGAGAGAGAACTCAACGCGCAACGGAAAATGACCTGCGGACACTCTTGACGAAGAGCAGAGGAAGACAATGCAGCAGAGAACACCCAGGCTTCAGCCTGACTTGTAAGGAAAAGTTAGAGCTGCAGCCCAATTGATATTTTGAAAATAGTCTTTTCCTTGAAAATTGTTTGGAAAATACATTATTTGAAATCATCGCATATGTGACGCATGCTTCAAGTACCAGACCAGGAGCAGCATAAGCACCATTCACCAAACGGCGAGACTAGTGAGGCTGTCTGTTGGCCGGCAGAAGGCTCTTTTCTAGGGCAGGTGATAGTTCTCCTTTGAATACCAAATCACACCTAGCTAACACAAAAGAGGATTCAAAGTACACCCAACTGAACAAATTCAATTAAAAATATTCAAAACTAACACTAAATCAAACCGGTTGGAAAAATTACTTAAGGTAAAACTCAATGAGATAGTTCAAAGTAAGTCATTGGGAAGCTCTAGTCGTATAAGTCGTCAAATTTCAAATTGGTGTTGGCCTAACGCTTTCACACTTATGTTTATTATCGTTCCCAAACTGATACATAGGCCTAACGCTTCCTTGAGAGCTTTCGAATGTTGCAATTTGGCTGGGAGCTCGTGTGAGAGTGATCGAGCAGCTAGGGTGTATCTCTTCGTAGAAAGTGAAGCTTCCCACACAGGTTCTATAGTGTCAATTCTCACGGCGCAACTCAGCATACAGCTCTACTTAAGCACCAGCATAAGCACCCGCCATGATCAGCGGGATTCCTCTGGTCAATCGGATTAGGACAAATTAACATTTAATTTGTTAGATTCTACAAGAATTCTGTCGGCTTACCTCAGAATTGTGGATATTTAATCACTTGTCAGAGAATTGTGGATATTTAATCACTTGTAAGAGAATTTAATATGGCTCAACTGACAACAATCTCAGTCGGTAAAAACGGCTCGAATTCATGACATATTCTCCACTGTTTGTTTCATAGAATCTCCATCAAAAAGCATTTGATTTATATCTGTTTTCATCAGCACTTTGAAATTCAAATAGCCTTAAGAATTTTGGATTTTATCTAAAACTTTTGTGCCGGACATCAGAGAATTTCAACGTTTCCACGGATCTTGAACCGTTGACGAATCGCACAAGAATTTAAACGACCGATACAAAAACGTGTGTAGCACCCATCTCATTCTGACTTTATGCATTTCCATGTCTCCTATCTCACTCTACCTTCACTTCTTATAGTATAGTTCACAGCTGCTGAAATAAGTTCAAAGCGGGTTCTTTAAATTCTGCTTTGGTTCAGAAAAATGAGATCTGTGGAAGTTCTCAGGTGAACTTACAAGGCATGCTTTCGCGGCGTTTAGATTAAAATTTCAGATGTCTCGTCACGTTACTCGAGATAGCACGCGTGCTACAAAGGGTCAAAGTGTACCGAAGCTTAAACCTACAATGTAAATCTATCTTTGCTTGGATGAGATATAAATAAGTCGATACGAGAGCGTGCTATTAGTTTCAAATACTTAGGTGTAGCGGGTCTACCTTGAAATTTCAATACTCCTACCGAAAATACAAATAATTAAAATAATAATCTTAATATAGATCGGGAGACACTTACCGATACGCATTATTTTTTTCTATTATAATCAGAGAATTAAAATCGATCTTTTCAGAAATGATAACAAATAATCTGATCAATGTCTCCGATTAACCTAAAAAAAAAAGTGTAAATTTCTGTTCAATATCATGCACAGAAATGAACGTCACAAACTATACAAATTTAGAGATTGTACTGGGGAAAAATGCTACAGACAAAAATGATCACCAGAAGTTCATTTATTTTTCTATAGATATTTTTGAAATTTTGAAGGCATAAAAACACAAATAAGCTATATTTTTGCAAAAATGGTTTATGCAACCTCCTCTCCTAGGCTAAATGTCCACACCTTGGACTTAACGTAAACCATCGAACACTTGCGCCATCTTACTTACACACTTTTATCCGCTCTTTCGTCAAACCCGTGTCGTTTTTTTAAGACCTTCCCTGTTTTCGGAGCTTGCCCTTCATAATCGCAAGAATTGCCGCTAGTCTAGAATTTTTCTATTGGGCGAAGTTCTGGCAAGCTTGGCGGATTTGCCTCCTTTGGCACAAAAACAACATCGTTGGCTTCGTACCAATCCATCACCGGTAATGAGATCCGGCCAAAACAGAGTGTCACCTTCGTGGGACAGCAGGCGCTTCTTAAGGCATTTTTCTTTATATATTTGGCCGTTGATGGTGCCGGTCGATATGTACGGCTTGCTGAATTTGCAGCACCAGGCGATCTGTATCTTCTTCTTACGGAACTTCTCCTGTCCATCCAGGCTAGATTTGCTGACGAAAAACTTCATTGTCTGCTGAACGAACCATATAATTATGTTTATTGTTATTATTCATCAACAGGCTGAGTGTAGCCCCAATGATGTTAATCATTTTAAAATACATTGTCAAAATTTACAGTTACACGTTTAAGCATGGTCATAACAGAAAAACATTTAAAAATATATAGTAAATCTTGATAACTTAGTCCGTTATTCCTGCCGGCAAAAATAGAAGAAAAGCTTCAACGAAACGCATCTCGTGAGATATGTAAATCGAAAACAGATGCCACTCTGTTGAACACTCTCTGTAGTCCAGAAATCGCACCGTGTACTTCATAATTCGAGGTTGAACAAACTGGTTGATTTGCCTCAGGAGAGCCTCGCAATCTGTCTTACCCTGCAGGATATCGGTGACGATCAAGGCTCTGCGTGTGTCTCTTCTAGTCCGGAACAGCTCTAGGTTGACCAGTTGACAACGGTGTTCGTAGCTGGGTAGCCGAAATGCATCATTCCAAGGTAGTCTACGAAGCACAAAACGGAGAAAGCGACGTCGAACTGATTCGATTCTCTCAGCACCGTTGCTGTAGTTTGGGTTCCAAACCGCAGAACAATACTCGAGTATCGATCGTACCAGGGAACAATAGAGTGATTTCAGACAGTGGATGTCGGAGAAGTTCTTAGCTATCCTGAATATGAACCCTAGAGTTCTAGACGCTTTATCAACAATATATGAGATGTGTTGCCTGAATGATAGCTGCGAATCTAAGATCACACCCAGGTCTTTTACCCGATTGGCGCGTTTGATTGACGAACCAAGCAGGTCGTAGTTGAACATAATCGGTTGCTTTTTTCGTGAAAACGTGTTAGCGGAGCACTTGGAAGGGTTCACTACCATTCGGTTCGAATTGCACCAACTGGCGAACGCATTCAGCTGAGGTTGAAGAAAGTTGCAGTCATCAATCGAATAGATTCGTAAATAGATTTTGAGGTCATCTGCATACGATAAACGAGGATCTTCGATAACCAGATGCACATCATTGACGTAGAGTATGAAAATCAACGGTCCCAGGTGGAAGAAGGAAGAATTTTCAATTGTATTGCGATCCACCTGTGAGATTGGCCTCGCTTTTTCACAACCGCACCCATATTTTTTTTGTCAAAATACTTCTAGCAGCAGTTCACATTAGTTTTACCCAAAATTTAATCATGATTTACTCATCCAATGACAAGTTTTACACGAAAGAAAGTGTTATTTTATTTCGAGTACAATCTTTACATCATAACTCCTACATTGTTCTGAGATATTTTGAACATTTTTCACAATATTGTATGCAACATGCGCCTTTGCGTAAGTTGCTGCTTCTTGTGTAAAAGAATACAATTTTAGATGCATAAATATTTACATTACAATGAATATTCAGAGTTATTCCTGAGTGATTTGTTTCAATATTTTTACCTGAAACATGGCACAACGTTTGAAAGAAACTAGTGATTTTTGCTCTATCTAATGCATTTATGGTATTTGGAATGCTAGATTTGGGACAAATTCATGGGATGTTTTATGCAAATTTACACTGAAAAAAAATCTGAATTTTCATTGTGGTGTAAATATTCGAGCATTTAAGATTGTATTTTATTCCACACGAAGCAGCAACTTGCATGAAATAGTTCAAACAAAGACGAGCTTTTGCATGCAACATTATCGACAATGTATGGAGTGTCCCAGAACTGTACATGCTTTATAATGATAATTTGTAAGTTTTGTGACGTTCCATTCATGTGCATGATATTGAACAGAAATTCACACTACTTTTTCGAACTGCGTAGGCCAGATAGTGCCTTAATCAGATCTGTTTTATGAAACACTGCAATTATTTTCACGTTTGCTTTGGTTTGCAATTAAACGAGGATAAATTGTAAGTTTCTGTTAAAATTCATATTTTTTTCTGTGCACTCTGGAAATAATAACAATTTCACTTAAACATGAACCCTTAATCCCTAATCCTTCAACCGCACACACAAGTTAAGTCAGTCAATTACCTCTCGTTGAATCGAGCAACAATTTGAATTGCTAATTAATTGACATTAAATTATGAAATCTCCGTACGAGACACAGATTCCCACCGACACAGGCAACGACGCCCTAACGGATCCGGTGACTAAGCAAAAGTGGTGTGTAGCAATAATAATCGTTTACCCTTTGCTCTGTCTGCAGTAGGTAATAGGCTCAAGGTCGCTCTCGGTGAAGCCGTCGTCGGCACACCGCGCCGAGACCCCGGAGTGAACTGTAAAGCCAACCAAACTCAGTGGCTCAACCGTTTTTACCACGTGCGATGACAGTACACCTAGTGGAGAAGTGAAAGATTTAGCTACAATTTAGTACACTCTCGCTTGATTTGAGTGTATTAACAGCCGCATAGAAAAGCACGAAGCAGTTGAAGGTAAGTCGGCTATAATAAATTTAAATTTTCCATGATAGAAGATGTTAAAAGATTGGAGGATTTCTTTTCAGTTCGTTGATTGGATTAAAATGTCACAAAAGTGGATGCGATTTTTCATGTGCCAGTCGACCTCTTTGGTGCAGGATCAAGAGACTGCAACGCGTGGGTTGAAACGAACCGGTTGCCTGTGATGCGCCCGATGCTGGTGACCTTCTGAGGGATGAATGGCTCGGTTTCGTCATGATGGATGATGGACTGGGTGGGTCGCTATTAATTCACTTACGAACTAGAATGGGCTTTCGAAGAGCTTAACTCACCTGAAAAGAAACAAATAAGTGCAAAAATTAGTCTGCTGCTGAACGGAAAGTTTAATCAAAATCAACAATCACGCAATAACACGCATCATCTCGCAAGTACCAAATAACGATATTTACTCTCAAAAATGTAATAATAAACATCAGTTTTGTTTTATTTTGCCTTTCGCCCATGTCAGGACCTGCAATCAAAAGGCCTTTAAAATCTGCCTGTCGCTGATAAATATGTTCATTCTCCACCGAGCGGTGGCAGCCTGGATTGGAATAACGGTTCTATAATTGAACCGTCACCATCTCCGTGTGGACATATCTTCGCAATCGCCGTCCGCTCAGTAAAATTTTCCAAAAAGATGTTCTACAATCGATGGATACAAATGAGATCCATTAAAAGCCACTGTATCGGGCAATAAATTTCCGAGGAAGCCCGCTGGTTTACCTCGCTTTGCGAAGGGAAAAGAAATCAGTTCACAAACCCTGTCATTATGTTAGCATTTATCATCCTAAACGACTTGACATTCAAGGCTCCCAAATTTGGAATCACTACGGTGCATTTTCAGTCGTTATGTTCGGGAAGAGGAAAGTACAATTTATTAACATGACATTGGTGCTGCTGCCATCAAAGAGCTACTACATCTTAATCAAATTGATCCCCATGTAAACTCGAAATGTAAACAAATGATGGAAGTGTTTCTCGAGAAATTAATTGGTTAATTTACAGGATGTAGCCGTTGTAATAATCCGAGAGGTTAATATATGTTTAGTTGCAGCGGAGGCGAGAGGGGTAATTTACATGTGTGGTACAATAAATTATCGTTTTTCGAATCGCAGTGCCTTGGAACTACTGATACAGTTTTGGATTTCAACCTTTCTCGTAACTCTCGTAGGAGAACAGCGCAGGAGGAAATATAATCGGCTTCCGTAAGAGGACAAGTGCCATGTCATGCTGCTTAATGGGGTGATATAGAAGCAGCAAAGAGCTACATCGATTGAAAGGAGTTCATTTATTTTATTGGGAGCGCTCATGGTCCGATGATGTGGAAGAAGGGATGAATTACAGTCAATCGATCCGCTTAAGGTTTGCATGCTAGAGTACCCAGAATGCATCGGCCTTAATTTTCAGGGATGTTAAATGAAAATACGACGCAGTTTTAAGTTTCACTTTCACTTTACTTTACTGAGAATTAATAAAAACAGCCCTTGGTTCAGATTAAGAGTTTACGGGAAGTATTAGCTAGAGCTAAATAAATTTATTAAAATATATATGCAAACAAAAAACCCCAACCCCCCGAATTCATGAAACTTGTTTATGTGTTTTTGGCTGATATCAGTATTAGGTATTTTGTGACCTACTTGTTTTAATATTATTATTATTTGAGTTTCTTATGTCAAAATGATGTAGTTAAAAATTGAACAGTAATGATAAAACGATGTGAAATAAGAAAAGTTATGTTTTTAAAAACACTACTTTGAATTTCGGTCCTTTCTTTCAATTCGTCAAATTGTTATTCCCACTAACCTCAAGGCGTGTGCAGGTAGTTAAACTTACCCCCTTTCTTAAACTTTAAAGTAACTGATGAATATTAAAAATGAAAACTTGTCTCTGTAACCTGACTTGATTAAGTCTTCACAGTTTGAATGAAACATGTAATTTTCTGCGTTTTATAATGCAAATAAATGAAATGCTACATTTAAAATAAGTTCATGGGATGTTTCTCCTAATTTTAAGCCATATAACGACTGAATCTATACTGTTTTATGGAAGCGATTTCATTGTTAACGCTTGCTTTGGCTTACAAGATAACGATAGAAATTTTGCGCATTTTTTCTAATTAAATATTTTTTTGTGTTTACAAATAAATAAATTATTAAAAAATATCTCGCGTTTTTCCAACATATGAAGTTGTTCAGACTTTGCAACTTTTCCTTTGAAAAACTAACTGGTTTTAGATGGTGATGAAATATATACACTTCAAAAGATTATTCAACACTTTTTGGAACACTTTTTCCTGAAATCATTGGTTACTAAGACTTCCACAAAAAAGTTTCGCCGCCCTACCGGGCTAACGACAGTTGACCGGAACCTTAGCCATGGCTGACAAAACGATGGATGTCACCATGTTTTTCAGATTTTTTTTTTTTACTTTGGTGATGAGCGACAACTTCGTTTCGGTCACGAAATTATTGTGGAAGATACACCCGTTCCTTAGCCAGTCTATTTTCTCCAGTGGTTTCTTGGCATAAGGTCCGACTAAAGCTCGATTCAAAGTAAATTTGGACGCACGGTTAAGTACACCACCGCGTCTCTGATGGTTGGAATCAAAAAACGTTTGACAGGCATTTGTTGATGTTTTATTGACAAAAAAATTGGT
The DNA here is from genome assembly GCA_024533555.2 of Aedes koreicus. Lineage (NCBI taxonomy): Eukaryota > Metazoa > Arthropoda > Insecta > Diptera > Culicidae > Aedes > Aedes koreicus. Next base: position 113,475 of record JAHHFK020000961.1, on the reverse strand, counting down.
GAACAGTTTTTCTCGATTGATCGACGCATCTCGAAATTAGGGATCATGGAACTTGAGAAAACAAAATTTATTGTGCACAAACATCTAGATCTTCGTGGTCTGCCTCAAAAATAGCAAAAGTGATAAAATTCCAACGTCCACGGTGTGTCTTGTAATCAAACGTTACAAGGATACTTTGAGTGTGGATAGAGCACAGCGCATTTATCATAAAAGTGGCACTAGGGACAAAGAGCTGAGGAGAAAGGTGTTGAGGTACGTGAAAGGCAACCCAGGTGTCTCCATACGTGATTTGGCAAAGAAGTACGATTCCAACTTTTCCACCGTGCGTAACATCCTTTCAAGAGAAGGATATAAGTCTTTTTATGCCAGTAAACGTCCGAATCGCTCCCTGAAATAAAATTTAGTGGCAAAAAGCGAGCACGATTACTATACGAACGAGTTTTAACGAAATTTGATGGCTGTATTTTAATGGATGACGAAACATATGTAAAAATGGATTGTAAACAAATCTCCGGACGAACATTTTAACCTGGCAACTGGTCGTGGGGATGTCCCTTCCAGGTATAAATTTGTTTTTGCTGGTAAGTTTGCTCGGAAACTAATGATTTGGCAAGGAATTTACAGTTGTGGCCTTGAAACCAAGGTTTTCATCACATCTCACAAAATGACCTCGAAGGTTTACATTAAAGAGTGTCTGAAAAAGCGGATTCAACCCTTTATTCGGCAACACATGACCAATGTTATGTTTTGGCCGGATCTATCCAGCTGCTACTACTCTAAGGAGGTACTAGAATGGTATGCTGCAAACAATGTTGATTTCGTCGCCAAAGAGATTCATTCTCCGAATTGACCTGAGTTCAGACCGATCGAAAAATATTGGGCAATTGTCAAGCGAGTATTTCGCCGGTACAGTGTCACCAGCGACTGTGCAGATCATGATGGCATCGATCACAAGTAAAGTGCGACAGTTCGTTTGAAACGGTATAATGTAATAACTTGTTATATATCGCTAAAGCTGAATAATTGTTGTTTAATCCTTGAGTTATGATAATTTGAATGTGTCTAAATTTACGTTGAATCGAGCTTTAAAAGACCACATCTTCCTTTGCGTTATACTTCTTAATGAAGGCGGTAGCCTCGGCAAATCCCGTTCACCACAAGCCCCGAAGGAACGAATCACTCATTCTCACTCATCTTCAGCCATAGAAAGACCTTCTTCTGAATCTTTGGTGGTCAAGATATATATGACGTCAACATATTCTTCTTTGGTGGGGGACGTAAAGTACCCGATCCGGTGCAGTCGTTGCGGTTCAGCGGCCAGTAGGTCTCGTCATTGTTACCATTGGAAATAAAATCTTTAGAAGTTTTTCGAGTAGAATTAGTTTGTAATTATGTTTTTAGTGTTCTAGAATTAGGTTTATGTTATTTATTGATATTATTAATGTCTATTTAAATAAGTACGAGTTATTAATGATATTGAAATGCATGCACACGTTGAATTAAACATTATAATAATCGTGAACAAGAACAAAATTTGTAATAGCATGAGTTTAGTACACACAACACAAAACACACTAAAATCTGCTGCATGGGAGCCATCAAATGGATTGTCGCGAGTTGTGGAAAGGAAGCATAAAGAGTGAAGGAGAAAATAATGAAAAGGGTAAGCTACAAGATACATCGATCACAAGGCTTGGTCTCTTTAAGATATCGAACGCCACAAGGAACAGACCATTTGAGCCATTAGAGCTAAAGCTTCATTAAGAAATCTAGGGAAATGATACCAAACTGTTAAACGATCAGGTATACTTTTATGCATTTATAGCCTTCAATTGGATAAAACCGACCCAGTAGCTCCTTAAACTAATTACTCCTACCTATAAAACGTTCTACACTTTATAAATAGGACCCAATAGCGCTTAGTTAAAGCAACCCGACCCACATGTCCCAGAGAATCGACCAACGGAACGACACCCAACACATACCCCGAGAAGTTAACGGTATTCGGAAAATCCTCCAAAGTCGGACGAAAACCCTTCCCGACCCATCATCGGACGTAAACCACGCGCGCCCAGATCCAGCAGCAGCCAGCCGGCACATCGACACCCCCCCCCACACACACACACACACACACACACACACACACACACACACACACACACACACACACACACACACACCATAAAATTGTAAGTTGGTTAAAAATAAACTTAAAAGGAATCGGGCTGTGTTGTATTTATTTGGTCCCTTGAATAGCAACCCTTGAAAAAAAGCCGACCCTGAGTGTAAAAAGGCCTCAAGCTCGAGCTAGCCAGTCGAAACAAAAGAGGCCTTGAAAGCCCACCCTCCATGGTCCTCGTGGCTTAGACCAGGGATCGAGGGCATTGAAGGAGGGTCCGTCTGACCCCCTAGTAACATCATTATGATCATGACGTCACGCTTAGACACAAAAATGCTTTTCATTAGTACCTTCAGCCGGTCCTTCTGGGTGATTGCCTGTGGCTCAGATACGGCTGACCTTGACTGACGCTTCCACATAACAACGTTATTAGGTTTATTAGGTTTTATTAAAGTTTTATGAAAGCCATCAGAAATCAATTTGATTTTGTTATGGCACCAAGAGGTGCCAATTGGTTTCAAATTTTAGTCAGGTTTATGAATAACAAAACAGCTTGTTCGCAACAATCTTTAAACCTTGTTTTTTTCAAATTCCTTTTACTCCTTTCAAAGGTTTTATTTCGACTTTATGAACACGTAAAATTATGTTTTGAAATGCCTTTAGGACTTTTTCACATTATCTTATTATAGTCAGTTGAAATAGCATTTTAAAACCATTTTGCCTCCAGTAAATACATTTAACGGCATATTGGCATTGAGGGAAGTCAATGTGGTTTTATAGCGGCAAAAAACATAAACGGCAAAAAAAATAGTTTTTATAGTAGTTATTGTGAAGATAAATTGGCTTTTTGGCAGAACTGTGATTTTTTCCAATCGAATCCAATATGTAATTATAAGAAATAATTGAAATGTGCAAAAATAAATGCACCAAATTTTAAATATAATGCATGAGCTGTTGATCGGAGACCAATTCCGACATTCTTTAAGATAACCTAATCAATTTTAAGGAAATTCATGACTAATTTATCGAATACATTTGTTTTAATTTTGTTTTGGTTGTTGTAAACGAGCATATTTTCCGAGGCGCATTAGTTTTCGGCTGTTACCGTGCCAATATTCACCTTAAAATTAAATGCGCATATGATTTGAAGCATACGCTGGGCCCTCCCTTAGCTCAGTCGGTAAAGGCGTAGCTACAAAGCAACACCATGCTGGAGGTAGCTGGGTTCGATTCCCGGTCCGCTCTAGGAATTTTTCGTCAAGGAAAATTTCTCGACTCCCTGGGCATAGGGTATGATTGTACTTGCCATACAATCATACTAATGCAAAAATGGTACCTGGCATCGAAAGTTCTCAATAAATAACTGTGGAAGTGCATTTAGAACACTAAGCTGAAAGCAAGCCAGACGCGAATTGTGAAAGAAATAAGCTTGAATTGCTAAAAGAAGAAGATACGCTGTGAAAAACTTAATTTGTTTTTGGATATATTGCTATCATACAAGATATTCCGCAACACTAGAACTTTTTTCTTAGGTATTATTTACTGCTTCATCAGAAGAGCAATGATTGCCTGTCGATCTTCCTAATTTGGAAGACGTCTGCATTGAGTTGCCTCAAATTATAATAATCCGTCCACTATATCACATAGAGTATGCAAAAATAATGTATCCACCCCCCCTAACAATTCACAATTTTTTTGTTTTTCTGGTGAAAATCAGTTGAATTTGATGAGTGTTCTTACATGATTTATCTATTCATGTTTTTTTTATCACATTGCCATTGAAAATATGGCATTTATATCTCTTCTTGAGATGTTATGTGATGAATTATGAAAAAGGGAAAAAAATTACGCAAAAAAAGTTTATCCACCCCCGAACGGATACTACGATTTAAATGTGTTTTACAGAGTTTTAGTGTGTTTTCTGCAACTTTCTCGAATGTTAACATTGTGTCTAGCGTTCATTTAGTGCTCTTGAAGTTTTCGTGCTCAAAATTTTAGTTTCGTGTTCAAACTGGAAGTTATTTGTTGCAAAACGCCCTAAAAAGCATAAAATTTCGATCAGCATCCGAAATTGGAATTTTGAACATCACAAAACTGGCAAAAACTACCGCGATATTGCCGACATTGTTCAGCTTCACAAAGATGCGGTCGCTAGTATTGTGCAGATGTACAAAAAGCGTGGTTCTATCTCACCAGCTAAGCGACCGGGGCGTCCTTCAAAGACAACTGGCTGAATTGACAGAACTATCGTGAAGAAGGCGGAGCTGGACCGGGGACTATCAGCTACGAACATTGCGAAACAGATTGAAAGTGAGTTTCCCATTCAACTGACATCACAATCCGTATGAAATCAACTTCATAAGAAAGGTCTTAAGGGCGGAGTAGCACTTAAGAAGCCATGGTTGTCCGCAAAAAATATCAAAAAAATGTTGAAGTGGGCCCAGGACCACATTTCATGGAACAGTGATGGCTGGAATAAGGTGATTTGGTCAGACGAGACGAAAGTTATGCTATTTTAATCTGATGGTATCACAAGAAAATGGCGGCGAACCGGTGAAAGTTTGAAAAAGGAGTGTTTGCGGCCTACAGTCAAGCATGGCGGTGGTGAGTTACTTTACCAACATTGATTTTTAAACCAACTGAGCATGAATTTGATTTTTATTTCTTCAGGTAGAGTCATGGTGTGGAGATCTTGGCTACATCCGGTGTTGGAGAACTTGAGTCCATTGATGGAATCATGACCAAGGTGGTTTATTTGGACATTTTGAAGCGAAAACTACCAGCCTCTGCACAAAAGCCAAAATTGGGGCGCAGATATACGTTCGAACAAGCCGGAGATCCGAAGTACACCTCAAAACTGGTTTCGCAGTGGTACAAGGAAAAGCGTATCAAGGTTATGGAGTTGTCAGCAAAGTCTCCCAACCTTAATCCGATCGAGCATATCTGGTCAATTTTGAAAATTAAGGTCAAGGAGCCAAAACCAACAAGCATCCTGCAATTGCGGCAGGTAATCTCAACTGAATGGGACAAAATCACCCCGGAAACAACTGCTAAGCTTGTTGAGTCTTTGTTACGACGATGTCGAGCAGTTATTGAAGCCAAAGGTGGTCATACGAAGTACTTAAACTATGTGAGCCAGAGCGGTGGATATACTTTTTTTGCGTTATTTTTTAACTTTTTTTTCTATCATCATGTTTCAAATGCAAGAGAATATGTTTTTTTTTTGTTTTGAACTCGCTTGAATTTGCATTGTTTTTGCATAAATAATAATCAACTGAACAACAATCAAACGTGTTTCAATTTTCTGGTGGATTTTTTGGAAGAAATCTAATTTTTCACTGAGGGTGGATAAACTCTTTTTGCATACTGTAACATTGCGATTGGTTGAACGGAGCGGAGATAATGAAATTATTGGGTATAGGACCAAGTCTAAGTCGATGAGCTTGGACATCAATAGCAGCAAAGCAGCCAGGAGATACGAGATGCATCTACGGACTCCTATTTTTACCTCAATTTTAGTTGGGGATGGATTAGCGTGGATTGTTCTTCAAGTATATTGTATAATTAGACTATTATTTAACATACAATTAAATCTATCATTCTGTAAATGTTAAATTTAAAATCCAACTTCAGTGAGAAAAATGAGGCGCTATAACCTTGGCAAATTATTACCAGACTTTTGGTTCAAATGCCTAAAGTCCACCCACAATAACTAATTTTTCTGGCATCTGTGCTTCCAACAATAAAATACAAATTATCACATTATTTAACTCTATATGTAAGCGTTTGATACGGGATTTTCTCGTTCCTTCCCTTGATTCGAAGTAGTAGAGCGGTTTAAGACACTCTTTCTGGAATCGCTCTATTACTTCGAGTCCTCTCTGCGGCACATGCTACGCAGCTGGCCGATGACAAGAAAAATGATGCATTCAAGAAGTCATCATTTTCCAGGATGCTTTCAAGTATTGGCTGCGTAAGTGTGAGCTTATATTAGATTAGAAAGGATCATATACGACAAATTCTACTCAAAAAAGCTTTTTTTGATGTAATAATTCGAAACTTACAGTTTCTAATCATTCATTTCCTATTTCACAGGCAAAAAGAGTCATTAATGGGTCCAGATAAACAAGAGTTTTTGGAAAATTGAATTTTGTTGTTTTTTTTTATAGCAATCCCAAGTGAAATTCGTGGATACCCGCGTTACAACGGACCAAATTTTCACGATATGCCCACACATCATCTTTTCATCGATTTCAAATCAGCTTACGACACAATCGATCGAGACCAACTATGGCAGATCAGATGGTTGGTTAAATCAACGATGGATCGAGTGATGTTTGACATCCGAGTATCAAGGACACTTTCGAGTCACTTTGAATCTTGGAGAGGGTTGCGGCAAGGTGATGGATTGTCGTGTTTGCTATTCAGGATGTAGGATTGGGCTTGAAACAAATGCGTTGAAAACAAAATATATGAAGAGAAGAGGCTCACGAGAAGACACTGTTAGCCTCCCACTACGAGTTCATATCAACGGTGATAAAATCGAGGCGGTAGATGAATTCGCGTATCTGGGCTCATTGATGACCGCCGATAATGACACCAGCAGAGAAATTCAAAGGCGCATTACGGCTGGCGATTGTGCCGGAGTCCAACCCAAGGACGTGCAGATCGAACAAAGTTCGCCGAACTACAAAGTTGACCAATGGGACAACACCTGGGACACGGATATATGAAAAAACAAATTTTTTTCGTTCCCTATTGATTTTTGGGAGCCTTTTGGTTCCTTTAATAACTGTGCAAAATTTCAACTCGATCGGTGAAACTATATTTTAGCGCTCGCAGTTTTAATTTTCCATAGTATTTTATATGGGAAAACTTACCTTTTCAAAGAAATATCTGGCGAGGTGACCCGTTGTCCTCTAAAAATAAATCAATCCCTTAACTTGCTGGGAAATTTTTCAAAGAAACTTTTCTTAGAAGACCGCAAAGCGATCCGACGCTTGTGGAAAAAGTTATTAAGCTGAAACTGATTGCTATCCAATCGAACGGCTCATTGGACTGTTTTTTCTAGCAGCACAGTTCCTCCATGCAGAGTGAACATAAACAAACACAGTGGTTGCTTCGCGCAGCCAGCAGCAGGTTGCAGGTGGCAGTGCTGCAAGAGAAAACAGTTCAATGAACCGTTTGATTGGATAGCAATCAGTTTCAGCTTAATAACTTTTTCCACAAACGTTGGATTGCTTTGCAATCTTCGAAGAAAAGTTTCCTTGAAAAATTTCCCAGGAAGTGGTTGCATTGATTTATTTTTCAAGTACAATGGATCACCTTGCCAGATTTTTATCTGTAAAAGTAAGTTTTCCCATGGAAAATCCTATGTAAAATTAAAACCACTAGCGCTAAAATATAGTTTCACCAAACGAGCTGAAATTTTGCACAGTTATTACAGGGTCCAAAAGGCTTCCGAAAATCATTAGGGAACTGGAATTTAAATTTTGTCCCAGGCTATTGACCATGTATAAGACATTAATTAGACCGGTAGTCCTCTACGGTCACGAAACATGGACATTGCTTTTGGAGAACCAACGCGCCTTTGGTGTCTTTAAACGGAAGGTGTTACGTACCATCTACGGTGGAGTGCAGAAGGAAGACGGAACGGGGATTGGGCGAATGAGCCACGAATTGCATCAGTTGCTGGGAGAACTTCGCATCGTATACACCGCACAAATCGGTCAATTTCGGTGGACTGGACATTTTGTTTGAATGTCGGACGACAGCCCAGTTAAAATGATTCTTCAAAACGAACCAATAGGCACAAGAAGATGAGGCGCGCAACGAGAAAGGTGGGTCGATCAAGGAGAATGCGATCTGCGGACTCTTCGCAGACTGCGAGGCTGGCGAGGTGCAGCCATGGACCGAATACAATGGAGTCAATTTCTGTGTGCAGCATAGGCCACCCCGCCCTGAGTCTGATTAGTAAGTAAGTTTTTAAAATCAATACCGAAGTGTATATCGGTATTTTGGACGATCAAGTGCTTCCCTGGGTGAAGGCCAACTTCTCTGATGATCAATACGTTATCCTACAACAGAATGGAGCGCCATGACACACGTCAAATCGGACCCAACGATGGCTGATGGCAAATATGAAGTTTTGGCCGAAAGATTTGTGCCCCTCTAGCAGTCCGACCTTAACCCGTTGGTTTATTCGATTTGGGCATATGTTGAAGCACGAGCCTGTAAAATATCAAGACCCTTCAGTCTGTCATAGCGTGGACATGGCAGTTGAAGTCGAAAGAATACGTTCGAAAAGCGTGTTCTAGCTTCCGATGTCATCTTGAGAATGTCATTCATAAAAATGAAGGACACATCGAATAAGTTTGTTTGAAAAGTCCTAATAAAGATAACTGAACTCGAAAATGTTGATGTTTTTGCTAAGTTGAAACTGGGAGTTGACAGATATATCATACATTTTCGCTGCATCGATCATAATCTGTAAATTCTTTATATTGTAGTTTGATCTCCATCGATCACAGGAGGAAGGTTTTAAGAACGTTACACCCTAGAAACCATATACTCAATAATGGAAAAAAAATCATAAATTTCCACTGGTACTATTAGGTGTGCAACTAAGTTCTCGCTGTTTTTTGGTGAAAAAGAAACTTTATTTTGAAAACAAAGGTTACAAACGAATTATTCAAAGTATTGCCCATCACTAGCTACGACTTTTTCCCATCTTTCTGGTAGAACGTGAATACCATTTCGATAGAACTGTTCGTCTTTTGATGCTATCCAAGAATCAAGCCATTTTGAGATGTCATCATATGAGTGGAATTGCTGACCAGTGCGACCATGTGCCATCGAACGGAACAAGTAATAATCGGACGGTGCAATATCAGGAGAATATGGCGGGTGGGGTAGGACTTCCCATTTGAGCGTTTCCAAGTAGGTTTTCACGGGTTTCGCAACGTGAGGTCGAGCGTTGTCATGCTGAAGAATCACTTTTTCGTGTCTGTGCTTGTATTGTGGCCGTTTTTCGTGCAGTGCTCGGCTCAATCGCATCAATTGAGTTCGATACCGTTCCCCGGTAATGGTTTCGTTTGGTTTCAACAGCTCATAATAAATAACACCAACTTGGTCCCACCAAATACACATCATAACCTTCGCAGCGTGAATATTCGGCCTAGGCGACGATGTTGAAGCATGCCCGGGAAGTCCCCATGAATGTTTCCGTTTTGGGTTACTGTAATGAATCCATTTTTCGTCACCCGTCACAATGCGATGTAGAAAACTCTTCCTTTTTTGCCGCTGGAGCAGTTGATCACAGACGAAAAAACGACGCTCAACATCTCTTGCCTTCAAATCGTAAGGAACCCAAGTTCCTTGCTTTTGAATCATTCCCAACGCATGCAATCGCTTAGAAACGGCTTGGCGGGAAACTCTTAATCCTGAACCAAGCTCTTCTTGCATTTGACACGGATCCTCATCGAGCAATGCCTCCAATTCCGAGTCTTCGAAGTTTTTTGGCCTTCCTTCACGCGGACGATCATCAACACTGAAATCACCGTTTTTGAAGCAACGAAACCAATCACGACACGTTGTTTCACTCAGAGCAGCATCACCGTAAACTTTTTGGAGCTCTCGATGTGCTTCAGCCGCCGTTTTCTTCGAATGAAAGAAGAAAATCAACACTTCCCGCAAATGACGATTATTTGGCACGAAATCAGACATCTTCAAACAACCAAAATATATAACACTAAACCAAAATCACTGATTTGGCAAAGGGGTTTGTTTACCATATGTCTGAGCTTGGTTTATGACGCTTGAGATGTACAACATTCGACCAGCACTTACTACTGGCGCCATCTATTGCTAAACAGCGGCAACTTAGTTGCGCACCTAATACTTTTAAAAAAAAACAAAAACAAACACATCACACACAATTCCCCTAAAACAAATTAAATTCTATTTTCATCTCAAAACGTTGCATTCCAATATAGCATTCGCAACATCCTCTTCCTTCTGGAAAAGGCCGCCCGACAATGCTGCGTGACCGTAAAGTATAGCAGAAGCTAAAAAGGAACGCAATGGGTAAGGTGGCTTCATCGTTCTAAGACTTGGGCCAAGAGTTTGGTGGAACCAGCCAAACGAAAATAGCAAACGGTGAAGACGTGCCTGGACAAAATGGACATTATTGTACGAAAGCGTCAATCGAGGCCGTGTCTGAACAGCAGACAATCCTCCTGAAGGAACGGCTGAAAGTGCTAGTGAAAAATATCTTTACAGTGAAGTGCGACGCCATGTTCATAATGGATGACGAGACCTTCTTGACGCTGGATGACTACGTCACCTTTTTCAAGAAGTATCAAACAAAAGAAAATGTGGATTTTCGACCGGAGATAGCTTCATCTTTCCATAATTATTTTCAATTCTCACCAATAGATTCGCAAATTGTATGACAAAAAGAGAATTTTGGATGGAGTAACGTTTGTATTTAAAAAGATGGACAAAAATTGCCGATTTTTCGTGGGTTTAACTTTGCCCGCACTGACTTGTCAGTGCAGCGTCAATCATAGCAACCCATGAGTCAGCAAACAAAATTTGACAGCTCTATCAGTCGAACTCTAACCGTGATGGCAAAAACAGTGAAGCAACTCCGTTCAGAAGTGTGCGCGTTCAAAGGACGGCACCCCGCGGCGTCAAAAATGGACATCGTGCCGCATTTTGTGGACGCCGGATATGCCCGTTCCAGCATCTACAACATCTTGGCACTATTAGACAACAATCAGAGCATCGAAAGAAAGCCCGGTTCCAGACGGCCGACGACCCTGAGCTACAAGAAGCTCCTAAGGATGCTGAAGAGGTAGACCGAGGGAAAAGTGGCTACATCGCTGCGCGTGCTCGGTTCAACCGGCCAAACATTGACAAAGTACCTGGTGAACACGAACATACATGTCAGGAAGCGGCCGTCACGTCTACTGGTTTCAGATCTGCAGGCAATGATGCAGCGGTAGCGGTTGAATATGATGGTCAACTCGATTTTCCCGGCGAATCGCGACGTGGCGGTGGTGATGGACGACGAGACCTATCTCACCCTGGATGGCAACGACTGGCAGGGCACTTCGTATTTTACTTCCCCACGAAGGAAGTGAGCTCCGAGGTGAAGTTCATTTTACACACCAAGTTCCCCAAGAAGGTGCTGCTGTGGCTGACAATCAGCGAGAAGGGGATGTCAAAGCTGCTCTTCTTTCGCTCCGGACGAAATGCCTGCCGGAAGTTGCGTCGTTTATCAAGCAATACCAGAAGGGCGAAGACGCGGTGTTCTGGCCGGATCTGGCATCGGCCCACCACTCGAAGCGATTGATGGTGGAGATGGAGCGGCTGAATATCGATGTGGTACCCAAGTCGGCGAACCCGCCCAACGTCCCCCAGCTGCGTCCGATCGAGAATTTCTGTGACCCACTCCTGCTTTTTGATTCTGGAAGTGTGAAAACTCTTCACATATCCATTTGATGTGTGAAGATTTTCATGCGGGGCTTATTGTATATGAAGATGACCTCACAATGTACGTGTATGAACAGGCATTCTTGGAATGGGTCGTTGGATTTTTAATAGAGCTGTCACCTTCAATCTGCAGGGCTAAAAATGTTTGCACATAGTGATCACATATATATTACTGAAGAAATGCAGACAAGTTTCTTCCATAAAAGCACTGCCGGTCAGTGGGAGATTGATTGTAAAGACACACACACACATCCGAAAAAAGTCCATTTTTTTAATGCACACGTTAAAACAGGTTTCTGACACAAACCGCAAAATGAAAACTGTACTATAAAAGTACAATTTTTGTTGCAGAAAAATTTTGACGCGGTTTTGTCCATGTTTGCAAACGATTGGGATGAAGATATTATGGGTGAATTCGGAAAAAAATGCACATTATTTCCGTTCAATGAAATAAGTGCTTTGTTCGAATTTTTGCAGCCCTGCCTTTGCTCGGGTACTAACGAACTTTTGAAGATTTTAAACATTTTTGTTATCCTAAAATATAGTTATTTTTTTATTTAATTTCTAAAAAATATTATGGAACATTCGAGTTTCCAAAATGATCAATCGTGCCAAGACATGTTGCTTCATTCGCATTTGGGCAAAACCAAATCTATCTTTTAATGAGACGATCATCGCCTTTGTATGGGTCCTTTCTCATTGTTCAATTCTGGGCAATGAGAGAGCGGACTCGCTTACAAAAGTGGGCGCTATGGAATGCGATTTCTACGATCGTCAAATCGCCTTCAATGCATTTTTCCTATTTTTCGTCAACAGTCACTCGTCAGCTGGCAGCATAAATGGAATGAAGAAGTTTTCGGACGATGGCAATATTCTATCATCCCAAAGGTGTCGAAGAAATCTTGGTTTGAGGGGTTGAATGTGGGTCGAGACTTAATTTGTGTGACGTCTCGTCTCATATCCAATCATTATTCTTTGAACGCTCATTTATACCGTGTTGGGCTGAGCAACAGCAATCTTATACTTTTGAAAAAGGAAACTTGACTCTGAAAAGTTGATTCGATTGAACCTGTGCTAATAAATGAATTTGTTAGCAAAAAATAGATGATCATCATGTCAATCCATATACTTTGCTAATATTGAATTCTGTATAACCTGGGTATAGCCTAGGGTGGTTAAAATTATCGTTTCAACTCTACTCCACTCAATCGACTGAAAATCGACTACAGGAATTCCTTTCGGAAAACTAAAATTTGGGTTCACATCATCCTAACGCTTAAACGTAGTAACATATGGGAAAGAATGAGAAATTATTCCTTAAAGAATTTTTCGAAGACCAATTTCCCATAGTATATCTCGTAGAAACTTCAAAGGGCTATTGCAGTCCGAGTTCGCCATCAATTTTGCTCAAAATTTTAGGAAAAGTATCAGAAAATGATTTGAAATCGATAGAGTTGAGTGAAGCTGAATCAGTACTTTGAACCATCCTAGATTCTTTTTAAATTGAACTAGAGTACATATTCTCAAATAATTGTCATCGCAATATGTCCTTTTCACATCGAAAACAGTGGATTGACGCACGAACGGGTTGGTTTGTCATGTTAATAGAAACTTATCTATTTGTATTCCAATCTCTTGATTCAACAAAGAATAAAAATAGCATCAATGATATTTTTACAGGAAAGTTACCTTAAACACAAAATTCTCGCACAACTGACACCACTCCACCAACAACCAATTCCAGCAGCCCTCTAATCTCCAACGAGCCCTATCGCAATTACGACCAACCGCGTTGACCTCCGACCACAACTTCACCTCATCGATCATCTTCGCAGCTAGTGAAGAATTGAATATCTTCGCGCCCAACGAAACCCATCCAACGAGCAGGTGAAAATCCGAAATGTCACACGCTTGTCATAATCTTCACCGGCGAGCGCAACCACTGAGACCACTCAAGCAGCTTGGTTGCAGTCAAAACTTGTTCATCGCTCTTGGCTGCTGCGGGGAGAGGGATATCACTTCATAAGCAGCAGTATGCAAGTGCCATTCAAAAGATTGCCCTAGCAGCTCCCTTTTCGGGCGCGAGGAGGTGCTCAGAGCAATTAATCGACGAGCTTGGAATCCTGAGCTCAGACACCAGGCAGGGCATAGTGGAGGCCACCGACATATCTTCTGCGCCTGGTGCTTCAGATTCGAGCAGTTAAAAGCTTTTCAATGCAACCAACTCCCCAACCGATTCTGTCTCTCTCTTTCTCTCTCTATTCCAATGAATTGCAGTGCCGGACGGTGAATTAATAAATCTGTCAATCACTAATTACTCTCTTCTTGTCGAATGCGGAGTGTGTTTGCACGCGAAATTGCGCGGTTTAAACGTGAGATTTTCGCAAGATTTGCAAGCCAGCAGTTGAGTGGGAGAGTATGAGACCGTGACAATGAAAGTGGTTGAACGAAACTATCGGAACAGGGGAAGGAATGTGGGGTGGAAGGGGGGACGGGGATTACGGCCGAGGTGTTTAATTAGATTTGAGTATCGGAACAGAGAGAAAGAGATAATGATCGGTGCTATGAAGCAAACAGGCGCTGGAGAGGCTGGCAGTTTTTGCACGGCATGCCGCGAATTTGCTGTGCGAGATCAAATCAATTAAGTTGTTAGGAGGTTTTATGACTTTATTTACTTTGGCTTATCATCATCGCGTTAGGAGAGTAATGGGTCTTGAGATGTGTAGATTGGTGGCTGGAAATACGTTGGCTGTAGGAAGGAGTCGGATGATCTTTTGGATGATTGGGAATCGAGTGAATGCCAAAGAGGTGTTAAGTTTATTCGAATGTGGCGACAGTATTGAGTAATCAGGATCAGTAAAATTACATGTTGAAAAATATTTGGTTTGATTTTAATTTTCTTTAAGTAAATGAAAAAAAAATAGTTTGGCTCATGACTTCATAACAAAAATTATACGTAAATAGTAAATGAGAAGCAAAATATCGCCGCTAAAACTCGTTCCCGGAGGCTCTACACAAACTCTAGCAGCACTCTTGTTGCAATCCAATTGATGTAACTGCAATACTACTCAATTGAGTCACAGTCAAGTCGCTGTAACGAATTATGGCGGATTTATGTTGCTTGGGCAGTTGCTCAGCATCCCACGTTGCCTAGTGATGGATGGCGCTATCTGGAATGAGGTTGCCTGTCGTCAACTACCCGGACAGGAATATTTTGTCACCATGTCCGAGTTTGACGTTCGAGAGGTTGTTTGAAAAAAGCAAAGGTCAAATTTTGTAAAAAAATTCCTTATCTGGTTGGCGATTTACGGTTGGAGTGAAATGAGCGCTCCCTTTATCAATTATGGAACTATTAATGGTGATATAAAAGCACAAATGTCTTCAATAGTGGCCAAAGCCTATCTACGTTAAATTTCTGACACTTTTCTTCCAGTGTAGATTTCTAATTTTTTCACGGATCACTGAAACGTTTCACTTATATGACAGTTGAAATTCTCCACTTTAATTCGTGGTGCAAAATGTTTACACTCTTGTTACATTCAGTAAAATGGCGTCGAATCAAGTGGAATTGCGCAAACGCATTTTGTACGCGATCTTGCCAAGAAACTAAAACTATCGAAAAGAACCGCACTGATAAAAAAGCAATGATAATATCTATGTGTCCCACACATGAATTTTTGCAATTTGATCAACAAATGATATCTATTTGTAACCACACATACTTTCTATGTGTACAAATAATCACTATGTGTGGCCACACATACTTTTCATTTGCCACATAAACTTCATATGTGTTTCTCGAAGGATTTTTTTATGTGTGATCAAATGAATATTATGCGCAATTTTACATGGATTTTTGCCAATAAATATGCGTTTAACAAAACCCCAACCCCCACAAAAAAAACAGAGTCAAATAAAACCCCCCCCCGCAACAAAACCACCAAAACCGAACACTTCCATTTTTTTCACCATTTCTTTAAATAATACCACCAAAAAACCCCAAACTTAAAAACTCCCTTTTTCCCCACACCCCCCCCCCAAACCCCACAACAAATTCTCAAAATTTCGTTCCCCTCACACATTTCAGAAAACCAAAACCCAACCCCCCCCCCCCTCTTTTTTTTCCCCCTGAAAATACCCAACAGCCAACCCACCAACGCCCACTCCCCCAAAACAACACCAGAAACAAGAACAAACAAACGAACCTTCAAAAGATATCCCGCTTTCTCCCCCCCCTCAAACGATTCAAAAGGATAACTATTTTTTTTTTTTTTTTTGTATACCTTTATTTAATAAAAATCGGTTTTATTTTTTCATTTTTTTTGCTGCTAAAGGGTGTCCACGATGAAATTGCCACACTATGAAATTGCTCTAACTTTTTAACCGTTGGGTAGAATTTAATGAAAATTTGGGTGGATTTAGTTCATAGTGCATTATTTACATCCTGCAAGTTTACATCCTGCAAGTCCTGTGATCAAAACTCGCGGAAATGGAGTCGAAAGAACAGCTCGTGCGTGATAAAATCTTGCGCATTCATCACGAGAACAAGGATCTCTCGCATCGTTCCATCGCTAAAACGTTGGGAATCGCGAATTCCACGGCGTCACGAGTGATTAAGCGGTTCGAGGAACGGTTGACCACCGATCGGAAGCCCAGAAGTGAAGGAAAAAGTATTCCATACAACACCAAAAATCACAACCTCGTAGTTGGGGCCTTCAACCGAAATCCGAACGCCTCCGTTCGGGATGTGGCTAAGAAGCTGCACCTAAGCCAAAGTTTTGTCCAGAAGGCCAAAACTAAGGCTGGGCTTCGAACGTTTAAGGTACAAAAGGCCCCTAATCGCGACGAGAAGCAGAAAAAGTCCGCCAAAACCCGTGCCAGGAAGTTGTACCTCAACATGTTGACGAAAGTTGAATGCTGCATCATGGACGACGAAACATATGTGAAGGCCGACTTCAAACAGATCCCCGGCAACCTGTTTTTCACGGCCAAGGATAAGTTCAGCGTACCGGAGCATGTCCGCACTCAGAAGATGTCCAAATTTGCGAAGAAATTCCTGGTTTGGCAAGCCATCTGCACGTGCGGGAAGCGGAGTGCACCTTTCGTGACCCAGGACACGATGAACGGACAGGTGTACATGAAAGAGTGCCTCCAGAAGCGGCTGCTTCCTCTCCTGAAGGCCCACAACGTCCCAACAATCTTCTGGCCGGATTTGGCCTCATGCCACTACTCCAAGGACGTGCTGAAGTGGTATGCGGACAATAAGGTCAATTTCGTGCCGAAAATGTTCAACCCTCCCAACACTCCGGAGCTCCGCCCCATCGAGAAGTACTGGGCGATTATGAAGCAGCACCTTCTTAAACGACCTAAGGTAGTGAAGACAGTCGAGGAATTGAAGAAAGTATGGGTTTACATGCAAAAAACGGTTGATTCACAGGTTGTGCAGAATCTTATGGCCGGGGTTAAGGCCAAGGTGCGGGCATTTGCGTGTGGACTGTAAATAAAATACGACTAAAATGGTAAAATGAAGTTTAATAGTTATTTCTCAATCCCTGAAAATTTGATGGCAATCGGATGAAAACTCGAATTTTGCGAATCAATTTTGTGTGTGGCAATTTCATCGTGGACACCCTTTATTTTTTGTCCAAAAAATGCGCGTTTCTTATTTTCTTCAAAAATAAAAAAGTTGAATCAACTTTTACCCCACCTTCCCCCCCCCCCCCTTTTTTTTTTTTTTTTTTTTTATTATCCCATAAAAAAAACATTTAAAACCCTTTTCCCCCCAATTAATCATAAACCGCAAATTTGCATTAAAAGAAACCCCCAAAAACCCAAAAATTTCCAAAAAAGTCATTGCGAAGAAAAATTGGCTTTATGGCAAAACTCTGATTAATTTCCAATGGCCATATTGAAATATAATAAATAATTGAAATGTGGAAAAATAAATGCATCAAATTTTCAATGGTACGCAAATAAACTGTAGATCGGAGACTTATTTCGGCATTCTTTTAGATAATCTCATCCAATTCCAAGCACTTTTCTGGAAATTCATGATTAATTTATCGAATGTATTTTTTTTAATTTGATTTATGTTGTTGTAAATTCGCATAATTTTCGAGGTGCATTAGTTTACGGCTCTTATCGCGCCAATATTCACCATAAAAATAAATGCGCATATAATTTGGAGCATAATACGCTGTAGAAAACACAATTTGTTTTGTATATTTTGCTATCAAACAAAATTTCCCGCAACTCAAGACCATTTTTTTACTGCATAATTAATCAGAAGAGCAGAGAATCGAACAAAGCAGAACAACAAAAAATAACCTCGATTTCACAGTGAAGTTTGACAGCTGTGGCCATTTGGCCGCATTCTGGTTTTCATGGCAGCCAATAGGTTTTATGAAGATTCTCAAGTGGTCATAACATCTTTCACTAGAACATTTTCAAAATCTTTATGTTCTTATAAAGGTTTTATTAATTTGTTTTCACAACATATAGAGTGGGCCACTTTGTACAAATCTTGGCTTTAAAGAAGCATAGAGAAGGTGTTGGTAGACAAAACAGTTTTGTTTGTAGTTTTATGAACAAAGCCGGGAGAAGTGTTATACGGCTGCAATAAAACTAAAATTGTTACTTGGGATATGAATGGAGATGGATGACAGATAATAATTTCAATCTGTTTGACATTGTTCGATATGTTTCATGTATTTGGGTCCTATGCTCAGATTTCATAGCCACATAGTCCATGAGCAACATTCCAAAAGACATACTCTAATTGTTAAGTTTGTATTCTCTGTGCGTGGAGTAACGATTATGATGTAGAAGGAGATGTTTTGCTCATCATCATGAGGCACCAAAAGTGGACAGTCATGTTTGCTAGAATGAAAGATATGAAGAGAAAGTGTTGAGAGTTCCGTCAGTGTACGGTAGGTTGGAAATAGAATAGAAGTATTGAAAATTGAACGAAAAAGCATGGGTAAAGTAGTACTCGAACCAAGGACGTTATCATTGCCTAACATCCCACTGCGGGGTAGATCAAGGCACGGATGAATCCGCTACCTCAATTGGCAATAATAACGCGTTGGATCTTGGACATGTACCACTGATAGCTTTTGATAGTTTCTTGCATGAGAGACATGAGCAACATGAACATTCCCTCAAAGCCACTTAGTTTCAGCCACGAAAAGAAGGAGGATTGTTCGAGGGGAGTACATGTGTTCAAAATTTAGGACTACCATTCCCCTTGATTTCAGCAGGTTAAGGCATCATTGAGGTATACTTAGCGCTTTCAAAATAAAAAGTCCGTCCTGCACCTTTAAGGGTTAAACGGAATCATCATTCGAATATTCGGACTTTTACACATAAGAATTGTATAGATGAGAGTAATATTGATGATAAAAAATTATTAAACTGAATGAAACATGAGTTTTGCTATAACATAAAAAGAAATCAGGTGAAACGGACAACTTCTTGTTTGGTGCGGTGTTTGAAACCAGCTCCAATCGATTTATCGTGATGTTTTCGTTATGCTTATCCTAATGTAAACCGTTTCGAACTTCATCAAATTAAATACTTACTGTAGATATTTTCGAAGTTAACCAAAATAACGTAAAAAATTGGATAATGGATCACCCACTTAAGAATTGCGTTCCATTGAATAATATCAAATATATCCAATTTTCATTTAATTTATTAGTTCAGCGTGCTCTGTAAAATTTTCGTTGTATACTAAAATCGTGTGACGAAGAGTAGCCTGAAAAAAATAAGAGGCTTATTCCAGCAATAAGAATATTTTGTTCATAATAATATACTCACATATTTTATTCGTATTTCGTATTTATTCGAAATATACAACACATTTGAAATAACGGAAAAGCAGAATTGCAGTGTGGAACAACCAAAGTAGAATCTCAATAACCTAATTAAAAATCCAATTGAAGAAGTAATATAATGCTTGTCATTACACGTTTACTGTCAATAAAAAAATATCACTCCTATATGAAATTTCGACAAAATTTAGTTGTTAAAGTTATCCTTTATTACCTAAAATTCACACAAATATCATCAGATACAACACGTTACTTTCATCCAGAAATATATAACGTCGGCTTGTTCCATCGGGCAAAAGCCTCGCATATCAGTCCCATTCTGGAATACAATCAGAAGACTAGTTACACTGTCGAATATAGAGTTGCTCTATTTTTTCTCATATAGAACAAATTAGAAAAGCTTCATTTTGAATTAATTCTAATGTACAAACTGACCGAATCAATTAACAAACTTTTAAATTTGAATTGCACTGCTTAACTTCGTTAGAAAAATAACGTTTCCTCAATGCATAATTTTTCCAAGTTGAATAAGTTTGCTTTAAGACACAGTATAGCATTATATTCGATTATACTTGTTTGAGTTATTAAAATTATATGAACTATTTATTTCAGATATTAACAAAATGTGCTCTTTGACCACTGCTGCTATTCCTGGAAACAAACGAGTAATACGTTTATAAAAACCTTTGGAAATTATGTTTAGTAACTAAAATAACTTGTTGCTGTGACAAATGAACAATCTATGATCATTCTCAGTTTTACCTGGAATGTAAAAATATTCATGTAAACATAAATTGTCCTTTCAGTAGCAGACCATTACGAATGTCGGACATATTTCAAACATTCATATTTTCTTGTATCAAAATCAATAACGGGATATAGGAGGGACCACCAGGGCACCCGATTGAAGCAAAATGAATGGGGAGATTGTGAATTTCAACTCATCGTTGATCACAGCTTGTGAATAGAGAGTGAGCTCTTCTCTCCACGCATTGGGGCTTCCTCTTGTTAGATAGCTTGCATTTTTGACCAATTGTGCAACATTGTTGTTGGCAGGATATTATCAACAATCCCGTGGCTAAGTATATGTCTTCCCTACTGGTCCACTCAACCAGTTTCAAGCCTGCCCAAGTCAAACAGAGAAGAGAGCCCGTTGCGGTCAGCCTTAGATTCCGCGCTACAATGAGTGCATACATATCTGAAAAATATTCATGGTTATCCAGAACACCCAGGTGTTGAGGTCTCAGGATTCACAGGCGTCTTCAAAGATTTATTAGTAGTTTATAGGTTTGGTTCGTCTGCATCTCATTCATAGATCTAAAATAAATTATATATCGTTTTGAATGGATGTTCTTTGTCGTCTCTAACTCCCTGAAGTAAAGTTTTCCGATGTACAAGCGTTTTCAATGAACTGTGATACATTTTTGTACATAGTACTCATTTCTGGGTATTCTTCGAACCAAATCAAATTGAATTTTGTATAAATTGGATCCTCCCTTAGGTCAGTCGGTAAAGGCGCAGCTACAAAGCAACACCATGCTGGAGGTGGCTGGGTTCGATTCCTGGTCTGGTCTAGGAATTTTTCGACTCCCTGGGCATAGCGTATGATTGTACTTGCCACACAATCATACTAATTCAAAAATAGTACCTGGCATCGACAGCTCTCAATTAATAACTGTGGAAGTGCATTTAGAAACCTAAGTTGAGAGCAAGCAATAAGCTAAAGTTCTGTCCAGTTAGAATCCGGAATCACTTATTGTGTTACAGTGACACGACAAGGCCGCTGCAAGAATTCTTTTACAGCGGTTTTTTAACCTAGGCGCCCACTTTCTGTGGTATAAATTTCGCGGTGTTTCGTGCAGTGTGTCAAAAGTTATTGCAGATGGAAGCCGAGAGGAGAGAAAAAATTCTGCCCACCCACGTTGATAATCCAACTTGGTCCGCAATAATAATTGCAAAAACGTTGAAAATCGCCAAATCAACCGTGAATGATGTGCTCAAACGTTTCAGGGAGCGAAACAGCGTGGATCGAGTGCCTCAAGGTAAGCGTCGTAGTGGAACATATGACCGCAAGCTGAACCAGAAGGTGTTGAGAACCGTCAGAGCAAACCCTGGACTATCAGATAATGAAATCGCACAAAAATACGCTGCTGCTCGCAGTACCGTTCGAAGAATTCCTTTGCGAGCAGGATATCGTTCTTATCGAACCAGCAAGCAACCAAACAGAACGTTGAAGCAAAGTTTCGTTACCAAAACTCGAGCTCGGAAATTGTACCAGCAGGTTTTGACGAAGTACCAAGGATGCCTGCTCATCGACGATGAAACTTACGTCAAAATGGATTTCGGACAGCTTCCTGGCCAAAAATTCTAGATGGCGACGGCATTAGGAGATGTTCCTGTGAAGTTTAAGTTTGCTTTTATGGACAAATTTGCCAAAAAACGGATGATTTGGCAAGGGATATGCAGCTGCGGAGCAAAGACCAAAGTGTTCGTGATGAATAAGACGATGGACTCGAAGCTGTACAAGATTTGGCGAGTTGCCTCTACAGCCGGGAAGTCATCCAGTGGTACCGCGATAATAACCTAGATTTCATCTATAAAAACATAATCCCACCCAACTGGCCGCAGTTCCGGCCCATCGAAAGATTTTTGGCAGTAATGAAGCGGAAGCTTAAGAAAAGTGGAAAAACCGCTCGGGACGCGACTCAGATGACCAAAATGTGGAACAAATGTGCCAAGTAAGTTGATTCCGGAGGTGTGCAGCGTTTGATGGGAGGAATAAAGAAAAAAGGGCGAATTTTCATTAGAAACGAAGAGAAATGATTTGTATTCATATTTTTTCCTTGGAGGACAAAAGGGACATTTCTTTCATTTCAAGCAGTTTACTCTCGTTAACTTGTTGAATCGTAAAAAGTATATGAAGTAACAATTGTCGAATCGTGTGATGCAGATTTTATTGCAGTTTCAGAATCCGTTGTGTTTTGAGCTGTTCACTGATACTTATTTGGATTCGCGCATCGCAGCAACACAGAAAAAATAATGAATTTTAACCAGCTTTGGTGAAAACACCAAACCGTTCTGCACGAGAGCTGAACTTGACTGCAAACACACCACCATGTGGCTATAATTTACCACTTCAGTTTCCTGCTTATAGATGAGCCCGCAACGCAATGGACGCGACACGAGTGTACACGCACGTGTTTTGCTTTAGACACCGTGTCTTGATTTTTGGGAAAACACCCGAGCCGAGTGGTTACGATCACAAGAAAGCTCTCAACATACACCCAGAATGACACTGGTTACCACGGATAGAGCATTGCTCGTCGGATGATTCTAAAAGTTTGATAATTTGACTTATAGGTTTGTTTTCTTGGCGGTTTGGTGACGGGCGCATAAGTTGATTGAGTTTAATAAGCAAGGTATGGGTAGAAATAAAATAAATTTACCACGCATGTATTCCGCAATCGGACACAATCGGAAACACTCGGCTGTGGTGTTTGCCGAATCATCATACACGGTGTCTGAAGCCAAAACACGAGCACTGGCATTGGTGTTGTACCCACCGCGTTACGTGTAAGTCTGGAAGCACGAAGTCAAAGTGGTGAATTCAATACACGCGCTAGTGTGGTAAAAAATAGCTCGGCGTGCAGTGTAGTGTTTGGACATGGCTGATTTTAACAGGCGCGTGAAATTTCCCCTAGTTTCCAAGCCAAAGAAGGCGTAAACAACGAAATTGTTTGAAATCTGTCATGCGCCATACAACTATATTTGCAATCTTTTATACAACAGGATAGATTCAAGCGTTATCGGGCTTAAATTTACTAGAAATATCCCATTCATTTCTGCCAAATCTAGCATCTAGCCCTTTATGTGCATTAGATAACGCAGAAAATTCAATGTTTATTTTTATCTGTGAACCTGAATCTTCTCAAAATATGTAGATAAATGTAAAACTATGTTGAATAAAACATATCAGTTTCAGAAACACATTCAATTAACATGTTGAAACATTCATGTTGAAAACATGAACTGCAGTCACCGCCTAAATGCTTTTATTTTTTAAAGAAAAGAATGTCGCATAATTTTGAAATTGATAATTTTCATTATTTACGATTCTTTTCCCCACTTTCCGCCCATGGCTTGTTTCGATAATCAAGTTATTGGTTGGGTAAATCAATAAGCCAATAATCTCTCTCTCTCGATCATTATCTCTTCTGCTCTCACGTGAAAAAATACATTTGGATGTAATAATCAACGATTTGAGCAACTTAAGTAGGTCATGTAAAATTCAATCGAGCAATTATTACAACATGTGATTTTAAAGTCGTTTACATTTAAAGCTTCATGTGATTTTAAAGTTAATTGCATGCTCTTTTCATGTGCATGAAAATAGATTGAAAATTTCAAAATAATTTTAACTGTGTAGAGCAATACATTGTGACTCAAATTTATGAAAATATTCAAGTAAAATAAATTATTCATACGTGATATTTTGGAAATCATTTTCTGGAACTAGTTACAGGCAAAGGAATCGCTTGGGTTGAAATGACTAGGTTTGATGGTAAGTCTTATACCCCGTAACGCATCACAAAAAAGGTGATAAACCAGCGCAAGAGGTATGCGAAGCCATGTGAAATACGCGAACGAAAATTATTTAAATTTCATGAAACGAGATTTGAATTTTGGATGAATTTTCATAAAAATAAAGTCGTTAGAAGAAATTTTGTATTAACTTTCACAAATTTGGTGACAGAAAATCTACAAAAAACATTTTTTTTTGAAATTTCAAGAAAAAAAAAACAATACATACATAAAACTTATGACCACACTCTATGGAGAATGAAACTCTTGTGTACTATTCTATTGAAAGCTGCAAACAGAGCATCAGATTTTCGAATTTCAAATTCGATATTCACATTTGACTTAAAATGCCTGTATCTTTTACACCTGCACCAGCACACATATAGTGTCGAAGACATAGCTTGGCAAACACGCAGGCTTCTTTTCAACGCCTTCAACGCGGTATTAATTCACGGGATTTATTGGCCAAGCCAATTAAATGGAAGGAGGAAAATCGAACTCACTCGACGACCCATCCACATCGTTTCATTCCGAGGCCAGGAGATTTTCACTTTTCGTAAAGTGTTTGAAATAATCGCTTAATGCACATCCATCGTCGCCCAGTGCCAAAATGCCACCCGGGTGCTAGATACTGGCTGCCGCTGCTGCACCAACTGCAACGGGGATGCATTAGCGAGAGAGTGCTTTTTTCGTGACCGTTAAACAATGGGTCTTCGTGTGCCATGGCACGGCGGGATCTAGCGAAAGTGTGGCACACGAGTGGAATTAGTTTCAAAGGTAAACAATATAGGTTCTACTGACCTATTTCGGAGCAGTGATCTTTTATTTTCCTGAACGCGTATTATTCGAGATTTGGTGGATCGAGAGGCCGGCGGGAGGAATCGAAAGAATAGTTGGCCGGAGCTAAAAGGCGTTTGGATACGGTTGTTTTATCTTCTATTTAAACACGATCCCGGCAGACAGCCAGTGGCTGGAGCTGCGACGTTTGAGCGGTACACGGATGAGACGAGTCTCCAACACGAAAGGGATTGAAACTGGAAGTTAGCTTCGCTTGTAAATGGAAATTGGTTGGCTGTGTTTATTTTGACCGGTATGGAACAGATGACTAGCGCGGCTACGAGACAAAACAAAAGTGAAATGAAGCTATTGAGGAACTGATAGTAGTGCAAATTGATTTGTGTTGGAAATGGAGCGGAACATTGTCTTAATGAACTGACTGCGTAACTGGACATTGGAAGATTGTTAGTGTTACTTTAGTTTTGAATTTTAAACGATGTGTTTATGTATTAAATTTGAAAAGGGTTTTTAAAGATTATCAAAAAAATCAGTTGACTGAACAAATGCTGCAAGTGAAAAGTATAAACCGCTTCATTCTACTGTCTGACAACCTTCGACCAAACGAAAGTGAAATTTCCTCTCCACCCCAGCAACGAAAGCAAAGGCAAACTTGGAATACCAAACGAAAACGAAATCCAATCAGATAACAAACTGTTAATCTCAAAACACAACATCAACATCATCGGCCGATGTAATTGCAGGAAATGCTAACATCAGCAACAACGTCTACAAAGCTAAACAGTTTTGTCAGATACATGAACCAATAAGAAAAGCTGCTTTTGTACAAACCATTTCCCTGAGGTCCGACGACCGGCCAAGTTGAACAAACAAAACGCGCGTGTCACTTCCACACAAAGTCGCCACTTACAAGACAGTTGATGGGCTTTTCATCTTTGATTCACTCCGACCAGCGACAACGCACTGCTCAATCACGGCTCCGTCTAGACGTAGGTACCCCACGGCCTCGTCCGATCGCGAGCTTGGGAATCAAGATCGAAAAGTGAAGCAGAAATTAAAAAAACACCCTCTTTCGATTTCTTCAGGCCCGAGCACACGCACTTGCGTACGAAGATGACCAAGCCGGTCGAACAAGGTACCGAACTTGGTCATTTTCCGTTCCACAGAGGAGGAGAATTTCTCGCGAACTCACCAACCATCATCGCACCCGCTCGGAACATGTGTGCGCATTTGTTTTAATTCGCGAAGAACCACATTCCTGTCATGCGTGTTGCTTCATTATCAGGTCCCGCGAGGCGGAGAACCCATCCTTAAAAGGGCTCGCCAAAGATTTGCTGCAATCGATCCAAAAGATCGATCTCGGAGTTTTGATCGTGTACGGCAGATAAGGGAAGGGGAGATTTGCTCGCCACTTGCAGTTAATCTTCGTGATAGTTAATTAGTCACACACTTGAGGGCAATTAGTGCAGTACCGTGAGCGGAATCGGATAGCAGCGATCGACGGCGATCGATGCCGAGCAGGTTGAGAAATATTTTCAAATGGACAGAGCGGATGCGTATGACACGATGAATGTCAGGCTCGTACCGTTTCGAGTTTGAAATTGTTGGGGAATTTCCTTTAAAGTTTGGAGGTTTACTGGGATTTATGGATATTGCAGAAATGAGTTGGATGCTCCCTTAAAGTTAAAACAAAACAACATCGAGAATGGGATGTCTACTTTAGTTTCAGTTTGAATTGTTTGTCGGAAGCACATTTCAGAAGCTGAATTTCAAAGTATGGAGTAGGATGAACTCGTAGCGCTTAGTTTTTACTTCAATTCTGTCTTACGTTGTTCTATTTTTCCTCTTAAATATATGGTGTTAGAGCGCTTAAAACACAGAGACAAACTAATTGACTACTACCCGAGGTTAAAAGCCGTTTGCAATCTTTTGGAGATGAATTGGACAAAGGAACGCGGAAATGGAATTCATCAGAGAGTTGACGCTAGCACTAAAACATTGTGCGATATGGTCAGACCTTTTTGTGTTCGGCTGGTTGGGGAGACTATTGAGCGACTATGAGACTCCTCAAGATATCAGAACAAACAAAAATATTGAAAACAATGTGCAGATCCTTAAGCCACGCCCTTGATGAAACAATAGGAATGATGGAATCAAACAGACGTCCTGGATTTCCACTGTCCCAACCGACTTGCCAATTCGAAGGGTACTCTGACGTACTCAATGGTAAAATTCATCATGTGAAATTTTTCTTTTAAACAAATCGCCTTCCTGGGCACCCACCTTTGCTATCGATCCGCTCTCTCATTGCCTGGGATAAAACAATGCGAACTAAAACTTATTTGTGGTCACTTCCCATTCCAACAGGTCAAACAGGTTGAAGCACTGCTACCATAGATGACAACAAATATGGATTTTAGAAACAAACTGTTCAGAGAACTGAGACTGCTGCGTTTCATACAATACGCTTTTAACCCGGTTTTTGTCATATTCATAGGAAGAAAGCATACACAGAAAAAAATGAATTTTAACAGACGCGATAGGATTCCCTCTCGTTTAATTCCAACCCAAAGGAGGCGTAAACAACGAAATTGTTTGCAATCTTCCATGCGCCATACAACTATATTTGCAAAATTTCATACAACAGGCTAGATTCCGGCATTATCTGGCTTAAATTAACATTAAATATGCTATTATATTCGACCAAATCTAGTATTCCCTTTATGTGCATAAGATAACGCAGAAAATTCAATGTTTCTCTTTATCTGTGTACACATGATAACGTTTGCATTAAAAAAAAGGACTTTGTTTTTATGGCGATAAAAAAAAAAGCTAAGACAAATAATTGCTTTTGATAAATTTCCCATGGAAGGTAATTATTTAAGCTTACTTGCAAAAAAATGCTACGCCCTTGCAAGCGGCCTTCCGGCAGTTAACCGGAACATTCGCCATGGCGGACGAAAACATGCGTGTAGGCATGTTTTTGAGTTCTTTCTTCGTTTTATTCTTCGTTTTATTCCTCCTCAGTTTTCGCGACAAAATTGTTGGAGTAGATCTTACGCTTCAGGTTGGCCCAGAAATCCTCGATGGGACGCTGCTGGGGAACGTTGAGCGGGTTCGCCGACTTGGGTACCACATCAATATTCAGCAGCTCCATCTCCTCCAACGATCGCTTCGAGTAGTGGGCTGACGCCAGATCAGACAAGAACACCGAGTCTTCGCCCTTATGGTATTCCTTGATGAACGAGGCAACTTCCGGCAGGCATTTCGTACTATAAATTTATCCGTTCACGGCCAGTCCGGACCGAAAGAAGAGCGGCTTTGACATTCCCATCTCGCTAATTGTCAGCCACAGCACCACCTTCTTGAATAACTTTTTGTGTGAAATGAACTTCACCACGGAGCTCACTTCCTTCGTGGGGGAAGTAAAATACAAAGTGCCCTGCCAGTCGTTGCCATCCAGGGTGAGATAGGTCTCGTCGTCCATCACCACCGCCACGTCGCGATTCGCCGGTAAAATCGAGTTGACCATCTTATTCAACCGCTGCCACTGCATCATTGCCTGCAGCTCTGAAACCAGTGGACGCGACTTCCGCTTGCTGACATGTATGTTCATGTTCGCCAGGTACTTTTTTACCGTTTGGTCGGTTGAACCGACCTCCCGGCCAAGCGCACGCAGCAATGTAGCCACTTTTCTCTCGGTCTTCCTCTTCAGCATCCTTTGGAGCTTCTTGTCGCTCAGGGTTGTCGGCCGTCCGGAACCGGGCTTTCTTTCGATACTCTGATTGTTGTCTAATAGTGCCAAGATGTTGTAGATACCGGAACGAGCGTATCCGGCGTCCACAAAGTGCCGCACGATGTCCGTTTTCGACGCGGTGGGGGGCCGTTCTTATAACGCGCACACTTCTGAGCGGAGTTGTTTCACTGTATTTGCCATCACGGTTAGAGTTCGACTGATAGAGCTGTCAAATTTTGTCTGCTGACTCATGGATTACTATGATTGATGCTGCATGGGTAGTTTTGTCAGTGCGGGTGAAGGTAAACTCATAAAAAATCGGCAATTTTTGTTCATTTTTTTAAATGCACATGTTAGATCACGTGATTTCTTCACCCGTTAACTTGTGTGCGTAACCTTTGATTGAAATTAATCAAATTTTGCCCAGTTTCTCTTTAGAGTGTATTGTTTCCAACCTCTCAAATGTGCAGTTGGCCAGTTTGATTCCAGTCGACATAGAAGAAGATCAACAAAAAGTTCGTGGAAGGATTTTGTTCACCTACATGCCTTAGATCGTTGTAGAAGTCTTCCAAAAGGTCCAACAATGGAAGACAGTAGACTACATGCCAAAATCTAGATGAACACCAGGAACAACGCATATAAAACAAGAGAGCCAGCAGAATCCGAACATTTCGACGCGGGACTTGGTAGTTTGCCCAAAAAATTTGACGTTTTGGAAAGTTTCGTCTAGAGGGCCGAGAAACGATCAGAAAAGAAAACATAGAAGGTGCAGAATGTTTCAGATTGGAACAAACGCCAGTAGAGTGTTACCAAAACGCGTGCCTAGAGACTCTTGACGAAGCTGCAAATAAAAATCTGGTACTGGGTATTTGTATTTTGTATTTTTTAAAGCTTTTGAGATTTGAAGCAATGTCCTAATATGGGCAACACACAACACATCCTCCACATTTTGTCTTCCATCTGCACTCCACTATAGATCGTATGCAATACTTTCCGTTAAAAGACACTAAGGGCCCGTTGGTCCTTTACCAGCAATGTCCATATTTCGTGGCCTTAGAGGATTTCCGGTCTAATTAATGTCTCACACATGGTCAACTTTGTAGTTCGGCGAACTTTGTTCGATCTTAGCGTCCTTTGGAGTCCAAAGTAGGCACAATTGGCAGTTATAATGCGCCTTTGTATCCCACTGCTTGTGTCGTTATCGTTGGTCACCAATGCGCCTAGATACACGAATGCGTCTACCGCCTCGAATTCATCACAGTCGATATGAACTGGAGTCAAAGTCTTCTCATGAGCCTCTTCCTTAATTTTTTTTTTTAGGAGAACAATGTCCAAAGAACTGAAGTGTTGTTGCAATTTCCTCAAGGTTCCTCGATATAAATCCAGTAAATCGAAAGCAGCACAATGCATGTATTTTTTTCATGATTTCTGAGCAAAGAAAATCAATTATCGACATTGTCTGCAATTAATCGACCATTGCTTAGCAACATCAATCATCGTTATTGGTTTTTTTCCTTTCCTTCATAATTACAGTAATATTATTAATTAATTAATGAATAAAAGATATTTTTTAATCCTATTAACAATCCTCCTGACTCTTCCGAACACATCGCACCACATTCCCCTTGAATTCTAGATACGCCTCTCACCATTCCTTGGCAGCATCGACATTCGCTGGCGATTCGTCGTTGGGATCGGCCAGCATCCGGATCACCGATATCAGAATCGTTTCGACGGTGTGAACCGGTAGCCAGCATTTGGAGGCCTTCTCGTAGCCCCACTTGTCATCGCCGGGTTCGGGCAGAATGCTAATGCAATCATCGCCATTGCGTTCGATGTTCGGGTGCCAGATTTCTGTGACGCACTTCATGCGTGGTGACCTCAGGGGATATTTTGTTAGGAAGTGCAGGTGTGCCTTGAATAAACCACCCTCGTAGAGAGTATCTGGAGGTCCAATGATAAGTACTTCCTCATATGTCATTGTCGTCGATGAGGCCAGCCAAAAATCCTTCAACGGGGTTTTTGCTCAATTCTGCCAACTGTTTTTTCAGCAGCAACAAAGATAGTGGTTCTGACATTTAAGCTGAATGCTATTTAATAGCTTTCTTCTTAGTGAAAAAAAAACCTTGGATGAAAATTTCGTATGGGCGACGGTTTTTTTCTTTCGGCAACGCTTTCGGAATCTGGCTGCTAATCCTTGTCTCGCGTCAAACGGAAATATAAATTTTCAATTTCACTATTAATTCTCACACAATAAAAACGACACGCGCTCAACAATTGCGTCCAACGAACACACCGAGGATGATTTTCAGTTTCTCTTCTCAAGCAAATAAGGTATCGCGGAAGTTTTATGACTAGTAAAGCAATCAAATAACGAAGCTACTGATGAACGGGCATTAATCATAAGCCCAATCCTACTTGCTTAAGCTTTAATTCTGATGTATGTTTCCGCAATCGTATAGTTTAGCTTTTAAAGACTTGGTGCTCCCAACGACCAATAATTAGAAAAACTTCGCTCTGTACACCCAACACGACATTCTGTTCAACTATTTCTTCCGACTATCCCATTTCTGTTTTCCTTTGATATCTACTGAAGGCTGTGTGTATTCCTTGCATTTTTTTAAGGTAGATACCAAGTGCTACCTTTCTTCCACGGTTACATGAACATGGCCAGGTGAGTGATTCAGGAATATATCCATGGAAATTATAGCGTGGATTGCGGTTTCCTTTCTAGTTTCTAGTTTCTCATCGTAGTTTCAACCAGAAGGTGTGCAAACGTCAATGTTATGCTTTGATTGCAATGTTCTGTTCATTAAAGTTCATGAAATTATGATAAACTGAATTATTTTTAGAATTTTCCACATAGCGTAGTCGGTAATCGGTTTTTCAATCCGGAAGTCAAGGGTTCGATACAGTCAAATCTGGTGACTAATTCTCTCCCCTGCTGTAGACAATAAGCATTTCATTTGACTTGCCACAAACTATACGATTGGATGCTTTGAAATGGCATAGAAGGGTCAAAATTAATAACCTTGGAATTGCTTCAAAGACTACGAATTTGAGTAAATAAGGCGTATAAAATCAAGTAAAAGACAATTTTGTCAGTATATCAAATTGTTTCAGGAGATTTTACAAAATTCTTAAAAGCAATCGAAATGTCATGATGTGAAAACTGGAAAGTTATTAGAAGTAGCAATAGTATCAGCATAAATAATATACATTATCATGGTATTTTTTAAGTATTTTTTTATTTTATGAGGAAGCACTACGTACCCATTTTGCTGGCAAAAACTCTAAAAGAGCTTGATCATTCCATAAGCTGCGTCGATGCTTGCCACACAATTATGCTCCTGCACAAATGCTGCTTGTATCGATGGCTCTCAATCAATAGCCCTGGAAGTGCATTTCGAACACTAAGTTGCGACGCAAGCAACTAGCCTGTTGCGATGAGCAATAGGCTTGGAATGCGAAGAAAAAAGAAAGATGAAGGAAGTGCATACGAAACACTATTTTGAGAGCCGCTGAAATTCTATTTGTGATTAGCAGTAGGTTTCAAATGCAAATTTAAAATGGAAAATGATTCAACTTAGCGGTTCAAGACACTTATATGCAAGCAATCATTCAAACACCTCCATGCATCCGTTAATCAAACTGGTCTAATCTTAATTCCCAAAGCCTGCATTCCGCATCAAAGACGGAGCACATCAATCAAATACACACACCGTCGATAAATAGGTACGAAGAAGCCATAAAACTGCCCTCCTAATTGAAAAACCGATCGAGATATTGAATGACAAAAACCACAATTACCACGAAAGTTTAAACGATCCGCTCCTTTTAAGAGAGAGGCAAGCCTTTATCGACGGGGAAATCATGCTTTTCACTTTTCAACTTGCCCTTACTTTTCTAGATCAATCAAAAGGCAACGTCGGATTGAAACTAAAGCAAACGCGTTACGCAGCAAAAAAAAAACTCCGTTGAGTAACACTTAAGTTTTACTCAAAATTTAAGGCAAGGCAGCATGAAAAGCATAATACATATTTCGGCAGCCGGCTGCAGATAATTGAATTAAGTCACGAACCTCCTTCGTGACCGTTGGGGCTGGGGTTGAATCGCTCTAGAAAATACAATTCTGTGTTTTGACTTTTATAGCTTTTAATTATCATTCATTAGTAGATAACAAGCGTCGGGTTGACACTTTGTTCACAAAGATGAGGTCTTAAGTTACGACCAGTGGTACACGATGACAGTTCATGTTGGCAATATCTCACGGTTTGCTTCTGGTTGGGTAATGTATATTTTCCCATGAAAAAAAAATGAAATCTTCATGCAACTGCCCATTGGGTTAACCAGCTTGATGGAAGCGGAAGTGAGATGCTGAAATACAGTGTCTGCTCTTTGTATATTTTACTGACGCCATAATATTGCTACTGAGTGAGTTTAATGGATCAAATTTAAAGCAATAATTTTCTGATTTTGATAGTACGATCCACATTAGCAACCGCAACCTAAACCACAGAAACCATAAAGAAACGCCGCCCCTTGGCCACCCAACCGACGAAAACATGCGATTCGAATCGCAACATTTGCATTAATGACATACAATTTCGCGAAAGCCAAAGCCCTAACGCAAGCTTTCGCTTTTATGGGGGACGAATTTTGCAAAGCGCCTTCCAGCCAACAAACAGGACGACAGCCGATCAGATCTTTACGTCATAGCAGCAGAGCAAGCTCGCTCACTGTAGTGAGGGTGAGAACCAGGTCAGTAGGCCCCTCCGGGGTGATTGGTCGATCAGTCTTTGACCGCATCGGGGGCCACCGAAGAAATGAGTTTCTTCTAATGTATCACCGACCTAGGATCAGCTGGTTTTCTCCGAGGTCGGGTATGACAAGTCCTACATCACATAACTAAACTGAGTGAAGTGATGGCTAACTTGCGGGAAGGAAACAGGGAGAAACTTTCACAAATCGCCGACGATATTGAACCCCGGGGAAGAGAGGAATCAAACGGGGGCTACAAAATATTAAATTTCATCTTTTCTCGTACCGCTCAATTTTAGTAGGGACCCTTATTCATACGAACACCCTTGTAAAACGTCGGTTACCAGTTGTTTCATAAGGGAGATACTACCCAGAATAGAGGTTTCGTTTTTTAAATCGCAGTAACCGTAAATGACTGTTCAAGACATCTCGATTTTCCTTGGGTTGTTTTTCTAGGAAATATTGACTGATTAATTTATTTGATTGATGGAGCGTTACACAGTGCTTTGGCTCTTGTTTCTTCAATATCGCAGTTTGAAGCCCTTTTTATGGTATTTCAAGTTATTGAAGCTCCTCCTTTAGCTCAGCAGATTGGTAGAAGTGCCGCTACAAAGCAACACCAAGTTGAAGGTGGGGTCCATTCCACGTCTGATCTAGGAATTTTTGGATTAGCTGAGCATAAATTGTGATTGCGCTAGGGGCAAAACTGTAACGATGCCGCTCGATAGGAGTGTGCCCATCATGCAGCAAGCAGGGCGCCTTTGTTCTATGTTTAGAACATCAATCATTTCGGAATGCAGTCATCATCGGATTTGCGTTCCAAATTTAACCTTATATGTATGATGAGTATCAATTGTAAACAAAAATGGATTTTTACACTGTCGAGTACACCCAAAATAAAAAAGCAAGATTGTAATGCAATTTCGCATGATTTTGTTTCATTTCTCGCTGTGGATCGTAACTTGGAGAAAAAATGCAACATTGGATGTGGGCAAAAATGCAACACAGCAATTTGCTTTGAAAAATAAAATGTGTGCGTGAGGTTGTGCAGTGGTATTAGTTGATGAGTGAGATTGGAGTTCGAAGATCAGATGACTCACAAAAATAAATACATCAACATGTGGAACCGAGATTCGATCCGTGGCCGCCGGCGTGATGGCTTATGATGTTACCTGTTTGACCACGTTATCAAGTTGAGATTTAGGGAATAGAAACCCTACAGTTGATTCGCTTGGCGAACACTTGATGGCAGAATTCCAACAGAGAGCAACAGCGTTACCGCAATCCGGGGGTATCAACTCACCGATATTGATATGTTTCGATCTATTTGTGTCTGCCAGCCGGTTGCATACATTTGCATAGCTTCGTTTGGACCATAAAACGCTCTGTGGATCAAGATGGGCAAAATTGCCTTCTCTGAACCATGTGGATTTCTCAAGATATGATTGCAAAAACTGCAATTGCATTTTTTGCCACCTTTTTAACTTTTGGGTGTAGGAGCAA
Source organism: Aedes koreicus (assembly GCA_024533555.2). Classification (NCBI taxonomy): domain Eukaryota; kingdom Metazoa; phylum Arthropoda; class Insecta; order Diptera; family Culicidae; genus Aedes; species Aedes koreicus. Next base: position 78,650 of record JAHHFK020000961.1, on the reverse strand, counting down.
AAAAATTTAATTTTGATAATAGATCGGTTGAAGTAATCTAATTCCTTTCATGGTGCATTAAAAATTTTTGCACACCCCTCATTTTGAAGATGTGTGCGTGTAGCATCATGCCTCTATTTTGATTTTGAGATTAGCACTTCAGTTATCAAAATGTCGTCGAAGGAAGAGAAGCAACGCTTCCAAATTTTGCACGTGCATGGCAAAAATCCAAACTACTCTCACGCCAAGTTAGCGAAATTGTTGAATGTGGCTAAATCACCTGTTACCATCGTATTAAAAGTGTTCGATGAACGTTTGTCGATAGCCAGGAAAGCTGGATCGGGGGGAAATTGAAAGCCGGAGGCCACAGCGACGACAAAAAGAGTTGCCCGCTGTTTTGAGCGGAACCCCAACCTCTCTGTCCGAGATGTCGCAAAGAAGCTGGGAGTGGCGTCTTCAACCGTGGATAGAGCTAAAAACGATCTGGACTTACAAGAAACTGGTGACTCCAAATCGCGACGATAAACAAAACACGTCGGCCAAAGCACGATCGCGAAAGTTGTACACGACGATGCTGACGAAGTTTGATTGCGTGGTACAGGACGATGAAACTTACGTCAAGGCAGACTTTAAACAGCTTCCTGAACAGAAATTTTATACGGCACCGGACGGGGAAAGGTGGCAGATATTTTCAAGCACATTAAACTGTTAAAGTTCACGAAGAAATATCTGGCGTGGCAGGCCATCTGTACCTGTGGCTTGAAGAGCAACGTTTACATTGTGACCGGTGCCGTCAACCAGGAAATTTATCTGAGCGAGTGCCTACATAAACGTATACTGCCTTTCCTGAAGCGTTACAATTGTTCCGTTCTATTTTGGCCGGATTTGGCATCTTGCCATTACGGAAAAAAGGCCATGGAGTGGTATGCTGCCAACAACGTTCAAGCGGTGCCCTAGGACAAGAACCCTTCCAACACGCCAGAGCTCCGCCCAATCGAACAATATTGGGCCATCGTCAAGCGGAACCTTAAAAAGACTCAAAACACTGTTGTGAGCGAGAAACAGTTCAAGGCAAACTGGCGTTCTGCGGCGAATAATGTGGACAAGGAGACTGTACAAAATCTTATGGCAGGTGTTTAACGAACGACCCGGAAATTTGCATTCGGTAAAAAGGAAGCATAGCTGAGTATTTCTCCTGTATTCTGTATTAACTGAACTTGAAAAAGAAAAAGAATTTGACTTATTAATAAAAACTGTGATCGACTCACACACATTACTGTTTGACCAAATTTTGATGGGAACACCCTTTAGTCTAATCTAATACAAACGCAGCCAATACCAGAAAGGATCCTGGAAATTATTGGGGTAAATGACGTACAATTATTTTTTTGTCAAAATATAAAACACGATACAAGCGTCGAAGTGACCAGGCCTAAAAAGCACCATTTGTGGACAATCTGTTTACGCATTTCGGGAGAAATGTCTCGCATTTTGATGACATCGTTGCAAAAATTCAATTCTGACAATTCAATCAGCTGTCTTAGGTCGTCTGGTTTCGTGTAGAAAACGTGCTTATACTTTCTGGGACACCCTATAGTTCGAATGAGCAGTCTTTTGGGGTATCGGCAATTTCTCCGAGTTCTTTCACAGTTTCCTTCACTTTCACATTATCGTCTTTGTCTAAGTCTCACTCTCATTATTTCACTGGTGCTGCACTGACTCTTAAATCCAATTCAAATACGAGTGTCGAAAATGCATATAAAATATGATAAGTGAACGATGTAATCATCGATTACGAATGACTTTCTAAAGATGGCAGAGCTTAGTCATGCGTGAACAACTAGATCTTTTTGTCAAAGATATTTTTGTTCTTGTCAGTTAGAGTGAAAAGGTTTGATAAGTGACAGTAAACTATTATAGTTGTCGGTAATGTTGAAGGTAAGAAATTTACATCAACAATTCTCAAGGCAAGCAAGTGATCCTTCCAGAAAGAAGGAATTCCCCAGACCAGCCATCGCAGTTAATCTTGTGTAGTCTAGTAGGTCTTCTCGCCTAGCAGGAAGGCGGGATCCGGCGGTGCATTTGACAAATGCGGAAGCGCGACAGCCGCGGAAGCAGGGGTCTCCGGGAGCACCGAGGAGGCAATGGATGGGCCTGGGCTCATCCGGGCCATGGGATAAGCTAGATACGCTTCCACGCTTCTGTTAGTAATCTCAGAACAGCTGAATGCTATAATCGACTTTACGTCGACTCGTAACAATATCAGCAAGGACCTCAAACATAACCTGTTGCAGCTTCGTAGGCCCATTCAGGCAGCATGCCGGGAAAGGGACGAGCTGGAAGCCAAGCTTCTAGCCGACCAAAGTGCCAGGGAAATGGTGAGGCTAGTTACAGCGGAAAAAGTCTTGGAGTCCACCTGCAAATACACGCACATGCATGCGTCTGTCTCCTTAAGAGATCCCACCCCACCTATCGTGGGGGCAGAGACATCCAATGGGGCGAGGCAGTGGCCCAGGGAAACTGCATCCGGTGTTTCCAAGAAGCGGCTGGTGTCAGGTGGCCCCACGGGCCCAAAGACTTACGCGAACGCGGTGTCGGGGAGTGACGGAGTGTGAAAAAAGTGGCCATAAGCGCTAGAACTACCTCGTCGATGTGGGAAGCTTCAGGCGCCGAGGGCGGCCCCAAGTGCAAGGGCCGGTTCCAGCAACAAATGGAACGACAAGAGGGGTACGAGCGACGATCCCTCAATAGGCAGGAAAAATCCCTTGATCATGGTTCGAAAAAAGAGAGATCGACCTCAAAAAGATAACGCAAATCGAGGCCTGGACGAAAACGGAACTGCGTCGAGGCCCTCATCGTGAAGACCGGAGAGTCTAAGTACTCCGAGGTCCTCCATATCCACCGTCGCAATGGCGAGATCATAGAGCTTAGGAAGAACACGAAGCTGAAGGGCTCAGCCTATAAAAAGTTGGCTGAACAAGCCTTGGGTGTGGGTGTGGAGGTACGTGCTTTAGCCACGTTGGTGACCAGAGCTGGTAGATCTCACGGCCATCGTGTGACAATGAAAAAACAGGCTATCTCACCGTCACGAGAAGAAAAAAACTATCATGAGCTTTCTTGTCATTCTCACACCATCATGCAGTCCTGAGTTTTTTTATCAAACGATTTTGTTTTATACATTTCTCACTAGTCTACTTGAAATTATCCCAGCAATAACGTGTAATCGACAGAGTGAACCTTTTATTTCAAGTTTTGTAATGAAACTTACAATTTTATCAATAAATGTGCTTGTAATAGCGATGACCAAAACACTGTCACGTGCTGTCATGACGAAAAATTCGATGAGATTTAGAAGAAAATCTCCATCATCGTTTTCTCGCCCGATGCGATTTTCAGACGTAGTTCGGTAAAATTCGTAGGTCATTTTTCATTGAAATATACATTTGCCAGCTCTGTTAGTGACCATCCAGTGTAGAAACCTGGACGAGATCACGAAAGCTAGTGAGATTTCCACGGCCATAAAGACCCAATGTATGGTTTATGTAGTCACAACAGCCATACGGTTGCAAAAGAGTCCACTCGGGACGGCAGTAGCCACCGCGGACTCGGCTCTAAAAGCGCGAAACTCAAGGTGGGGTGGTCCACTTGCCCACTGAGTTTACACCTGTCGCCAAAGGCACACTTTAAGTGCCTCGAAAGCGGGGATGTCGTGGGAATGTTAGGGCCCTGATACCATGTGAGGACCCCTGATGCTGAAGGTGCGCAAGGAAAAACCACACGGCTCGGGACTGCAAGGAGCCCCTCAAATGCATGACATGCTCTGGAAAACCAGACGACAGGCACGTTTCGGGAGGCCCTAAGTGCCCGGCTTACAAGGGTAAACCAAGAAGCTAACCACAGTGCGGGTAACCCAACTAAACCTGAACCACTGTGAGGCTGCTCAGCCGCTGCTTTGTCAGGCAGTTAGCTAGTAGGCAACGGATAAAGTCATAATATCCGACCCATATCGCATCCCGGCCGGTAACGGAAACTGGGTTGCGGATAGGTCCAATGTGACGGTATTCTGAACAACGGGCAAGTTACCGGCTCAGGAGGGCTTCACGGTTGGAAACGTTGTTCTGTAGCTCTTATGCGCCGCCAAGATGGTCGATTCACTAGTTTACACAAATGGTTAATCGGATGACAACAGAGCTAACTAGCCGAAATCCGTTGGTAATAGCGAATTCAACGCCTGGGCATTGCAGTGGTGCAGTCACCTTACCAACGCAATGGGCCAGATCCTGCTTGAGGCCCTGTTCATGTTGAACTGAGACCTGGTCAACGTAGGTACCAAGAGTATCTACCATAGAAACGGTGCGAAGTCGATCATCAACGTGACGTTCTGCAGCCCTGGGTTGTCGAACAACTGGAGGACGAAGGATGGATACACCCATAGCGACTATTTGGCGGTTCGCTATAGCATCGTCCATAATACTAGGCAGTGCGCAAAAGGAAGAGCACCCACTCCATTCGCCCGCAGATGGTGAACATCATACATCGATGTAGAATTGTATAGAGAGGCGCTTGAGTGGAAACAGAAGATGAGCAAAACCCAGGACCTATGCGGCAATCAACTCATAGCACTACTTACATGCGTGTGCGGTGCAACCATGCCTAAGAAGGTCAAACCTAGAGATGGGAGACCGCCAGTGTATTGGTGGACACAGTCGATCGCCGACCTCCGTAGAATCTCCCTCCGTGCAAGAAAGAGGATGCAGAGAGCGCGGCCGGACTCCGAAAGAACGGAACGTGGAGTGGCGGTAGTAGCCGCCAAGGGCACGCTAAAGAGGGAGATAAAGGCCAGCAGACGAACCTGCTTCGAAGACCTGGGTTCGAGAGCCAATGCGAACCCATGGAACGCCTATCGGGTAGTAATGGCCAAAACCAAAGGTGCAGCAGCTCCAACCGAGCAATCACCAGAAGGCTACAGAAGGTGGTCATTGGGGGACTCTTTCCACACCACGGCCCGAGTCCTTGACCTCCCATAGCCGTAGAATCGTACCATGACCAGCGTTCCAGTATCACAGACCATAACGCTATCATGGCGGTGGAAGGACGATCGGCAATGCCGAACATCCGCAATCACGTGGACGATGATGACGGCACCGCGGAGGAAAGGGACGATGCGACGGTTACGAATGATGATCTCATTGTGATATGAAAGTCGCTAAAAGAGAGCAACGCGAACTCGGCAATCAAGACGGCTATTATGCTGGCTCCCGAAAAGTTCAGGGTGGTGATGCGAAGATGTCTAGACGAGGCCGTTTTCTCGGATGCCTGGAAACGCCAGACATGAGTATTGCTGCCAAAGACAAGGCCGCCGAGGGGGTATCCATCGACACACCGTCCGTTATGCTTGTTGGATACAAGGTGCTGGAGATGTTAATCCTCAACAGGTTGTCATAGTACACGGAGGGTATGGACGGTCTGTCCAAGAATCAGTTTGGCTTCCGTAAAGGGAAGTCAACGGTGGATGCCATCATGACCGCCACCAAGACGGCAGAGGTGGAAATCAAACGTAAGAGAAAGAAAATACATTTAAGAAAAGATGTTTACACCGTTTTTAACTCGAAGTTTTACAGACTGAACATTTAAACATTCAGTGAATTACAACGGACAACTTAACCGAACACCCAGTGGACCAGTATGGACATTTTCGTTTTGCAAAAAGTTCCACAGGCTGGAGCGGAAATCGAACCATTACTTCATTGCAATTGTCTGAACGACGGGTGACGCCACTAACCGCTTGACCACGAAGCCCGCAAAGAGGTGGGGAGTTCGCTACTGTGCAGTAGCCCCCCTGGATGTGAGAAATGCGTTCATTATCGCCAGTTGAGAAGCTATTGCCAAATTGCTACAACGTCTCCGGGTTCCTGGATACCCGTACCTGTGGATTTTGGGCAACTACTTTTAGAATCGGGTACTGTTATACAACACGCTGGTGGGTCAAGAACATGTTCAACAGTTCTGCAAGGTTCAATCCTGGGTCCCGTGCTATGGAACACGATGTATGACGATGTAGAGGTTGAAGTTCCTTAACGGGGTAAAGATAGTCGGTTTTGTGGACGATATCCCCCTAGAACTCTATGGAGAGTCCTAGAAAAGGTGGAGTTATCGGCCTCCACACTCCATCAATATTGTCGAGGGATGGATGCGCCCCAGGAGGCTGAAGTTAGTCCATCAAAAAACGGATATTGTGGTCAACAATAGAAAATCGGAGCAAAAGGCGATGATTAGTGAAGGCAAATGCACCATTACCTCGAAACGGTCACTGAGGTACTTGGAGGTTATGATCGACGAAAAGCTGTCCTTTATCACCCACGTCAACACGCCCGCAAGACGGGAGCAATTGGAAGCTCCTGGCCGGTGTCGCTTTGTCCATACTGAGGTATGGCGGGCCGGTATGGGCTACTGCCTTGAGTACTAAGAACTACCTAGGCAAGCTCAAAAGTACGCACAGGCTAATGTGCCTGAGAGTGGTCAGCGCATACCGTACGGTGTCACGCGATGTGGTCTGCGTCTTAGCGAGGATGATGCTCATCGGCATCATCATAAAAGAGGACGTAGAGTGCTTCGAACAACGAGGCACGATAGTATCCGTAAGACCACTAGAGCTGCATCAACGGTCAAGTGGCAGAGGGAATGGAATAAACCAAAGGGTCGGTAGACCCACGGACTAATCCCGGAGATATCCGAATGGGTTGGTCAGCGACAAGGAGAAGTTACCTTTCACTTGACGCAAATCCTGCCTGGCCACGGCTGCTTAAGACAGTATCCACGCAAGTACGAGCACGCCGATTCCTCCGCGTATCCCAAATGCGCGGATGTCGAGAAACCCACAGAACATGTGTTCTTCACTTGTCCTCGCATCAACGACGCGAGAAACGGCATGACGGCCGTGATCGGTCAGGACACGACCCTGAACAACCTAGTTTGGAAAGTTATTATTTATTAGACGTCAAACAATAGTAGACCGTGTTGTTACATATAATCCTTATACTACAGATACATCCTTAAACTAAAATTAAATGCCTAATCCCGGAGATGTGTGTCGAGTGACAGACATCTGAGACGCGGTAAACACGGTGGCCTCCCAGATCATCCTCAAACTCCAAGTCCAAGAGGGATTAACTTACTACTAAAGTCCTATATAGTTAGCCATAAGCTGGTGCTTAAAACACAATACTTGTTGGCATTCTCAACCCCACACCTTGAGGTGTTTAGGAGTCTGTTTGCAGATTTTCCTTCCCGTTAAAAAATACATCGTTTTGCGAAGTGCTTGCTTGATGAAGTTATAGAAAACTGCCGTACACTTTGAGTTGCTGCAGCCATCGTCTACAGCAGAATCGCATACGGCCTTGAAACCACCAGCTTCGTCAAACTGCTGCTGCCAGTGAAGCTGGCCCCACTATGCAATACAGCCATCCAGGCCACCTCTCTAACCCTTGGAGTAACAGGATTTCTTGCAAAAACCTCTGGGTCTAGCAGTTGATGGTTCCCCCTAGGGAAGGCCGATTAACTCATTTGTAGCCTATCCAAGTGCTCATTCTGGTGGCTGAAGTCCACTGGTGTGGAGCCAAGCGCTGTAACCAGCCAAGTGTGGCAATTGATGACACTCTTCGTAGGGCTTTTAGGGTCAGAGCAAACCCACAAGTGGTGCACGCATTTTTCCGTGAGATTGTCGACCATCGATTATACGGACACCGCGTCCAATATCCAGAATCACCGACCAGCACTTCATCCAGCTACACAAGGTCCAAAAGAGTGGTCAGTCTTTTCGGCTGAAGTTCTCGTCGTCTGGTTGGCAGTGGTCAATCTGACCAGTCAATTATCGTCCCACACTTGGGTCCAGGCATACATTATGCACCATCACCCAACCTCCCGGAACAACAGTCACTTGAATACCCGGTCACTGCGGCATTTCAGGAAATATCGAAACTAACCAGTGAATGGTCACAGAGCCAGGATCCGTTCATACGGAAAGAATGGAGTATATACAAGTTACAACCTGACTACCGACAAGCGGTTCTGTCAAGCTTTTGCTTTGTACACGGAAGAGCGTCGCAGAACATGTTCGCAAATGGATTCTTACCCGAAAGCTGCACCATTTGTTACATGCATTTATTGTGCCATTGCCCATAGTACAGGAGTATTAATATTTTGTCCATTCGACATTTTGTGCTTTCGACCTTTTATACATTAGACCATTTATACCTTCGTCCTTTGTCCTTTCGGCCTTTGTCGTTATGACCTTCTGTCAAACGACGTTTTGTCATCAGACATTTTGTTTTTACACTTCGTATTAGGAGGCCGTCTTGCATCGGTCTCTGATAGTTTCAATTTCACACACTTCAATTCAAAACATACAATTTAGTCAACTACATAGCAATCTCTTAAAGAAATATCAATCTTGCGAAAAACTATTGAATGCTACTGGTACTATGAGCCTAACAGGAGAGATACTCTAGTGGTACACAGTTTGAAAACATAAACGTCGAGTAGTTGACACGTATTCCTGTTTAAGTTATACTTTACACCAAGGTGCATTCGATGGCACATGTTAATTTAATTGCCTTCAACAATTATCGAACGTCATTGATGAGATATCAAGATAAGAAGATGAAGTTATAAGATTATAAGGAGATATGAAGATAATAACCTTTCAAAAAGAGGATTCATTCTAAGCAACACTTTTCGTCACATTCAAGGCTGAAAAAACCGTAAATTGAACAGGTTTACATCATATCACGATAATCTCACCAGCTCAAACGTCTCTCGCCCCAACTCATCTAGAGCTTGCCACGGTAATAAGACAGATAAAAGAAAACGGCCTTACCCATTAACGAGACTTGCGGTCCGGAACACGAGAAATCCCGAGCAAACCATCCAGCATCCATAACTTCGTCGTAGTTTAGTGCAAATACTCAATGATCGCGAGCGTCAAAGTACCGACTCAGACGACGACGACGATGGAAAGTGTGGACAAAATGATGAGATAATTGCTTAATCTCAAACCTCCGAGCAGCGCCTTTTTGCACGTTCCTTCTGCCACCCCAGGCTTGTCTTTTTTTATACTACGTAGGTTCAAAAAAGGAGGCCCCCAGAAGGTTGCAGTTGTTGCTGCTTATTACCGACTTTACGGGGATTATGTCAAGATCACTTCTTCGAACCCAGTCAATGGCGGATGGCAGTGGCAAAAGGGGGCGGGGAGTGCGAACTAGTTTACCGGAGCAGGCTTTGTCGCGATTGGATTTTTGCGCGCTTTCCTTCACATTATTGGACTTATGTCAGAGCGTGGTAATTGGACTTACGCGTGGGTATTTCGCGGGGGATCCCTTCGTCTTAAGGTTGAAAGTCTTCGAGCACTTGTTCATCTAGCAAACATACCTGCAAAGAGAGAAGAAGGGGGAAAAATCTGTTACATATTTTATTACACCTTTGAGAGAGTTGTAAAATGACGACCAAATATCACGCTCGGTCAGAGCGCAAACTAACTGCCCACGATTACTTTTTTTTTTCGTACCGTTACATTAACCCTCGAAATGAGCACAAATTTGCATGCAACCTACGTCATCGGTCGGTCTTACAGTAGCCACCTTTTTCGGAACGTCGCAAGTGAAAACCAGAAATCTCCGGTAGCCGTCCTTCGTCTGCCTTAATGTCAACCAATTTGCCAACTCCATTCATCAAGCCAAAGCTGAAATTGCCGCAAATCGTCACCCTTACCGGTGGCGGGCTTTGGATTCAAAGGAGAGCAAATATTGTCATCCGAATGAGTCCAGCAGTGGTGACTGAAGGAGTTTTAAACTCGCCATCATGAAAGAAAAACCTGCTCAGATGGGAACTGGCTTAATATGCAAAAACGACAAGGTATAGAGGCACCGCTAAGTGGACGACAATCAGTCACTGTCATCGGTTCGTTAATTCGGTAGCGGAGATTTTGGAGCATTCGGTGTGCGGGCGAGGGCGGGAACTAAGATCAGGCGGGGAGAGGGTGGGTGGAGTTTAGGATTATGTTGAGTTTATCGGAAGTTGTAATCAGAATGATTTATTGGCTGCACGTCGGAATATGAGCGAACTTGGAGACACATTGTGATTTCTATTTGGTTACTGATGGGATGGGAAATTGAGAATATGTGATGAAATTCGTTTGCTTTAGGAAATCGAACGAAAATATTTTATAGGATATCCGTTTAAATATTCATCTTGTCTTCTATATGTCAATGCTGTTCCAAAACCAATGAAGTAGGATGAATTTGAAAGCGAAATGAATTCGAGACCAGAAACTATATTTATCAACAGTAGCCGTTCAGATTGCACTATGCACGTTTGTATTTAAACCTCTTATTTCGAATTACAAAACTTGAAACACCTTTTGCAGGTCTTTAACAGTATCTTGTTTATAATTATGAGCGAAGGTTAACTTTTTTTCCACTCAAAATCCGTTATCGGTTAAAGGTCATAGCGTATTTAAGATCAGTTATGAGATACATATCGTTCATCGGTCCAGTAACTTGTTGTTGGATCTAAAAAATCCACCTTCCAAATAAGGTACACATTTAAGATGCTGTCAGGTATCTCGTATTAATAACGATAAACACGTTTTTCAATTAATGGATTTTGAGGCTGTCATCAATCAGTGTTGTTTGATACTGGTGGACTAAGGATTGTATCCGAGATTATCTGGACAAATAAAAAATACTTTAACATTTGAAATATTTCCGACATGTGTAACATATTTCACACAAAAAGGGCTTTCATTACTTAAAATTAATGTGATATGTTTTGATCTTTTATAAAAATGTTGTATGTCATCAGCAATGTTCAAAATAGCAAATTAAAAAAAAAAGTGCACGAGCGGATTTTGTACAGTCGTAATGAAACTCTTGACCTATCGATACTGAACTCGCAAAAAAAGTGGGATTTGCCTAAATCCACAGTCCACAGTGTATTGCAAACATATTTTGAACGTTTGATTATCAAAAAGGAACCAAGAAGCGACTAATATATACGACGTGCGGATCGTGACATGCACAGGAAGGTCAAGAAGGTGCCTTGAGAGGAACCCAAACCGCTCTATTTGAACTGTGGCTCGGAATATAGGAATGCTGACAGGAATCGTTCAGAAGTCAAAACTACGTTCTGAATTGAAGTTGAACAAAGTCAAAAGGTTCCCAACCACAATGATAATCAGAATTGAAATTATATAACGAAATATTCATGTATGATTACGGATGATAAAACTTAATTCTAACGAAATTTTAATCAACACTGTAACTGGAATAGGTCTGGCGCTCTGTACTGCTATGGCCAGAAATGCAACACTTGAATATTTTAGGACAAAAAGCTGTCAAAATTTCCTAAAAAATACTAAGTTCGGCAATTGATTTGTTCGTGTGGCACAAAAAGTAAATCTTTCATCATCCTACTTGATCCTGCTGCTGCTGTTCTTGCTTCTCACTTTCAGCTTATTGCCTGCTCTCAACGTTTCGAGTTAGAAGTCGCCCGATTTTCCTTTAACAAAAAAAATCCACTCACCAGCGTGGTGTTGCTTTGAAGCTCTGGCTTTACCGATTGTCCTAACGGAGGGTACTTATTCAAGCTGTGATGAGGAATAGATAATGATGCGCTTGGAATTCAGAAAAAACCCCAAAAATGGTTCTAAACGAGAGTCAAATCCATGCCAATTCTAAAATAATCCAAATGAGATATTTCAGAATTGGCAAACCACAATAAGGTCTGTATCCGCAATAATCCGGACGCTTCAAAACATGAATAAAACATAAATTTCGCATTATATTTCCGTCGTAGTTGTTAATTTCAGATTCATGGGGTGTGTTTTAACAATTCGTGAAGACAAAACACAGTTATTCGGTATTTGCATACAATTTTCGAACTTTGCGCTTAACTCCGTCCATTAGGGTTTGTACAGACTCTTCAGAAATCGTAGAAGCCGTCTTTGTCCAAATTTGCAGGAAGTGTTTGATGTCTTTGATTCCTTGCTTCTTTCCAGACAGCTTCCGCTTCATCAGAGTCCAATATCTCTGGATTTGTCGTAGCTCTGGGCAATTTGGCGGGTTTGAGGTTTTTGGTACAATGTTCACTTGACTTGGTTGGTACCACTCCATCACAGTTTTAGCATAGTGGCATGATGCCAAATCGGGCCAGAACAAAGGTTTTTCTTTGTGGCTTTTGATGAAGGGTAGCAATCGCTTCTGCAGACACTCTTTTTGATAGATCTCCTTGTTGATTGTGCCTGTAGTGACGAAATATTTACTCTTTTTGGCACACGTGCAAATTGCTTGCCAAACAAGATATTTTTTTTTGGGAAATTTCGATGCCTTCTTCGTTCTGAAATGCTCAGCTGTAGCATTTCTGGCCATAGCAGAATAAAAAACCAGCCCTGAAAGCTGCTTGAAATCCTCCAGGACATAAGTTTCATCGTCAACAACAACGCATGAAAACTTCGTCAAACGTCGAGCCCGTGACTTTGCTGCCAAGTTCTGTTTGTCGTTGCAATTTGGAACTGTTTTTACTTTATACGACTTAAGTCCGAAAACGTTGTTTTGACTATTGGACAAAACCAGGCGACATCCCTATTTTACGAGCCACCGTTCGAATGGAGAGATTTGGGTTTTTCGTTAATATCATCCTTTTCACCTTTCGGTCCATGACAGGATCAGCGCGTCCAATGTTTTTGTCACTTCTCGGTTTCCTCTCCACCGTCAAACGTTCCGAAAATGATTTGAGCACATCGTAAACATTGGATTTAGGCAAATCCAATGTTTTTGCATGGTCCCGTATTGACAAGTCAGGATTTGCCGTACGCCCGTACAAAATTCGCTCGCGCACTTGTTTTTCTTTCGTCGCCATCTTGAATACTAAACATGAAATGTAAACATCAATCATAGTCTTTTTCATCATAGACTCTTAGCTATACCACAGTGAAATTGTTCATTCCTACGTGCAATATTTAAAAAGTTACAATGATTTGAAGGTGTCCAGATTAATGTGGATACAGACCTTATGTGTTGTGAATTTCAACAGAATTTTGCAGAGTACGGTTATCCTGAATCAAATGATTTTCTTCAAATTTCTGGAGCTTCAAGAAATGGCTGCAGCGACATCATTCGTATATCGAACCTTTTGTCAAATAATCTTCGTCAGCTTTACGGAACTGATATATTCTTTTTGTTGTGTACTAGCTCAAACTCAACCGACTCAATTTTAGCTTCTGTTTCTTCATTGGATTGCATTGCTCCTCGACTTCTTCGACTGCTCGTTTCTTTTCTTATTTTATCTGACTATGTATGAGGCTTCTTCTTATTCTTCTTTCTGTATTAAGGTGGGCTTTCAGATTTAGGCTGGTTCATCACCAGGGGAGGCACCTCCACTCTACATATCGCATTCGTCATTACGTGAGCCGTTGGTCCTGGATTTACTTCCTTTTCTAAGGAAGACGTGACCAGAGATTTTTTCGTCTTAGAGAATTTTCACCGACCTCAGATGGGATTGAACTCAGACTAACTGGGATGCCAAGTAGGAGTCACGTTTATCACTGTTGGGGTTGTGTGACTATGTGTGAGACTAATATGAACATTGAGTGGTTGTTATTTTTTTCAGCACTCGTTCAGCCGTTACCTTCAAAACTGTCAGAACAGATTGTAGCATTTTCTTAACAGGAACCTATATGGTTTCCTGATTACTGTTATCTGGTATGCGACTCAGGTAACTACGCTTTCGGTAAATGTTATTCCTGTAAGCGTAACTGTGTCAAGCCTTGATATGCCCCATTGAATCTTTAGCTCAGTAAACTTAATTAATTTAAATTATGATGATAAAACTCTATACTTTCATTACTAATAAATATTGTATTCAGCATATGTAAATAATCTTGAATTAAGCAATAATCTGCTTATGTTTTCTTTCTTCAGCTTATGATAAGCGAAGTTATTCTTATTCCTATTTCCGAACTTGTCAAAAGAAAACAATGGGTGTTAGAATGCAAAACTCGATTTATTTTGAATGTTGGATGTATTCGTAGCCTTCATATTGATTTTTTTAAATATTCAAGTCATAAGAATGAAATTTGACGTTCAGTGAGACACTGCCGGCGCCGTTGTAATGTTCTGAGACCAAAAATCTTTGATACCGTCTTCCTTTGCAAGGAAAGTAAAGCCGTTGGTCCCACCTCATGTAGCATAGAAGATCCCTAGAGTTCACAGAATCTAGCGAACCTTACACCCTTGCGTTATATAAGTAATGCGAGTGTTTTACCAAACGATTATCCACGATGTAAGAAAATTAAACTCACGTCACACTTTACAAGCTCAGCGTCTAAAGTCTGAAAACCAGCTGCATCCAGAATTTAAATTTGAAGTGTTCTTGAACCTAGTCTGATGGTGTGTTGAAGTAAATTGAGTTCGCCGTGCATATTCACTGAATTCATAAATAGGCACAAGACAGAAATCCAACCAATATCGAAGATTGAAATTCGAAATAAGGCGAAATAATATTAGTCCTTCTGGGGGGCGATTTGAACTAATTTTAAATCCCATTTTTAAAGGCGCAATCAAATCAGCTTAACAGAAACAAAAAGCCACTTTCAATATACATTTTAATCTTAAACCTAGAAGGGTAGAACCGATTACTCGCGTTTTGTTAGGATGAGGCTAGTTTGAACAGCTTTGTAGATCAATAATTAATAATAAATATATCATAAGGTGTGGCCCAGTTAGAATTAGAACAAAGACTATTGTGCTTATTCCGGATATACATTAATAAAATAGTATTCTGTGTTAATTAAAATGTTCCACTTTATGTGAAATTTAGGGGGAAAATACAAAAAAAAAACAAAATCATCTCGATTTCGAAGAAATTTGCGGACTCTTCCCAGCATACGTTTCATCAACCGGCGCACATTATTCTCATCCATCGTTACGGCAATCTTATTGCACTTGGTTCTCATTTCATTGATGTTTTTGACAACACTGCCATTCACCTTTAGCTTCCTCTTCATAATAGCCCAAAATCACTCTATCGGTCTGAGCTGGAGACAATTTGGTGGGTTGAGTTCTTTCGGTATAAACTTAATCCCGTTGGTTTCCTAGCACTGGAGCACTTTTTTACTGTAATCACAGCTTGCAAGATCTGGCCAAAACATGACAGGTTCATTGTGAGATCTGATGAATGGCAATATTCTTTCATCACCACCGGCACAATCAACAAGGAAATTTACCAAAAGGTGTGCTTGCAAAAACGATTGCTGCCTTCCGTTAAAAGCCTCGATGATAGTCCTTTGTTTTGATTCAATTTGGCACCCAGAATGGAGTTGTATGAAGCAAATAAAGTTAAAACCGTAGCCAATACCTGAAAATGATCTCAATAGTCCTGAGTTACGTCCAATCGAAGGATATTGAGATGTGATGCAGCGAGCGCCTTTCGGAAAAAAGCAGGATGTCGGAAATTCTAAACATTTCCAACAAATCCGGATCAGAGCTCTGGAAGTCAGGAGTCTGAAAAATCCATATGACTGAAGTGAAGCGCAAAGTTAGAGATTTTTATATCATTGCAGAATAACCAGAATAACGATGTATTGATCACGTGAATTTGAAAACCATATGCATTTCAATTCCATTTTAACCGTCCAGATTATTGTAGATACAGAGCTTATATTTGAAGGTGTTGAGTTGAGACGGTTAAAAACATTCTTTGAACTGATTACAACCCTGTTCCTGATTGCACAGCCAACGTAACCAAAAACAGCATCACTGATGGAAAACGAGTTTCTGTTGTTTTTATTCGAACAATCACATCTGTTAAAGGATGAGCACGGAAAAATTCGGACTCATTAAGTATACTGCTGAGCATTGCTTGGGACGAGATTCTCGACAAAGATTAAATCGACGTTGCGGTTTACATTTTCGCCAATGTTGTTAGCTATGTCATCGATCGTCATGTTTCTTAAATGACGGCAACGGATTCTGCAAGTCTGTCTTGGCAGACTGAAGTTTACCAGGAATTTAGGAAGTATTCCAAGCAGAAAGGCTGCGTCGCTCTGCAGGAGCACTATTTACAGATCAACCAGTGCTATAAAAGTGCCAGACCTCGTCGCTTTGCTGACTAACTTCGTGAATACAGTCGCGATTGAAATTGAATCCGAAGTCGTTCTGGAGATACGTAAGCGAACAACGGAAATATTCCGGTCTCCCTTCATCGTCTAACAAGACCCTTACGTCACAACAGATCAACACGGCAGGACAAAATGTACCATTATTCGGTGAATCGTTGAACTCTATTGAGATTAACGATTCAATTATCCTGATAGCTATTCTCAACGTTAAACTTACGAACTCTATTGGACCAGACGGAATTCTTGCTATGCTACTAAAGAAGTGTTCGGCCAGAGTCCTCACACCGCTACGACACTAGCTACCAACCGAGCCTTCATCACAAACCCAGATTGTAATATCCTACAATCATTATTCGGACCACATCAGCAGATACAAAGCAATTCACAACCATGAAATCAATTGGTAACGATGACAGCATTATTTGGACCACATCAACATTTAGAAACAAACATCAAATCCAGCGTCATGCCTCCAATATGCTACATCAACAGAAATCATCAACGACAATCCAGGTGACAACAGGAGTAAACAGGAGTAAATCAGCAGTAAACATTCGGACAGCAAAAACGATGACGATGGACCTTGGGACCACTATCGACAGGTATGGTGATGACAGGTCAGCATTTTATTAGTAAGCGCAGGGTAGTTTAAAGAATCGATTCAATAAAATTAATTTATCATTAATTCAGCAGAAATAAGGCCGCAAATATGCAAGCTAAAATAAACTAAGTCTAATTTCAAGAAGTTTAAGAGTTACAGTTGTGAGATTAAAGAAGATGTCGGAAACTATGCTTTGATTGAATTATTGAGACGGAGGTCATTGTTATTATTTAGGGATTTAAAGATGTAGAAGACTTTCGACTTGTGCTCTCGTATCATGTAATGCAGAAAGCGTTTGTTTATCACTATTTTCTGAAAGATGTTTAAATTTTCAAAGAACTTCTAAATTACTATTTTCTACTTTTCATGGCGGCTTTTCAATGGAAAAAATAATGATTTAAAACTAAGTGCTCATATTTTTTCCGATAAATATTGTCAAACGAAAACTATAAAAAGCAATCCATCCCTAAACATGCAATAATTAAACATTGAATGAGACATCAGCTGTTGAACGCAAATGAGAAACCGATGAGAAAGTACACTAGATGAAAGCCGTACCGGGAAAGGCATCACTTCTCAGCAAGGTAAAAACCACCTACATTCTCTCAATCTAAACATGCAAGAAAAATAAAAATGAGTTGCAAACGAAATAGTTCAACACTTTTCTGACATTTCGAGTGCACATTGCACATTTTTTAGTCTCCCTATTTGGACAGCTACTGGCTGTCCTTAATCATGCGAACTTACCTACTGTCAGCAGCTCCTCTACCTGTCCACGACTGCCACAAGTGAATTTCCCAGGAAACCATAACGCAATGCGCATACGTGCAATAAACGATTAACATAATTTAATTAAAATGGTTTGCATAAAAAAAAGAAGTGATTTCTGCAAACGAAAGCAGTTCGACCCTAAAACAGACATTAAACCCAAAAGCGCAACTTGGAGCACGGACACGAACCACTTCACGGCTCTTTTTTTTGTCCGACGACGGAGATGGATGGAAGTGAAATGAGTTATTATTTTATGACCATTTTCGGCCACTGCCAGCAGCAAACAGTACTAGTTCCTTAGTAACTAGTCTGGTGCTGCAATGGAAGAAGCATTGTCGGAAAGGGGGAGGGTAGTAGAAGATTGATAAAGTGACACTTCGAATCTCCGTGTAGCGCAAAAATTAATAGCGTTGTTACGCAAAAACCACTTTTAATTATAACATTACTTTGAGCTGAGTCATTTTAAGATTGGTTGAACGGAAGTCGGAACACGTTGCATTTCAGGTTGCATTACAGGAAATGCCGGTGTTGATTTCAATTCTATTTTTCGGGCAAACAAAAAACCTTTCTCCAAGTAGATCAAACAGAAATCAAAGCGATTGCCACTCAGTCAAACAATTAGTCACATCCGCTTTCCCACTCCCACTCTCTTGGAAATCGACCATATCCGGCGATGAGATATCGCACAGCATGCAACCGCAAACTGATAATGAGAGCAGAAAAAGAGACACACAACCGCAGCGTGATTTTGCTCCATTTTCGGCCACCGTCTTCCACCGTGCGGCTCGGATGCATTAACGAGCAATTGTCGTGCGTTGAGGGCATTTTATTATGTTGTGTGGCTTAATGCTCACTTAGGCTTCAATGCGCGGTGACAACCGTTTCGTCGCCTCCATATGCTGCCAGAACCGGACCAGAAGAAAGCCCATCCATGCAAGAAGAAGGTGATATTTTTATTAATTTATTGGAATCGATTTCCACCTGAATCGCCGAGAGTTCCGAGTGCGCATACCACTGACTCTCGTTATCGGACGTGATTTTTAATCAAATTATTTTCGTATTTGGACTGCGATGGCTAGCGGGCGTTTGAGCTTTAGGTTTTTTCTTGCACTCATTGAGAAGAGCAACATAAGTGGTTGGTAGGACTTGTGAATGGTAGCAAATAAGGTAATTGTCGCAGTGGTGTTGGGAGAAATATTTCTGTAACACACTCCAGCCAGTTTGATACAAATTTGTACTGATTTATGTTTCTGGTTTAATTGTGGATGGCGTGTTTGTTTATTGGTGGAACTAATTCAATAGTAGGCGATAGTTAAAAAAGGATGTACACTCAAAAAAATCGACACGTTGTTTCCACGTGAAACGCACGTAATTTTCGTCCACTGGCAAAACCAGTAATAAACACGTGGAATTCACGTAAGAGCTACGTGATTTCCACGTTAACCAACATTCTACGTGAAAATCACAAGAATGTTGCGCGATTTTTTCCGTATAATTCACTGACACGTCATGTTCACCTGATTTTACTGAAGAAGATTTGGTTACGTGTTCAGGTGAAAGTTGCGTGAAATTTCACGTGGAAACAACGTGTCAATTTTTTTGAGTGTAGCAATGGATTCACGCGAACTTTTTTCCTCAAAGCGTGCTATTTTAAACTTTAACAGAGGCAGTAAAAGCATCCACCAAATAACTAAACCTTGAACGTTCGAGTATGCTATTTAAGAACGGCATTTTTGAAAGTAAAGCAATGCGAGAGTCTAAAGAAAATACTGCTTCTTTTTTGTAGACGTAGCATCGCATAAAGAGTATCAACCTTGGCTTTTATGACCTAATACATTACATATTATATCTCATGTAGTGCTTACTCAAATTCCAAAACCGAATATTTCTTAGCGAATTGGATCCCTTGCATACTCGTTTATCCTTTACATTGTTGTTCAGGCATATGCCATTAAGGTTTTTGATCCCTTCCACCAAACCTATTGAAAATCAGGAAGAACATACTGATTCGTTCCTCTGTCACCCTCTGGGGAAGTTTCGTCAAACCAACCACTAGAGTATCAAAGTACACACGACCAGATCTGTCCTTAACCATTAACCCCACAGGCCCACCAACAATCACGAATGGGTTAAATTACACGCTTCCGTACAAACACCATCCCGTGTGACACAACATGGTAAAATATATCTACAAACAAGAAAGAAATCCATATGCAACGACCAACATGGCTTTAACCATGAAACCATGAACAACAATCGTGGCCCCACACAGACAGATCAGTCCATTCATCCGAGACCCGCAGAGCCGTCGACCGTCCGGAACGGAATGTGCGAGATGTGAATGAATGATTTGAAGAGTTGCAAATATCATAACCGGATAAGCTACGGGGCAGATCAGGTACTACTCATAAGTGTGCGATGCCGGAGACAGCGCTACATGCGGAGAGCAATTGCAGTACAGGCATACCTCGATATAAAGTCATTTCTTTTTTAGTTTTGATGTAAGAGATATAGTATTTTCCATGCCGATAAGAGATTCTCAATGAAGAATAAGTTTTGAACATACTGATTTTAGCACAAACTTTACTCGAAAAAATGGATCTTTAGAACCTTTGGTTTTACAGAAAATCTTTCTAAGAGAGAACTGTTCACACAAAAATCATAATATGGTGTTGATAATGATGATGATGGTCCCGCTACTCACCCCTACAAAGGTTTGAGCTAGAAGATTTATCTATTAGATAATATATATCAACACAATTCAAACCAGTTATGCAAAAAAAAACGAACCGATTTCATCTACACTAATAAACTTCTTCAATAATTGTTCATTTGCATTACTGCGATATAGTTGTGAAATGCTTTTGATGTCAACCACATTAGTTGGTAAGTATTCCAAGTGATCAGGAAATCCTATAACAATTCAAATCACAGAATCCCGTATAAGGACATTATCAAAAGACAAGCCAATATCTAATACTGCCCACTACAGAGCGGTTCCAACACTGATGAGACCGCCAGCCGTCAGACCGCCAGTTTTGAGCTAACCAAGGATGGAAATCGAGAAAATTTCCGACCCGAAAAAATCCTGGACTGGCCCTAGCCAAAATTTTACTTTCAAACACGACAGAATTGACAAGTAATTACCCGGCAATCAGCCACTACTACTACTATTTCATGGTATCTTCTCAAGCATCAAAAGCCATTTTTTTTTTAATTCATAAAGAAGTTCTTTTTATTTGTATTCCGCGCCGTGGCCAAACTTTTGTAGACTACTTTCTTTATTCTTTTTGTGTTTTTTAACTACCACAACATGGAACAAATTTCCGTCATCGTCACCGTGCCGAGCAAAATAATTTGTAGTGTTGATAAAAGTGAAACGAAACAGTATGAAGAAAGAAAATAGCCAACTAATTGTAATCCATTTGGAAAGAACTTCGTCAAATACAATCTTCATTTTTAAAAACAAAAAAAAAAATAGCAACATAGCAGTACAAGAAATGGTCCACACAAAATTATATAAAAGTAAAACATCATCAGTAACAATCGTCATATATGATTAAAAAATGTCGCAAACTGTTTATCTTCTGCTCAAATATGCACGGGACATTATGAATAAAACGGTCCACGGATGACATATCGTCAAAAAAAATTTTTCTTCGATTGGTATGACTGTTATACGTTTACATGTCAAATTTGAGCACGATTTGTCATGAAGCTTTTTTTACGGCACTATAAACAAGTCAACCTCCAGTAGTCTGTCGAATTTTACTATGGAATCAAACGTTGAGCGAAGAATTGAAGAAGTTTGAAGTTTTGTTATTCCAACGGAACAAGTGCTTCGGATGCATTGCAGAAATGTTGCAGAAAGACTATGGGGAATCTGCTCTGGGTCTACGAGTACGACGTCGAAACAGCCCGGCAATCATCGGAATGGCGCTTCCAAAATGAGCCGAAACCCAAAAAACCACATCAAAGTCGATCGAAAATCAAGGTTATGCTGACTGTTTTCTTCGATAGCCAAGGTGTGGTGCACTCGGAATTCCTTCCGGAAGGTGAATCGGTCTCAAAAGGAAAGAATTGTGGGACAACAAGTCATGGTTTTTACATCACGATAATGCACCAGCAAACACATCACGTTCAGTTCGCGATTATTTGACCAAACAACAAACCATTAACTACTTTAAAAATGTACACCATAATCAAGTTTACAATTTTCTACCCCACCGATAACTATTGCAAAGCGTCTAACATAAAAGTCGAGGAAGTGCAACTGTTACATCTTTATTTGTTATTATCAACAGACACAATGTGGTCCTAATGAAAGTTCCTAAGAATATTCAAAAACATAGTTCTAATACTTTGGCGAGGCAGGTGAAAGTCAAACCCAGATGACACATTGAATGCACGTCATTTGCCCTATTATGGAGGAACTATGCCCAATATATTCATTCCAATGATATTAAGAATACAAAATATAGAATAATCAGACGTTGTGTATCAAAAACAAACCCAATGGGAGACAGTCTCCTCTCGCCCATGTATGCATCAAAAACAGAGTGTGTGCAATCTACCGCTAGAAAACTATCGCAAGCTATCGGTAGTATTAGAGTGCGTTCTGCCACGTTTCTTTTGCCTCGTCGAGGTGGGAGGGGTATCTGCTCCTCGACCTCCCCCCTAGTGGGATGTTAGGCAAAAGAAACGTCTGTGGTTCGAATACTAATTTACCACCCCCCCTCACCCAATTTTCAATACCTCTTTTCTTTTTCTACCCTACCGCACACCGACGGAACTTTCAACTTTCTCTTCATATCTTTCATTCTAGCAAAACATTACTGTCCACTCTTGGTGCCTCATGGCGATGAGCGAGACATCTCCTTCTACATCATAGAATAATTATTTACATAAATGATTGAAATTATCCTTGATCTTTACAATCAGGACTCAATAGTACTCGTTTTTAGTTAATTTGCTAATTTTCATTAATTTTCAAATTAAATGCAATACTATGCTTGAGCCAAATTGTTGCGGTATTTAATCCTATTATTACGGTTATATAGTCCTTTTGTGGCGGTATATTTAGAAATTATTGTTCATATTTACCATTGCAATGTGGATGCAAAGGCAAGTAAACAAAAGAAAATTTAAAACATTTGTCTGAAGATCTGTTTTGAATTGAGCAGGTACAGGACCGTCAATTGAAGTGATTTTGAACTGTATGATTCACTCATATTCTTTGTTAAAACGAATGCAGTAGTGATTGATAATAGGGTAGTATTCGCAAATTAGACACAGATTAAAACAAATCACGTTCATTTGATTAAGGTTTTTGGCCGTTCTACGCATAACTCACATTATCAGTATGTCTATCTTTGCAAAATAAAGCTCTAGAGAATTGCCGTCTTCTGCAAAGTTTCTTAGATTGTCATTTGTTGACTTTCTAAGACATCATATTAGTTCACGATCTTGCCGCAGAGATGACGCTGCAGTTTATCTTTCTCAGCCAGTTTCTCATTGTGACATTTGTCGTCTTTTGACGTAATCAAAGTTTTTTAGATTGTCATTTGTTAACTAGTGACAACATCATTTTAGCTCCAGATCTTTCAGCAGAGATGGAGCTGTAGTCTCTATTTGTCAAATGAAGTTTGAGAGAGTTGCCATCTTGGGCATAGTTTTTTGGTAGATAGTATGTCGTCTTTTGTCATTGTTATCAGATTTTGCCGCAGAGATCGTTGCAATTAATCGTTGTCAAATGAAGCTCTAGAGGGTAGCCCTCTTCAGCAAAGTTGGTCAGTATATAAAATGCAGTAATTTGGCGTTATCAGATAAGTTCCAGATTGTGCCGCAGAGATTGCGCTTTGTCAAATGAAGCTCTAAAGAGTGGCCGTCTGCGGTTTTTCAATACTTACCCGCATAACGAAAAAAAAAATGCTATATAAAGAGTGTCCACAGTTAAATTGCATCACTTTCAATAAGCTGTACCATTTCGCCCTTTGGGTTGATTTCAACGAAATTTTGGGTGAAATAACCTCAGCGTATATTGCTTACACCACGTGAGTTTTATTGTGAAATTTAGCATTTCATTTAGCAAAGATAGACTGCAGCGCTATGTATGCGGCAAGATCTGGAATTAATATAATAATAACGAAAGACGACAAATCACATACTGTAGAGCTTCATTTGACAAGGATTGACTGCAGTAAAACGACACATGACATACCGAGATTCTTTATCCAAGATGACATTTCTCTAGAGCTTCATTTAGCAAAAATAGACTGCAGCGCTATCTTGGTGGCAAGATCTGGAATTAATATTATAATGTCCAAAGACTTTGCTCAGGACTCTTATTCTCTACAATGAGTCGGACATGTTTTATATGCATTTCTGTGAACACAGCCAAACTAAAACTTACTTCCCGTTGTAGCAGATTCCCGGGAAACAATGTAACCGGAACCAGGTTTATTTTGGGTAAAAATCCTTTTTGAGAACAGAACTGGTGGTGCATAAACATTGACTCTAAGTTAAAACTTCGAAGTTCTTCGGAGGGTTGAAATCCGGGTAAATATTGACCCTAATGTCTTATGTGTCACGTTTTTTTACAACCACCTTAAACTGATTTATAAAAACATATTCTGATGCAAAAATAAAAAAGTCCGTAAAATATTAAAAGTCTGAAAATTTCAGCCTGATTGGTTTAAAATAAAAAAAGATAGCGTACATTGAAGTTGTGCCATGGGTCAGAATTGACCCCAATATCTTAGGGAGTTTTATCAAGAAAACTCTTGAATTGCACATTGTGAGTAAAAATATTCAAAAGTTCCACTGCCTAACAAATCCGACAGTTTTTATTAAGCCCTTTTTTACTTTCCAGTTTTTCAAAGTAATTGGCGTTTTGGAAGAAAAAATTTAAATAAACTTGCACTTGAAATCTATTCAAACAAGATGATAGCATAACGCAATAACATACAATTTTTCATTTTCATGAGCCTGTTGTTGCGGTACCCAAGGTAGTAAAAATATCATTTTTTTTTGTCATATGGCTGTTCGTTATAAAATTATATCAGATTGAATTCAGAATATCTTCCACTGATGATTTTCTAGGTTTCGTACTCAATGTTTCATGACCAATTATTTTCCTTTGCAGATTATCAAAGCACTTAAAAAATAATACAAACAGTGATGCTCATAGGAAAAGTGTTTGTAGAGTAATGTGTGTGTGTGTGTGTGTGTGTGTGTGTGTGTGTGTGTGTATTGTGTGTGTGTGTATATACAATCCAACGCCCACCGTCCGGCAGTGTTTTTATGTAAGAAAAATGTTTGCAGTTAAACGACTCGATAAACATGTTTATCCCGGGAATTGGGTTTCAGTGACCCATTTCAGAATGCCTGGTTACTCACGTCCATTCCGAGGTCACTTTCACTTACAACAAGCCCCGCATAGACACAGTACAAACATCAAATGGATATAGGTACTGTGGATACACTTCCATCGTCAAATCTTATTATTTTGAGGATGGCACGTATTAAGCAGTATCGTTCAAATTTAGTTATAATCAGATAGATCTCACCGGAAATTGTTGCTGATGTACAGTCTTCATTTGGACGGCTTTCTTGTGATGCTAAAGGATGCATTGATGTATCTACAGAAGTGGCACTCCGCTATTCGGCAAATATTTTTACATCACCCTTTTCGAATGAAACAGCCCGAATTCAATGCAGTACTTTGCGCACAAATTCAATACAATGAAAATCACAGGTAAAAAGTGCACTTCCGAGAAGAAATTTAACTTTAAAATCACAACCAACCACGTGATGAGTGCATCTGAAATTATATGCCATTCATTCACGCGGCATGCGCGTTAGCTTCGTTCTTTGCTTCTGACCAGCAAATGGCCGTTTTCTACATTGCACTGGTTTTCTTTTTTTTTCTCCCTTCACACTCTGTCAATAATCAAAATCCCCCGCTATGAGGCGACTCTATATCGACTTCTAAACTGCTTATTATCATCAATTCACTCGCGACCAAGCGGAAAAATACTCTAATTTAATCATGTATGCCCACGTGGCGCAATACTAACAGCACTAACAAACACAAATCTTCTACCGGGTGCGGCGGCGAAGCAAGAAAAAAAAATGGAGAAAAACTACCGACCATCACAAATTTCGGGAGCGAATCGATTATATTCACTACATCTTACACAAAACACGTGGAGATTTTATGATTTCACTGTTCGTTTTTAAGTGTTTGTAGAGTAATTAAGTTCAATAATATATCCTAATATATTTTGAAATATGCTTTCAATGTCCTCTTGCAAAATAACTATGATTCTTATAAAAAATGCAAATTTATTCGAATGCCACAATAATAGGGACTACCACAACATATCTAGGCAGCTCACGTGGATTATTCCATGGTGAACGACGGAGAGCAAATCGCACAAACCTTCGTTGCATTGCCTCGATTCTATCAACGCCATTACTCGCCATTTAATAGATAGCCTTCCATATAAAGATTGGACACGGAAAAAATGCGACTCTTTGTTTTGTAACTTTTTATCGCATGGGTAAAAATTAATGAAATTTTGGGTAATATTAGTTTAGAGTGTTATGGTTATGTGTATTTTTTTCGAGATCTGTCAAGTAGTTTTCAAGATGCATTCGAAACAAGAAGAGCTACGCCAGCAAATCTTGGGCGCGGTGATCGATAATCCTGGTCAGTCGCACAGATGGATCGGCAAAAGGCTTGGAATCCACCATTTCACCGTGTTCCGCGTTGTGAAGATTTTCCAGGAGACGGAGACCATCGAGCGGCGCGCTGAAAGCGGCCGAAAACCGAAAACGGAATGCCCAGAGAAGGCGCGGAAGATAAGGCAGTACTTTAAGAATAACCCGAACCTTTCCACACAAGACGTGGTCAAAAATGTCAATTCGTCGAAGTGGTTCGTCCAGCAGACCATGAAATGGGCTGGGCTACGTGTTTTTAAGGTCAGGAAGGCGCCAAACCGGACTGACAAGTACAACACGGTGGCCAAATTGCGTGCGCGGAAGCTGTACCGTGAGTGGCTGGTCAAGCCAGGCTGTCTCGTCATGGACGACGAGACATATATCAAGGCATGGATGACGAGACATATATCAAGGCGGACACCAAACAAATGCCCGGCCTCGAGTTTTTTGTCGGTACGTCCCGCATGGAGGTTCCTGAATAGTTCCGGAAAAGAAAGATGGACAAATTCGCGAAGAAGTACCTGTTGTGGCAGGCAATCTGCGAGTGCGGACGGTACAGCAAGCCGTTCGTTACAACCGGCACTATAAACGGTCAGATTTATCGAGAGGAATGCTTGCAGAAGCGCTTGCTGCCCTTCCTTTGCTCTCGACGTGGTCCGGCTGTTCTGGCCGGATCTCGCTTCGTGCCATTACGCCAAGCCTGTAATGGATAGGTACGAAGCGAAGGACGTTAATGTGGTCCCGAAGGAGGCGAACCCGCCAAATACACCAGAACTTCGTCAGATCGGAAAGTTTTGAGCGATAATGAAGAAGAAGTTGAAGAAAAGCGGAAAAACATTCAAAACCGATGAAGCTTTGAAGAAAAACTGGGAGAAATTGTGTAAGGAAGATGGGCAAAGCCTCGCCCAAGATCTCATGAGCAGTATTAAGAGAAATGTACGAGCATTTAGCTTGGGAGAGGAGATTCAATAAATAAATTATGCCAAAACATAGCTAATATATAGTTATTTAATCCCTGAAAATTTGAGAAGTATCCGATTTAAAATTAATTTTTTGTGATCATTTTTGTGTGTCTCATTTTTTTCCGAGTCCAGTCTTTAAAGATTAACGTCGTTGAACTACAACAAGAAGACAAGAGGCCTGAGATGATTTCCTTGTGGAATACCGGATGTGGCAAGGAATTCACCAGATGTGCAGTCATCAATCCAGACGCTCAGATTTCTTTTTGTGAGCTATGAATGGAACCAATGTAAAACGCTGCCTCCAAAGCCCAGTCTCTTAAAATCAATTTTATGCTGCAAACGATGTAGCCTCAATTTTTGTGTTTGATTGCCAAAAAATAAAATGAAAGGGTAAATATCCAAATGAGGAGAAATGATTGATCTGTATAGCTGTATTTCACTGCAAATAGTTTAATCGTTTGAAGACTCATTGTGTCAAATAATAACTCTGATTAAAGAAAAAAATTACCCATGTTAAATAAAACGTCAGTATTCTCAAAGTGAAATATTTATCTCAGTTTGATTTATGCTCAAATTTTAAGTGCCAAATTAAATTCATTGTGTAAAGTGCTTGAAAAGAGCTGAAAAACTGGATGCGCTTCTGAAATACATTGTACTATCTTAAAAAGAATATTTAAAAAAAAGTGTAATTCTTCGATGAAGATAATTTTTTTTTTTTTGGCTCTTATTAATGTTTTTTATCCCACATAAACTGCCGTACAACAATAAGTCATGTCAAAGAAAATTTATCATGATTCATGGAAATTATAAACCTACATAAAAATTGAAATGAAAATGGCAGTACCAGTAACATTGATTTTTAATGAGTGATGCTGTTTTGTTTTCGTGAAAGTATCTATAAATAAATGATGTTTTCAAATGAAATTTATGAAAATATTTTTGAGGCAAAACTGTTTCTGTGCAACGCTCATTTGCTATATGTAAGATCGTTTAGCTGTCAAACAGCTTATATGGTAACCAAGCTGCTGCCAGAAAAAGAGTTTTGACAGTTCAAGCTACATTAAAAGTTAGTCGGCAGGTAGAAAGTTAATACGAAAGAATACGGCTAAGCAATGCCGTATACGAAGCTAAACATGCCGCAAGTTAATTCCATCTGTATGGGAGACAGACTGATGTTGTAGTTTTTTCAACGACCTTAATTAATGGGTAGTTGACAAATGACTTTGAATTGACAAGAAGTTTTGCTTAGTATTTCGCTCGTTTGTTACAATGTGGATCCATCTTTGTTTTATTTTATTATCACAACATTGGTAGAGCATTTTATCATAAACTTTATGCAGTACAAAATGCTACAATATATGCTTTATACTCTCGTCAGAATCCAAATGGCTTAATGAAGGTTTTGTTTTAAAGATAAAGCGTGCTTATGAAATATTTTATCACGACTTTGATAAACAAATATGAAGGAGCTTAATTATAGAATTACTAAATGGTTTTATAAGGGGATAGAGTTCCCCGTCAATTATTTTTTAAAGCTGGACTGCTTGAGACTACACTTTCTTGCAAGAAGAGGTTATAAAAATAGCCTAAAGTAAAATAATTAACTAAACATCTTTTGCATAATTGAAAGCTGCTCTTAAGCAAAATAGCATGTCTTTTGCAATAATAAAACCCTTATAAATTTGAAAAAAAGGCTAAAACGCAGAAGGATTGATACTTGGGTTATGAAACGAAACTAAGTGTATACTTTATTTTTCCCAGTACTTTATTTTTAATGGCTTACCTTTACGTCATGGTGTGCAACTTACCTGAGCTAGTTTCTACCACTGCAATCCATGGCCATGCATAATCTTGTTTTTTAGATGTGCTAACCGAATCTTAATTTTTTTTACGCTAACTAGAATTTGATCTTTGAGTTCAAAACTGGCATCAAGAGGCATTTGCATTTGCACTAAAAGTAGCAGCATTTGTAAAATGTCATTTTGTGTTCCTGAATTTATTTTTACGCCATGTCATGTAAGTTACTTCTTTGAGTTTTTATGGTCTTGTTTATAAAAAAAAAAAACAGACGCAAATTTCTGTCTAACGCCGCTCTTTTTATGGACATTTAAGACCACTTCAATATTTTCTAAGGGTGTATGATTAAATTTCTTTTAATATTTCACCCTACCAAAAAGTCATATAAGGATCGGAGTTCTGAGACAAACACATGCAAACATCATTTAGAACAAAAGAAAAAATTGGAAGAGACGTGGGAATAACTTCAATCAAACACACATTTTGTCGAGTTGCATATGTTTCGATTTTGCACTTCAGATGACATTTTTATTTACGTTCTCTGATTTTTGTCAAATAAAAAATGTGTAAAATTATTCATGTTCATTTGTGCAGAGTACCTGATGTGTCATTTTAATAAAGCAGAAGTTGAGTTATGATCGTTATTTAAATCATAAATTCAAAATTTCTTGGAGTTCAAAAAATGGATACAGAACCTTCTGTTACGGTTGAATTTCAGCATTATGGACCACGAGTTTCTTCTGCATACACAGAAAGAAAATCTGAATTTTCATTGTGATGCAAACATCACAGCAAGTAAAATTGTATTTCCTTCCAAACTTGCATGAAATAGTTGTAATAAAGACAAGCTTTTGTATGCAACATTATCGGCCATTTACGGAATATCCCAGAACATAACACGGTTTTTAATGTTTATTTGTAAGTTTTGTGACGCTCCATTTATGTGCATAATATTAAACAGAAATTCGCACTACTTGTTCGAGCTGTGTACATAGAAGAAAAGATGAATTTTCATTGTGATGTAAAAACCAGATCGTGTGAAATTGTATTTAATTCCACACGAAGTAGCAACTTGCATGAAACAGTTGTAACAAAGACGAGTTTTTGCATGCAAAATTATCTCTATGGATCCTTCCTTAGCTCAGTCGGTTAAGCCGCAGCTACAAAGCAACACCATGGTGGAGGTCGCTGGGTTCGATTCCCGGTCTGGTCTAGAAATTTTTCGTTAAGGAAAATTTCTCGACTCCCTGGGCAAAGGGTATGATTGTACTTGCCACACAATCATACTGATGCAAAAATGGTACTTGGCATCAAAAGCACTCAATTAATAACTTTGGAAGTGCATTTAGAACACTAAGTTGAGCGCAAGCAATAAGCTTATTGTGAAAGCAATAAGCATATTGTGAAAGCAATAAGCTTGAAATGCTAGAGAAGAAGAAGAAATTGGCGACAATCTGTGGAATGTCCCAAAACAATACTCGATTTATAATTTAAATATGTATCATTTGAGACGCTGCATTCATGTGCATGATATTGAAAGGAAATTCACACAACTTTTCAAACTGTGTAGATCATAGAAGTAGTCTAAATTTCTGAGCAATATCATGAACATAAATAGAGCGTCATTAAACATACAAGTTTACTTTGTAGATCGTGTTAAGTTCTGAGATATATCATACATTTAGTACAATATTGTATGCATACACAGTTTAAAAGAAAATGTTATTTTCTGCAATATCTAATGCACATATATGATATGCTAGATTTATATTCATAAAATATTTCCTGCCAACTTAAGTCAGATGTTGCAGAGCTCAGGTCTGTAGTATGGAATATTGCATAATAAAGTTTTTATTAATGATTGATATACGGGAAAATCTGACGCGTCTGGTTAAATTTATCATTTTTTTCTGTGTTAACCTGCCTTCATTGGAATGTTTTTTTTTGTTGCTTCGTGTGAAATGAAATACAGTTTTACATGCTTCAATATCGACACCATTTTGAAAATTGAGATTTTTTTCTGTGTGGTAGATAACACCATTGTCTCATAATGTATTTTTACCTATATGTATGTCCTTTGACTCAACCTAATATGCAGCGATCGATAACTTGCAAATCTACCTCAGTGTGGCTCAATCGAAGATTTCTTCGGGATTTTGAGCCCCTTGAGGTACACAAATAACTGGAGAGCCACGAATAGCATACAGTTGATTGGTAGAATCAAGAGATGTATCCGCAAATTTGACATGAAGGGCGTACAACGCTTCTGTTCCGACATCAAACGGGAGCTTCACTGAACAGACAATTACGGACCGTTTTCAAATGTTCCCTGTTTTTGTTTCAACAATGGACAATTTATCTTTAATTTCAATAAATCAGATAATCTTTTAGAATGTTTGTCTATTTTTGACAGCTTGAAAAAGAAATTCAAAATAAATTTAATGCCACCCGTGCGTTGAAATCAATGGCATATAATTATCTGTGGCAACGTTGTACATGAGCCGCTGAATGGCAGAAAATCCAGGAAATTGTAGATGAAACCTAGATGAAGGTATGCAGAAGATCTGGAGGAAGTCCATTGGAATAAGGAAATGCTTGAAAGTAGAGTTAAGCTCATCAACATATTGAAAAGAGCTACCAAATGTGGACTAATTTTACAAGGAAGGTTTAAGAAACGCAACAGTTGCATCTAGATGAAGTTTATAGAATGAACGACAACACAGGTAGATTTTGATAAATTCCATTGAAAATCTTGACGCAATTCAATGACAGAATTGTTAATACAGTGCTTTGAAAAACAAACCATAGTAACAATTAGGAAGAAGTATATTACAAAAGATGGAAGAAGATCTTAAAAATAGTTCTTTATAGGATAGGCTGTACAAAGATCTAAAGGAAATTTCTATAAAGCCTTGAGGAAGACTACACAATGTTTCGGATGAAGTTCACAGGAAGATCCAACGAGATCTCAAAGCTTTTAGAGCTATTCGGCAATTTATCATTAAAACTAGTTTACAACTCACAGAAAAATGTTCAAAAGAGATGGATTACACGTTCTACCAGAAAATAAGGGGATAAAAAAACAACAACCAACAAGAAATACTTCAGCAAAGGCTTAAGTCAAAGCTTGACGAATGCTTCTTTCTTTGAATAGTAAAATTTGTGGTGAGACCATTCCAATAGTAGAATAGTAAAATTCAAGCTTAATTCGAATTAAATTTTTAATAATAGCTCATAAACTAAGTGAGCTGAAATCAATATTCACTTTTTTAACATTTACTTTGATAAGCTCAATAAGAGGTTTGTTGTTCTGAACCACAAAAAGTTTTGAAAACTTACTTTTGAAAGTCAAAACCTTTTGACGGATATTGATGCCATTCTATAAGCGACATAGTGGGTCTTTTTGTGGATACACCATTCTCTCATAATTTGAATAATGAAATATTTCAACATGTTTTGCCTGCGTCCTTTTGTTTGCACATTTCTGAATGACATAGCATCAAAAAAGTGCTCAGTTTAGTGTTACCTATCAAAATGCGCGGTCTTACTCCGGAACAACGAAAAAGTATCGTGCACAAATGGTGCACTGTGAGCGGACTCTCCTTGAGAAAATTGGCCAAGGAAGAGGGTGTAAGCGTCGGAGCGGTACGATGTGCGATTCGAAAATATAGAGAACAGTGTACGTTTGAAGATGCACCGAAGAGTGGTCGGAAATCCGGTCCTGTTAGTCCGGATATTAATAAAAAAAAACAGGGATGCCTACAAGCGAAAACCAGTGACTTCCGCTCGGGATGTTGCGAAAAAACTAGGGACCTCGTCGAGTAACGTCATGCGTGCCAAAGAAAGACTTGGGCTAAAAACATACCGGAAGCAGAAACAATCCAAAAGGAACCCAAAACAGGCCGCGTCCGTGAAACCACGGGCCCGCAAACTCTGCGATTCGTTATTGTGTAGAAATTCTGGGTGTATAATAATGGACGATGTGAAACTAGATTACAAAACGCTTCCCGGATCACAATTCTATACTGTAAGCGAAGACAAAGACGTCTCCGAAACGGAGAAGGCATTTTTTACCGAAAAATTCGGTAAGAAGGTTGTGGTTTGGCAGGCAATATGCGAGTGTGGTAAAACATCTAGTCCGTACATCACAACGGAGACGATGAACACTTAGAAATACGTTAAGGAATGTCTCCAGAAGCGATTATTGCCGATGATCAGGCGGCACGAAGGTCAAGTAGTGTTTTGGCCTGATTTGGTGTCATGTCATAACGCAAAGGACATTATTATTAAATTATTAAAACTAAAAAATACATGACTTTTTTGTTAATTTGAAAGTGTGCTTATACTTTCTGGAACAGTCTATATGCCCCTAAAATTGGGTCTTCGGTTTTTTTTTTGTGAATTCATTTATAACATGTGGCTATATTCTATACATGTAGGATGCAATAATAGACATGTCGGCTCTATTAAGTCAAGTTTGGGTCATTTGAAAATTGTGACGATAATGTGTTAAGCTTAATCATTGTTGCCATGGTGACTAAAAAGATGAGGAAATCATAAATCTCACCCATTGTGGATTATCGCTGAATATATGACATATTTGGTACGTAGGCCGAATCAAGGAGCTAGGCTGTTCCTGTTCCACTACGTATTGAAATAATAACATCAAACATAGTAGGTGTCTAAGTACTCTCGTCAAACCGTATTAAGTTCCCATGCATCTAATTGCAAATTTATCACATCTTATCAATATTAATACCGAGCTCCGTAACGAATCATTTCGGTCTACAACCGCTAATAAATATTCATTAAACGCATAAAACATCGCGTAAATTTCGCCGGCATATTCTCCTCTATCCATAACCGAAAGAGTACCACCAATCTTTCAGCAATCCAATTCAATGCCACCTCCTTAAACAGACCACCATCATCTCGCCCGGCTCGTCATTCGTCCACACATTCGCAATTTATAAAATACCCTCCTGACAGCTTTTCACCGAGGTTGGTTGTTTGGCCGGCCAAAGCTAATTTACATGATAATAGCTCGTAAATCGTCACAAACATCGGTGCTTAAATTATAATCACCTGATGGAAAGCAAACCTGCGCTACATCTAACGACGGTCGACCTTCAGTGGCAACTTCAGCCAGCAGACCGACCCGGGCCGTGTTGGATCCATTTCCTCGGCTCTAACGTGATCGCGGTGATGCAATCGGGCCAATTGTCGGGCGGAACACAATGAACAAGGGGGGAAATAGATTCCAAGCATCATGTTAGATTACAAAACCGTATGTAATGATCTTTTTTTTTCTGCCATCGCCGTTGGTTGCCCGAATAAGGAAGACGGTAAGGATAGGATCATGGGCACATTAGCCAAGACCAAACCGTGGACGATGACGACGGAGGGAATAATCAAATGTCGATCAAGTGAAAGAGCGAACATTTCTCCGGGGCACACGAGACCAACACGACGTCAGGTCGAGGCCATTTCCGTTGTTCCGTAGTCGGCCGCAGCGGAGTGTCGATCGGTCGGTTGAATTCTAGACATTCCTTTCGCTCTCATTTGAATAGGATTGCAAAAGCGAGTTGAAATTTGAACACCGCTTTTCCCGACTCAGCAGATTCGGAAAGGTGCAGGCAGTATTTGCACTTACAGCAGATCTTGATGTAAATTATCGTTTCCGATTCGGTCCGGGGCTTCCATGTGGCAGGGTCCTAAGCTGTGCCTATCGGCAAGCGCGCCGCGCAGTTTACTGCAATTAGATTCACACGCCGCCGATGCCACAGAGTGAGAAGAAAAGTCAAAACGATTTCAAGTTGAGTGCAGCAAACAACCAGCGGCAGCCGATGAGTGGGAGACTCTATGCCTGGATCGGGCCGGGATTGGGGGAATGTTGTTGGAGGTGATTTTTATAATTATTACGTTTTAGGTCGTGTGTTGGCTGTCAAGATGCGGGGCGTATCGTAACAAGCGCAAAGCATTTCACTCGCGGGATGGATGGCCAGGGGGCTCAAGGGGCGGGAGGTTCACTTGGCAAGGTCTTACAGCAGACAACATGAACATGATCTAAGAGCACCTCGGATGAAATGGCTGATCTGTTGGTATTTACGGTAAAAGTTTTCCCTAAATATTATGAATTGCTTAATCATTTCATGAAGTTGGAAATTGGTTTGAATATTGATAGAGCAACACGGTCTGGGCTTTAACTTCGTTTTAATATATTGACCATGATGATATTTCACCGATTATGTATTGTATTGAAATTTATAACACATAAGATTCCAATACAATCGTTTTAATCGACTCAAACAACTGACCGTGGTATCAAATCACACCAACCTTCACACTTCTCCACCTTCAAAAATTGAACCCACGTTTGACACGCCTAACCCAGACCTAACTGCATTCTAAGTTGTGATTGACGTCCACTTCTCGCCTCTGCTAGTGCTGCGATTTCATCACACTAATCATAATTTCAGCCCAGTGCGCGTGCACAAACCAACCGTTGACTGGACCATATGCTTTGGCCTCCGAAGTTGACCACCCGATCTGGTCAAAGAACTCGTCTGTTTCAATCTTCATCACCCAACGCAGTTGTTGCAATCAACCTTCACCTGGCCGCTAGTAGAAGGTGGGTGGCTACTGTTTCCAGCAAGGTTTTACGAGCACCATTCCCAAAGTTGACCGTAAATTGGGTAATCTGATACCACCCGGACCGTATCAAATGTCATACCATTCTCAGAGTCGACGCGTTGTCGAAGACCCCGCAAAATAAAAAGATAATTGCCCAGCCGCTGGTAAACCAAATAACCATAAATCATTAAAAAATCGTCTCATCTGCAGAGAGCGCAGAAATTGATCTTGGCTCTTTCCGATTTATGCATTACACCTTCCTTGGACCATAAAGCTAATTTGCTTTCGAGAAAGGGGAGGGCGGATCTGGCTTATTAAAACCAAACCAAATGACCAAAATTGACCTTTATCGCATGTTTTGCTGGTCGTGGCCACTACTAGAGGGATGATGGTCAATTCTGTGCAAAATATCAATAAAAAAAATCGATATAATAATTATTTTAATACGTGCTTCTGCGAAAGGACTTTGCCCAGGTGGTAGAGGACGTGACTTTAAAGAAGAAGCGCACTATGGAAAATTTTTACAAATGGCAGAAGCGCCGTATTTATTTATATAAATATAATCTTTGAGTTTTTGTTTTCATGTTATTTAAAAATATTTTTTTTTTAAATAAAGTATGAAATAAACAAAAAAATAATAAATCAAGTCCCGAAAATTCGTCCCTTGAACACTATTTTGGACCAATCCATAGTTTCTGAGTAAATATTTTTAGCAGGTTGTAACCATAAAAAGCAGGAGCCTCATGGCATAGTCGGTAGACGCGTCGGTTTTTCATTCCGGAGATTGAAGGGTCGATTCCCAATACAGTCGACTGTGTTTCCTGGTGCGTGACATTCTTGTCACTGTCCTGGAGAATAAGTGTATCATTATGCGTGCTAAAGTGTGTTACAGGCCGGACTCGATTATCCGGAGTATCCATTTTTTTTCCACTCCGGAAAATCGAATCCTCCGGATCAAAAAAATCAAATCAGCAATCAAAGAAAGTTGAAATAATATAATTTTCTATGTTTTTATTATGCAGTAGCATCTTGACCAGTGAAAAAAAAATTATCCGCATAGAAAATAACCATTTCTATTATAATACAATTCAACCTTTAGCTACATTTTAGCAGCCATGGTAACTTAATACAACAAATTTTGTCATTGTTTATGAAATGTAATGAATGTCCAAAAACATTGCTTTCTACTGTTACAGTTTGTAGTATGTATGCTCCAAAAGCATATTGTTATGGTTCCTTAATCACATTGATTTGTTTTAAAACGTTACGCCTCGACGCCTCGTTACGCCCACACGTTATTGTGGAACGCTTTTCACACTGACACTTAGTTTGACAATCGTAGCAAACTGTGCAATTTTTTCTTGGCGCTGGGCAGTCGTGTTTCCGTCTGTGGTGTTCAGAAAATTCAATTCTAAAAAATGGTGAAAGTAGCAGTGAAAGGAAAGAGGAGCAGAATTGTTCTAACATTTGCTACAAAAGCAAATATTTTGCAAGATTTCGACAGAGGGTTAGCTATGATTGAAATAAGGCGGAAGTATAGCGTCGCTGAATTGACTGCATACGACCTTGAAAATAATAAGGCAAAAATCATGGAACAGATCGCACAGCGTCAACTTCGGATGGGTAAGCTTTAGAAATTTATGTCTGTACATGTTCTCATAGAAATTCATAATCCTCAGACAAACGGGAAACCTTCAAAAGGGCTAAGTATCCTCTTCTCGACGAAGCTCTGTACATTTGGTTTCTGCAGAAACGTGAATGTCATATCCCTGTTAGCCAGGATATGTTGACGGTTCAGGCAACGAAACTGTACGGAAAGTTGTACAATGATGAAAAATTCAAAGGGAGCCGTGGATACATCGTGAATTTCGTGAAACGACACAACATCAGGTTTCTGAAAATTACGGGAGAGAAACTTTCGAACAATGCTGCAACCGTTGATTCGTACATTGGACATTTTGCAACCATCGTTCGGCATTTATCTTCCAGCCAGATTTTCAACGCGGACGAGAGCGGGCTGTTTTTTAAATGCACCCCTTCGTCAACATTTGTCACAATGGACGAACCATCAGCTCCAGGAAGAAAGGGGAACAAGGAGCGTGTGACATTTATGCCTTGTTCAAATGCCGATGGTTCGTTCAAACTTCCGCTTATGATGATTGGAAAGTCAAAACGACCAAGAGCATTGAAGAACATCTATGAGCTGCCCGTATACTATGCTTCATAAAAAAAATGCCTGGATGACCCGGCAGTTGTTTAAGGAGTGGTTTTTCAAGGAGTTCGTTTCTAAAGTCACGGCATTTTTGGAAGGTGCTAAACTGCTGGTGAGGGCTGTCTTAGTGCTGGACAACTGTTCCGCACATTGCAGCGCCGATGAACTTAGAACTGCAGATGGAACAATCTCTACGATCTTCCTACCACCAAATACAACAGCCTTGTTGCAGCCAATAGACCAGAACGTCATCCAGATGGTCAAGTCCAACTAAAGGGCGATACGGTCAAAATTTGGTCAATATCAACTTGACGTATTTCTTTCAATTTTGCATTTAAAAAACCTGAACACCCCTCATTTTGAAGGTGTGTGTGTGTAGAATGTTGCTCCTATTTTGATTTTGGAATTCACTCTTCAGTTGTCAAAATGCCGTCCAAGCAAGAAGAGCAGCGTATCAAAATTTTGCTCGCGCATCGCGAAAATCCGAGCTACTCGCACGCAAAGTTGGCAAAATCGCTAAAAGTTGCCAAATCAACCGTTGCAAATGTAATTAAAGTGTTTGGGGAACGTTTGTCGACAGCCAGGAAGTCTGGATCGGGGGGAAATCGAAAACCGGAAGCCGCTGAGACGAAAAAGAGAGTTGCCGGTAGTTTCAAGCGAAACCCTAACCTATCTCTCCGAGATGCCGCAAATAAGCTGGGTGTATCGTCTACAACCGTGCATCGAGCCAAAAAACGAGCCGGACTATCGACTTACAAGAAGGTAGTGACTCCAAATCGCGATGATAAACAAAATACGACGGCCAAAGCGCGATCCCGGAGGCTGTACACGACGATGCTGACGAAGTTTGACTGCGTGGTAATGGACGACGAAACCTACGTCAAAGCCGACTACAAGCAGCTTCCGGGACAGGAGTTTTATACGGCAAAAGGAAGGGGAAAGGTAGCAGATATTTTCAAGCACACGAAACTGTCAAAGTTCGCAAAGAAATATCTGGTTTGGCAAGCCATCTGTACCTGTGGCTTGAAAAGCAGCATTTTCATAGCTTCCGGGACTGTCAACCAAGAAATTTACGTGAAAGAGTGTTTGAATAAACGTCTGCTGCTTTTCCTGAAGAAACACGGTTGTTCCGTACTGTTTTGGCCGGATTTGGCATCTTGCCATTACGGTAAAAAGGCCATGGAGTGGTACGCCGCCAACAACGTGCAGGTGGTTCCCAAGGACAAGAACCCTCCCAACACGCCAGAGCTCCGCCCAATTGAGAAATACTGGGCTATTGTCAAGCGGAACCTAAAGAAGACCAAAAAAACTGCTAAGGACGAGCAGCAGTTCAAGGCAAACTGGCTTTCTGCGGCGAAGAAGGTGGACTAGGTGGCTGTACAAAATCTGATGGCAGGGATCAAGCGTAAGGTCCGGCAATTCGGATTTGGAAAAGCGGAAGCCTAACTGAATATTTTTCCTGAATTTTATACTAATTGAACTTGAAAAAGAAATTTAATTTGATTTTTTAAATAAACGATTTCACCGATTTACACGCGTTTTCCCTTGACCAAATTTTGACCGTATCACCCTTTACTCCCCCCAAAAATACCCCCAAAACCACTGGGCCCAAAAACGGGATACTTCTTTTAAAAAAAAAAAAAAAAAAAAACCAGGGACCCCACCCTACACACCCCGCCCCCTATACCCAAGGATAAAAAAAAAAAGAGGAACATGCGCTCTCCCAAAAGCAACAGTGATGCCATAGCTGCAGCTCAACAGCGAAGCATTATTTATCGTTGAGCACTATAAGACAGCTCCGAAACATATTTTTTATTGCAAATGATAGTGCCAGATGATGGACAATATAATCATAAGCATAGATCAACGTCCAATGACTAGAAGAAACATGAAATGAATAGCGATTTCAGATTTTCTAAATATTTAATAAATTTAACTCAATGTTCAACATCACATTCTGGCAACAAGCCTAGTTGTGGGAGAGAGCGAACTTCTTCAGCAGGTCAGAAACTGATGGTTTCTAGATGATGTATTTTTAATCTTCAACATTACTGTAATAAATTGGTAATCAATCATGTTTCATACATCGAACCATTGGCCAAATAGATAAAGCTTAGGATCGTATCATTAAAAAGGAAATAATTTGGAAAATGTAGGAGTTATAGACCTATTTCCTAACAACTGATTAAAATAGTGACCCCTGATTAAGCCGTTCCCTACCCTATGAAATTTTTCTTTACGTTCCCCGACTTTCTACAAACATGAATTACGTTTCATGGAGCTTGATTGGGCTTCGCGCTGAAGAACACAAATTCTAATCGGAAAATGCCAATAAGTGCCGAGAATTTATCAAGTAAGTAGCTGTTTACAGTTCAAATGTGTTCTTATCGCGGATATAATTTTTAGAAGCGACAACGGATATAGCGGGTTTTATCGACGGCACAGAGTTCAGCTTGAGTGCATATGAGGTTAAATATGAGAATTCTCATATTTCCTCAACTCTTTCACATGCAGGTCCCACAGATTCCGAATTTAATTCGTTCGGCAGGTGCACCCATTCAAACCACATAAGACAGGATGGTTCGAACGGTCGATTCGTTTTTGACGTTTCGTTCGTCGAATCGTATCGCATGAATACCACACTGCTAGCATCTACTACGGACCCGAAAGGTAAGAACTTTCAATACAAACCAATCCATTTCTTAAGATTTGTTTTTCAAAACCTCCCCCGACAGAATTCTTCTATACCAGTGGCAATGGTGCTAGCTTATCATCAAGATCCTTCCGTGCAGTTCCGAGGAAAATTCATTCGTCTACAGATTCAGCATTTGTTTCTACCGAACAACGATTTCATGATCTCAGGCCTTTAGAATTGTCACGAATAGATGAATCGTTTGTATCATTTGCTGATGTTCTGTCATCGACGCCTATTCCTCAATATGGAGACCCAAGAAATTTACAATTATTGGATTTATCAATGTCTCGTATTGAAGAATCTCCTCTTTACTGCTCCATCTGTAACGAAGAAGTCGAACCTTTAAATTTGGTAGTTGGAACATCACAACCAAAAAGGTTTGGCCCCAAAGATCGAACGTGCCCTCGATTTCACCTGCCGCCGTAAAATATGTAAGTTTTGCCCTAATATTATCTCACTTCTAAGGTTAGTTATATTAATTTATCTAATTCTTACAGCTGAGCTTACAACACAATCACCACCCCCTGCGAGGGAACAATTTCATTAAATGTAACTAAGAATCCGGAATTCAAAGAGTACAATAAGAACAATGTTCATTCGATAGAATGAACTCCTACCTCTGATTTTCCTAGTAGTACCTAGACTCATCCAATTAGTAAAATGAACTGTTTTGGTATGGTAACACTGGGTCGTAATTCCTCGCCACTTGATTAATGTGACTGAAGTGCGTAGGAGTAATAACAAATAAGATGCCAGAATGTCAAAAGCTAACGGCGTATTTCCAGTGCTGGCAGTTTAACAGGCGAAAAACCCAAGGCGTAATAACACTCTATAAATAAACAGGGCGTATTTTGATTTCTATCAATTTTTAACTCAATAAAACATATTCCTGCATAAATTGTGTGAATAGGTTAAGCACTGCATTACTTTACAAAATGTGAGCATAATTTATTTATTGGAGCTTTCTATGGACAATAGGATTTGATTTTCGTTTTCCAATCTTCGCCTCCAGTTTTCTCGGTTTCGTGCTTTTGGAAAACCGCCCTTTTCAAATGTTAGTCTAGAAGTTACCTGGCAAATTTTACTAGTTTTATTAACCACGAATGTAATTACAAAGGTTCTGCGATGACAATGTAGCTAATGAGGATATCAACAAGATCACGTTGAAACACTTCCTACAACCTATATTTAGTCTTCCTACAATAATCAAGACTAAATATATTCAGCCCCATCCTATTCCTATAGCTACGTTCATGTTTCTTGAAATTATCATATTTTGAATGGAAATTAAATAAATATACTCATTGGAATTGATGAATTTGACATACACTACAGTAAATCGATTTTTACCATACGAAACAAGCCCTCTCCTTTTAGCTACGTCCAATAGTGTGAAAATAATCATGCTATATATTATTATACATACTCAATTATTTCAAATTTCTGCATTAAAACTAAAGAAAATCATAACAAAAATACTCCGGATAATCGAGTCTAAAACTCCGGATAATCGAACCCCGGATAATCAAGTTTCCAGATAATCGAGTCCGACCTGT
This sequence comes from Aedes koreicus, assembly GCA_024533555.2. Lineage (NCBI taxonomy): Eukaryota > Metazoa > Arthropoda > Insecta > Diptera > Culicidae > Aedes > Aedes koreicus. Next base: position 36,549 of record JAHHFK020000961.1, on the reverse strand, counting down.
ATTTGATGCTATAGAATTGAAAAAAGAGCCTTCAATGAAGAATTGTGAATGTGTTTCAAACAATACTAATTTGAACGACAGGCAGAGCCCCTTACCACGTAAAAGTCAAGAGGAAGAACCATAAAAACAGATAAACCCTGTAGAAACTAATTTAATTTAGGAATATGTTCAGTTCAAAATCATGTCTAATGGTTAATTTTATTCGTTCAACTGATAGAGGATTGTTCCTGTGCCTTTTCTACTTAATTGATAGTTAGCATTTCTGAACCCTTTCCTATTTAGTTTAGAGATACGCAGGTTTTGACAGAGAATAAGAGAGCAGATAGGGTAGATTTTTTTTGTGTTCTCCCATACGGCACCCTTAAAATTAACTTACCAAGTGCAGATCGCTCTTCCCCAAAAAAAAAAGATCTATCAGAATTACGGATCGACACCAAGAGATTTCCCGACGCACGGAACCAAGGATCAAGACACACACTTTTATAAAATGACACTTGATTTAAATTGGCCAAAGCAACTGTGAAAAATTAATGTTTACTCCTGTCGAAAATGAAGAAAAAGTGTTATTCGAATAACAAATAATTGCTTCAATTTAAGCTTTTTTTTAACTTGAACGATTTCCTATGAAACTACTCAGATTGTCAGGACTTTTTTATGTTAGCATGCAAAATGGACAAAATGGTATCAGATTTATATGCAATTTTTTCCACGTATAGAGTTTATGAGTTTATGAACAACAAACAATGTTCAAGAAATCTCTCAAGCAAATTCACTAGTACACTTATCCTAATTAAATCTAAGCTTCACTATAGCCGTGAAATTTCCTACATTTTGTATGTTTACATTTTTTATAACCGGGGGTGAGATTTGAACTCATGACTTTGGCGTGAGAGGTATGGATGATAACCACTAGCCGGGGTCGCCCCCATGGTGGGTTCTTATCACATCACATCACATCACATCACATCACATCCCATCAAAAACAATGTTCAAGACATCAGGGCTGCCAGTTTTCTCGGAAAACTTAGGCTGAAATGTTTCGATTTTCTTGGCATCATCTTTTCCAAAATATGGCAATGAAAGTATATGATACATTGGTATAATTGTTCTCCATTATTAATATCATACTTGGTAATTGTTCTTCATTATTAATATCTATTTTTTTTTTGTAAAATCTTTTATTGTGATTCGCTAACAGTCAAGTAAAATCTAAAGCTATTTACATCTAATGTGTTTGATGGGGTTTCCAATACGTAGCTAAAGAATTTTGCAAGTTGTTTAGCAACATTGTGTCTAGATTTTCTGCTTAAATTCCTGAGATTTGGGTAAACAAAGTCATCTGATTCATATCTAGCTAGACTAGGTTCCTGTCTTATGATTTCTCTTCGTTGAAAACGCCAGACTGGCCTGACCCGTTGACAACGAAAGAGTCTGTGCACTACTGTTTCCAATTGACGGGGATACGATTCACAGTTCGGATCATCAATGATGCTTCGGAGGAATAGTAGTTCTCTGTGCTTTATTTTTTTGTGCATCACCATGTACCATGCCGCCCGCTGATGACTTGTTAGGCCACTGGAGTGTAAATATCTAAAACCAGCATTCCAGTCTCGCGGCTTCGCGGATACAAATCCAGGATCCAGGAGACATGATATATTCCTCGAGATGATACTGCACTTTGCAATTGATCTGGTAGCTGTTCTATCTCATTAAACAGCATCAAAATGTGATAACACGTTGAAGGTATTGGGAAGTCACGATTTTCCAGGAGGCTTCGGAGGAAAGGAAGTTGGTCGAACAAAGACATCAGTCGATTTATGAGGAGTGCTCTCGATTTTCGTTCAATGCAGTGCAAATTGAGGCCTTTGTTTTTTTGGGAGAATGAGGCTGGAATAAGCAATTCTTTGAATTGGTTGTCCATGCCAAATAAACTTTCCGAATTCGGTTTTGATTTTGTTCGCGTATCCTGTCGTTATAGCAATGTTTGAGGCCATATACCAGAGTTTAGAGCTAATGTAGGTGTTGAGTAAGGTGACTTTTTGTAGTATGTTGAGTTCTCTTGGATTATGAAGCCACAGCCTTGTCCTGATACCCCGAATCACGTTTTCCCAGTCCTTTTTACGAGCCTGCTTGATGTCTGCTCCGTACACTACACCCAGGATGCTAAGGAAGTCTTCTATGTTAAGCCACTCAGTCTGATCTGTAAGATTAATATTACCGATCATTATCGCTGCTGTTTTTTGTTTGTTTAACACTGCTCCGGAATCCGCACCGAACTCGACAATTAATTCAGCTACCCGGACCAGGCTCTCTTCATTATGCAGGAACATCGATATGTCGTCTGCGCATGTGTTGATGACAGCTTCTGGAAGGTTTCTACTGATACTGTCGAGAAGCGGCTGAAGGTAGATCACAAATAAATGCATTGATAAGGGATCCCCCTGACATACAGAACGCTGAATCCTAAACTCTGGTGTCAGTCAACCATTGATCAGTATTTTAGAGAAAGACTGATTCCATATGGACGCCAAGAGATTTAGATTTAGAACGCCAACAAAGTTAGAGTTGAAATTCATTTTCCTCATGGATTCGGCAAGAAACTGATGATTTACCCTATCGAAGGCATGATCGAGGTCGAACGATACCAACAGAGAATTTCTACGTCGATGTTCCAAATTGGAGACCTCATCCAGTATTCGACCGGTGGCTTCATATATGGTTCTGCTACCATTCGAACATTTCTGATGTTCCGAAAGGACTAACGGCAGCAGATCGTGCATTCACTTTTTGAGTACTCTAGCAAGAAGCTTGTAGTCATAATTAAGGAGCGAGATTGGTCTATAGCTCTTGACAGATCGGTCTCGGCCTTTCTTTTTAACGAGCACAATGATGCCATTATAGTAGTCTTGACTTGCTTGGCCTGCCATAGCATCATTGATGATGAAGGTGAGCTCGTTACTCTCCAGGTTTTCTGAAAAAATTCTTTGGGCAATCCATCAGATCCAGGTGACTTTCAGCTGGAGCTTGTTTTTATAGCTAACTGGTTCTCGTCTGTCGTTATTGGTTCTATAATAGCGTTGTTGAACTCGTTTGTAAGAGGAATAGTTTTAGATGGGAGGAAGTTCCTTCTACCAATCCGTACAGCTGTTCAAAGTACGAATGAGTAATTCTACTAATTTCATTTGGATCCGAAACATCATTTCCCTCGTCGACTTGCAAAGCGGCTATTGTTGCTTTAGACCTTTTACCATGCAGCTGACCCACATGGAAGAGTGTAATAGATTCTCCGGCTATAAAAGTTTCGTTTATCTGCCGGAAATTACTGGAAAACACTCGTTGGTGACGTAGCATTTGAGCCTTTATTCTATTGATTGTTGATTGTTGGCCAGGATTTCCGTAGAGATTGTGGTAGGCCTCATTCAGAAAACCTTGGTATAACTCCACTGTGTCCCTGAAATTCCGATGAATGATTGATGTGCGCCATTTTAGGAAAGAGATGGTCTTAGGTTTCGCAAATCTAATCCACCATTCAATTCAAGATTGGTAATTTTGTCGAGATCTTTTCTAGTATATCCATTTTCGAGAAAACTCGTTCAGAAATTCCGGATCGTTCAAGGTGTGTGGTTGAAGTCTCCATATACCTTTACCAGCAGGTGTCCCAAGGTCCGATAGAGCTATGCAAACTATGTTAGCCTTGTGGTCCGTGAAGGAAGTGGAAGAAAAGTGCGCTGCCTTTAGCCCATTTCTCGTAGTTGTAGATATCAGAATGCGATCCAAGCGAGAGGCTGTGTTTGATCGTATATACGAAAATTGAACCGTATTACCATGCAGTACTTCCCAAGAATCTACTGGATGTGCAGCACCCATAAGCCGTTTGCACTTAGGACTAATACTCGATGACCCTGTAGCATCTTTAGCAGAAACCACTGAATTGAAATCACCACCTAGTATTAATTGATTTGCTGCATGCTGCAGATAATGAGCGACAGACGAATTAAAGAAGTCTTCCCTTGCATTTCTTTGCGAAGCTCCGGAGGGAGCGTAGATGTTGATGAACGTAACCCCACTCACTCGAACTGATATGATTCTACAATCCAGACTAGAGTATAAAACCATCGACTCTGCCTAATATGCAGCGGTGGTTTACATGTTTAATGATAGTTTTTGAATTTATTGAGCTAGAAACGATGTTCAAGTAGCAAAACTTTAGCTTTGATAAGCTCAGTGAGACATTTGCTGTTCTGAACAAATTATTTTCTATATACCAAAAATTTCTTGAAGGTCTATAAGCACCATATTGGGTCGATCCATGAATGCGATTTCATCTCATCATTTAGGATTATTATAAGCAATAATCTTCGTAAAAAAAAAATTGAGCCATATTCGTATTCTTACAACATAGATGTTATACTACTTCGGGTTTTGTTTGGATCAGCCATTTAAATAAAAAATATATTCACAAACTAGTGATATATTTCCATTAAATTTTTTAGAAAAAAAAAAACATTTTACTATGTAATGAATAAATGAGGTCATAGTTGGGAACATAGAACAAAATGTGTCTTTTAAATTGAGTCTATGGTATTCTTGTGAAATCATGGTTTATGTGCCCGAGAACGAAAGAATTACTTGATAACTGGCCTTGGTATTTAAGAGCTCAGATTAAGAGGTAAAATACCTGAGGATAATACAATAAAATTGTTCCCACAATGTTATGCGAATACCAAATTGAGGTAAGACAATACCAAAATAGTACCTCTCAGGTATTCCCAGGTATCCGAAATAACAAGTTTTGTTATTCGAGAGGTATTTTGCTTGCAATTCTTAGGTATTTTGCTTAGGTATTTTACCTCTTAATCTGAGCTCTTTAATACCAAGGCCAGCTATCAAGATCAAAATTAGGTATTCATATGTTGTTGTCTCCTGCTCGGGTAGCGCTTATTGCTTAGGCTTGTCCACTCGTCAAAAGTGAGACTAACCAGTTCACCGCTATCGATACGCTTCACTATTTCATCCCGCGTTTGCTGCTGAGCGTATCCATAGTATTCGGCGACCAGCTTCATGACGGATGTATTCGACGTTGGCAGAGAATATCCACGATCTGCGATCGATTGTCTGATGAACTTGCTGTTGGTGATTGCATTGATCGAAAATCCGTCCTCTACTGCCAGCCGAGCTACAATTTCCGCCAGTGACTGACGTTTAACGAACTTAAGCATCGATACTTGTTTCACTGGGACATTCGATGTGGATGATTAGACTTTCGCAGCAGACTCACTAGGATTTGTGGGGAGTTTGGAATCCATGTCGTGTATGTTCTTCATGTGCCGGAGCAAGCCACTCGTCAAAGAGCCCTCAAAATTTGCTCGCACTTCCGACATCGTGCTTTTTCTTTGTCATCCGCAATTCTATCGAAGTGTTTCCAAATTTCAGCCATGCCTTTAAAATAATTGGATTTAAGGCTACATTAGCACAAATTTTGTATTACTACTTACTTTGAAGTAACGGCAATCCGAAATTATTCAATGAACACAGAAGCAGTAATCAGCGAATGAAAACAATGTTTTGAATGGAAATGACAGCTTGCGTCGTATAAGCGCGCGCGTGTGTGTGTGTGTTAAATGTGTAGGCAAAAATGCGAATACCTACTGAACCAATACAAAAGGAATGATACATTTTCATGAATGATGTATAACATCGATGTAGGTACAGTAAATATTTATGTTGGCGTTGTATGGGTTATATTGAATGCGCGCAAACGGTACACTGAAATTTATTGGGAAGTATCAAAGCGAAAAAATATGTAAGAAATGTGTAACCCGGGAATCCCGGGATTTTCGGGACGGTGAAAAATCTTATCCTCTGATTCGGGAAATCTCTAATTTTTCAAGATCCCGGGATGGATGATTTTTTGTCCCGGGATTTAAATTTATAAAATTAATAATGTTTAATTAAATCAGCCGATTATTTTCTTGGAATAGGTGATATAAAGGAAATTCGAAAGACTTCGAACTCGAAAAAAAATTCTGTAGACTCGGCAAGTCTGATTTATAAAATATTGATATCTGTTTATACATCTATATAATCTAGTTCTGCAAAATTAATTAAAATTTTACAATATTCAGCCATATTTTTTGCGATAGTAAAAATAATCCACTTGTTAATCCTGTTCCAGAATATATATGAGACATATGCTCAACTCTCGGATATGCCCTTTATTTGTGGTGGACGCAATCTGAATGTTCTCGCGCGCTGTTGGCTGGAGCACTGCTTCATGGTTACTTGCTTCATTTCGTTATCACTCAGTTCACGGGTTAGAACAAATGTTTTAACTTGAATCATAACTGTTTTCATTGCGCCATACCTACTACAATGTTGCGCTTCACGCTTTTATTAACAAACTCACCTTCCCTTTCGACGACTGTGGTTAGACTCTTCCGGAAACTGCCGCATGCACTGACCGATTGCTCTATTGTTTAGACATGACTGATATTACTGTTGGAACACCATGAAAACAGGTAGCAGTAGTTTAGCGGAGAACGTCTAACGTAACGTGAAACAAAAGTAGACGGCAACCTGCAGACCCTTCGCATACTGTGAGGCTGGCAAGGTGCATCCATTCACCAAATAGTATGGATGCTTATTCTGTATACATCAGAGGCCACCCCGGCCTTTGTCTGATTGGTAAGGTAAGTTAATCGAAGGACAGTCTACAACGGATAAAATATTCACTTAGCGGCAGATCCTCCGAAAGTGCCGTGAACACAGAGTCCCTACGCATAATCTTTTTATCGACTTCAAAGCCACATGTGGAACAGTTAACCGAAAAAATCAATGGTAGATCATGAAGATAACCTGCTTAATCATGGCTACGATGGACGGTACCCAGTGTTGTAAGACAATATCAGGTGAATTATTGGGTTCATTCAAATTTCCTAGGGGGCTTCGTCAAGGTGATGAAAGCACACCAAACTAAACCGTGATGAAGCAAAGATTGGGTTGAAGATAAATACTTCCAAAAAGAAGTTCATGCAGCAGGCGGAAGGTGTAGCGATCGACGAAGATGAGTTCGAGGTAGTTGACGAATTTGTCTATCTCGGCTCACACACGGCAGACAATGACAATAGCCGTGAGATCCAGAGGCGTATTATCAGTTGAAATCGTTTCTAATACGGGCTCGACAAGCAACTGCGGTAAAACAGATTTAGCTCCCGTACGAAGTGTATCCTGTAAAAAAAAGCTAATAAGACCGGTTGTTCTCTACAGGTATTAAACGTGGACAATGTTTGGGGAGGACATGGGAGCGCCGGGTGTTAAGAACCATAATTGACGGCAGAAGAACGGAATTTGGAGGTGGAGGATGAACCGTGAGTTCACGCAACTCGCTGGCGAGCTCAGTATTTGTAAGGTGGTCAAATCTGGACGCAAACGCTAGGCAGGACATGTTGCGAGAATGCCGGAAATATGAGATGCCCATGGGATTTGAGAGAAGCAGCCATGAAAAGAGGAGAGCGTTGGAGGGATATTGTGTTTCAGGTAATGTTATAAATGATGTTATGCCAAGAACATAAACAAGAAGAAGAATTTCTGGACAAAGCATATATGTATAGAATACAAAATTCTCGGTTTAATTGAGATGTGAATTTGATTTCAGTATTCGTTGTATGGAAAATAAAAGCAAATCAAAGCAAAGTTTGTACAGAATTGGTCTGACAGAATTTCGAAAATTGGAGATGATTAAATTTATCCAACTGTAACGATCATATTGCCACTCTTCGCATTAATTTATATCTGACTCAGATGGCATGCTGTCTCGAACAACCACTGCTAAAAAAAAGGTTATAAATAAGCGTATCGGTTCACTTTTCAGCCAGAACAAGGTTCAAACATAGTCGAATTTATCTTCCCCCGTTCCTCCTTCCATGTTGTCACCAAGTGCTGGCATTTGTATTGACTTAACAAGACTACTTTGGCGTGTCACAAGGACGTTAAAAGATCAGCACTGCATCCGGTGTGGCTGACAAGAGCCAATCAATGCAGGATGCGCTACTTACTCATAATTATTCTGCCTCATTGAACGGTTCGGAAAGTCATCACATGGTTCGTAAAATCGCTTTCTTTACCTTGCCTAATAAGGAAACGTACGTCCATGACGTTTTATGCCAACATTTTGCGCCTATCCGATCATCATACGCTTTCATAACTACCGCGAACAGATCGTGAACATAATTCAGTGCAGTTCAACCTCCTCTGTTCTCCACCGAAACAAAACAAAAAAAATCCACTCGCTCATGAATATCGAATGATCAGTGATTCGCACACTTCCCATTAATTATTACACACGAAGCGACGGTGCGAATTGTACTTATTGTCCCCTGACCCAACGGATTCGGCCAGGCTCTCGCGGGCTCCAGCGGTCACGTTTCTGCCTTTTTTTATGGACTGATCACTTAATTCGATACATGGTCCCATAAATATTATGCTCATACCACGCATCGATCGACTAGGTGCGAAAATGGGCACCCCCAATTATGCACCGCACTCTCAAAGCGGCGATCGATGCACCGTCCGGCGGCGAACAACGTACAATTATGAGCTAATGTACGATCTGTGGGGTGGCTTCGGCGAAAAATTTTCGGGTGAAGGACGGACCGTTTTTTTTTTTTTCGATTCGAGATGAAAGTCACGCTGCTCGAAATTGGCCTAGTTCAAAGGCGGAAATTTGCTGGATTGCATATTGCAGGTAATCAACTGTGGTAAATGCTTCGAATTCATAAATGTTTAATGCGAAAATGTAAATGTTTTGACTAAATGAGGTCCAATTTTGACAATCTGGCGGCATTTTGGAAGGAGGTTAACTGGCTTGGGTGACAGTTGGAGCGATAAACGGAGCACATAAGTGATGAAATTAACGGCCAATTTTTAAGCTGATTAAAGGGAATTGGATTTCGATTGTGACGGTGGCATACTTTCGAGTTTTTTTTACGATCGGTGTCATTCGTGTGTCAATAAAGCATAAACATATGCGAATGAGTCAATAACAAAGAAACACTTTCAGGGGCCTTTTATGTACGTACCGAACTGGAAGGTCAGTTATTCAATTCTGTTTGGGTTGTCGACACAACACGTGCGTCCTATGCTACCCACACGATCTATGATCGCTTTGCATAAATAAACGGTTGTCAAGCGTTCAATCGACTTCAAATCACACTTGCCACGCTCTTGAAAGATTGTTTTTGTTTGTTCCATAAACTGTTCAGTAACACCTCTTGCGTGAATCGGGTCACGAGAGGATTAACATCTGCCTAAATATAGCTCTTTTTGAACCAAGTTCTCCCAACTCGACAAACACCAGCAGAAGAGGCAAACAGGAAGCAGCAGCTTAACTGACAAATGAATAATCGTTTGGCAGAGATTATGTAGAACTCTTCATTTAGCTGTCATAATGGCTTTGAGTAATTTGACCTCGTGAATGACCGACATCAATTAACGGCAGGAATGGCGATATTCAAAAAACGATTTTCAAGGTAAAGTCAATCTTTGATGATAGTCTAAACAAGATTTGAAAGATAGCTGACTAAATAATATTGAGATTCTAAGCAAACAGTTTCTTCCGTCATGCATGTATATCGAGGCAGACTTTGTATGGATCAGCAGTCAACTTTGAAACAACGGATCAATGGATGACCTAGACATCAGGAATGCGCATATGTTTGGAAACATTTATTTATTTTTTCGTTACCATTACATATAACTTAAGTAAGTATTCATAACCCTAGTAAAAACTTATTGCTAGGTACTTGAATTCAACTAAATTAAGTCACAATCAAGTTACTGCAACCAATTATGTCAGTTTTGTGGGAAGAATTAATCACTGGCCTTGTTACCAATCTGCTTTGAAAAATGTAATCCATTCAAATGAGTAGTCTTTTTCTAAGTGCTGCTCTATATTTTAAAATTGATCTTATTTTTTATTTTCGATTGCTGTTTTGATTTGTGCGCCTGAACATTGATAATGGTTTGATAACCATTTCAAAATGATCACAGGTTGATTTTTGTACTTTCCCTTGGCATGACTACATTTTTCAACTGTATTTATAAGTAGTGACCATATTAAATGATCTTCCTTCCCGACAATATTTTTTCCATACAAGCGACAGTCCTATGGTTATTGGTAAACTCAACATACAGTCACCGCCAAAATAAAGTGCCCACTTTTTTCATGAACACGCTTCATATCTGAAGTCATTGAAAGACTCATTATATCGTATTCATATATTTTTCTCAAGCATGATAATATTATTATTTTAAAGATGCATGTGTATTTTTGCAATGGATAATACACATTTCTGCAAAATTATTTTTTGAACCATACGTGGTGTAAATTTGGTGTGTCATAATAAAGTGCCCATTTGAAAATATATTATGTGTTTGTAATTTTTACATCTAAACGCCCCTCGTATTCAATTTTTTTTTTGGCGTTTCCAAGTGTTTGTTGATCTTTATACGGATTTCAGTTGTCAGAAAGATTCAGTGCGAGTTATCTAAATAACCATGGATAATATGGTGGCAAGCAAAACTATTGCCTTGCAGATCCAAAAATGTGTTATTCGTGACATCGAGAAAAGTGAATCGCATCGCAAGATTGGTGAAAATTATGGATACAGCAAAGCAACGGTTACCAAACTTTTCGCAAAGTAGAAAACCTATGGTTCAGTAGCTGATCGCCCAGGAAGGGGAAGGAAACGTAGAACAGATTCCCGAACAGATGCGAGAATCATTAGAGAAATTAAGAAAAATCCGAAGGTTACCCTCAGGGAGATCAAGGAAGTGATTCAACAACCGATCTCGGACAGTACTCTACGCAGAAGGATCGCTGAACACGGTATGGAGAGCAGGTTTTGTAAGAAGTTGCCTTTTATTAGCAAAGTCAACGAAGCGAAACGACTCAAATTTGCTCGGGAACATGCTGATAAACCTTTAGAATATTGGAAGGCTGTTTTGTGGACTGATGAGTCCAAATTCGAGTTATTCAACAGCAAAAAACGAGCTCGTGTATGGCGTAGACCTGGAGAGGCGCTTCATGATCGACATATCCAGGGCACAGTTAAGCATGGTGGAGGGAACGTGATGGTGTGGGGGTGTTTTTCTTGGCCGGGTGTTGGTGCTTTCGTAAAAATCGATGGTATAATGACAGCATTTACATCGATATTTTGCGTGAGAATTTGGAGGTTTTGTTGGTTAAAACTGGGCTGGAAAACAAATGTGTGTTCCAGCAAGATAATGACCCAAAACATACCGCGAAGAAGTCAAAGGCATTTTTCCGTTCCTGCCGTATTAAACCTATGGAATGGCCCCCACAGAGTCCAGATCTGAACCCAATAGAGAATCTGTGGGCCATCTTGGATTCACGAGTTGATAAGACAGGAGTTACCAACAAACATAACTATTTTCCAGCTCTTGAGAACGCCTGGGAAGATCTTGACCCACAACACCTGAAGAATCTGGTGGTGAGTATGCCGAAACGTTTGGAAAAACTGTTGAAGGCCAGGGGAGGACACATTAACTACTGATCACCCAACAGACTGGATCTACAACTTGTTTTTTTTTAAAAAAAATAAGAAGTGGACACTTTATTTTGACGTGCATAATTTCTACTATAGTTTGATCTTTCCTGAAGAAAAAAATGAATTTGCAGGACAAGTGTTTTTTTATGAACCAGATAAGAAAAGAACATAATAAATATGCCATCAAAACAACAAAACTAAGAATCTTTCACTTATTTTACAGTTTGCTGCACAAAAAGGAGAAACTGGAGTAGGTGGGAACTTTTTTCTGGCGGTGACTGTATCATTTGATAAAAATATCAATTGAAGAAGCTCAACAACTCTTATTTAGAATGAATACGTGCATTAGTCCATTTACAAAAATATCATTGTCTATTGCGCATTATTGAATATTCATTGCTCATTTTACCTCTTCCATATGATTTTTTTTAATTTGTCCTAAAACACATCACAACTTTTTCTGGCTCATTCCAAATTTTTTACCTACATTTATTTTCTGCTCTCTGGAACGCATTCAGTCTTCAAATGGTGTTTTTGATTATTTCATGGGAAAGTTTTTACGATATCAAATTATTTTTGAATTTAAAGATGGGTAACTGTATCTACTACATAGGACATTTGATTTTTTTTTATTGTCGTTATTCAATTACTTATTGCTAATTTTACCATTTTTATAGGTAAATCCAACAAAATTCCAAGACATATGCGAGTAGTTTAGTGCTCAAATTATGTCATTTGGCGGAAATCAAGCCATATTTATTTGCACATATACTAATAGCTGTTGCTTTATTTGACAGATTTACCAGCCACAATTAGATTATCCGAAGATGTTTTCTTATCTATTATTGCTCATTCCTGAATTTTTAATGCTGATCACACATTATTTGTTGGCACAGGCCTAAATGATTTAGTGGCATTCTGCCCTTTTTTGGTGCTTTTTCTGAATTACTAAGTGCAGGTAAATATTTTAGTCATTTGCAATTAGATCTATTGATTCAAGATGAATGTAGAAGCATCAATATCAATAAAACAATCGCTGCCCTAGTGGTCTGATAAAATCCAATGTTCCACTCATCAGGCAGCGTTGAACATGTGAATTTTATGCATAATCAAAAATATTATATTAACAATATATGTCACATCACATTTTTTCAGGCGACCCTCTTTTAGCGCTTGTGGCGCCATAAGTGAGAAGCGTGGTAACTATTAAATGCCCACGCTCAAACTAAGCTATCCAAAAGTACTCAACAGACAAATTGAAACGAATCACAAATTGTTAAACTCGCCCCAAATTCGACTTGTTGCCAGCTGCGAATGTCATAACAAAAGTAACTATGGTTTGCTGCAACTTGAGCAGAATAGGAAAAAGATCGTCTGCTGGAAAGAAAGTGAGATTTACGGTTTGCAATTATTATTATTGATTACCATAGAGTGATTTTCAAATAATACGAAGTAGAGATACATTGATCCAATTAGATAAAATTTTGGCTTGAAAATGATCCTCAATTCAGGCACTGAAAAAAAACCACTATATATTGTTGATCTTAGTTGGAAATAAATACGTTCGCAAAATTTCACTGTTGGCAAATGGTGGGACAAAAACATATCGAGCTATTCTTTTGTTGCTAGTTTTTCACGGTTTTTGAGGAAAAATTGATTCCTTGGCCCTAACCATACTTAACTGCTATGTGGCGTTTAAATGGGACAACTGAGTGGAAGCAAGTGAGAAGATTCAACTGGCCTGCCAAAAGTTGAACATGTTTAACTTTTTTTTTTCAACCAAGTTGACAAAAAACTGCTTAATATGACAAAAGTAGATTTGTGATCATTGTAAATCTTGAATAATTTGACTTAGTTTATATCGATTAATAAACAGCAGCGCAATATATCGAACACACGGTTTGTTCACTCTGTATCAACCGTTTCTGTGATTGATTTTATTGATCCATTATCGTGAATATCAACACAAGGCCTTTTCAAGTTATACAATGGAAGACCCTGACAATTAAGCAAAACGAAAACATAAGGTGAGCAAAGTGAGTGAAAAGAAAGTAAGAAAGTAAGCCGGAGTGGGACTGCCAACCGTCAGCCCCATGGAAAGATCCCGAGGTTCATTAGAAGCACCCCAGGTATATCCGCTCGCGATTTGAGTAAAGATTGAACTCGAAAAAAAAGCAACACTTTCTTATTAGTTTAAATTTTAGTACAAGTTGATGAAATTTTAGGTAAAACTATTTAAAGTGTAATGCAAAATTTCTTTACAATCTGTCAAGTGGTTATCACGATGACTTACAAGTATCGACCGACCCTGTGAACGCCAGTATAAACAGCCAGTGTGAACCCTGTGAACAGCCAGTGTGGTGAAATCGAGGCTGTTGACAAATTCGGGTATCTGGGCTTAATGGTGACGTGATTAAATTGCAGTGATTTGAGTAACACCTGATCACTGGTGAAACTCAAACAGATAATCCACAGTGATCACCATCATAAGAGGTAAACAATCAATGGCAAATATAACGCCAACTTGTTGGGTCGGTTAAGAGAGGCTTTGAAAAAAAAAAACAAAAAAAAAAAACTACCGCATTTCAACTAGCCATTCATAAGTATCAAGCAATGTACTTCTAATGGCGCTCTTATCGTTTCTGAAACAGGCAATCTAGGACAATACATTGTCGTCCATTAAAAAGTACAAGTTTACTTTCATTCGCATTAGTTGTATGAATCATTTCTACAGGAATTCCGAAATATGTTGGTGCATGATGTTGTGATTTAAAAATCCTCTTAACACGTAGTATTTCATATATATCGTCTTTACACTCCTGTTCATTTGTGTGAAACCATTTTTTATCATTGCTGCTAGTTCATGAAAACATGTCTCATACATTTATTATATATGAACGAGAAAAGGTGTTTTGAATAGTGGAAAAAAGCTTTTCAACAACGAACAAAAAGAAAAAAACATCTCTCAGTTTTCGACAGGGTTTCAAATGTATGTAACTCTGGCAATTATTTACCGATTTCAATTCTTTTGGGACCGATAAATTTAGAAACATTATTGGCAATGTCCGTTTGAATTAATCTGGTTCCTGGAGATCCAGGGCTGTGGAATAACAAATTAATTCCTGGGAATGCATGTCATAATCAGTGGAATAACTCCTACAAACTATTTCTATTCCATTGTGGGTCATATGCCGACTTATCTCCAGAACGGTCATTCTGTAACAGGTTCACGTGGGGCCTTGAGTGACCATGAACATGTATGGAAGGAAACTCTGGCAATGTGGTTATCAAAATTCATTAAATTTCCCAGAAAGTTTTTGTGGCCATCTTATGATTTATTCTCATTCCAAAACAGTTTCCTGTGGGGCCTCGTGTGGCCATGAACATGCTTAGAAATAAACCCTGGCAGTATGGGTATCAAAATTCATGTAATTATTTTAGGAGGCTATTTCTCGAAATTTTTTGTCTATCTGATATATTGTCCTCGGAACGGCCATTCCGGAACAGGGGCCTGGAGTGGCCATAAAAGTGTTAAGATAAATACCCTTGCAATATAGGTATAGGTAAATCGATGAAACGAATCAAGAGAGTCGTTTTCCACCAATTCGTGACCATCTGATGATTTGTATCTGAATCGGCTATTCCGGAGAAAGTTCCAGTTGCCATTTTCATTTTCAAATAGTAACCCTTGCGTTAAGATATACACATTTTTTTTAAGTTTCCCGAGGTGGCTGAAATGGTTATTTCGGATCAGGGATTAGGGCTTTAAGGCTATCTGAATGTCAATTTCGGAATGGAATGTCAATTTCGGAACAGCTTTGCGTGCAGTGTTGAGTGACCATGTTCATTATTAGATTGAAACCCCTTCAATATGGTTATCAAGATGCACGAGATGGCCACCCTGGAATATCATAAATGCATAAAAACGTATCTGGAAGTAAGCATCGATATCACCTCAGAATGTTCTTTTTTGGCATTCTGGAATCCTCCATGAATTCATATTCGTGCAGAAACCACAGCGAGGACGAAAGAGTGTCTTTGATAGTCCGCGCAGTGAGGGTAATTCCGAGAGTCGAAGTGAAGCTTGTCTTTTGGTTAAGTGAGAAGAGTCATCTGAAGTGACATGGCTCTCCATTTGATTTACCCAGGAGGGTCACGTCACTGCAAGTGACTTTTCTCACTTCACCAAGTGACAAACGTCACTTCGACTCTCGGAATAACCCACAGTATGTGTCCTTCATATTGTTTTGATTTCACAGGAGAGAGTTGTAAAGGGTGATACGGTCAAAATTTGGTCAAGGGAAAACGCGTGTAAATCGGTGAAATCGTTTATTTAAAAAATCAAATTAAATTTCCTTTTCAAGTTCAATTAGTATAAAATTCAGGAAAAATATTCAGTTAGGCTTCCGCTTTTCCAAATCCGAATTGCTGGGCCTTACGCTTGACCCCTGCCATCAGATTTTGTACAGCCACCTTGTCCACCTTCTTCGCCGCAGAAAGCCAGTTTGCCTTGAACTGCTGCTCGTCCTTAACAGTTTTTTTGGTCTTCTTTAGGTTCCGCTTGACAATAGCCCAGTATTTCTCAATTGGGCGGAGCTCTGGCGTGTTGGGAGGGTTCTTGTCCTTGGGAACCACCTGCACGTTGTTGGCGGCGTACCACTCCATGGCCTTTTTACCGTAATGGCAAGATGCCAAATCCGGCCAAAACAGTACGGAACAACCTTGTTTCTTCAGGAAAGGCAGCAGACGTTTATTCAAACTCTCTTTCGCGTAAATTTCTTGGTTGACAGTCCCGGAAGCTATGAAAATGCTGCTTTTCAAGCCACAGGTACAGATGGCTTGCCAAACCAGATATTTCTTTGCGAACTTTGACAGTTTCGTGTGCTTGAAAATATCTGCTACCTTTCCCCTTCCTTTTGCCGTATAAAACTCCTGTCCCGGAAGCTGCTTGTAGTCGGCTTTGACGTAGGTTTCGTCGTCCATTACCACGCAGTCAAACTTCGTCAGCATCGTCGTGTACAGCCTCGGGGATCGCGCTTTGGCCGTCGTTTTTTGTTTATCATCGCGATTTGGAGTCACTACCTTCTTGTAAGTCGATAGTCCGGCTCGTTTTTTGGCTCGATGCACGGTTGTAGACGATACACCCAGCTTATTTGCGGCATCTCGGAGAGATAGGTTAGGGTTTCGCTTGAAACTGGGAGTTCTCTTTGTCGTCTCAGCGGCTTCCGGTTTTCGATTTCCCCCCGATCCAGACTTCCTGGCTGTCGACAAACGTTTCCCAAACACTTTAATTACATTTGTAACGGTTGATTTGGCAACTTTTAGCGATTTTGCCAACTTTGCGTGCGAGTAGCGATTTTCGCGATGCGCGAGCAAAATTTTGATACGCTGCTCTTCTTGCTTGGACGGCATTTTGACAACTGAAGAGTGAATTCCAAAATCAAAATAGGAGCAACATTCCACACACCCACACCTTCAAAATGAGGGGTGTTCAGGTTTTTTAAATGCAAAATTGAAAGAAATACGTCAAGTTGATATTGACCAAATTTTGACCGTATCGCCCTTTAAATTGTACGCTCCTCCGAGAACTATTGACTCCCAGACAATAGTTGATGGCAGCTGGCGAAGAGAGGCCGGGGAGGTCCTGAGCCAAATTAAACCGAAAGCGCCAAGAGGCTCCAAAAAATTCGAAAGGAATCCACAGAATACTTGTGTAATCAAGGGCTAGTTTCATGGCATGTTGTTGCACTAATGGATTTATTTTGTTTCACAATGACCATTTTAATCTTTAATAAATTAATTTGAGAACTCAGCTATTTAAAAACAGACAATTATAATGAATCCGAATAAATATTTGTGTTCATATATCAAAAGAAGAGAACGAGTATCAAGTTGTTCTGTGTGTTAACGGCAGATTAATTTCCAGAGGCTTAACGTACTACAGGTTGAACTCCATTAAGGGCACATCGAAAGATTCGAGTATGTGTTGTGTTGTGTTTATCTATTAATTAATTAATTCAACAAATTTGTTAATTGATTTTTATAATTAATTTTCCTGGTCCATTTTTGCTCTAAAAAACCCCAAAAAACAAAAAAAAAAAAAAAAAAAAAACAACCACAACAAAAAAAATAAAACAAACAAAAAAAAAAAATCTCCCCCTGGAGGATAATATAGTACACAGCCCACAAATAAAAAAAAACCCCCCACTGCGTCATATACCAAACCCAAAACCACCACCTCCCACCACAAAACAATAACCAACCACAACAAAGAAGAAGTGATCCTAAAAAAAAAAACAAAGTTCTCTACCATAAAATTAACTATAAACAAGAAATAGCCGGTGCACCTTAAGCCGACAAAATCAGAGCTATTATTAGTGAGCTTGACAAAAACAGTGATGTTGAAGATGATAGCATAAGGTCTGTATCCGCAATAATCCGGACACCTCAGAACATGTATAAAACATAAATTTCGCATTATATTTCCGTCGTAGTTGTTTATTTCAGATTCATGTGATGTGTTTTAACAATTCGCGAAGACCAAACATATTTATTCGGTAGTTGCATAAAATTTTCGTACTTTGCGCTTAACTCCGTCCATTAGGGTTTGTACAGACTCTTCAGAAATCGTAGAAGCCGTCTTTCCAAATTTGCTGGAAGTGTTTGATGTCTTTGATTCCTTGCTTCTTTCCAGAAAGCTTCCGTTTCATCAGAGCCCAATATCTCTCGATTGGTCGTAGCTCAGGGCAATTTGGCGGGTTTTAGGTTTTTGGTACAATGTTCACTTGATTTGCTAGGTACCACTCCATCACAGTTTTAGGATAGTGCCATGATGCCAAATCGGCCAGAACAAAGGTTTTTCTTTGTGATTTTTGATGAAGAGTAGCAATCGCTTCTGTAGACACTCTTTCTGATAGATCTCCTTGTTGATTGTGCCTGTAGTGACGAAAGATTAACTCTTTTTGCCACACGTGCAAATTGCTTGCCACACAAGGTATTTTTTGGGAAATTTCGATGCTTTCTTCGTTCTGAAATGCTCAACTATAGCATTTCTGGCCATAACAGAATAAAAAGCCAGCCCTGGAAGCTGCTTGAAATCTTCCAGGACATAAGTTTCATCATCCATAGCAACGCATGAAAACTTCGTCAAATATTCGCAGTACAAACGTCGAGCCCGTGATTTTGCTGCCAAATTCTGTTTGTCGTTGCGATTTGGAACTGTTTTTACTTTATACGACTTAAGTCCTAAACGTTGTTTTGATTTTTGGACAAAACCAGGCGACATCCCTATTTTACGAGCCACCGTTCGAATGGAGAGATTTGGGTTTTTCGTTAATATCCTTTTCACCTTTCGGTCCATGACAGGATCAGCGCGTCCAATGTTTTTGTCACTTCTCGGTTTCCTCTCCACCGTCAAACGTTCCGAAAATGATTTGAGCACATCGTGAACAGTGGATTTAGGCAAATCCAATGTTTTTGTAAGGTCCCGTATTGACAAGTCAGGATTTGTTGTACGCCCGTACAAAATTCGCTCGCGCACTTGTTTTTCTTTCGTCGCCATCTTGAATACTAAACATGAAATGTAAACATCAATCATAGTCTTTTTCATCATAGACTCTCAGGTAAACCACAGTGAAATTTTTCATTCCTACGTGCAATATTTCAAAAGTTACAATGATTTGAAGGTGTCCGGATTAATGTGGATACATACCTTATTGACAAAAAGAAAAAACACGCCGCCCACAAAAAAAAATATATAAAAAACAACAAACAACACACCATCCACAAGAAAAAAAAAAATAATAAAAAAAAAAAAAAAACCACCCCACAACGAAGAAGGAGAAAAAAAAAAGGACCCAAAAACCACCCCCGCCCCCACAAACACAAAAAAATAATATTCCGCAACAAAAGGGGGCACAAAAAACAAAAAAAAGGGTTTCCCCCCAAAAAAAACATTGCCCCCCCTCCACCCTAACACCACGGCCCCCCCCCAGCGAAACCTGTTGCAAAATGACCGTTCGGAAGACAAGTCAGCGTATTGCACACAATGGAATAGAAAAAGTTTGTAGGAATTATTCCAAAGATTTTGAAATCCATTCCCGGAAATTATATTGATATTCCCCAATAGTGTCTCCGTACCGGACCAGAGCCCTCGAAACCCAGATTTCCAGGAGTCAAATGAATCCAAACGGACATTACCAATAATGTCCCTAAAGTGGATAAGTTTTTGAATCTAACGGGTTCAATTGAATTGAAATCAGTCAATTCAGGGCCTTCTTGCCCTATACAAAATGTTTTTAAGCAAATAGTTGCTTTTCAATTTTTACTAAAATTTCACTGAATTTCAGCTTTCTCCTTAAAAGTAAACTAAGAAATTTCGTAATGGTAAACCTGAAGAGGTACCCGGGTACCTTGTCTAACACATAAGTGTTATTTTTTGACATAACAACGGATTTGTTGTTCAAGATTGTAATTCACTGCCATCGAGAGGCACATCATAGTTTCTAGGAATTGTCTTTTCAACAATTGGAGTTGGTGCTGCAAAGAAGCTATAAGACAAAACTGGATGGTTTGATAATACACTTTTTGAATTAATAATTGTCATAGGGCAACAAGTTTTAATTCCAAGATTCAGGTCCATCGAGTGACAAAAGAGTATGTTTCATGCCAAAAAAAATCACACTTTTTATAGAATGTTTAATAACCGATTATAAGAAGATTTTTTACGGAAATTTTTTTTTTCTGAATATATTCTGTATTATCTTTAAGGACCATATACAAACATTAAATTTTATAAAGCTCAATTTGTAGATTATTTCAGTAATATGTTGAACCTTGTGGGCGATCTTTCCGTAAAATTTATTCATGATAACTGATTTTTGTAAATTTTATAAGGAAATACGATAGTTACTGAATTTATTATTGAAAAAAGTATATTTGGGATACTAATTTGCAAATACCTAAAACTACAAACAAAATTGGTTGAGAAATAATAAAATCAGAGATGATAGATATACACCCCTTTTTCGCCATCCAAAATTCGGTTTTAAGTTGTGAAACCTTGTTCCCCGTTTAAAAAAAAATCCATTACCACGTGTATCTGGGTAACTCAATTTCACCTGAAAGCGCAATATAGTGTTGCACATTGTATTCAGACTCATATCAAGCTTATCACTTATACATAATCTGCTGATGCTTTTTTTTTTGAACTAGCCCAGGAGGCTAAAAGTCACCCTAATAAAGATATATAAAAAATATGTATATATATTTTGAATAGACATTTGTTACCAGTTTTTTGTAGTTCATTTCATCTTTTTTTTTCTCGAAAACAGGAAATGGGTTTAGGTTTTTTTTTCTGAATGATATAAATCACACTTTAGGCTGGTATTAAAATTAACATTGCCAAAAGACCACCATTAAGGAAGGTTTAAGGCTCTTGGGAGTTGCCCTTGCTGAAGTTTGGTCTATTGCGATACAAGAGATTTCCAGTCGTGCGTTCGTTTAAAATAAGAAAATAAAATTATGAAAGTTAAGGGCCTGCAAGTTTACTTTAGACAAATCAATTCCATAGCAAAACGACAAACATTTAAATTCAAAAGTGTGTTTTTGAGTTTTTTGAAAATCTATTCTAAAAAAAAAAAAAAACTTTGAGGTATCGTAACAACCATCGGTCAGTTACTTAATAACATTGAAAGCTTGAAAAAAAATCTAACTCTTAGTTAGTAGTGGTTATTGATCTGTGGTGCCAATTTTCCTACTAGCTTACAACACAATCTGCCACGATCGTTACAATCAGTAGTTACTTATGTCAATTTTTCGAATTCCTGAAACCGGCTTTTATTCTTGACATGAAAAAACTTTTAAAATTTATTTATTCTTGACATGAAAAAACTCTTAAAATATGCAATACAAAATATCATTTTCTAAAATTAAAAACCTCATATGCCCTCTTAATCAGAAGAATGACATTGCAGTGCAGTCTTCAAACGCACTGTCATAATCTTGCAATGTATTGAAGTCAATCGATTCCTCACAAACAAAACTCACAATAAATCGACAATTCCACTCGTCACAGTAACAGTCAATGAAGGTTTATCGCCAACATCTCAAGATAGCGATCTAACTCCAAACAAGCATCTCCACACTTGACCACTGCTTCCCCTTCAGAGTTTTCACGAATCAGCACCGCGTCGTTGCCGTCACCCGTCCTGTTGCCTTTGTGTGGCGTGTGATGTTCATTATTCGACACACTTTATAAGGCATGTAGGTGCCTGGTTATTTATGCACTCATCTCCATCGTTCCGCCGATGATGTCTATCGACGACTTCGAAATCCGGACCTTACCCATTCCGCCGCTGGCCGGGGCAAGTGCAAAATGAGTGGGTACTTGCGAGGGTAATTACTGAATTATGGTGAACCCTGTGTACAAACAGCAACACTCCGGGCGCTCGACGCTTGAAGCATTATGCAATTACACAAAACTACGATGATTCGGTTGGCAGTGTATTAAGTACAAAAGTGGAGTATGCTTGCAACCCCCCACCGTGCGAACAATCGATGGGCGATGGATCGGGTTGGTTCGATGATGATTGGCGTCCCCCGAGATGAAGATGAAGAAGCATTAAACCGAGTCGAAGGTTATGCACACCCAAGATGGAAGTTACGCTCGCCGGAGAGGGAGTCATTACGTACCTGAAAAAGGAAATAAACAGTTGAGCTTTAATAAATTAGCCATCATTAATGATGTTAACGAGTTTATACGTCGCATAATTTATACTATTCTTTGTACTGAACAGACAGACATTGATTCCATTCGAGAACACCGGGCTTATTGTTTTTCTCATTATGCACTGGTAATTGTGCTACTTTCAAAATGCAAACTGATCGATAGAGCCTTGAGCCGAATGATTAAAAGCGTATCAATCGGCTACCGAGCCTACCCACGATCAATTTTTGAACATGACCCATTTTAAAACGCAACCACCAGCTGTCTACCCTTATGCAGCACTCTGCCCTAAATATGTGTTGCATAAGTTGGTCGCGCAATAATTCCGAGCTCATATTTAACCAAATGAACTGTCGAGAGCCAAGTATGTCCATCCTACGCGTTCTTTATCCGCATTATGAACCTGCCGGCCCGTTTTCATCGACCCCAGCTGGGCACACCACAGTCGCTCGCTATTCAATATGCATGTGAATAAGGAGTTCGTGTCAGGTGATCGTGTAACCGACTTCCGCCCTCAAGAGCTATGCAAACCGATACTGCACCGGTTGGTCGATTGGTGGGTAGATGACAGGGTGGACCTCGGAACGGATAACCGAGAGGGCTGATTGCGACCTGCTCGGCGCTGCTGCTAAGGCGGTAGGTTCGGAAAACGGGATCAACAGCTGCTGGTGTGGAGTAAAATTAACGCGATTTTTCGATTGATTCAAGAATGAAAATGCATTGCAAACAATCTTGGCAGCCGGTGGGGGGCTGGCTGCCTGGCTGTCGTTTTTCTATAGATCTGAGGAATGTGGTCTGGAAGTTTTGCGAATCGGGGGATATGTGCTGATGTCTTGTTTTGTGCTTCAGTGACAGTTGAGTTGATTTGCAGGTGTTGCATGGAAAATGTAGATTTGTTACGGTGCTATTTGTGATTGGTTGGGGCACTCTGAGTAATAAGATTTGATTGGACATCTAAAGGCATGTAGTGGTTTTAGTAGAATGACTTGATGACAAATTAATTTACAAAGGAATTAGGAATAAAAAATACGAAACAGGAACTAGAAGGTTCGAGGGAATAAGAGATTCGTGACCCATCTATTGAACTGTACGTTTTTATTTCCATGAGAATCAAATTTAACATTATGAAATTACTCTAAAAAAAAATTCGTATAATTCTACATAAACGAGATTCCTCCCTAAGGTTCACAATAGAGGTTATAAATTTTTTTGGAGTAGTAGCTGTATTTAGCTTTTAAATGTATTACGCATATTTTTTTACTTAAGCGAAATAATAATTCTTTTTTTAAAAGCAATCCAGTTCAACTGTCAATTCACTAAAATGCAAGATGACTTTGCATTTTTCGCCTAATCTTCTTCTCCGCATTCGGTATGTCAGCGCGACGGACGTCAAGCGCTTGAGCTTGTAGCTTGAACCACTTTATTAGTGCTCTGTCGCTTACAATGCTGTAGTATTGCGCAGTTCTTGTCGTCACAACAACGATGAGCGTCAACTATGGGAATCAGCTGTTAGGCATGGAGAGCTGCCCAATTACGATGCTGACGTTTCTGAAGGAGCAGGCCTTTATTCTAGAAAGGGTTGAAGCAAGCAACCAAAAGTCGTTTCTTATCGCATTAATCGTCGGTGCAGAAAGCCCATGGCAGCCTTTTCCTCGAGTGAGACGATAATCTAATGTGATTTTTGTGGAAAGGCATATCCTAATTACAACTATGTCGAGTTCAAAATCCTCTCTGTTCCTCAAAGATTGATAGAGTTACGAGAAAAAAATGTTTATTTCAATTGTTTACGAAGAGGTCATCGAAGTGTCGACTACTCGAATAAATCCTGTCAGAAGTACAAACGTGGGTATCACAGTATTTTACATGAGCATGAGCATAAGCATGATTGACCACCCACAGATGCTACTCCGTTAATGCCGGATCAGCTGTTCTTACACAAAGAACCAACAGATGGTGTTTGGGACTAACATACATCCTCAATGTGTAAAAACTCGTGACCCATTATGAAGCAATACCGGCGCCGGCCGTGTCCGAATGCTGGTCAAATTCGGAATGGGAAGGAATGTTTTGACGTGATACTCGGTTTGTAGGAAGCCGAGAAATACTCTGCACTTCCACGAGAAATCACTGGGATGTTGGATAGTTGGGAGAAGGATAGCAGCAAGGGTCGTTTAACGATAGGCTGAAAGTATGTAACTAGCACTATACGCTAAAAGACCACACCAACATCCAACAGAACATCGAACGCCAGTTTCACCGCGCCCCGAATAGTCCAGCATGACCTTATCACCGTAAACTCGTAAATAATGGTGATAGCTTTTTCTGCCTTTGTAGGTTGGTGGCCCATCATAGCATTATTAACTGATATTGATTCTGTTGATTCCTTTGCTTATTAATTTGGTACCAACCGGGGGAGACTAGGTTCTATGCCCAATGCTTTCCTTATCTCCAATGCGTTCAACTACTCGCAATATTTTGTGATATAGTGGGCGGAATATTAAAATTTTTTGATAATTCTCAAATTCTCAGTCGGTTTTTGCAACTAGCTTTAGACGAAGGTTCCAAATGTCCCCTGGCTGCAGACATTAACCCCTTCAAGAATAAGGGGTCATAAATCAACCCAAATGAAAAATGGCTGTATAAAATCACGAGGACAGTTGGTTTGTTCGTTAAGGTTGTCTTCATTTTAAGCTCATTTGAGTGCAAATTAATTGATTTTTACCGGCACTGGTGCACACTTATATTCAGACTGAATATAAGTGTGCACCAGTGCCGGTAAAAATCAATTAATTTGCACTCAAATGAGCTTAAAATGAAGACAACCTTAACGAACAAACCAACTGTCCTCGTGAATTTGAATTTTGAAATGACAGTATTCTCTTGACTAGAGCAATCGCTGAGTTTTGAAGTTATTATTTGGTTTTGCTCATTCGTCGATGGATGTTCATTATCGGCTGTGCTGTTCTCAATATCAATATTCAATTTCATCTAGGTGGGGATGATGTTGAGTATCAAATGAAGAAACAATATTTGTTTCTTTTGATGTAGAACATCATGTGTAATTATTAAGGCTCATATGGATAGGTTACAATCACTACAACTTGTGATTGTGATAATATAGGGCAGTAAGACTGCCACTATTCAAAATAATCCCTTTGGTTGAATTGAATTTGACTTTTTGATGTTTGATGATCACTTGCGATTTGAATAAAGCTGCCCTGGAAACTCAAACTCCAGTGAGCATCAATAAACTAGTAGTCATAGAAGCATAATTAGTTGATTTGTTCATCGCCCTTGATTTTGACATCTAAGATTTTCAATGCAAATACAATTCATTTACACTTACTCAAAATGTTTTTCATTGCGACACTGGTGTACACTGTCTTCGGTAAATTTGTTCGACTTCAATTCTTCTATCTGTAAAAAAATGAGTCTTAGGCCTAGTTGACGACAAACAACATCCTGAATATGAAGCCCTGCAGAAAAAAGCCTTATTAATAGTGTAATAGCGATGTTTAAGATACACATAGAAACGTACTCTTAAAATGTCGTTGATAAACATAAATGTAGCATATCAGAACGTGTGCTGATACACAATCTGTACATAGTAGGTTAGTTGTACATAGTAGATTAAGTAGTTTTAGGTTGTATAGATTAGTTTTAGGTAGTTTATTTTCTAATTCAAAACAATCCAATTCCACCAGGGTTGTAAATCAATAACAAATCTGATAGGATTAGAAATTCTTAACTAATTATTATATTAAATTCAAATACTAAAGATGCAAAGACAAATCTGTATCACTTATACTACGAACGTGTTAACCATCAACAAATAACAGAAATAAATAAACTTTAAAGTAAAAAAAAAAAATATATATATACCTATATATATATATATATATAAGTAGTTGATAAATGTTAAACATTTTTGAATCTTTCTGGGATGTTCTTATTCCAAAATGTACTTAAGTTCAGAACTTCAGAACTACAGTTGTAACAATAGATTTCAGGGCTATGTAAGGTTACGATATGCATTCAAAAATATTTAATGAACCTTTTACAAGGTCAACAGTCATTATTTGATAATTTTGTGATTTTCCAGGTCATCCAAACTGTTTTTGAATGCAGAACTTAAGATCTACAGTAGTAACTATAGCTTCATAGGCTATACAACGTTACATTACGTATTTACCCATATTCAGTAAATATTTTCGAACGTAAAAGAAAAACATTATTAGATAAAGTGGGATGATATAGGTCATCCAAACTGTCTTTGAGTTTAAAACATAAGATCTACAATTGTAACAGTAGGTTTTTGGAGTATGCAAAGGGACAATATGTATTAAACAATGTTTATTGAATAGTGTGGAAGGTCAACAAATATATTGCGATAAAAGTACAATATTCTAAGTCATGAAAACTGTCCTTACAGGGTGCGGCAGAAAATAATGCGAAAATTTGTTCTATTTCTTTCAAATCCCATTTTCAACTAATTCAAGCAATAATATAAAAATTTTCGAGTGCAGTTATCTTTATAAAGTTCTTATAAACAAATTTATTCAATGTGTCCTCCATTTTTATTAATAACATCCTCGAGCTGACGCCGGAAGCCAGAGCATGACTTTCAGACGTAGTCCTCCGACATTGACTGCCATGTGCGTGTTATGGTTGACTTCAGTTGACCACTTTTGGGCCCAATGCGGCCGCCTATAGTCAGACTGACGGAACAATCAGCATCTGGCGACCAACGCTTTCTAAAGGCGTGACTACGGGACCCTAACATTATTGACTTAGTGCGGACCTACCTTTCATTCTTGCATGACCTTCTGTATGCATTCGCGGAATCACAAAAATTAGTACAACATTAATGCTAGCAGCCGAAGGACTACCAACAGACATAAAATTCTTGCGCGAAATTTTCCTGGACGTCCATGCAGAACTAGGAATCCCACGCAACGACGCCTTGGCTGACCTTCAGTTACATCGAGCGTTCCTGTCTAGTGAACGTACAGAACGACTGGCAGCGTAGTAGGGAGGCCGCCCTGAAATTTTATAACCCTCCAAATTAACGGAAACACTAACGAGCCCTTTGGAAGAAGAATCATTTAATAGTATTGTAAGTATGACTAATCCTCTCAACAGAATGCGACTGAAATTTGGGTGTATTGCCAAAATTTCAATCGCATTGAAAGCCCAGCCAAAATGAACGAAATTCAATAAAAACTTCTAGCTTCTTCTTTCAACGTTATTCTGGCAACCGAAACAAGCTGGGATGAAAGTGTCAAAAGCGAAGAAATTTTCGGAAATAACTTTAATGTATTCCGGCATGAGCGTAATTTGCAACATAGCAATACAAATTCGGGAGGTGGAGTTCTCATTGCCATCAATGCAGACTTTACTTCTCAAGAACTAAAAACTATCAACCACAAAGAATTTGAGCATGTCTGAGTTAAAGCACTCATTGCTGATGTAACACACATGTTTGCATCTGTGTATTTCCCACCCAAACATGCCAATACTTAAACAATCTTTCGAATTATTTTTTCAAAATGTCGAAATTATCATGTCAAATATGGAACCGGAAGTAAAACTACATATTTATGGTGAATTTAATAAACGGAATGTGAACTTCGTCCCTGACATCGAAAATGAATCAATTCTACTCCCAGTCGTAGGCGAAGACGAAACTTTACAATTTCCATTCGACCAAATTTCACATTTTGGCTTACACCAAATTAATCACATAAAGAATCAGCAAAATGCATTCTTAGACTTCTTATTTACGAACTGCACTGACAACTTTTGTGTGAGTACTTCATTGTCACCTTTATGGAAAAATGAAGTATTTCACACAGCAATTGAATATTCAATCTTCGTACATAATACTCCCTTCCCCAGCGACTGAACCAGGTTCAGACGGCATTGCACCCGTATTTTTAAAGAACCTCTCAGACGAACTTACCCTTCCTTTAGAACTTCTCTTTAATATGTCTCTTCAGAGCGGAACATTTCCCACCTTTTGGAAATCTTCTTATTTGGTTCCGATTTTCAAATCAGGAACGAAATCCGACATCCGCAACTATCGCGGAATTGCCATTATCTCTTGCATCCCAAAACTTTTTGAATCTCTCGTGAATGAAAATATGTTTCAGAAAGTAAAAACTACAAGGTACAGCCCAATGGGATTGTGCGTAAAGGTGACGAAGGACTACGCAGCAATCGAATTCCCATACACGTCAGGGCCAAGAAAATTCTATTGTACATTCTTTAGAAAGCATTTGGTGGCTCTTAATTATGATACGGCCCTGGTTGTATTTTCTACGATGGTTGAGAGGGCCACTATCTCTAACGCGTAGAAGATAGTTATGGATCTGTTGGTTCGTTAGTTGTTCAACGCGCTTTGCCATTTACTCCGGGACGCGGCGTTTAAAGCAATGCCATGTTCAGTCGGGTAAAGGGTGATACGGTCAAAATTTGGTCAAGGGAAAACGCGTGTAAATCGGTGAAATCGTTTATTTAAAAAATCAAATTAAATTTCTTTTTCAAGTTCAATTAGTATAAAATTCAGGAAAAATATTCAGTTAGGCTTCCGTTTTTCCAAATCCGAATTGCCGAGCCTTACGCTTGACCCCTGCCATCAGATTTTGTACAGCCACCTTGTCCACCTTCTTCGCCGCAGAAAGCCAGTTTGCCTTGAACTGCTGCTCGTCCTTAGCAGTTTTTTGGTCTTCTTTAGGTTCCGCTTGACAATAGCCCAGTATTTCTCAATTGGGCGGAGCTCTGGCGTGTTGGGAGGGTTCTTGTCCTTGGGAACCACCTGCACGTTGTTGGCGGCGTACCACTCCATGGCCTTTTTACCGTAATGGCAAGATGCCAAATCCGGCAAAAACAGTACGGAACAACCGTGTTTCTTCAGGAAAGGCAGCAGACGTTTATTCAAACGTAAATTTCTTGGTTGACAGTCCCGGAAGCTATGAAAATGCTGCTTTTCAAGCCACAGGTACAGATGGCTTGCCAAACCAGATATTTTTTTGCGAACTTTGACAGTTTCGTGTGCTTGAAAATATCTGCTACCTTTCCCCTTCCTTTTGCCGTATAAAACTCCTGTCCCGGAAGCTGCTTGTAGTCGGCTTTGACGTAGGTTTCGTCGTCCATTACCACGCAGTCAAACTTCGTCAGCATCGTCGTGTACAGCCTCGGGGATCGCGCTTTGGCCGTCGTATTTTGTTTGTCATCGCGATTTGGAGTCACTACTCGATGCACGGTTGTAGACGATACACCCAGCTTATTTGCGGCATCTCGGAGAGATAGGTTAGGGTTTCGCTTGAAACTACCGGCAACTCTCTTTGTCGTCTCAGCGGCTTCCGGTTTTCGATTTCCCCACAAACAAGCAAACGATTTTGCCAACTTTGCGTGCGAGTAGCTCGGATTTTCGCGATGCGCGAGCAAAATTTTGATACGCTGCTCTTCTTGCTTGGACGGCATTTTGACAACTGAAGAGTGAATTCCAAAATCAAAATAAGAGCAACATTCTACACACACACACCTTCAAAATGAGGGGTGTTCAGGTTTTTTAAATGCAACATTGAAAGAAATACGTCAAGTTGATATTGACCAAATTTTGACCGTATCGCCCTTTAATGGAAATTTCAAACAGCACTAGAGAAAAATTCAAACAAATGAACTCTTCAGTTGGCAAACTAATTTGGTCGTCCTGAAAAGGACGGATTTCGTTGACGGAGGAGAAACAGTTCGCGATTGAACTTGGGCTTTCTTTCTTGGTTCATCTCGTAGATTGATTGATTCTTGTTTCGTTGTCACGGGCGGCTTTTTCCCGCCAACTCGTAGGCTTCAGCAGTTATGTCTCTCGCAGCGAGGTTGACGAGAGCATCGGCAACAACAGCCAACTGCACCAACGCCTCTCTGGGCAACGACTGTTCGTCGCCGCCAACCGCGATCCTAAGACCATTGCACAGTTTAACGACTGTCGTAAGACTGAATCAAAAGGTTCTGCTAAGAGCTATTAGGTAAAAGCGTCGGATGCTAGTGCACAAAAAAAGGCGGTACCAACGAAGGCAATGTCTTACAAAATGGGACGAACTTCAATTACTGCGCCACAATAATCAGTTTTAATTATTACACGCTAGACGGATGATTTTCTTAACTGAAACTTTCCTAATTTGCTTGCCACCGCCAACAACTAATCCGCTATGCATAGCTAGGAACTACAACGAACTCAACCACAAGGTCGGTCTGAAGTGTCGCTGTTCTGCTCGAATTCCGTACGTTGGTTGTTCAACGTTCTTTGTCATTTACTACGGGACGGGGCGTTTAATGAATGTTATGTTCAGCCGGGGCGCGGTAATTGAAATTAATTTCAAACAGCACAAGAGAAAATTTCAACCAAATAAACTCTTTAGTTGGCAAACTAATTTGGTCGTCCTGAAAAGGACGGATTTAGTTGACGGGGGAGAAACAGTTCGCGATTGAACTTGGACTTTTTTTCTTGGTTCATCTCCTCTTCATTGCGGGTGGCCATCTGCAGGTAACGTGGGATGATTGATTCTTGTCTAGTTGCTGTGGGCGGCTTTTTCCCGCCAACTCGTAGGCTTCAGCAGCCATGTCTCTCGCAGCAAGAATGGCGGGAGCATCGGCAACAATAGCCAACTGCACCAACGCCTCTCTGGGCAGCCACTGCTCGCCAGTGCTGCCGCCAACTACGATCCAACTGCAGATCCTACTCTGCACAGCTCCACGGCCGCCGGAAAACTAAATCAAAATGCGAAGGTGTACCCCTTATATAACATTCATGGCTGCCTAGGAGACGTTCCTTACT
The DNA here is from genome assembly GCA_024533555.2 of Aedes koreicus. Taxonomy (NCBI): domain Eukaryota; kingdom Metazoa; phylum Arthropoda; class Insecta; order Diptera; family Culicidae; genus Aedes; species Aedes koreicus. Next base: position 5,420 of record JAHHFK020000961.1, on the reverse strand, counting down.
TAAATATGAAGTCTGTGCGCGGAAAGTACTGTGTATTTGGTAAATTTACTATGAAAAATCGATATTATAAGACATCACTTCATATTTGCGTTAATTTTATTAGTTGCATGTTAAAAATCAATAGTTTGAAATTTTTAAATCGAAGCGTAGAAAATGTTCCGATCGATTGGTGCAAACATTTTGGAAATCAATCGTGGAATGACTTAGTTATTAACGTTCAAAACCTATATATTTTTCGTGACGCTCCAAATTTTCGCAATTCGAACGTGTACCCCAGTATTGAAAACACAGACGTAGTCCTACGTCAAAAATCAAATTACAAGCAAACAGCACGGCTTTTTCAAAGGTCGCTCAACCACTTCTAATCTTCTTGAATTTGTAACTTTTATTTTGAAACCCCAAATACCCATATATGCAGATGACATGAAGCTCTTCGTGGAAATACATAATTCTAGCGACGCAGAAGAATTCCAGAACGAAATTAACTTATTCAACACATGGTGTAGCAAAAGCTTACTTCAACTTGAAATGGAAAAATGTAACTCTATAGCATTCAGCAGAAAAATCGAAACACCTCGTACGGAAATGTTTTTAGGAAACTAAAAAGTAGAAACATGCAAAATAGTAAGGGACTTAGGCATTATCCTAGACTCTAAACTCACCTTTGTAGAACATTACAACACTATTATAAGTAAAGCAAATAGCATGCTGGGCTTTATTAAGAGGTTCAGCCACTATTTTTAAGATCCATACACCATTAAATTATTATATATTACGTATGTAAGGCCAATTTTGGAATACTGCAACCAAGTATGGAATCCGATGATCGCAGCAAGCCGTGCTTTGAAAGTGACGTGTTTTGTTTTTGCTGTGTCGTTTTCTCGAAAATAAAATCACAAAATAATTCGCAATTTAACTTTAACTAACAGTGAAATCATAAAATCTCCGCATGATTTGAAGAAAAATTACCTCTCCCACTCTATTGTGTGTGTTTCCCGTGTGTTTTTCCTTTTTTTTTTTTTTTTGCTCCCCCCCCCCAACCAAAGTAAACGTACAAAAAGTTTTTTTTTTATAGTAATTTTTTTTATTCCCCGTACAAAAATAAAAAATTTAGTGTTTTTTTTCTTTCGCTCGAGCGCGAGTAAATTGATAATTAGAAATAAATTTCAAGATAGAGATACAGTCTACCGAGGGTGTTGATTAATTGCTGAGTGCGGGCGGAAAAAAAAAAAACCAGTGTAGAAAACGGCCATTTGCTGGTCAGAAGCAACAAACGACGACAACGCACATGGGTGCTTGAAATGCTGGCACATAATTTCAAATGCATTCACCATGTGGTGTATAGAGTTTTGTTATGCAGGTTGCATATCTAACGGGCGGTTTAGCAACGTTAATTTTTGCGCTTATTTTGTCGCGAGTGCATTAAATTAATTACGAATCAACGTCAACATTTTTTTATTTCTACTGAAAAACAAGCGAGTAAGGAAGCGGCCATGGGTGAGATCTATCTGATTATTACTATATAAAAAACCTTCTCTTTAAACAATACTAAATACGTGCCTGGTTTGGAAATTTAACATTTCCAAATCTGGAAATGTGCTGCAGTACCCTTATCCAAATGATATCGGTAATGTTTACATGTGAGGCTTATTGTATGTGAAAGTAACCTCGGAATGGGCGTGACTCTCCAGACATTCTGAAATGGGTTGCTGGATCTGCAGTAGAGCTAACACTTTCTAGCTCTCGGATTAAAGCTGCTTCCAATGGTCACTTGAGGGATTGTTGTAAACAGATTTCTTCCATAATACCATTGCCGGCCAATGGGTGATAGATTTAATAAACATACACTGCAACCAAGTATGGAATCCGTACATGAAGAACGCATAGAATTCGTCCAAAAACAATTTCTTTTATATGCCCTTAGGAAATTGAATTGGGCTGTATTTCCACTGCCATCTTATGAAGCACGCTGCATGCCCAACAATTTACAGACACTTAAGGAACGCCGCGAATTTGCAATGCTTTTCTACATCAATGACATTATTTCACAACATATAAAATCATTAGTACTACTCTTGCCATTGAACGGTTTTACTTCCAGCCGGCATCTTAGAACATGGAAATTATTCCAAAAAAAATCATACAGAACAAATTATGCAAAAAATGGCCCAATGAATCGAATGATGCGCCAGAATAACTACACATTACATTGCGAAATCATTGGCATCATTATGTCTAAAGATCAAGTAAAATCTCGTCTAAAAGAAATCAGAAATAATGTTTAGCATGTAAGTAAAACATTGTAACCATTGAATGAAGTCTACATTGCTTGACGAAATATATAAATAAATATATATATATATAAATATATATATATATATATATATATATATATATATATATATATATATATATATATATATATATATATATATATATATATATATATATATATATATATATATATATATATATATATATATATATATATATATATATATATATATATATATATATATATATATATATATATATATATATATATATATATATATATATATATATATATATATATATATATATATATATATATATATATATATATATATATATATATATATATTCGAAATAAATAAATTCTACGCATGTAGTACCTATATACGCATATAGTACCTACGGTCAACAGTACCTGGTCAAGCTGCGGAAGTAGAATTGTTTTGCACCAATATCGAACTCAATTGATGCGATTGAGCCGAGCACTGCACGAAAAACGGCCACAATACGAGCACAGACACGAAAAAGTGATTCTTCAGCATGACAACGCTCGACCCCACGTTGCGAAACCCGTGAAAACCTACTTGGAAACGCTCAAATGGGAAGTCCTACCCCACCCGCCATATTTTCCTGATATTGCACCGTCCGATTATTACTTGTTCCGTTCGATGGCACATGGTCTCACTGGTCAGCAATTCCACTCATATGATGACATCTCAAAATGGCTTGATTCTTGGATAGCATCAAAAGACGAACAGTTCTATCGAAATGGTATTCACGTTCTACCAGAAAGATGGGAAAAAGTCGTTGCTAGTGATGGGCAATACTTTGAATAATTCGTTTGTAACCTTTGTTTTCAAAATAAAGTTCCTTGTTCACCAAAAAACAGCGAGAACTTAGTTGCGCACCTAATACTTAGTTTCAAAGCAATGAGTATGTTTAATATTCTGTTCACTTTCCACTGGTACACTGCTGTGTATTTGAATTATTTAGGTTTCATTTTTTAAAACGTGTGAAATATATACATATAAATATACTTTTTATGCATTCATTATGATGATGTCATATGTCCTACCACTCAATGTGGCAAAGAAAGTAATTCCGACGGATATCGACTCTCATATCTGGTTCTCTCATATACTGATTGTCCTCGTCATGTCATTATATGAAGGGCCAGAAACGGGTTGGATGGATCGATAGGCAATTCTAGTTCCACAACTTTGGTTTACTCTTGCTGAATTTATGCGCCATTCATAGACACAAATATGCGACAGAAAATTCTCCTATATAATGCAATTTACAATCCTTCAGACAAAACCGGATTCATTGCAATCGTTTCACATTCACACGAGCGTTCATTTGATAATGGCGTCCTTCTTCAATTACGGTAAGGAGTGTATCGAAAATAAGCTATCCACAAACTTTCTTTCAAATTATGTTGAAAACCGATATTTTATTCATACAAAAAATTGATCCTTTATTGTACGAGGTTAAACTTGAACATAATGATGATCGGATGAAATTTAAGTTATTCCTTCACGAATTTTCGAGCTTTTAATCGAATGCTCTTCATCAAGTTCCGGACAAGTGTTGCATCGCATTTTTTGGACGCTTGAGCCCAATTTTTTTTGAACTCCTGCATGTTCCCAGCTGCCTTACCAGTCTTCTTGAAGACCCTCTTCACGATTGCCCAGTAACGTTCGATGGGTCGAAGCTGAGGGAAATTTGGTGGATTGATATTTTTCTCAACGAAATCTATACCCTTTTCCGCAAGCCAATTGAGAGTGGTTTTGGCATAGTGAGCCGACGCTAAATCCGGCCAAAACAGTGGAGGTGTACTATGCTTCTTATATAAAGGCAACAATCTCTTCTGGAGACACTCAGATCGATAGATTTCCGCATTTATGGTTGACTTCAAACCACAGGAACATATTGCTTGCCATACCAGTACCTTTCGACCGAATTTCTCCACTTGAATCCACCTATCCGCATCGCTCACATCCTCCCCAACGACGGCAGTAAAGTATTGTGGACCTGGAAGGGGTTTTTGAGTCCTCCTTTACATAGGTCTCATCGTCCATCAAAACGCATGCATCCGGACGCTGCAAAAGACGCGAATACAATTTCCGGGCCCTTGTTGCTGCTCGCTTCTTCTGTTCTGCACTTTGTTTCGAGATTTTCTGCTTCTTGTAGGTCTTCAGGTGGTTTCGCCTCTTGAAACGCTGGATCATTCCGACACTCGTTCCTGCTTTTTTGGCCAAATCACGTATTGACATTGATTTGTTCTTCATGATTAGAGATACCACTGCCTCTGCCTCTTCCTGGTAGCTCATCCAAAGAATAGTGTTCCCCAAACTTATTAATGATGGTTTTAACACTCGCATGATGAATTCCAAACCGCTTCGCCAATTTTCGCATAGTAATACCCTTCTCACTTAGCCATGTGTCCAGAACCTTAATTTTCACTTCCTTTTCAATACGCGACATTTTGAAAACGCAGAATTTGAACCGCACAAACAAGTAAACAAAAGAAAGCTGACAGTTTAACGTACAGCATGCAGTGTTCAGAGCATAAAAAACCATCACAAATACATGCGTACAACGCAAATGTATGTAGATAGCTAATATTCGATACACTCCTTAGTACAAATTCTTCGTTCGCGGTCTACCTTTTCGCCCCCTTCCTTACCTAACACGACCCCCCCCCTCACAAAAAGAGGTCCCCTCTAAAAAAATATGTTCGCTATACACGAGTTCTTCCCGGGTTCCCGAATGTTTGTTCTAGGTTCTTTGTTTCGTGCGGCTGCGTTAGTCTCAGGTTGCGTGTTACATAAATTCGTTGTGTGTCTCAGCAGGCTGCTGCTGGATGACACTATCAAACGGTTTTTCATATTCGTGGTGAACGGCTCGAACATCCACCCCGGGGGGAATCTTGCTGTCGTGGACGTGAAGTTAGTGTAGAGAAGCCAGCTTGGGTATTGGACGCTTCAAAATACCAGCCTTGGTATGGACATCCACAAACCGAACGAATCTATCCGCTCCGACATAAGAATTTTCCACTTTTCTCAGCTTCCAAAGTTGCAGCGGTAAGTTGTCATTTTTTATCACCACCACCGTTCCAGGTTGAAGGTTTCATTGCTTTTTTT